>CM066172.1:14030075-15230075 GCA_033629205.1 Lithocarpus polystachyus | reverse complement strand
TCAGGTAAAACAAATTAAGGCCAAGAGCGATGCCCACAAACACAATGTTGATAAGAGGCAATGATTTAACCTCAGGGAGTTTAACACATGGCATGGAGGTTCAACAAGCAACACATGGAAAGCATAACTAGCGATAAGTAGATAACTGCTACATCCTCAAGTATGAATAGAAGCTCAATCGATAGAAAAACACAACAAAGAACTTATTGAGATAATTTGTAATTAGTTTCTTAGGAGATTTACTCAAACAAGCTGAATGTTAGTTGATGGGAATAGCAAAACATGACCATCTCCTGATCGTCCAAAAGGGTCGTCCATGAACCAATTGGGAAAATTCAAGCCTGCCTTCCGTGAACGAGGGAGCCGTCCATAGACGAAACACGTCCATGGACGAAGTACATGGACGACTATATGACATACCTTGAAAATCCCAAGGGAACCAGACTCGTAGATGTCGCCGCAATTGCCTCAAATGCTTAACCTCCTTCAGCAGTTATACCTTTCATAGCCGTTGGGGAAGTTATGTCGAAACTGATTTCCTCAAACCTTAGAGCAGTTGCCAAGAGAATAACCGCCCCAAGGTCCACTATATAAAGACCGGTCTACGCCAAACTAAAGTAAGTTTTGATAACATCGCTTCCCTCTAAGTCTGAACATTGTTTTCAAAAAGAAACTAACTTCGCCATCGGAGGGGATTCGACCGGTCAACCCCGGTCGCCTTTTGATTGTGTTCTTCCTTACAGGTCTTCGCAACCACCGACCGCCATCGAAGCCGAAACGTTCAGCCTACTGATTCTCTACATCATCATTAGTAACAATAGAAAACTATTATACGAGTTAAACTTTTTTTTTAAAATTATCTTATTGTATTATTTGATTTCAACCATGATTCCAATTATCATCCCTCCTAACATTTCTAATGTAATTGGTTTCTTTTCATTAATAAGAAAGCACTTGAGCTTTAATTACATTTTATTTTTCCAAACCTATAATTTCCCTCCAAACTTTGATAATTCTTGACTAAGCAATGCTAGAGAATGTGCAGTAAAAATTGGGCTAATTACACCTCTTTTAATTCATTTAGGTTTGAAGGAACGACCCTTCACTTCAAATTGAAGCAAAAAAAAAAAAAAAAAAAAAGTCAATCCCATGACATTTGTTTGATTTAATGTTAAAAATTTTGTGCACTACCTTTTGGTTAAAGTCCATCATAGTTTCTTGGAAATGCCTACATCTTTTTTGTTTTAGTTTATTTATTTTTATAATGTTTCTTACGTCTTTGCCATCTTTAAATAACTTCTTCTTTTTTCCCAGCGACTTAACTGCAACTTTCCAAATAACACTTTTTGATTGTAATCTAAAAATTGAAAACTGAAATTTGGCAAAGCAATAAATGTCTGTTTGCTTAACACTTGAAACCCACAATTATTAAAAACTGAAGAAGGATCATGAAAATAAATATGTGGGAAAAAAAATGCAAAATATGGAAGAAGTGAACCTCCTTTGTCTTTACTTATGCAAAAATTGTTACAAGTCTAGCTATTTGTGCTGGAAAAACATTTTAATTTATTCTAAATTCTCTCAATTATGTTTTCACTAACTATAATTAAAGTTTGGTAAAGAGAATCTTTTAAAAAATCAGAATATTTTATTATTATTGATATTAATGGAAGGGAGTGGAGTGTTATTTTCTTCAAATCTCAAAAGAGGAAAGTGTAATTTCCCCTAAAAAATTTCATAATTTTTTCTCACAACTTGCAAAATTAATAAGTTATGATTAAAGTAGTATTATTTTCATATAATCCATTAATCAATGAAGCAACTTTTATTGTGTACTAGTACATAGTAACATATAAACTCAACATTTGTGAACTTTTATGGTACTAGACTCTTTTTTCTTTACATGACTTGCCTCTCTCTTGAATTTGAATACGTATAACTTAACATTATTTGTTATCTATACTACTATTTAAGGGGCTTTCCCTGTTTGAATTGGATTTTTTTTTGTTCCAAAATACCCCTACAGCTTGCGATTAAGTAAAGGCAAAACTTGAGGATAACTTAGTAAAAATATATCCCTAACTCTCACCTAAAACATTTCTTACAACATAGGATCACTCTTCCACTAACCCATTACTTCAAAGCAACTATACGTTTGTTGTTATTTCTTTTTCCTTTTAAAAAAATAAATCATCCTCACGTTATCTTCAAATAAAATTTTTTTTAAATCCTCAAGTTTATCCAAAAAAAAAAAAAAAAACTAAATAGATATATATATATATATATATATATTACAATTTATTTAAACTGTTTTTAACTTCTATTTAAAAATTAAAAACAAGAAACCTAATAAAAAAAAAAAACCCACATTTCTATCAAAAAAGCTATCTACCCTGTTATAAAAAATATACACACACACACTGCTCAGAGGCTCTTCTATTTTTTTTTTTTTTTTATAAAGGTTAATAATTTGAACCCATTATAATTAGGAATTACTATATTTTCCAATCACAAAATACTTAGGGTGTGATGAGTGTTATGCATTTGTGGATAAAATATTTTTTTCATCACACCTCTAGGTATTTTGTGATTAGAAAATGTAGTAATTCCAAATTATAATGGATTTGAATTATTAACCTTTATAAAAAAAAAATAGAAGAGTTTCTGAGCATGCACGTGATCAGAGGCTAGTTTAAATAGCCATTGATTCTCATATTTGTTAAAGAGAATAAGATTCTCTCTATTTCAAGTTCTCTTATTTCATCCATTTCATAGTTAAGATTACATTTTTCTAGATCTTATTGTTGTTAAGATTACATTTTTCTAGATCTTATTGTTATTAAGATTACATTTTTCTAGATCTAATCTTGAACAGACTGTCATGTCATTTAACTAGGCTCAAATGTTTATTTTCAAAATCCCTAAATTTAGCTTTTAGTTTTTTTTTTTTTCAAAAAATATACTGAGAACCTAAGTAAGCAAATAATTATAAATAAAAAAAGAAAAAGAAAAAAGAAAGGAGAAATAATAGAAAGGAAAACGTTAACAAGTACAGTGTGTTGCTTGTTAAGGTTGGACTAATGTAGGTCTCATTTAATAAAAAATTTGGATAAATGTAACTAAAAGACTTAAAGCTGGTCTTATAATTTATTTTAATTTTTTTTTTCTCTCTATAAAACTAGCCCCACAACTAATAAAGCTAGAAGAAAAAAAAAAAGACATAAAGCTGCAAAAAAAAAAAATAATAATAAATAAATAAAAAGACAAAAAACTGCAAAAAAAAAAAAAAAAGTCAAAAAGCTGTTGTTAAGGGCACCGTAAACACAACCCTTTGTTTTTTACATACTTGGGAATGAAGGAAATCATATTCGTTTATACAACCTGGCACTTTTGGGTCACATGACTGGCCAAAATGGCCAAATACCAATGTTGGCTGAAATTATTAGTATTTTACTACTGATTAAGAAATACTAAGCAATCTAGCTACCACCTTTCTGAAACTCGAGTTTATGAAACTCGAGTTCCATAAAAAAAATACCACTAATGTGGATTATTTTAATTAAAAAAATGCTATGCAAAACTTGAGTTTATGAAACTCGAGTTCTTTGTAATGTGGTGCTCGAGTTTTATATAAACTCAAGTACAATCTAAGAAAAAGTTCTATAAATCAAAAAGAAAAAGGAATAGCAATTCACCAGCAAATATGGTTGTAAATCCATTAGCTATTTGATAAAAGCGTTAGGAAATCAAGAAGTTCTTGGTAGTGTCGTTAGTGTGCGCTTGATATAAATTGTTTGCTGACTTCACCATATCCAAAACTAAAATCAAACATCATGCTGCCAAGTATTGCCCGCCAATCACAAATTATAATTTGTGATTGTTTATAATTTTAGAAGTTCTTGGCCAATCACTATTTGATATGCTAAAACATACATAACTAGTTACTGTACAACTAAAAATACAGTTCAATGTATATGGTACTCAAGTTTATAAAACTCGAGTATCAAATTACTGTTGGGAAATTTAGACCCCGGTTAATAAAATTAACAAGTTTTAAACCCAATTTATTAATTAGATCTATTATGAATAAATCTTGTTCAAACAAACAAATATCAATATCAAGTCAAAATCATGCACAGTGGAATAGTAAATAAAACAAGATATGATGATCTTGGAAAACTAATGAAACAAACTAGTTTCACAGTAAAAAACACGGGGGAAACCTTGCCAAAAAGCAATCTACTATAATAAAGAGAAGTTTTAGATCTAATACAGAGCTTTTGTCTCATACTCTACAAACCCTATAGATGAACTTACAGTAGAAACCTTTTACCACTTCAGAACCTTTGACCTCTACAATATATGAATGCTCCACCCACAATCACAATTGGAACCTCCAACTGACTTCAAGAACCTCTTGAAGGTTTTCTTCACAATAGCAAGTTTGTGGTGGTTGCTATGACTACAGCTTCTTCACTAATGGAATCTTCAGATCTATTTTGAAACTCTTTGGTTTGATGAAATAGAGAAAACTTAGTTACAAAACTCTAGTCGCATAAATGTCCTTTAAATACCAGTTCAAACAGATCTCAATTTGGGCTTCAAACGAATAAGTTATGGGTTTTTTTTGCGTTGCTAATTTTTGCTGAACCGCGACAGTTAATCAATCAAACTTGTGTCGAGACTTTTATCGAGTAGATAGTAAGTTTCAAGCTTCTATCGAGAAGTATCGAGCTTCTATCAAGCTACTATCGAGGTACATGCTGAAAAAGTGTTTTTCTTGACTTTTTCTGGAGAAAACTTTGTGTCATCGACTTGGTCTTCAATTACAACTTTACGATACATCAAAACTCAATAAAAAACACATAATTTAGCATGGTTTGACAATACCAAAATACATGACCCTAACAATCTCGCCCTTTGTCAATCCATGACAAAACCTCAAGTACAAGAGCAAGCCCAATACATTAATAACCCGAATACAATGAATGAACTTGTATTCAAATAAACTAGTCTATCTAAAAATAACAAGTCCTGAGAAACCATAGCATGAACTAGGATTGATTGTTTTGATTGACTCCATACCTATCTTTCCTGAAAGCACTTGACAAACATGTTATGTGCACCATATGAAAAACAGTGACAGATAATAAATAAGTATGTGTTTTGCAATAGAATATGCCAATTACATAAAAATATGAATCTAACAATTACAATTCCACGTGGCATTTTTTTATTAAAAAAATCAACATCAGCGGCATTTTTTATGGAACTCAAGTTCCATGTCAAACTCAAATTTCACAAACTCGAGTTTAAAAAATGTGATACATTGCTAAATATTTCTCAAACATTAATAATTCCAATTTGTTCATTTTGGCCTCACATGACAACATGAGTATGCTAATTTCCAAGACTAAAAAGCCTGACACTATGGGTCACATGAATGTGCAGCTGAAGCAATTTCCAAAAACCTGCGATTTCACCAAAGTTCTCATCCATTTCAATCTAGGGGTGTGTTTTTATAATTAAAAAGGTAATCACGTTTTCAGCCCTACATGAAATAGACTGCCCTTTTGTTTTTGGATTAGGATCCGGTGGGTGCAATTCACCCACTCTTGTCTTCTAATATTTTTTCAATTTTCACTTTTTTAAGTTTTAATTTTTACGTTTCTTAATTTTTTTTCTTAACATTTTTTAATCAATGGTTGAAATTAAAAGTTTCTTTTTGCAACTAATAATCTCAACCAAAGTTGCTTTTTGCAACAAATAATCTCAACCATTTATAAGTATTGTATTAAGTACAATATCTTAGATATTACACCTGATGTCAATCCTTGTTTTTTTACATACCTGGGGAGGAAGGAAATCATGCACGGTCGTTTATAAGGCTGACTCTTTTGGGTCACATCACATGATCAAGCATATATAAGCTGAAGCTAATTTCCAAGACTAGAAAGCCTGACACTTTGAGTCACATGAACATGATGATCAGTGTGCAGCTGAAGCAATTTCCAAAACCTGTTATTTCACCAAAGTTCTCTATTTGTCAATATAAATGCAATATACCTCTTCCATTTCTACATAATAATAGCACTACTGCTTCACATTCTTACTGTACTAAACTCCCAAGCCAAAAGCCAATCTTGATAAACCAAAATCAAGCAAACAAAATAGCCATGACCATGACTAGGGGTGGCAAATGGGCGAGTTAGGTCATAAATGGGTTGGGTGTGTAATTACCCATTCATCTATTTATGACCTGCTTATATATAAATTAATTATCCATTACCCGTCCAACCCATTTAATTAATAACCCACCCATTTAACCCAATTTGACCCAAATACCTCTAAAACTAGTTGAATACCCTATTGACTTCCAAAATTACAAAAATAACCTTAAATACCCAAAATAACCCAAATACCCCCTACACTTCCAAAATTACCAATATACCATTGGACATCCAAAATTACCAAAATACCCCTAAAATGTCCAAAATTACACAAAAGACACTAAAAAGCCAAAAATTTCCAAGACAACCTAAGCTCCATTGCAGTAATTAACCAAAGATCTTTCACCTATTCCAACACTAAAAGATTCATAATTCAGCTTGTTTGGTAGATGGTCTCAAAGAAACAAATCCAGAAGCAATTAAACAACACAATTGACACTCAAACAGAATTCATTACTTAAAAAAAAATAAAAGACTTTGGAGGCAAATCAAACTCTAAAATTCAACGTCAATGCTTTTCTTTGTATACAAGCCAAATTTTTACTCAAATTATCACACACTGCTACAACAAAGTTTGTTAGAATCAAACTTTCCATAGCATAAAAAAAAAATGGATGCTTATTTGGGTCAATCAAAATGAATTCATATGGTCATCAAGATCTCAATAAAGGCCATATGAAGTTTCAACAGCATTGGAAACAACAAAGAGTCATGGGACATAAATTGAGAGAGCCAAAATCTCAGTGAGACATTGAGCCGAACAGGTGGTGGGCGCATCAGGAACATGTAATTTAGTATACAATATTTTTATGATTGGTAAATTCTTAACATGACTAATCAGAAACTTTAACAAACATTTTGCATGAAATTGATAAAAGTTAAAGAGGCAAATATAGAAGCAAACAACAAAATCAATATACACACAGCGAATCATTTTTTTTTGGGTACGAGTCTGTACAAGAATGAACAAAGAAAAATGGGTTTTTTCAACTATGCCTTCTCGCTTCTACGCCACTGTTGAAGCCTGACCTCAAATCTGCTCTTCAAGTACCTTCCATCTCTCTCTACAATTTCCTTAATTTGAAATTCTAACCTATTTGGTTATTGAGAAAATCTGAGAGAGAGTATAATTTAATATTAAGGAGAGTGAGACTGAGAGTTTACTGAATTTTTTGGTTTAGAAATTTAGAGGTTATGTTGTTTACTTAAATTTTAGAATTTAGATCGGTTTAATGGGAATTTGTGGGTTTATTTAAATTTAAATTTTAGATGGGTTTAGAGGGTATTATGAGTTTTGTTGGAATTATACTTAAAAAGTAATAATTCAAGAGAAACACATATAATACATCTATCAATTAACAAATACATCATGTGCATATGTAATAAAATTCAACAATAAGATGTGAGAATTATACATACTTGATTATGTTATTCAAGGACCTCATAAGCAATCAGGATGCTCTCCCCAGCTGGTCAGGATTAACAAGAGCTTTATTTTCTCTTTTCACACACTCTTGCAAGTGTGGCCTTGACAATATTTATAATATTTAGAAAGGACATAACCAGCCATAAAATCCTTCCTATCGTAATAACACTTCATGTAACAGATATGTTACATTTGTTAATAAACAACTTTATTAATTAAATTCATTAATGAAGAAGTTCATTAATGTGTTATTACTTTTGTAACTCCATGCTAATACATGGGTTCATCCATCGTTCATATCCAGAACTACCATAATGACAACACCTTTAATAGAAGTTCAAGTTACTGGTAATGACACGATAGATTTATTAAAGCCAACACTCAACGTACATGAATCTCATTATGGAAGGACTTCCGAGATTATTATGCACTAACCATCGAAAGACTAGCCCTTATTGTCTTCCATAGTTTGAGCAATTTTTACTTGCACCTCCTTTCCATCATGGTCCAACAATGTATCTATCAAAATAGGCTACATCATGATGGATATGGTCAAGTCAAGGACTACAATGAATGCATTCATAACCTTAGTCTACTAAACCAAGTAGACCTATTTCAATATATCAATATCTTACATCATATAAGTATTGCATAATTTCACAAGAAATTGAATATTTATTTGTTAATAATAAAGGAATCACATACATACATATATATACATATATATATATATATATATATCTATTATGTTGGGCCACATTATTCTAACAAGTTTATCCATTTGGACCCATCTAATTAGATAACCTAATGAGTCTTTATCTATTTAACTTAAATATTTAAATGGGTTGGGTTAAGACTTATCCAAATAAGGTGAGTTATAGATGGGTTTATGGATATAGATAAAAATTGTCACCCCTAACCATGACAGCAAATTCGAGTTGGTGTGCCCCTAGAATGGGGCACATCGTTGCAATGGTTGAGTTTGCACATCACCTTATAAATCATGACCCTCGATTCTCTATCACTATACTCATCATCACCATGCTTGAGAGAATGCTAGTCAACACCTACATCCAATCACATGCTGCCATATCAACCTCCATGAATATCTGATTTGTCCATCTCCCTACTTTGGAAACTCTAACACTCAATCACCACTCCCAAACTCCCCTGTGCCTTGTATCCTCATTTATTGAAAAACACAAACCCCATGTTAAGCAAGCGATCACAAACCTCATGGCAACTGAGTTGGACCGACGATTTGTTGGGTTATTCATAGGCATGTTTTGCACTTCCTTGGTTGATGTAGCCAACGAGCTTGACATCCCTTGCTACCTTTATTTTCCGACTCCAACTACCTTTTTCTTAGTTTCATGCTTCATCTTCCAATCCTAGACACCCAACTCACCATTAAGTTGGCTGAGTTAGACACTGAGTTGGTCATTCCAAGTTTTGTTAACCCTATTCCTCCAAGTGTTTTGCCTTCTATAGCGTTAAAAAAAGATGGGTACTCTTGCTTTTTGTACCATGCACGTGGGTACCTTGAAACAAAGGGTGTTATTATTAATACATTTAGTGACCTTGAGCCTTACACACTGAACTCACCCTCATCGAGTCAAGTGCCACCTATTTATCCCATTAGGCCTATTCTTGACCCCGTTGGAACGGCCCAATGGCACCCAGACAAGGCCTACCATAAAAGAATCATGAAATGGCTTGATGATCAACCTCCATGAACTATGGTATTCTCGTGCTCTGGTAGCATTGGGAGTCTTAGTGGGTCCCAAGTAAGAGAGATTGCATTTGGGCTTGAACAGGCCGGAGTTCGGTTTTTGTGGGCTTTACGTGAGCCACCTAAGAACCAATTTACCCTGCCAGATAACTTCACAAATCTCAAGGAAGTTTTACCAAATGGATTCCTAGAACGAACGACTGGAATTGGATTGGTGTATGGGTTTGTCTCACAGGTGTCAATTTTAGGTCACAAGACAATCAGATGATTCATATCACACTGTGGCTGGAACTCAATTTTCGAAAGCTTGTGGCATGGTGTACCAATTGCCACTTGGCCAATTCATGCTGAGCAACAACTGAATGCCTTTGAGTTGGTGAAGGAGTTGGGATTAGCAACTGAGATTAGGTTAGATTATAAGGAGGGTAGTGATTTGGTGTTGGCAAATGAGATAGAGAGAGGAATAAAGAGTTTAATGGGCTGTAACAATAAGGTAAGAAAAAATGTAAAGGAAATCAGCACGAAAAGTAGGATGTCTATGATGGAAAATGGATCATCATATGCATCTACCATGCACTAGCAACCACCGCACCCACTTGGGAAACCACCACACCCATCGCAAAACCAACCCAAAAATAATCACAAACCCAGTAACCATCTCACAAATCAAACTAAACCCATCACCCACAGACAAACCAAACAAATATCAACACAAACCCACAAAAATCAACCTTCAGACACCTAGATTTGCACCGCCAATTTAGACATCCACTAGCACCAGATTGCGACCAAAACTTAGTACCATTACCACCTATTGATGTTGATTAGTGCATGTAGGAGAGAGAGAGAGAGAGAATGATTCAGCGGGGAGAGGAAAAAGAGGAAAGAATAAAAACAAATTTATTAGTAGTAGCGAGTAATATGTCTCGCTGGTTGTAGTAATTCAAAATTGAATGTCAAATTTTTTTTTTGTTAGTTTGTTAAGATTGATGCGTGGCTGGGTTTTTACTTTTTAGTTATATTTTTAATATTAGGCTAACTAGTCTTCAACTCGTGTGATGCATGAGAGTAGCTACTGAATGTGTTTCAGGAAAAAAAAAATTCGGAGTAGTAAGCAAAATGCATGAAATTAAAAAAAAAAATGATACTGAAAGAAATAACACAAAGTTTTATTAGTTAGGCAAAAGAAAGCAATGTTGCATCTCTAATTTAGTAAAATTGAATGTTTATTTATTTATTTTTTTTTTTTGGTTAGTTTGTTGAGATTGGTGTGTGGCATTTTTGCGGGTTTTTACTTTTTAGTTATATTTTTAATATTAGACTAACTAGTCGCTAACCCGTACGATGCATGAAAATATCTACTGAATGAGTTTTAGGAAAAAAAAAATTTGGAGAAGTAAGCAAAAATGTATGAAATTAAAAAAAAAAATGATACTGAAAAAAAATAACACAAAGTTTTATTAGTTAGGTAGAAGAAAGCAATGTTGCATCTTTAGTTTAGTTTGTGTTATATATATATATATAGGGTTGGGTTTGAGTTACATTTAGTGTAACTCTAAAGCAATGTTACACTACTCAATATTTTTTAATAAGATGCCAATTTTGACAAATCCACCACTGGATTACATTATCTTCGTATAATCTCCATGCTTGCAAAATTTCAAGGTGATCAAATATCAATAGTGATGTCATCAATCAATTATTTAAATTCAAGTTTTTGTAGTTTAAAATAATGCATAAAAAAATGAGTTTATTGATGAAATGGTAAATAACATCTTTTTAGCTTGAAAATTGGCATGCATGTTAATTACATATAAAACATGTAATCCAACGGTAAGATTTCCAAAATATGAATTCAAAAACAAGTTATTGGGTGGTGTAATATTGCTTAGACCTACACTTTGGTAATTGCACACAGAGTCCAACAGATAGGTTACAACGCACACGGGCTTTTTTCCAAAATGGACCGCTGAGCTCCTTTTTGCAAATGCACGTTCTCTTCACAAACCCAAAACGCAACTGTTAACAAAAAGTTGCTTTTTATACCTTAACCAAACGAACTATTTATATTTGTAGTTTCAAAACGGGCTTTTTGGGTTGGGAAAGTTGAAACAAACAGGCACTAAGTCAGAGAGGTTTTCTAGCAAGGATGGAGCAAAAATTAGAATTTTTTTCTTCTTTTCTTTCACATTTTTTTTTTTTGATAGCCACTAATACAATTGTAATCCTATTTATGAATGTAAATAATTTCTTATAAAATCAAATTAATATTATTTATAAATGCATATAAACACTAAGCAGTCGTGACTTTTCATATTTTAATAGACAACTTTTCGGTCAATAGGTACATTTTCATTCAATAAGCACATTTTCAATCAATAGGCACATTTTCGGCCAATAAGCACTTTTTGGCATATATAGATATGTTGTAATATTTCTCCAACATTGGTAAAACACTAATAATTTCAATTTGTTCATTTTGGCCTCACATGATTGCATGAGTATGCTAATTTCCAAGACTAAAAAGCCAGACACTATGGTCACATGAATGTGCAGCTGAAGGCTTGAAGCAATTTCCAAAATCCTGGGATTTCAGCATTTAGGGGAGTGTATTTTATAATTAAAAAGGTGATCACGTTTTCAGCCCTACATGAAATAGACACCCCTTTTGTTTTTGGATGATCCGGTGGGTGCAATTCACCCATTCTTCTCTTCTAATATTTTTTCAATTTTCACTTTTTTAAGTTTTAATTTTTACTTTTCTTAACATTTTTTAATCAATGGTTGAAATTGAAAGTCGCATTTTGCAACTAATAAACTCAACCATTTATAAGTATTGCATCAATTGCAATACCCTAGGCATTACACCTAATGTCAATCCTTGTTTTTTACATACCTGAGAAGGAAGGAAATCATGCATGGTCGTTTATAAGGCTGACTCTTTTGGGTCACATCACATGATCAAGCATATATAAGCTGAAGCTAATTTCCAAGACTAGAAAGCTTGACACTTTGGCTCACATGAACATGATGATCAGTGTGCAGCTGAAGCAATTTCCAAAACCTGCAATTTCACCAAAGTTCTCTATTTGTCAATATAAATGCAATATACCTCTTCCATTTCTACATAATAATAGCACTACTGCTTCACATTCTTACTGTACTATACTCCCAAGCCAAAAGCCAATCTTGATAAACCAAAATCAAGCAAACAAAACAGCCATGACCATGAGTCATGACAACAAATTCGAGTTGGTGTGCCCTTGGAATGGGGCACATCGTTGCAATTGTTGAGTTTGCACATCACCTTATAAATCGTGACCCTCGATTCTCTATCACTATACTCATCATCACCATGCCTGAGAGAATGCTAGTCAACACCTACATCTAATCACGTGCTGCCACATCAACCTCCACGAATATCCGATTTGTCCATCTCCCTACTTTGGAAATGCCCACACCCGATCACTGCTCCCAAACTCCCCTGTGCCTTGTATCCTCATTTATTGAAAAACACAAACCCCATGTTAAGCAAGCAATCACAAACCTCATGGCAACTGAGTTGGACCGACTATTCGTTGGGTTATTCATAGGCATGTTTTGCACTTCCATGGTTGATGTAGCCAACGAGCTTGACATCCCTTGCTACCTTTATTTTCCGTCTCCAACTACCTTTTTCTTGGTTTCATGCTTCATCTTCCAATCCTAGACACCCAACTCACCACTGAGTTGGCTAAGTTAGACACTAAGTTGGTCATTCCAAGTTTTGTTAACCCTATTCCTCCAAGTGTTTTGCCTTCTATAGCGTTAAAAAAAGATGGGTACTCTTGCTTTTTGTACCATGCACGTGGGTACCTTGAAATAAAGGGTGTTATTATTATTATTATTATTTTTTTTTTTTTTGCTTGGTTATTGCGCGGTAGAACCCTTGAGCTAACGGTTACAACGGAACCGGGTAAAAAAAAAGGTGTTATTATTAATACATTAAGTGAGCTTGAGCCTTATGCACTGAACTCACTCTCAACGAGTCAAGTGCCACCTATTTATCCCATTGGGCCTATTCTTGACCCCGTTGGACTGGCCAAATGGCACCCAAACAAGGCCCACCATGAAAGAATCATGAAATGGCTTGATGATCAACCTCCATCAACTGTGGTATTCTTGTGCTTTGGTAGCATTGGGAGTCTCAGTGGGTCCCAAGTGAGAGAGATTGCATTTGGGCTTGAACAGGCCGGGGTTCGGTTTTTGTGGGCTTTACGTGAGCCACCTAAGAACCAATTAGCCCTGCCAGATAACTTCACAAATCTCAAGGAAGTTTTACCAAATGAATTCTTGGAACGAAAAATTGGAATTGGATTGGTGTGTGGGTTTGTCTCACAGGTGTCAATTCTAGGTTATAAGGCAATCAGATGATTAATATCACATTGTGGCTGGAACTCAATTTTGGAAAGCTTATGGCATGGTGTACCAATTGCCACTTGGCCAATTCATGCTGAGCAACAACTGAATGCCTTTGAGTTGGTGAAGGAGTTGGGATTAGCAACTGAGATTAAGTTAGATTATAAGGAGGGTAGTGATTTGGTGTTGGCAAATGGGATAGAGAGAGGAATAAAGAGTTTAATGGGCTATAACAATAAGGTGAGGAAAAAAGTAAAGGAAATCAGCACGAAAAGTAGGATGTCTATGATGGAAAATGGATCATTATATGCATCCACCGTGCACTAGCAACCACCACACCCACTTGGGAAACCACCACACTCATCGCAAAAATTAACTTAAAAATAATCACAAACCCAATAACCATCTCACAAATCAAACTAAACCCATCACCCACCGACAAGCCAAACAAATATCAACACAAACCCACAGAAATCAACCTTCAGACACCCAGATTTGCCACCGCCAATTCAGACATCCACTACCACCAAATTGCGACCAAAACTTAGTACCACCACCACCTATTGATGTTGATCAGTGCATATGGGAGAGAGAGAGAGAGAATGAGTCAAGTGAGAATAGAGAGTGATTCAGCAGGGAGAGGAGAAAGAGGAGAGAATAAAAACAAATTTATTTGCATTAGCAAGCAATATGTCTTGCTGGTTGTAGTGATTCAAAATTGATGTTAAATTCTTTTTTTTTTTTTTTTTTGTTAGTTTGTTGAGATTGATGCGTGGCTGGGTTTTTACTTTTTAGTTATATTTTTAATATTAGGCTAACTAGTCGCTAACTCGTGTGATGCATGGGAATAACTATTAAATGAGTTTTAGGAAAAAAAATTTGAAGTAGTAAGCAAAATGCATGAAATTTAAAAAAAAAAAATGATACTGAAAGAAATAACACAAAATTTTATTAGTTAGGCAGAAGAAAGCAATGTTGCATCTCTAATTTAGTAAAATTGAATGTTAATTTTTATATTTTATTTTGTTTTGTTGAGATTGCTGCGTGGCCTTTTTGTGGGTGTTTACTTTTAAGTTATATTTTTAATATTAGGCTAACTAGTCGCTAATCCGTACAATGTATGAGAATATCTACTGAATGAGTTTCAAGAAAAAAAATTGGAGTAGTAAGTAAAAATGTATGAAATTAAAAAAAAATGATACTGAAAAAAAATAACACAAAGTTTTATTAGTTAGGTAGAAGAAAGCAATGTTGCATCTTTAGTTTAGTTTGTGTTATATATATATATATATATATATATGTATGTATGTATGTATGTATGTATGTATATATATATATATATATTATATATGGTTAGGTTCGAGTTACATCTAGAGTAAATCTAAAGCAATATTACACCACTCAATATTTTTTAACAAAATGCTAATTTTAACAAATCCACCGCTGGATTACATTATCTTTGTATAATCTCCATGCTTGCAAAATTTCAAAGTGATCAAATATCAATAGTGATGTCATCAATCAATTATTTAAATTCAAATTTTTGTAGTTTAAAATAATGCATAAAAATGAATTTATTGGTGAAATGGTAAATAACATCTGTTTAGCTTGAAAATTGGCATGCATGTTAATTACATATAAAACATACAATCCAACGGTAAGATTTCCAAAATATGAATTCAATAACAAGTTATTGGGTAATGTAATATTGCTTAGAACTACACTAGGTGTAACTTGAACTTAACTCATATATATATATATATATATATATAAGATATATTGTAATATATATGCCAAAAAGTGCTTATTGGCCGCAAATATGCCTGTTGATTAAAAATGCGCTTATTGAATGAAAATGTACTTATTAACTGAAAAGTTGTCAATTAAAATATGAAAAGTAACAGCTGTTTAGTGTTTATATGCATTTATAAATAATATTAATTTGATTTTATAAGAAAGTATTTACATTCATAAATAGGATTAAAATTGTATTAGTGGCTATCAAAAAAAAAAAATGTGAAAGAAAAGAAGAAAAAAAATTCTAATTTTTGCTCCATCCTTGTTGGAAAACCTCTCTGACATACATTGGAGTTTACGGTGGGAAAGTCTCTTCTTCATCCTCAATAAATTACACCACCGCTTTACGGATGAATCTCCAACATATTTGCATCTTGGAAAATAGGCAACGTGCTGGCACCAACCACGTCACATTCTCATAGATGAGTTTTTCACTTTCTTTCTCTCTCCTCTACTCTTCATCCCACCGTCCCAATATGCAAGATTTGAAGTCCACTATCCAAGTCCCAAGACAAGATTTTTTTTTAGGCGTAAATGCACTTTTCGTCCCTACATTTTGACGTTTTTCCGTTTTAGTCCCTACATTTTAATTCTTTGCACTTTTAGTCCCTAAACCAATTAACGCTTAACGTTTAAGTCCTTGAAGCACTATTCCGTCACCCAACTAACAGAACAGTTAATGTTGGTATTAAAATATTATTAAATTTTTTTTTTTGTATTTTTTAAATACCAAAATTAAAAAAATAATAATAATTACTTAATTTTAATTAAAAAAAATAAAAAAACAAACAAAAAAAATTATTTTCTTTCAAACAAAAGTTTTACTTTCTTTTAATTAAAATGAATTTTTTTATTCCAATCTTTTTTTTTTAATTTCAGAAAAACATATTAATGTTTTTTTTATGTTCTTCCCCCTATATGATTCACATTCTAATCAAATTAAACCTTATTTTCTTATCATTTTCTTTTCCTTTCTTGTACTTTCTTCATAACCAAACACATTAAAACAAAATAAATTAATTAAATGTCTTTCTTGTATTTTTTTTTTCTTTTCATTATTTTTTTTAGAAGAACATGTTCATGTTCTTTGTGTTCTTCTCTATAATCAATCTCCAGAAAAAACAAACCCTAAACCCAGATCCTAACCAAACCCCAAACCCATATCACCAGTAAAACAAGCCTTAGCCTTCAAACCTATAAATTTTCTTGGCAAACAAACACAAAAAAAAACCCACTGGGAAAAAAAAAAAAAAAAAACCCAGATCATCACCACCAAATCAAAGAACATGAAGATCCCACCCACGCCGTCCATCAAGCCCGATCAACCCAGCAAACCCGATCTCCTTCTTCTCAACCCAGTAAACCCCAACCTGATCCCGACCTAGCAAACCCCAACCCGATCCCGATCCCAACCCAGCAAACCCCAACCCGATCCCGATCCAGCAAACCCCAACCCAATCCCAATCCCGATCCAGCAAACCCTAACCCAATCCCGATCCCAACCCACAACCCCGACCCAACCTCAACCCCAGCCCGATCTCTACCCACCAGCCACCCCGATCTCTAGCCAACCCAGGCGGCTCATAACCACCCACACTCTCCACCCAACCTCAACGCCGATCACCACAAACCCACTCTCCACCACGCCGATCCACAAACTCAGACCTCCACCACGCCGATCCCCACAAACCCACGCCCTCCACCTCACCACGGCAAGTCGGCAACACCATATGCACAGAAACCCACACAAAAAAATGCCGAAGAGACCCATTGATTTGAGACAGGAGCTTGAGGCATATGGGTTTGGGTTTAGGTTTGTGCAAAATCAAGAGATAAAGAGTGGAGAAAGAAGAAAAAGAAGAAGAAAGCAAGAAGAAAAGGAAAGAATGGAGGCAGAGAAGAAAAAGAAAAAGAATGAAGAAAACAAAAAAGAAAAGGCGTAAATGCACTTTTAGTCCCTACATTTTGACGTTTTTTCGTTTTAGTCCCTACATTTTAATTCTTTGCACTTTTAGTCCCTAAACCAATTAACGCCTAACGTTTAAGTCCCTGAAGCACTATTCCGTCACTCAACCAACAGAAAATGCTGACGTGGCTGACGGCATAGTAAAATAATAATTAAAAATTTTATTTTTGCATTAAAAAATTGCCACGTCAGAATTTAAATTAAAAAAATTAATTTATTAAATTAATTTTAACTAAATAAAAGATTAAAAATAAAATTAAAAACAAAAAATAAAGCCCAAAAACACATCCTCTCCCGTCGGTGCTTGTTTCTTCTTTCTTTTTCTTTTTTGTTTTCTTCATTCTTTTTCTTTTTCTTCTCTGCCTCCATTCTTTCCTTTTCTTCTTGCTTTCTTCTTCTTTTTCTTCTTTCTCCACTCTTTATCTCTTGATTTTGCACAAACCCAAACCCAAACCCATATGCCTCAAGCTCCTGTCTCAAATCAATGGGTCTCTTCGGCATTTTTTTGTGTGGGTTTCTGTGCATATGGTGTTGCCGACTTGCCGTGGTGAGGTGGAGGGCGTGGGTTTGTGGGGATCGGCGTGGTGGAGGTCTGAGTTTGTGGATCGGCGTGGTGGAGAGTGGGTTTGTGGTGATCGGCGTTGAGGTTGGGTGGAGAGTGTGGGTGGTTATGAGCCGCCTGGGTTGGCTAGAGATTGGGGTGGCTGGTGGGTAGAGATCGGGCTGGGGTTGAGGTTGGGTCGGGGTTGTGGGTTGGGATCGGGATTGGGTTAAGGTTTGCTGGATCGGGATTGGGATTGGGTTGGGGTTTGCTGGATCGGGATCGGGTTGGGGTTTGCTAGGTCGGGATCAGGTTGGGGTTTGCTGGGTTGAGAAGAAGGAGATCGGGTGTGCTGGGTTGATCGGGCTTGATGGACGGCGTGGGTGGGATCTTCATGTTCTTTGATTTGGTGGTGATGATCTGGGTTTTTTTTTTTTTTTTTTCCCAGTGGGTTTTTTTTGTGTTTGTTTGCCAAGAAAATTTATAGGTTTGAAGGCTAAGGCTTGTTTTACTGGTGATATGGGTTTGGGGTTTGGTTAGGATCTGGGTTTAGGGTTTGTTTTTTCTGGAGATTGATTATAGAGAAGAACACAAAGAACATGAACATGTTCTTCTAAAAAAAATAATGAAAAGAAAAAAAAATACAAGAAAGACATTTAATTAATTTATTTTGTTTTAATGTGTTTGGTTATGAAGAAAGTACAAGAAAGGAAAAGAAAATGATAAGAAAATAAGGTTTAATTTGATTAGAATGTGAATCATATAGGGGGAAGAATATAAAAAAAAACATTAATATGTTTTTCTGAAATTAAAAAAAAAAAGATTGGAATAAAAAAAATTCATTTTAATTAAAAGAAAGTAAAACTTTTGTTTGAAAGAAAATAATTTTTTTTGTTTGTTTTTTTATTTTTTTAATTAAAATTAAGTAATTATTATTATTTTTTTAATTTTGGTATTTAAAAAATATCAAAAAAAAAATTTAATAATATTTTAATACCAACGTTAACTGTTCTGTTAGTTGGGTGACGGAATAGTGCTTCAAGGACTTAAACGTTAAGCGTTAATTGGTTTAGGGACTAAAAGTGCAAAGAATTAAAATGTAGGGACTAAAACAGAAAAACGTCAAAATGTAGGGACTACAAGTGCATTTACGCCTTTTTTTTATTATCAATCTCATCTCTTCCTCTCTCTTTCTTCCCCTCTCTTTCACTGTGTATTTCTCTTTTTCCAAGCAAAAACAACCAAAACCCACCCTCACCACAACAGACACCGCCAGCCACCAACCGCACCAGAAACCCATTGCAAAAACCAAAACCCACTACCACACCCACAGCCACCAGCCACCACCGCCCACACCCACACCCACACCCACTGCCATAGCACCAACACACACAACCTCAACCCAAATCAAAACCCAATCACATCCCAAAATGCACCAAATCAACCAAAACCACCAGATCAACTAAGACCCAAACAACACCAAAAATTATCAACCGCGATCCAGCCACGATCCAGGACACCACCACGATCCACCAATAAAAAGGAAAGAGAACCCATATATCACCGACCGATGATCACCATCGCTACCAGCCGAGGACAAAAAAAACCCACAAAACCCAGCACCACCATACCCACAACGGGCCACAAAACCCATTACCACCCCACTCACAACCAGCACAAAACCCATCACCACCACAAAAGAGAGAAAAAAAATTGAAAGAAAGAAAAAAAAATCAAAGAAAGAGAGTGATATTTTCGGCCATAGCTTAATAATTTAAAAAAAAAAAAAAAAAAAAAAAAAAAGAAAGGAAGAGGAGGTAGGCAGAGATATGGAGAAGAAGAAATGAGAAGAAGTTTGGAGAAGAACGAGAGAACAAAGAGAGTGAAAAAAATATTTTTTTAAAGAGGAGAGGAGAGAGAAAGATATAATATAATTATTTTTTATAAAAAGTTTTGAGCGACAGTGAACTGTTAAAGCACTCACAGCAGTGGTGCTAAATAGTTATATTGCTAAAAATATAGCTATTTAGCATAAAAGGAGGGCTGCAGCAGTGGAGGCATTTGCTAAAATTATAGCTAAAGTGCTACCGTGCACATATATAAATAAATGTGCACTGTAGCACACAGCTAAAAAAAAAAAAAATTTATTAACCGTCTCTCTCTTCCAGATTAAAAAATCTCTCTCTCTCTCTCTCTCTCTCTCTCTCTCTCTCTCTCTCTCTCTCTCTCTCTCTCTCTCCGGCTTCTCTTCCTTCTTCTTTCTTCCTCAAATTTTTTTTTTCTCTCAAGGTCACCGGCCAGCTCCCTCGTCTACCTCATCCCTCAACCCCATCGCTGACCCACCCCAAGCCCCATTGCCGGTCAGCTCGATCGCCGATCTGTTCTCTTTTTTTTTTTTTTTTTTTTTCCTGCTATGGACCATCGATGCTGGTGGTGGTTGTGGGCGTGGTCATGGTCATCGCCGATCTGTTCGGTCGACCCACCCCAAGCCCATCGCCGGTCAGCTCGTTTCACCGATCTGTTCTCTTTTTTTTTTTTTTTTTTCCTGCTGTGGACCACCGGTGGTGGTGGTGGTTGTGGGCGTGGTTGTGGTCATCTCCGATCTGTTCGGCCGACCCACCCCAAGCCCATTGCCGGTCAGCTCAATCGCCGATCTGTTCTCTTTTTTTTTTTTTTTCCCCTGCTGTGGACCACCGGTGGTGGTGGTGGTTGTGGGCGTGGTTGTGGTCATCGCCGACCTGTTCTTTTTTTTTTTTTTTTTCTGCTGTGGACCACTGGTGGTGGTGGTTGTGATGACTGTGGCTGTGGCTGATAGAGGTGGAGTGGTGTATATTTTTTAGGTAGTGGGTATATTATTTTTTTGTAAAAATATATTATTTTATTGTGATGTTTGTATTATTTTATTGTGTTAAAAGTTAAAATAGATCCACTGCTGCAGTGGGTGTGTAGTTAAAATAGATACTAGCCATAGTAGCTCTGTTTCTAATTTTTTTTTAGATATAGCAACTTTGCTGTAGCTTGCAGTTTGGTGTTTTAATTGCTAAAATAGCATTATAGCAACTATACCTCCTTTACTGTCGGTGTTCTTAGGAATTTAGTTGTACCATAGTCATTAACTCACTATATAGAAGAGTTGAAATTTAATTTTAAAATCTAGGTTTATGAGTAATTTAAAAATTGTTGATTCATTCTTCAAAACAAAGAAAGATAGTACTGTTACTAATTTAACTATGGTACATAGGATAGATATATTACATAATTTTTTTTTCAATCATCTTATTATTTTTTGGCCACCAAAATCAAATTTCTAGCGCCATCTCTACAAAAGGTGCCTTTGAATGTAAAAGTGCCTATTTATTGAAAATGTGACTATTAAAAAAATAAAAAGGCACAATTTTTCGATTTTTTTTAAATGTATATGTGATTTTAATTTATGTAACTACGTGGCATAATAAAGAGTAATCAATAAAAAGTCAAATATTTCACTTTTAAATTATGTATAGATTTATTGAGCCTGATGTGAATACTCTAAGCAACTTAACTTAGCAAAATATCTTGAATTCTACAGAATTGTACGTAGAATTTGACTAGGAAGACAATACATGGACATATGCTAAGTTTAGCATTAAGATTATACCAAGCCAAATTAGGCCATATAAACTATTGTGGAGAATATCAATTGCAAATAGCAATTGCAACTAGTCCTTAGGATATAATGCAAATGTAGCTACCCTTTATTTAACTCGTCAGTTATACATGCACAAGGATAAGATCTCAATTCTCTAGCAAATAGAACCCTTTTGATCATTTACTGGCAATTTAGCATGTACTTGCAGTTAGCATTTAGTATAAAGGAGGAAACAGTCTCTCCAAGGCATATATTTTAGTAATTTTTAATTTAGTGATTCTTATTTCAAAATTTATCCTAATTTAATTTAATTTAACTTCACTAATTATAATTTTTTTTTTTTTGGGAAATTGTACTTCTCCCTTAACAATAAAGTCGTATTTAATGTCTCTAAACTATAAATCTATGATATATATATATATATATATATATATATATAAATAGAAAAGTTAATGAATGCCCTAAGGGTACTTGTAGAGCACTTGTAGCAGTAGAGTTAAAAAGTTATATAGCTATTTTAGCTCTACCAAAACACAAAAATAACCATACAGCAGTGGAGTTGAAGTTATTTTTTTAGCTTCATTGCTATAGTGCACATATGTGCACCGTAGCTTAGAGCTAAAAAATAATAATAATTTTTTATTCCCTGTCCGGTTGTGTGTGTGGCTGTGATGGTTGTGTGTAGTGAATATATTATTTTATTGTAGTAGATATCTTATTTTATTGCGATGTTTATATTTTTTTATTATGTTAAAAACTAAAATAGATCTACTACTGCAACATGTGTGTAGGTAAAATAGATAAAGTAACTTTTTGTGGTGTCAAATAACTAAATTTTTAGCTCTATTGCTGTGAATGCTCTTAATGAACCATTTTAAGAGCATCCACATTGTTGGAACCATAAATTTAGCAATTTGGTACCACAAAAAGTTACCATACTATTTTACGATCTCGCTTTACAAAACACCCTACATTAGTGGTTTATTTTAGCTTTCAATACAATAAAATAATATAAACAATACAGTAAAATAATATATCTACTACAATAAACAACAACCATCACCACAAACACAAAAAATAATATAACTTTTTAATAAAATATTATTATTATTTTTACTTTCTTAGCTACAACAGTGCATAGCCATTTTTGGCTGTGCACTGTAGCTGAAAAACCAAAATTTTTGGCTTTCCTTCCACCATTACAACATTTTTTTTTTTAAATCTTTGGTGGTGCCATCATTACTAATGTTTTAAGAAAATTTTTATGGGAAAAGAAAAAAAAATTAATATTTTAATAGCTTTTTTAATTTTTCATAAAAGTAATGTAAGAATTTTCTCTAAATAATTTATTAACCATTGTCCAAAAACACCCGTTAACATGACTCATATTAAATAATCTCTGCTTAACCATTGGTAATAAATATTTTCCCTTTCACCAAAAAAAAAAAAAAAATCCCAATATTATGGGTAATTCAACAACAATCACCTTCTCCTTATCAAAAAAATAAAAACAACAGTCTCTGTCTATTTGTCGTATAGGTCGTTGAAACCTGAGAGTTTGAAAGGAAAAGAGGTAAAGAAGAATGGTACGAGAAGAGGACCACACTCTAACCTGACCACACTAATAAATGATCTGTCGGTGGAGCGATTTGGTACAGAATTTGCTGGAGTTTGGTCCGATATCATATTGCATTCAATTGAAAAGATAAATGAATGTGAGTATGGTAGAATAGAGTTATTGGTTTTATGTTTATGTCAGTCTTGCACCTGTATTCAAAACTGTAACATTCCTTTTTATTTTATTAACAAAATTAATCAATTTAGGAGCAAATTTTAATGACCCCTCATAATTTTTCAAAATCCTCCATATCCTTCTTATTTTTGTTAACAAATCTTTATTTTTTTAATAAATATATTGGAGTTTCACCGTATAGCGATAAGAGACTTTACCAATTAAGTTAATTGAAAATTTCAAGACCAATTTTGATGCAACAATCTTTAAAGCAACAAAGTCAATAGGTATTGTCGTGATTATTAGGAGGCACTTGAATGTCGACAGGTATTCTAGTTTGTTCGGAAAATTGGATTAAGGAGGGTGACTTTTGAAGGCAACTTAGCAATAGTTATCCAAGCCATTACTTGTAGGGATCTAGATTTTCTGCCATTTGGAAATATCATTGATGATATTCAGTATCAAGTCTCTGCTTTTCAATTTTCAGATTTTTGTCATGTTAAACACAATTGTAATATTGTAGTTGATGCTCTAGCAAAAAAGGCTAAACATCATATGGGGCTACAGGTGTGGTTGGAAGACCTCCTTGAAGATATTGCCCCTTTGTTTTATTTGATGTTTATTGAGTTTTATGAATGAAGCCCCAGGCTGTTCCTAGTCTGGTTTCTCAAAAAAAAAAAAAAAAAAAAAAACCATAAAATGTACGAACACTCATTTTTCATTGAATGAGAACTCTTATCTATTTAATCAAGAAAAGAAGAAAAAAAGTAATATACATGAAAGAAAAATATAATAAGAGAGCACTCTTAGCTATTTCCTTTTTTATAGTAAAAAGCTCCTATTACCTATTTCTAATATTCCAAACCTAAAAATCAGTCCGTAGCACACGCTGCCACTACTCCGCGAAATCTCACATGCTTTTTAGTCACTTGCCAAAAAATTATAGAGAATGAAGGTAAAAAAGAGCATACACAGGCACACACATATTTGTGCATTAATCATAAAGAAATATAAGCAAAAGAAAAATAAAAAATACAGTAAAGTGAAATATGCACATAAATGGAATCCAAAAAAAAAGAAGAAGAAGAAGACATCCACTTACATGACAATGGTAACGAAGGCACATATTTTCCCTGAATTTCTTCCCGTATGCCACATGAGTTCATCACTTTGTTAAGAAAATAATGAGTTTAGTATAAAAAATTTATTAATTCATTTTTATTAGTCATAAAACAAACGCTAATAAGTAGATTAGTGATATGATAATACTATAATAGTACCACAATTTAATTTCACCTTCACCTCCTTGATTTTGTTGAGACATTATTAAAATTTAGAAATGATAGAAGGTGAGGATTATGAAAAGACATTGAAAGGTTCAGATTAATTCAAATTCCAATTACATACTAATAAATACAAAATGAATGTTAGTGACAAAAAAAAAAAATCAATTCCAAGAAAAATGAGAATATGTCTGTGCGTATGCAAGTGAGAAAAGATAAAATTATCTCATCAATGCCAGAATAGCCTAATTATCATGGAACACACAAGTTCTACCATGCGTATTTGGCCTTGTTTGGAAGAAGGGAATGGAATGGAAAAGAATGAAAAGAATAATTTTAGAATATTTTTCCCTTCCCTTGTTTGGAAGTTTTAATGGAGGGAATGGAAAGTTCATTCCCTTGTTTGGGAGTTTAAGTGGGAGGGAATGGAATGGGTAGGAGGGAACACTCATTCCTCTCTATTCCCTTAACACTAGGGCTGTCCAGACCCGATCAGAGCCCGACAACCTGGCAAAATCGCTCGACGCCAACCCGATTCCAGCCTGAACCGAAGGTCCAGTCGGTCGGCGGCGGGTTTCCATTCTCAAAAACCGACACCAGCGGGTCGAGTGGCGAGTTCGCAACTCCAAAACCCAAGCAACCTAAACCCGACCGGAGCTACAAAAAAATCCAGCCAAATCATGCAAAAACAAGCTAGATCCGGTGAGATCTCGGCCAGATCTCGACCAGATCTAGCTATATCTGGTGGGATTTAGCCAGATCTGGCCAAATCCCAGCAATTTCTAGCGAAAAAAATGCAGATTTAAAAAAAAAATCCAGTTTTCGGCGACAATTTTCCAGTTGCCGGCGAATTTTTCCAGATTTCGGCAAGTATTTCCAGTTTTCGGCAACGCTTTTTTTCAGTTTTCGATGCCTTTTTTAATTTCGGCAACCGACCCGACCCAACCTACGCTAACCATAACAGAAAACCGAACCGACCGATTTTTCTGGCAGTCGGTTTTGGGTTACTCCGCCCCTCCACTCGACGCTGGCGGGTCGAGTTCAGGTTGGGTTGAAAACCGACCCGGCTTTACTCATGGACAGCCCTACTTAACACCTCAAATTTTCATTCCTCTCGAAATTGGAAGGAATGAGAGGGAATGAAATTAGATTTAATAAACTTTTTATTAAAACTTCCAATAGCGCTAGATATTCAACAATTTATTTTAAAATAGAGGTCTAAAAATAATATTATCATAAAATGATTTCATTCCATTCCCTCCATGTTACCCCCAAACAAGATTACTTACATTCCATTCATTTTCATTCCTTTCAATTCCTTTATTTTAAAACATCCAATCAAGGTTACTTAATTCCATCCCATTCCATTCTTTTCCATTTTTTTCCCTTACTTAAATACATTTCATTCCATTCCATTTCATTCATTTCCATTCCTTTATGATCATTTCATTCCCTTATGAACTCCCAAATGAAGTCTTAGTTATCAACCAGATGATAGGTTGGTTTATGAGTCATGACCAAGATTATACGAAAAGGTGAATTTTTTTTGTTTATTTCGAGTATTGCCGGTAAGGGATAAGAGATATGTGAAGATAGAATTTATAGGATTTAATGGAGAAAATAGAAATAGGTTGAAAGTGTTTTATTTGACACCATGAACTTCAATTTTGAGTTTTCAGCTTCAACATTTACTCCTCTCTATACTAATTTAATTTCGAAAAATAGTTCCAAATTATTCCTACAATAAGTAAACAAATCATTTAGCACAACATTCCATACAATACAAATTTTTGAGGCATTTTATCAAACACAAATCATGTATTATTATTCCACCCACTCCCTGCATTTATGTGATCAAAGAGCGACTCAAATAAATTCAACTTTGATGTTGAAATTTCTCAAATTCCTACCAAAATACTAAGTAAAATTGCATCATGTCTGTGAAACTTTCGGTGTGGAAAGACTTTTCCTTAGCTTTTATGTCGCAGTATATCATCCCTATTTTCCTTCGTTGGATCAAAGATAGTGACTATAAACTCAATTATTGAGCATTACTGGGGCCCTCTGGCCTTTTTCTTTTGTCTTCACAGAAACCATTATTGAGGAGTGGGGCTGCTGTTAAAGTAGTAATTATTAAGCGGTGGAGCCGTTGTTCATATTTTTTTTATTCTTAATTTTGATATTGTGAAGCACTTTTTTCTTTTTCTTCTGTTTTTACGGCTCATTAATTATAGTTTCTTTAGTTTTTGTACTCAATTACTTATTTGGATAAATATTTAGAATGTAGTATCATATTTGACTTCAAAATTAAGAAATAAAACCTTCTAAAAATAAATAATTTAGAACACATGACACAAAATTAAATTTCAATTATAGAATTTAATTAAATTTTTTTTAACTTTAGTCTATTAATATATAAATAGATTTTATACTTATAAAAATTTTTTTTTTGTTGATAGGAATACTTATAACAATGTTATTATCAAGTTCCAACTTTTTTTTTTCTTTTTTTTTGTGGGGTTAAAAATTTGCTTTATGATACTAAAATTTTTTGGGTTATGTAGGAGGGAGTGTTGAGAGATCGATATTGATCCTAAACAATGAAGCCGGAATCAAAGAAACTTTGCAATTTTCACACGGACTCCCCTGGTATTAATTCCAGCATATGTAAGCTGCGAAGAAATTATGGCTATGTTGATCACATATATCTGTTTATTTCTAAGTGGACTCTTGCCTTTACATAACTAGCCAAGTCTTCCTTCACAGCCACTTTAATCTTCCTCCTCTCATATCTCAAACTACTCTATATCAGCTAAGCTTGCTACGTTTTCTTTCATCCAACAAGAACAAATGGCCGATGCAATCCTCTATGGGGTTGTCCAGAAGATCATTGAAAGCTTGGGCTCCTCCACTCTCAAACAGATTGGATCGATCTGGGGTGTCAAAGATGAGCTCGAAAAAATGAAAAACACTGTTTCCACCATTCAAGCAGTACTTGAGGATGCAGAGGAGCAGCAGGTCAAGAGCCACCAAGTCGAGGACTGGCTCAAGAAGCTCAGAGATGCAGCTTTTGATGCGGATGACTTGTTGAGCGAGTTCTCCACTCATGTGTTGCAGCAAAAGGTTATGGGGGGTGATAAAGTGGCAAAGAAGGTACGGACTTTCTTTTCTTGTTCAAACCAACTTGTTTTTCGTCTTAAGATGGCTTGCGAAATAAAGGCTATCAGGGAGAGGCTTAAAGATATAGCAAATGATAGGAACAATTTCCAATTGATAGAGCGTCCTTTAGAGACATGGGCTATGACAAGGGAGAGGGAAACGCGGGTTGTGAAGGGAGAGAGGGAAACTCACTCACTTGTACGTGAAAAAGAAGTTATCGGGAGAGAGGAGGATAAGAAGGCCATCATAGGTCTATTGCAAGACTCTGATGTGAAAGAAAATGTTTCGTTCATATCCATAGTGGGAATTGGTGGGCTAGGGAAGACCACGCTTGCTCAATATGTGTACAATGATGAGAATGTCAAGGCTCATTTTGAATTGAAAATTTGGGTGTGTGTTTCTGATGTCTTTGACGTGAATACCATTGTTGAAAATATAATTATATCCGCAAGTGGTAAAAAACCTGAAAGCTTTATAATGGAACATTTGAAAAATGAACTTTACAAAACTCTCAATCAAAAGATGTATTTTCTTGTGTTGGATGATGTGTGGAATGAAAATAAAGAAGAATGGGCTAAATTGAGCACTCTTTTGTTGGATGGTAAAAGGGGAAGTAAGGTGGTGGTTACTACACGGACTAAATTGGTTGCAGATATTATTAGCCCGATCTCACAATATCATCTAGAGGGCCTGTCTGATGATCAATCTTGGGCTTTGTTGAAGCGAATGGCATTTGAAGAAGAGCAACAGACCATCAATACTAACCTTAAAGCAATTGGTAAGGATATAGTTAAAAAATGTAAGGGAGTGCCTCTTGCTATAAAGACAATAGGACGGGTCTTAAACTACAAAAAAACAGAAGATGAATGGTCATACATCAAGGATAGTGAACTCACAAATGTAACTCAGTTGAAAGATGGTATTATGCCGGTTTTAAAATTGAGTTATGATCATCTCCCACCACATTTGAAATGTTGTTTCGCATATTGTTCATTGTTTCCCAAAGATTATTTGATTGATAAGTTGACATTGGTACAATTATGGATAGCACAAGGGTTTATCCAATCACCAGATGAGAACTTACTATTAGTGGATGTTGCTGATGATTACTTCAAGGAGCTACTTTGGAGATCCTTCTTCCAAGAAGTAGAAGAATATGAAGGCACGACTAGGAGGTTTAAAATGCATGATTTAATCCATGATCTTGCCCAATATGTATCAAGGATTGATTGTACATTGGTTGATTCCAACGCAAAAAATGTGAATGAAAAAGGACGTCATCTATCGTTTCCTTTTTACAACATTTCATTCTTTGAGAAGAATTTAAGCACGTTGGTTAAAGCAAACAAGATACGAACATTTATGTTAGCATACAATAATTGGAAGTATGATCAGGGAACAGTTGGAGAATTAACTCTCAAAAAACTTGTTTCTACTTTTAGATACGTGCGTGTGTTAGACCTACATGGTTTAAATATGAAGATGTTGCCAAATACTATAGGTACTTTGATGCATCTAAAGTACCTTGATCTTTCCTCTAATGATATGGAGGTTCTCCCAAGTTGTATTATTAAATTGGTGAATTTGCAAACATTAAAACTCTTTCGGTGCAAAAAGCTTAGGGAGTTACCAGTAGATATTCAAAATTTGGCCAACCTCAAGCATCTTGAAATAAATGGTTGTGAGAATTTGACTCATATGACACGTGGATTAAGGCAATTGACTTCTCTTCAAACATTAACCTTATTTGTTGTGAGTAAGGGTTCTGTAGATTCTTCCAAGCATTGTGGTGGGCTCGCGGAATTAAATAAGCTAAATGACCTGAGAGGAAAATTAGAGATTAAAAATTTGGCTCAAGTGAAAGATGCCATCCCAGAATTCAAGGCTGCAAATTTGAAGGACAAGCAACGTCTCAGTGAGTTGATATTAAAGTGGAATCCAGAGGGTGATGATGGTGTAGATGCCAGTGATGATGAAAATTCCATGGATAGCCTCCAACCACACGAAAGTCTAAAATCTTTGGAAGTGGACGGGTACATGGGTTTGAGAGTTTCAAGTTGGCTTTCATTCTTAACAAATCTCGTTGAATTAAGAATAGGGAATTGTAAGAAGTGCCAATATTTGCCACCGTTGTATCAACTCCCATCTCTCCGAAAACTAATTATTTGGGAAATGGATGGTCTGGAGTACATGACAGACGGGGATATGAATGATGAGATATCTGCTTCACTGGCATCACCATCAACATTTTTCCCATCCCTTGAGTCATTCTGGCTCGGTTATTGCCGAAATCTAAAGGGATGGTGGAGGAGTGTGGATAAGGGGAATGAGGCAACAACGACATCAACAATATCATCATCAACTAATCACTATCACCAACACATGCCGTACTTTCCGCGTCTTTCTTTTTTTTATTTCTCGGATTGCCCTAAGATGGCTTGCATGCCGCTATTTCCAAATCTTGAAGAAGAGCTTGATTTGAGGAATAGCAGTTTGAAGGCATTGGAAGAGACAATAGAGATGAATAACACGGGAGGAAGGGCTTCTTCATTTCCGTCCTCTTCCTCTTCCTCTTCCTCCTCCTTCTCCCCTCCTCTCTCCAAATTAAAACAATTGCATTTGTGGAATATAGACGAGTTGGAGTCTCTGCCAGAGGAGTGGTTTAAAAACCTAACTTCTCTTCAGACATTACGGATTTGGGGGTGTCCTAATCTGACGTCACTTCCCGAAGGGATGAGTCACCTCACCTCATTACAGGCTTTGGACATTGGCAATTGTCCCCAATTAAAGCAAAGATGCGAGAAGGAAAATGGAGAGGATTGGGATAAGATTTCTCACATCCCAAATCTTCATATATGGTGATGAAAAGTTCTGCATACGCTTCCCAGGTATGTTCTTCACTCTTCTCTGAAGAAAAAAAAAAAAAAAAAAAAAAAAAAAAAAAAAAAAAAAAAACTTCTTTTATCTTCTTCAACTATGATATATTGGGAAATTTATCTGTAATTCCAGACGTAGGATTTTCAAAGCACAAGCAAAACTAAAATTAAGAAACTCTATAATTTCTTTTTCCACACACAAATTAAAAAACAGAGCTTTACGTTTTCTTTTTCCCTAATTTCTATTTCTTTGCCTAGAAATAGCCTGGGCCTCATTATCTGGTTTCTGAATGTGTGATTGATGCTGAAATAGCAGAAAGAAGGAGGGAAGAAGAAGGTGTAAGTTTTATATAAGCAAAACTCTAAATTTTTTTTATTTTCTTTGAAATTGGGGTTTGATTAGTTTGTTTTGATCTTATTTGTTTTTTTTGTAAAAATTTGAATTTTTATATAAATCTTTTATGGATTTCTTTTAAAATATACATTTTTTTACTTGTTGGGCTCCATTTTAAGTGTCTATTAAAATTTTATGGTGCGTGGTTGCCGTTATTCTTGACATTTAAGAAGTTGGTACACAAGATTCTTATTGACAAAAAATAGCACCGGTGCGATTTTTTTTTTTTTGTTTTGGCTAAGAATATGTTTATGATCCGAGTATTTCTACTTGTTTCCCAAAATTATTCTGCTTCACTATTAATAACCTCATAGAAGGGTGAAGATTTACCTCACATACATAACCTCCTCCTCCACTGTGTTATTTCCACTGCTTGGCACGTGGTATAAATATCTATGGTCAAGACCAGCTATAGCATTTTTAGGATTACAACTATGGCTTTTTGACTCCATCAGTTTGCTAGAACCACTGTTGATACCCCTGCTTCAGCCTTCTCTTGGTAAACAAGAGTTGGCATGTGAAGAAAAATATTGAACTGACATAGGGGAGGATTTCAGTTTAGGCTCAAGAAAAAAGGCTTACTTAGATCTTTTTTGTATGCTAGCTTTCTTATCTTAAAAATCATGCCTCAAAGGGTATTTAAAGGTAGGTTAAGAATCGTCTTTGATCAGTCTTCGAGTAGGATTAGGACTTCTAGTTCCATAATCTCGCTCAAGTGAGGGTCACTCAACTTAGCTTAATGCTTACTTGAGTGAGTCCTGATTTTGTTCAAATGAGCCTTGATTTTTTTAACTCTTTGAATCATCTTCTTACATAGACTGTTGCCAAACATAATAACATTAAATACAACCCTCTTGACACATGATTAGTCACCTGGAAGTTGCCGATATTATCCTAATATATAGCAAAAGGCTGTTTTACTTATGAAGACGAGGTGTTCAACGTGATATCTGTTGATATCAAACTATAGTCAAATGATAGTTGAGTGATTTTGTTTGTAATTCATTAGGGGATTGTTGTGCGAACACCCTGTTTATATGACAGATCTCCTCTGTGTGTGTGTGTGTGTGTCTATATATATAAAGCAATACAAGGATTTGGTGACCGGCTTTGGATGTTAAAAGAGATGACTGCATAGATTAGAGCAAGTTAATAGAGTGTAAAGGAAAAATGCTTGGAAGTTTAAGCTGAAAAGTACACTGTAGGTTTTGGTCTCGCACTTTCTATTCTGTGACTTGGAATCATAGTCTTACACTCTTACTGCAGCTTAGTGTTATATGTTGTTCTTTACAGTGGAACAGCGGAAGCAGCCTGATTTAAGGGGTTTGCCTACTGCTGTGGTACAATATAATTCGTGGAAAGGTGGAGGCTTGCTTGCTGTTAGCTATGAGGCCCGTAAATATGGTGTGAAGCGGTACAGAAATGTTGTTCCTTAATTTCTAAATACCTTTTAATGAATAAACAAATTTTTAGACTATAATAATCTAATGAATGATTATCAGATCAACACGAGGCAATGAAGCAAAGCAAGTTTGCCCAGAAATTCAGGTGGTTGAAGTCCCAGTGGCTCGGGGTAAAGCTGATCTCAACACATACCGCAGTGTGGGTTCAGAGGTTGGTGTATTTATGACACATTCTGAATGGCTTTAAATGTCATTGTTGGTAATACTATTTGATAATTGAAGTTACAGTAGCTTTTAATCAAAACTTCAGGTGGTTTCTGTTCTTGCAAGGAAGGGTCGATGTGAGAGAGCTTCTATTGGTGAAGTGTATCTTGACCTTACTGATGCAGCCAAAACAATGTTAGCAGAAACTCCTCCAGAGAGCTTGGAAGTAATTAATGAGGAAGCTATTAAGTCACATGTTTTGGGGCTTAATAATGAGGTTAGAGACAGAGTATTCAATCTCCTGATCGTTAGATTTTCTTAAACCTAAGACAATAAAATTTAATTCTATGACTAATCATCAACGTTGATGATGCAAAGTTGTTGAAATATTAAGCTCTCTGCATTATTTGTTATTTTAACAAACTTTTATGTGGTAGGTCCCTATTAACAACATGGAATTTGTGCTCTGCTTGTATTTTTTATGGATATAGATGCATATTGAATAGAGCATCATTGTTGAATTCACAAAGTTCATTTGGAATTTTGGATCATAATGTGAAACACAAAAGCAGAAATATTAATTGCTATTACTAGAAATTTGTTTTTGGGAAGAAAAGAGAGAAAAAGAGAGCCACGCTGCCCCGGGGGGGGGGGGGGGGGGGGGTGTATTATTAATCTGCATTTCTTTTTATGGACTGCTACTAGGGATGAGATTCTTACCATAGATAACCTTGTTAAGAAGAAATTGCCTCTTGTTAATTGGTGTTATTATTGTCGGTGTGATTAGGAAATTGTGGATCACCGTTTACTCCATTGTAAGTTTGCTCGTGCTTTGTGGAGTGAGGTTTTCCTTATGTTTGGGGCTCAGTGGGTGATGTCGTATTCAGTTGCCTCTCTTCTTTTTGCTTGGAGGAATTGGTTGGGGAATTATTCTTCAAATGTTTGGAATATGGTACCGGCGTGTCTTATGTGGTTAGTATTGAAGGAACACAATGCATGAACTTTTGAGGACATTGAGAGACCTATTGAATTATTGAAGACATTACTAGCTAGGACTTTGTTTGAGTGGTCTCGTATTTGGGACCTCACACATTGTATTTTTTTGTCTAATTTCCTTATTTCTTTTAGATCTACTATTTGATTTGTTTGTATTCTTTCTTTGCCATGTGTTTACAATCGTAAACACATTGCATTTTTGTTATCAATAAAACTTTTATTACCGATCAAAAAAATTAATCTGCATTTCATGATCCAAATACATAACATGGATGTAGATACACAGGTGACTATTTTAACAATATCCCTGAATCTAAATCCTTATTATTGGTTTGAGCTGTGATAATGCAGATTCTGGATTCCTGCTTTGGGTGGACATATGAGGCATGGCCTTTTGGAATGATGTAATGGTGGAGTCTTCCCAGAGGCTAAATTTTAAGTGTTATCTCACAAGAATTTATATGTTTAAATAATATTTAAAAAGTATCATATGAAGGTTCTTTCATCTGCAGATACATATTGTAATATTTCATCTAGATTATAGGACTGAATCACTTAGTTGTGAACTTTCTGGTTTAGTTTCAGCAACAATTATACTGAAATTGATTCAAATTCAGGATGGAATTGATGCCAAAGAGAATGTGAGAGAGTGGCTTAGTAGTGGTGATGCAGATCATCATGATATGCTTTTAGCTTGTGGGGCCCTAATTGTTGCAGAACTTAGGATGCAAGTGTTGAAGGAGACTGAGTTTACATGTTCTGCTGGTATAGCTCATAATAAGGTAGGTAGCAGTCCTTATTTTTACTATGTTATTTTACTGAGCATCATACTCCATTAAGGCACTTCACTTCATGACTAGACTTTTTTGTCATCAGCTTATCTATAACTTTGATAGCAGATGCTGGCCAAACTTGCTAGTGGTATGAATAAACCTGCACAACAAACTGTTGTGCCCTTCTCCTCTGTGAAAGGATTACTGGAGTCCTTGCCAATCAAGAAAATGTGAGTTTTTGTTTTGATTCTTAGACTCCTATATTGCATTATAAATTTGAGTTAATATGTTATGTCCATTAGGTGAGTGCCATATTTTGCTACTTGGATAGCTTCAAAAAAGAAAGAAAATTTGATCTTATGGTATTATTCATGGACAATGTTTTCCTCCAAACTAGGTTGAAGGAATTTCCTCCAACCCATTATGTGGCGGTTTACAAGACTATCCACATGTATTGAATCACATGATTCACTAAATCATTTAAAATGAAATGACTTTTAAGTAGTTCATATGACTAAAAGTACACATGAATAGTCTTTCAAGTTGCAAGTTAATGTGTTTGAGGAACATTCTTCCAAACCAGTTTGGAGGAAAATTTTGTCCCTTATTTCTTTGTTTTGTTTTCTTCTTATGGTTCAAATCTCAAACAATTGCTTCTGGTAAGGTTTTCTGAATTGCGATGCCTAATGTTGAAGCAAACTTGGTTTGCAGGAAACAGCTTGGAGGAAAGCTTGGGACTTCTATACAAAGTGACTTAGGTGTGAACACTGTTGGAGATCGTTGCGTTTTTCAGAAGATAAGCTACAAGAGTGTTATGGCGTCAATACTGGGTCACTACCTCTTCTTTTCAACATTCTCTGAATGCTTTGAACCTCTAGATCATGAGCAACTTTTTTAATTATTATTATTATTATTATTATTATTATTATTATTATTATTATTATTATCTTAGCAGGTTTGTCTTGCAAAATACTCAATTTTCTTGAAATAATTTACATACATCTCAATAGTATCTTCCAAATTTGACTAAAATATTCTCTGAATGTTTTAAACCTATAGATCAACAGCAGCTTATTTTTTTTATCATTATTATATGTATCTTACTATCTTAGTAGGTTTGTCCTGTAAAATACGCAATTTTTTTGAAATAATTTACATACATCTCAATAGTTTCTTCCAAATTTGACTAAAATATGGTGACTTCCCCAAGCTGTAATGATTGTTTTATTATTATTTTTTCAGTTATCTCCAAATATTGTCGTTGCTTTCTTTTTTTCAAAATTTATTATGCTTTATCCAATTTGACCATGATATTGTTTTTTCAAAAATAAAATAAAATAAAATTTCCCTATGCTGAATAGTTTCTAGAGGAAGGCCCTTTGTCAATTTCAGTTATCCATCAGCTTGTTTGTCCAACAATTACCCAAATGTTCCCCCTAATATCTATTTTTTACATGGATTCCAGTACTTGGTTATGGAATATTGCAAGGGGAATCAGTGGGGAAGAAATTCAGGGACGCCTTCTTCCCTAGAGTCATGGTTCTGGGAAGACATTTCCTGGCCCTCGGGCCCTGAAGACGATTGATTCTGTAAGAAGTAGTCTATTAACCATATGAATACCCTCTGTTTATTATACTGTATGATTATACCATCCCTTATCATCTGTCATTAGAATGATATTCATGAAGGCATTAATCTTTACTCAAAATGAAGAATGTTTTTCTTGTATTAAATCCCTAAATGTCTGAAGTCACATTACCAACTCTATGGTATACTCCCACTTTATTGTTCATTTAGTGAGGCATAATGGTTGGACGATGCATGCCAGATATGGGCCATGTGGTTTGGTTGTTTTATATATTCTATGCATAACAAATATATCATCCTGGATTCTATAAGACATCTTAAGTGTTGAAAAGCGTGATTGTAAATGAAGTAAAAAGTCTTTAATAATGACTAAAGGCTTCAACTTTTAACTAGGATATGGTGGGTGAGCAGCCCTACTGCCTGTACTTATGGGCATGGCAACCTTTTTACATTTTGAGAGAGAATCTGGTTCCCAAGATTCATATGCTGCCTTGTTTGACCCTTGAAGTCGAGTTTGATGATATGGTGAACAAAAGCAGTCAAGCAGATGTATTGGACTTTGCACTTGTTACTCAATAGAATTATTTTTCTACCCAAACTTGTTGAACCATACAAAATGTGGCCAAGTACATATGAAAAATCCGTCGTTTTTGAGAGCTCAGGGGATTCCTTGTAGCTTTTCCTCCTTCATTGAAGAAAAGAAATATAGACTTACTGCACAATTAGGCCTCAATCATAATAGTTATACAGAGGGGATGCTTTCCGGCTTTTCTTACTAAAGCTCATTTGCTTTAGCATAATATGATCCAATAGTATTTCCTCCTCTTTTATTGTTGTTGTTGCTGTTGTTTTTATTATTATTAAAAATTTGATCTGGTCTTGCATTGTTTAGCTGAGAAGATGACACTTTCCCAATGGCAACTTCTGGTGATATTCTCAATGTACATGTGCTTGTGGTTCATCACCTTTGCTGCTAAGCCATTTACCTCTTTAATAAATTAATCTCCATTAAATCAATATCTCTGCATTATTGTTATTGTATGATCTTTGAGAAATTATCTAATTGGACAAGTTTCTCTTTCAATGTACTGATAATAAAAAATAAAATAAAATAAGTTTCTCCTTCAATGCTCAAATAGTTCAAAACTTCCATATTGAAGAAATCAATATTTGGGACTAAGAAGCAAGTCTCGTTAATAAATAAATAATCTCACCTAGGTCTTTAAAAAAAAATTGAGCCATTGACAAACTGGGGAAATTGACTTGTGTTTGTAATAGTTTTCAGTATTATTTGAGCCTTGTCACAGTAGATGATAAGATGTATCAGTTTTTTTCTTTCTTTCTTTTTTCGTTTGGTAAATTTAATATGACAAATGGTTTTGCATGCAACAAAGAACCAGTGCTATTACAGATTGTTAGAGGGGACAACCAATTGATAAAAACATACTGGATTGAGTAACTATAAATGGTACCACCCATTTTTCTTACATGATTGGTCTGAAAGGGAAAGAGAGAATTTAAATAGATAATGTTAATTTTTTTTTTATCTACATTTTTCTGACTACTAGACCTGCTATGTTCTTGTTTCTACAAAACGTTTCTTCAAATGCTTACGTCCCTCACGCTGAAGTCCATCTCAGCAAACAATTTTCTTGAAATGCTTCCTTCAGGTTCAACATTGGATCAATGAACTTTGTGAATAACTGAGTGAATGCCTTTGCTCTGACTTGGACCAAAATAAACGGATTGCTCACACATTGACTTTGCATGCTAGAGCAAACAAGGTTCCTATGTTTCCTTCAATCATTTTGGATTTATACATTTTATTTATACTCACTCATCCTTCAATTTAATTATCCTGCAGTTAGGTGACTCAGATTCACACAAGAAGTTCCCTTCCAAGTCTTGTCCCCTAAGGTATGGGACTATCAAGATATGCCATGAACCTATTTCAAGCTGGATTACGTGAATATATGGGCACTTACAAATCTAAAACTCAAGGAAGTCAATACAATGGTTGGGGAATAACAGGCCTTTCTGTTTCGGCAAGTAAAATTTTGGACATACCATCTGTAAGTTTTACTTGATTCTTATCATGTTATGACTCTTATGTCTTTTACGGACTTGGACTTATAATTTCTGGGTCTCTTCTTCTTTTCCTCTCTCCCCCCCCCCCCCCCTCCCCCAACAATAATATGTCCAACAAAATATGTGTTTAGCATATGCGATGTTGTTATCCACATGGTAGGTGCTTCTCTCTCTCTCTCTCTCTCTCTCTCTCTTTTGGGAGAGGGGGAGTGGGGAGGTGCTATTTATGTAGTAATTAAGAAGTATTTTATTATAGCAGTTTTAAAATGAATTAATCAATAAGCTGCTTAAATTTTAGGCTCACCTAATTCTTCAATCTTAAACTTGCTGGTCCTTAGACTTTAATTTTGATTTCTATATGTTTGCTTGGGAACATGTTCAATCATGAAATACTTTCATGGCCAGTGCCCACCCTGCTCTTCATCAGAGAAATCACAGGATAGCCTCATACAAGATGCTGCACCATTGTCACCTTCAGGTATTTCCAGTCTCAAATGCCCTTCTTATTCACTCTTGGTTTTCTAATATTCTCAAGGCTGTTGTTTGTTAGAAAGTGAAAGCTATTCGGGGTTGAATTTAACTGAGCCACAGATTGTGTTCCCTGGAGAAGAAAATGAGATCAAGCATGCTATCCCTACTCTGGATCATCAGGAGGACAAAAGTAAAACGTGGGAAGACCAGGTTTTGCTATATGCAGATTCATAATGTTGTTAACTGAAATTCTGCTTTCCTGATCGTTAATATGCTATACAAGAATGCAGAGTGTTTAACCCTTTGAAATGTTTGTACACCAGTTTGCACATCTAGCATGGGTGGTTAGATTTTAGATGGCTTTAACATCTTGTATGGAGTTTGGGCAGAAATCTAACCTTTCTTCTTAGTGGGTGGTTTGTGCTGTTAATGAACCAAGATGTGGGTCTTAATTCTTGAATGACAAATTTAGGCAAATGCTTCTTGCGGAGAATTGGTCCAATCATGAGATTTTTTCATGTGCAGGATCCATCATGTTTGTCATCACAACAGATGCAAAATAATATTGCCCAAGAAACTTCACCGTTGTTGCCTTCAGGTAGTTCTTGTGCTGGTTAGCACTTTTGGTTCCCTCATTTTCCTCTTTAATTTTCCCTACCACATCATAATAAAAACGGGTGTTTGTCTCGGAAGTGAAAGCTGTTTGGGGATGAGTCAAAGTGAGCAACAAAGAGAATTCTCCACAGAAGAATCTAGGATTAAATATGCCATGCCTAGTTTGGATCGAGGTTTGCAGAAGAGAAAAACATCAAAAGAAAAGGTCTGTAAGTGCAGTTACTTTAGCTCTTCACTAAATTGCCCTGCTAACTGTGTCACTATGACAATCCTATCATAAGGACACCCATTATTCAAGATTTTTGCATGTCAATAAAATCTGACCTCGTTTATAAATAAAATATTTAACAACATATGTTAAACAATCAGGATATTTAAGTAGATCACATCCTTGGTTGGCTAGTAATTTTTTGGACAAAACTATATTAATCATTTGGCCCAGCTCTAGTGCCCTCATCATTATTCAGTTTTTCAAATTGCCTACTGTAGGGAATTAACCCGAAATTCCCAACCTGTGAGAAACAAAAAATAGAGAAAACGCATGCCAAAGAAAAACAATCACACGCACAAGACAATATTTACGTGGTTCGACAATTTGCCTACGTCCACAGAGTTGCAGGGATTTCACTATTATCAGGGAAAAAATCCAAAATGCGGCTACAGTGTTTTTACTCTCTCAAAAACTACAAGAAGACAAAACCCTAATCACCAAAAAACGGTTTTTATATCCTGTGCATAAGAGCTATAAAACAGGCCAAAAATTTTTTCCTGAGGGCGTTGCCCCCGGACCCCCAAGAGGCTTGTCCATGAGCGCTCTGGCTTAGGCCTATCGGCCCAAGCCTCCGCTCTATGAACTAAGCCTCAGAAAATCTCCCATTAAAAACCACGCAATATTATTCGAGTCAGATCGGGTCGTCAATCGAATCAAACATAACTAGGCTCCACAAAACCTGACACCTACCTGTGTACACAGGAGAGTACAAATTTGCTAAAGTTCTTTGTGTTTTTTACCACATTGGTGAAATACTTTTTCATGGGCACTTAAACTCTTCTTCTCTATCTCTTGATTCTAGTTTACATGGCTTATACCATTTGCTTCAACATTTTCTTTTGTCCTATAGAAGCCCTTTTTATAAAATTTTAGGTTCTATTGTTCCATTTGGTAGCAACTTTTATAGTCTATTGGAATGCACATATTTGAATATATCATATATGTTACTTCCTTAATCATCGTGCTTTTGTGATGTGGTGAGGAGAACTTAGATCTAATGTAGGAAAAGGGATTAAGGCTGTGTTTGTTTCGGGTGTAAATGAAATTCAGAAAATATTTTACACCCAGCAGCGTGTTTGGGTGCACATGTAAAATAAAGTCAAACGAAAATCTTAAATTTGACCGTAAAATAAGCCCTTTGACCTGGAAAATCATTTACGCATCTCTTTTACCTTTAAATGATTTCCGAACTCAGACACCTGAGGAGAGAGAGAGAGAGAGAGAGAGAGAGCAAGAAGAGAGAGTGAGCTAGAAGCACAAACAAGCCATCGGACCACCGCCCCAACCCCAAACGCGCCATCGAGATCACGCCGCCAAGATTGTCCCACCAAGATCACGCCGCCTGAAGCCTACCGCCACTTGACCGGTCTCGTTGCCCATGGCCCTCCCATGACCGATCTCTCTCTTTCTCAATCTACCTCTCCCTTTCCCTCAATTCGCGATCACTCTCTCTTCCTCCCTCTCTCAATTTGACTGAATTTTTGAGTTTAACGAATGGTTTTGTTTTGATTTTTGTTTCTTTAAGTTTATTTATTGAAATTTTCTATTATAAAATTTGTTTGGAAACTGAGAAAATGTGAGGAACTAGTAAGAAAATAGCATTTTTAGAACGCAACCAAACACTTGAAAACATTTTCCAAAACAATTTTCATAATGCAGCCAAACACTTGAAAATATTTTCCTTTCTCAAAATATTTTTCACTCGGAAAATATTTTACATATTGCCAAACGTAGCTTAAGAAGAAATTATCTGAAATTTCATGAAATAGTTAAGAAAAAGCTGAAAAGGTTGTCTACAATTACTCAAAAGAGGCTATTTATAATGAACAAAATTTAGGTACAGTATTTAGGTATTGTTCCTTAGGTTCCTCTCTTAAAATTCAACTATGTGGCATTTTTCTCACGGGATGAAAATATATTTTTAATTAAGTACTGCCATATGGCTGAATTTTAAGAGGAGAATCTAAGGATTAACATCTAAGTACTGTACCTAAATTTTGCCTATTTATAATAGCTTTTAGTAACCCTATAATCCTTGCTCTTCATATTACATAAAACAATTAAATTATAAGCATCCAACTTCATTAAAAGTCACGTGACCTATTAAATACTAGACATAATATATAAGTTAAATGTAATATTGAGAAATAATGACAATGGACTAATGGGCTTCTTTCTCTTCACTGGGCTCAAAATTCTCCTGCATCATTTTGAGCTATTCTATTCCTTTTATGTTCCCAAATCTGCTGAGGGCAAGAGCATCACAACTTAATTTTACATGTAATTGTGGGAAATTCTGCTAAGAAAGTAAAGTTATGGTAAAACCTATGGAATTATGATGATTGTTCTTAATGTTTAACTTAATTTGGAGTAAAAGTTTAGATTATGATGTGAAAATTTTGAGGATAATTTGGATATGGGACTGAAATATTTAAAGAAATTTGAGTTAAAACCTGGCTGTTGAGATCTGGGCAATAAGAAATATGGCAAATACAATTTGAATTTGGGCCCAAAGATTCATTTATAACCACTAATGGTCATATCTTTTCAGATATGTCATTGTAATAAACTAATTTTGTTACCAGAAAAAATTGAGAAAGGGTACAAATCAAGTTTATGGAAATTATTCAAAAGTGACTGCTATCTAACTACAAATGGAAATTTAAAATTCAAAAACGTGGGTAAGCTGCCCAAATCTTTCATCCAGTCAAATGTTGATCTCAGCACCATAACGGCAAAAGAAATGGAGTTTTTATTCTGCTCAGTCCTTTCAGTGCTCATTAACATGTGGCTCTTAAAGTGTTATGTTAATTTGTTTCTTAAATATGTTGTGGCAGGGAACGAGTTCAATCCGGAGGTTCTTTAAGACTTGTGATCCCATTTCCTTTAGGAAGCAGGAGCATGTTGAAGCCATCCAACTCCAAGATGTTCAAGCAGCATCATCTGTTGGTAATTTTCAAATCCAACTTTCGGATTTTCCATTTATGCCAATTCCTTGTGGTACTCTCTCTAAAATTTGAAGTATATTTCAGGTTTTCAGGCTACAAGTAGTATCTGCTCAGAACCAAATCAAACTGAGCTGCCTATGGAAAGTATTCTTGAACAAACTGGGACAAACAATGGTTGTTCTACTTTAGCTCATATTGAACAACAAAGTGAATCATGGCGTTACAAAGTTGATGAGATAGACCCCGTCTGTGGTTATGGAATTACCACCAGAAATCCAGGAAGAAGTTCAGTCTTGGCTCAGGCCTCATAAGCGGCCAAATGTGGTTAAAAAGGGTTCCAGTATCGCTCATTGTTTCTTGCCAGCCAAAAATAGGCAATTGTACCAATGGTGCTGTACTGTATATAGGAAAGTGTAATCCTTCAAGCTCATGAAACAAAATTCTGCTTGATTTTATTGATTTATATAGCATAGAGAGAATTCAGGCAGATTTAGGCTTAGGAAACCCAAAATCATCATGCATTCAAGGCTAGTCCAGAAGTTCCTTGTGTGTACATATGCGATATTATCTTTCTTCCTATGATTGTATGGGAACGAGCTAGAATGCCAGTTAATTTTGTACGTTAGAGTCTAGAAACTTAGTGATTTTCTGAAAATTGATAATGATGGAATGGTGACTGTCTATAACATGGTTTTGGTTGATAAACTATAACTATATATTATTGCTTTGATTTTAGTTCAAGAATGCAAGTGTCTCGTACGGGTTGGAGTCCCGAGCAACCCATTCAAATATTTAATCTATATATATATATATATATATATATATATATATAACTGAAACTTTTGAAATTTTCACAATTTTTCATGTCAGCATAATATTTAAATAAAATTATTTTTATTTAGTCCAAACTTAATAAAGAGTGAAACTCTATCTCTCTAACAAGTTTAACTTAAATTCAAATTCATCATTACCATATTTTTTAAAACAAAATTATTGTAAAATTATTTATTGCTTAATGGGTTCGTGTACTTTTTTCTTTTTCTTATATTTCTCTTTTGAATAGTAATATATTTTTCGAATTGTTTTAATACCTTATTCTTTGATTATATATCATTTTTGGAAATTTTAACATCTAAATTTGTGTTGTCTTACACACACACACACACACACACATATATATATATTATTTATAATTTGTAAGCTCAAAATCTTTTGACTCCTTTTAATAGTTATTGTTATGGATTATTTTTTTGAATGTAATTCATCTTTCTTTTATATTTCTTTATTGTTTAGTCATATATATTTTGTTTTGTTTCAATAATTTCTAAGTAATGAATCATCTTATTCTTTAATATTTTTTGGTCTTTTAGAAGTTTTAATATTTGAATTTTTAAGTTATTTTTTTGCAATCTTTGAAACTGTCTGACAAATTTTTTATAAGTCGTTGCACATTCAAGCATACAGGAGCAAATTGTAACACAAATTGAAGTCATAAAAGAGTAAATCATGCAATGGTGTAGTTTCCTAATCAATTTAAGAATTTTTAAAATTATTTTAGTCTACTTCACAAATAAGTAAGTTCCCGTATATAGCTTGGGTTAGCGACTAGTATATATGTAAATCCGAATTCTATTTATTATTATTATTTTTTGATCCCTAGGGAAGAGCTTGATTCACTATCTCCCTTCAACCCTTTGACCGAAAGATGGATTTTTTTGTGAAAGAATTTTTGGGCTGATAAAAAGTAGAATTTGCGCTTGTGGAAATTATTGAGTAATTGGGGATGAAAAAGAAGACCCTAATTTTTGTGAACAATGCGAAGTTGAATTCGTGGATTCTCGGATACGAAGATACCAAGTAGGCTATATCAAACTAGCATGCCCAATAGCCCATGTGTGGTATTTGAAGCGTCTTCCTATATTGTGAATCTTTACATGCTGGAATGAGAGAATGATGCATGGAAGTGAATATGATTTTGTTTCTAACATTTCCCTGCTATAATTCTTTGAACCATAATCACAATTCCCAATAGTTTAATAAAAAATTCAAAAAAAAATGAAAACTATTTGTTGTGTAGTTTTTTTTTTCAATTTTTTTTTTAAAATTATTAGAAGATCAAAGTTTGGTGTTTTTTTATTTATTTAAATAATGATCAAACTTTGACTTCAAAGAAGAACCAAAGTGAGAAAAATAGGAAATGTTATTTTCGCACTAAAATTAGTTTTATTTTTTCTATTGCGTAAGAGTGGGGAAAAAAAAACATTAATGATGTGGAAACTAGACTACTTTGAAAATATTCCAACTCCATTCACCATGTGCTGTAGCGATGGTGTGAAATTTGCTACATTAGCTTGCCACGTTAGCCTGGTGTGAAATTTTTTATCAAATATTTTATGTCTATATACTTTCTCACTAAAATAACATTTGTTGAATTGGAACGCATGGTGTAATTTGACACAAATAGTTGGGAAATACTAAGAGAGAGATGATGTGGCAATTCAGATGAGACAAATTAAGGCCAAGAGCGATGCCCACAATGTTGATAAGTGGCATTGATTTAACCTTAGGGAGTTTAAGTTTAACACATGGCATTGAGGTTCAACAAGGAACACATGGAAAGTATCACTAGAAATAACTGCTACAACCTTAAGTATAAATAGAAGCTCAATCTATAGAAAAACACAACGAAGAACTTATTGAGATAATTTGTAATTATTTTCTTATGAGATTTACTCAAACAAGCTGAATGTTAGTAACAATATAAAACTATTATACGAGTTAAGCTTTTTTTTTTAATTGTCTTATTGTATTAATTGATTTCAACCATGATTCCAATTATCATCCCTCCTAAAATTTCTAACGTAATTGGTTTCTTTTCATTAATAAGAAAGCACTTGAGCTTTAATTACATTTTATTTTTCCAAACCTATAATTTCCCTCCAAACTTTGATAATTCTTGACTGAGCAATGCCAGAGAATGTGCAGTAAAAATTGGGCTAATTACACCTCCTTTAATTCATTTAGGTTTGAAGGAACGACACTCAATTTCAAACTTAAAGAGAAAAAACAATCAACTCCATGATATTTGTTTAACTTAATGTTAAAAATTTTGTGGACTATCATTTGGTTAAAGTACATCATAGTTTCTAGGAAATGCCTACATCTTTTTTATTTTAGTTTTTTTTTTTTTTAATGTTTCCTACGTCTTTGCCATCTTTAAATAACTTCTTTTCTTCCCAGTGACTTAACTGCAACCTTCCAAATTACACTTGTTGATTGTAAACTAAAAATTGAAAACTGAAATTTGGAAAAGCAATAAATGTTTGTTCCCTTAACACTTGAAACCCACAATTATTAAAATCTGAAGAAGGATCATGAAAATAAATATGTGGGGGAAAAAAATGCAAAATATGGAAGAAGTGTACCTCCCTTGTCTTTACTTATGCAAAAATTGTAACAAGTCTTTTGGTGCTGGAAATTTTTTATATTATTTTATTAAAAAATCAGAATATTTTATTATTATTGAAATTAATGGAAGGGAGTGGAGTGTTATTTTCTTCAAAACTCAAGAAAGGAAAGTGTAATCATCCCCAAAAAATTTCATAATTTTTTCTTACAACTTGCAAAGTTGATAAATTATGCTTAAAGTAGTATTATTTTCATATAATCCATTAATCATTGACACAACTTTTATCGTGTAATAGTACGTAGTTACATAGAATCTCAACATTTGTGAACTTTTATGTTTCTAACTCTTTTTTCTTTACATGATTTACCTCTCTCTTGAATCTGAATACGTATAACTTAACATTATTTGTTATTTAAATAAGAATTGATTCTCATATGTGTTAAAGAGAATAAGATTCTCTCTATTTCAAGTTCTCTTATTTCATCTATTTCATAGTTAAGATTACATTTTTCTAGATCTAATCTTGTACGGACTGTCATGTCATTTAACTAGGCTCAAATGTTTATTTTCAAAATTCCTAAATTTAGCTTTTAGTTTTTTTTTTTTTTTTCAAAAAATATACTAAGAACCTAAGTAAGCAAATAAATAAATAAATAAGGAAAGGGGAAATAATAGAAAGGCAAATGTTAATAGCCGTGCTTATTAAAGTTGGACTAATGTGGGTCCCATTTAATATAAAAGTTGAATAAATGTAACTAAAAGACATAAAACTGGTCCTATAATTCATTTTAATATTTTTTTTTCTCTATAAAACTAGCCTCACAACTTATAAAGCTAAAAAAAAATGACATAAAACTGCAACAAAAAATAATTGCACAAAAAAGTAAAAAAGCTGTTGTTAAAAAGGTGCCCATTAACAAAACTCTTTGTTTTTCACACACTTGGGAATGAAGGAAATCATGGTCGTTTATAAAGCCTGACACTTTTGGGTCACATGACTGGCCAAAATGGCCAAATACCACTGTTGGCCGAAATTATTAGTGTTTTACTACTGTTTGAAAAATATTTAGCAATTTATCACATTTTGTCCAATCATTGTTTTTGGCCAATCACTGTTTGATATGCTAAAACATACATAACTAGTCACTGTACAGCAAAAAAAAAAAAAGTTCAATATATGGCACTCGAGTTTATAACTCGAGTACCACATTACAATTCCAACCCACATCAATGGCATTTTTTACAAAATTTAAGTTTTTAAAACTCAAGTTCTATGTTAAACTCAAGTTTTACAAACTCGAGTTTCAAAAAAGTTGTACATTGCTAAATGAACTCGAGTTCTATGTTAAACTCAAGTTTTACAAACTCAAATTTCAAAAAAATGATACATATTACTAAATATTTCACAAACAATAATAAAACACAAAAAATTTCAGCCATCAAGTTATTTGACCATTTTCGCCTCACAACTACGTGAGCATGCAACTGAAGCTAATTTCCAAGACTAAAAAGCTTGATACTTTGGGTAACAAGAGTGTGCAGTTGAAGCACAATTTCCAAAAACTTGTGATTTCACCAAAGTTCTCGTCCATTTCAGCATCAAGGGGTGTGTTTTTTATAATTAAAAAGGTGATCACATTTTCAGCCCTATATGAAATGGACACCCCTTTTGTTTTTTACATACCTGGGAATGAAGGAAATCATGCATGGTCGTTTATAAGCCTGACTCTTTTAAGTCACATGATTGAGCATATAGTTAGTTGAAGCTAATTTCCAAGACTAGAAAGCCTAACACTTTGGGTCACAAGATGATCCGTGTGCAACTGAAACAATTTCCAAAAACCTGTGATTTCACCAAAGTTCTCTATTTGTCAATATAAATTCAATATACCTCTTCCATTTCTACCTAATAATAGCACTACTGCTTCACATTCTTATGGTACTATACTCCCAAGCCAAAAGCCAATCTTGATAAAGCAAAATAGCCATGACCATGAGCAGCAAATTCGAGTTTGTGTTCATCACATACCCCGGAATGGGACACATCGTTGCAATGGTTGAGTTTGCACATCACCTTATATATCATGACCCTCGATTCTCCATCACTGTACTCATCATCACCATGCCTGAGAGAATGCTAGTTAACACCTACATCCAATCACGTGCTGCCACATCAGCCTCCACGAATATCCGATTTTTCCATCTCCCTACTTTAAAACGTCCACACCCGATCACGGCTCCCAAACTCCCCTGTGCCTTGTATCCTTATTTATTGAAAAACACAAACCCCATGTTAAGCAAGCAATCACAAACCTCATGGCAACTGAGTTGGACCGACGATTCGTTGGGTTATTCATAGACATGTTTTGCACTTCCATGGTTGATGTAACCAATGCGCTTGACATCCCTTGCTACCTTCATTTTCCGTCTCCAACTACCTTTCTTGGTTTCATGCTTCATCTTCCAATCCTAGACACCCAACTCACCACTGAATTGGTCATTCCAAGTTTTGTTAACCCTATTCCTCCGAGTGTTTTGCCTTCTATAGCGTTAAAAAAAGATGGGTACTCTTACTTTTTGTACCATGCACGTAGGTACCTTGAAACAAAGGGTGTTATTATTAATACATTAGTGAGCTTGAGCCTTATGCACTTAATTCATATCACACTGTGACTAGAACTCAATTTTGGAAAGCTTGTGGGCATGGTGTACCAATTGCCACTTGGCCAATTCATGCTGAGCAACAACTGAATGCCTTTGAGTTGATGAAGGCCAGGAGTTGGGATTAGCAATTGAAATTAGGTTAGATTATAGGGAGGCTAGTGATTTGGTGTTGGCAAATGAGGTAGAAAGAGGAATAAAGAGTTTAATGGACTGTAACAATGAGGTGAGGACAAAAGTAAAGGAAATTAGTACGAAAAGCAGGATCTCTATGATGGAAAATGGATCATCGTATGTGTCAACGAGAACCCTAATTCAAGAATTAGTGCATTGATAATTCAAGGTGTGCCCAGTTTATAATTTGACTACTTAAATTCTGTTGCTTTTATTTTTCTCCTCACTTTATAATCAAAAATTAAAAATAAAAGAAAAGTCTTTACTTTTTCCTCTCACATTTTAATCCTCATTTTAACAAAACCACTATGGCTGCTTCTGAAAAATTCCTATAATTTCTAGGTTCATTATGGGTTTGGGCTCTTTATTGTCATGACAATTTTGTTTTTTTTTTTTTAATTTGAAAAAACTTGTAGTAAAATTTAATCTAAAAAACACTTTAGTGTTTTGATTATGTGACCGATTATTTTATCTAAAAAACACTTTAGTGTGTGGGTTCCAGTTAGTTCAACTAGTAAAGTCTCTGATGGTTGTATGAAAGATTTGGAGTTCAATTCCCACTTACACCAAAAACTTATTGGTGTCTTAGTCTGATGATAAAAAGCTATCATTGAGAGCGGATACCGCAGGTTAAAACTCAAAAAAAAAAAAAAAACACTGTTTTGATTATGTGGCTAATTATTTTACAAGGCATGAGAGATTAATTAGTGCTATTCAATTATTTGTATAAAAGTTTGTACTCGGATATAAGTGAAGTTTGAACATTTTTTACATAATAACCATCACGAACGAATTTGTCCACACAAATTCAAAACTCCGATAGGTTGGTGAACTTATTGACAAAGAAGAAATTATGCTGTTCATAGAGTGGACCACATCATTTATCCATCATCCCACTAAAAAACTTTCACTTGTTTAAAATTGTTGATTCAATAATTAGTTTCCGTTTAAAATTTTTTTCGACTCAGTAATTTTAAACATATGAGAGTCTTTTAGTGAAATGATAAACAAATGACGTGATTCACCATGAAAGTATTATAATTTCTCCTGGCAAAGGGTGTAATTTTTTGTTGATTCAATGGAATCATAAATTTGGTTATCAAGATCTTATTGAACCAACATGGGGGTGGATTTTTTTTTTTTCCTTGTTTAGATTTTAATAAAAAAAAAGGCGTACTTAAGATATACTTTGTACAACAACTTTGTTTGTTAAAAGTCGTGCCTCAAAGAATATTTAAAGGCAAGTTAAGAAATAAGAATCAACTTCAATTAGTCTTCAAGTTGGGTCTGACTTTAATGGTACCTCATGAGCCATGACACGTGTGATGTGAGTCCTAGTTTTTTGCTTGAGCGACCATTCAAAATTTGAACTTCTTGGAGCAAATACAACCCTTCGACAGACACATCGAATTAAACCGACACAAAAAAGGCAGCAAGTAATTGCAGTACTTCAAAGGACATTGTATTTGAAATCTGGACCAAAATCTGTACCCCAAATGTGGGCTCCACTATTGTTTCTTACCCAATTTAGGCCATTGGCACATGATGAGATGGCCCACTCTGTTTTGTTGGATGCCGTTGATCACTTTCGTTTTCGATTGTGTACCCCGCAATTGCGAGCATCAACACGTGTCAAGTTAAAGGCGCATTTGGTACATGCATTAAATCTTAGGGGCTGAGCTCATAGTTTTAGGTGATGTGTAAAGCACAAAAAAATTTCCCTTTTTTTTTTTTTTTGGTTTTTAGTGAAAGAGAATCTAAAACCTGACACGGTTTCAGTTACTAAAATACCACAGGCCAGAGTCCATGGTTTTGTTGTGCTTCTCCAAGATATACAAGTAAAGGTAATTTTGCTTTTGTACCCTTAATTTTTGCTGTATTTATAGTTTTAGACACATATTTTCATTTTCAGAAATTGTTCAATTTTACTACAATCATTCTCTATTATTAATTCTGTTTTATACCCCAATAAATAAATATATATATATATATATAAAATTCAAATTCCAGATTTGAGATGACAATCAATATATATATATATATATAAATATATATATGAGAATTTTAAATTATGGCATCCGCTCCTAATTTTTTATCATCAGATCAAGGCACCAATCAGTTTTTAGTATAGGTAGTTATTGAACTTAGATATCTTATTTAACCATAAAAAATTTTATCAATTGAACTAACTGGAACCTATCAATATAATATATCTTAAGGTTAAGGAGAAAATTCTATATTCATTTTATTGGCTTATAGTTTTATAAGTATTGTTACGATGAAATTAGCATTTTTTCCAAAAAAAACAAAAAAATTCAACGTCGAGTATGTTACTCATACGATTAGATTAGTATGTGTAAAGAGAGAAAATTCCTAGAAATTTAGTCGTCCACAGAATGGCCATACGTAGGATTAGAAAATTGCTTGATTATTCATGAAATTGACTAACATGCTACAACGAAATTTGCTTCTTTCACTCAACTAAAAAGCCTAGTCAACTTCAAATGGGAAAAACAACAAAATTATGTATATATCTAAATATTATTGCTTTGACTATGGTTCCAGAATGTTAGTGTCTCATTAGATGCTCGTATGGGAGAATGATGGAAGTGAATAAAATTGTTTGTTTGTAACATTTCCCTGCTATTATTCGTTGGAGTATAATGACAATTTCCAATAGTATAATGAAAATTTCAAAAATGTGAAAACTACTTGTTGTGTAGGTCTTCAAATTTTTTGTTAAGAATTCTTAGAAGATCAAAATTAAATTTTCTTTTTATAATAATAGATCGAACTTTGACTGGTAAAAAAAAATTAGTCATATGAAAATCAGATTACTCTGAAATAATAAATTAACTCTAACTTCATCTACCATACGCTAAATGTTAGCTATAAGCCTATACTAGTTAACTTTTTTAAAAATAGTTCCCTAAAAAATTTTTTTTTTTTAAATATTTCCCTTAAAAGAAAAAAAAATTTTAAAAATATTATTTTATTATAGTAATGGATTTTACACATTAATCCAATTATTATCACACCAAAAATTTATTAGGCAATTGGTTTCTTTTAATTTTATTACTAAAAAATCATTTTAACTTTGCTTAACTTTTTTTTACCCCCCAATTCCAAATAACAAGTTAACTATGATCCCCTCTAAACTTGGATAATTCTTGATTGAGCAATGTTAGAGATTTCTTAATATAAAACTTTATAATTGTTTTACAACTTGTGAAGTTGATAAGTTATGATGGAAGTAATATTACTTTCTAATAATACATTGATCATTAATGCAGCTTTTAATGCATACTAATAGTAAAATACCATCTTTTTATTTATTTATTTATTTTGTTATATAAGATAAACATCCTACTCTAGTTTAATTTAAGTGTATATGTATGTGAAACTCCATTTTAGAGACTTGAACTCCGGCTCTTGCCCCTTATACCCTATCAGCACTTATACTTGTCAAGTAACTATCGCATAAAGGATTTACAATGGTAACTTCGGTTAAATTTTGAATTTTTTTTTTTTGAGAGAGATTAAATTTTGAATGTTAGTAAACTTATATATCAAAAATTTTTTTTTTTTTTTGAGAACTTATATATCATTTTTTATTACATTATTTTACCTGCAAGAATTATGCATAAAAAAAATAAAATAAAATATGTGTCTTGGTCCTTTAGATCTCATAGTTTCTAAATTTTATCTCCCACTGAAAGAAAGATGTTGAATTTGAACAAGTATAACTTGTTCTTCTTCTTCTTCTTATTATTATCATTATCTAAATGTCAACTCCTGTTCACACGTGTCAAACGGAACAAAATCCCTTTCCCTTTCAATTCTTCTCTATTCCGTCTATTTCATGGTTAAGATTTTTTTTTTTTTTTTTTGGAACTAATAGTGTTTAGATTTTCAAAATGTTGAACCAACCTCAAATGTTATTTCAAAAGTCCTAGAACTTGCTTTGTAACCAGATTCTAGGACAGTTTTCTCTTTTTCGTTTTTTTTTTTTTTCTTTTTTATTTTTAAAGGTGAATTTCATAGAAATAATTATGTTTGGCACTTTATTATGAGAAAACAATTCCCAATTTATGCAAATTAATTTTCTAAAAAGACAAAGTTTAATTATAAATTAGTTTGTAACTGATGGCTACAGCTCCACCCAATATCACTTTATTGGATATGAATTTTGACAAATTCACCATTGGATTACATATTTTTCTTATATTTTTCATTCTTGCAAAAATTCCACAAGATCAAAGATCAATAACTATGTCATCAATCAAATGTTTAAATTTCAAATTTTTGTAATCTAAAAGCATGCATAAAAAATAAGTTTATAGGTTAAATTGTAAATAATATTCAGTTGACATAAAATTTGACACGCATGTTAAGAACATAAAGAATATGCAATTTAACGATTAAATTTTCAAAGTATGTAGGCTTGTTAACTTTTTTTTTTTATGGGAGTTTTAGTCAAACTTTGGCTTTTCTAAAAACTCCCAAAGACTTGTATTTTTCTCCTCTATTTTTGTTTTCTAACATTATTGTATTGATATAATAATTTTTTTCCCTTTTTTTTGTTCTCTCTCTCTCAATCAGGCCAAAAATTGTCATCCTTTATGCATGATATGGTGCATTTGGGGTATTTGATTGATTTAGTGGATTTGATTTTGCAGATGATGGACCTGTATGGAAATGGGTAGAGGTGGAGCTAAGGGGTAGACATGGCAAAACAACTCGAACCCGAATTCTTTTTTTCTTCGAATAAAAAAGGCCCAACTTGCGACCCACTCGCTTTTTATGGGCCAACCCGACTAATCCGTGACCTGACCCATATTTTAAACTTTTTTTTTTCTTAAAAAATACTACATGCCAAGGTGTTAAGTGTATAAACATAGAGACACAAAAAACATTGCACTAGCATGTCCTGGCCATTTAGTAGACACCAGTGGTAGAGGCCATAACACCATTTATTTAAAAAAAGAGTTAATTGAAAAGAAAAAAATAAAAAAGGCAAAAACATCTACAACTAAACATCTAACACTAAGTTAAATACCTAGTAGTAGAGTTAAATACTAATACTAAGTTACTAACATTGAATCTAACTAACACAAAACAAAACTAAAGCAAAAGAAAAGCCCAAAGGTTATCTTTCTGTCGGGGGAATTTTTGCGTGTAGCAACGTGTCTTTAGAGTGACTTTGTTAAGCCCGGATTTGTTTTGGGGAGTCCAACCCGGAACTCGACATTGAGTCGTATAGTCCAATGGCTTCCGGTGTATTTTTAAGCCAACAAAATTGATAAAGTCCAAAGTCTTAGAATCATGATAATGGTTGAAATAAATAAATAAATAAATAATATGCTAAGCATGATAGCTTTGATTAAATGGTGAGTTGGTATGTTATTATCATGTATGTTAAGTGATATCCAATGTTAGAAAATAATTAATTAGGTGTCAAATGTCCAACAATGGGATGAGTCCAATAGTCCATGTCAAATTGTGGTTCATGGTTCATGTTCAATATAATAAGGTATGTCCAGTAATTGTCCATGTCCAAGTAATATATGTCCAAGTCCAATGGTGGTTTATGTCCAAATAATATAAGTCCGGTAGTGATATGGATTCAATTTATTAGTACATATGTTCATTAATGAATCATTAGTGAGACCATGTTCATTAAATGGTGAGATAATGGTAAGATGATGATGAGTTAACATATATTTAATAATGTAATTTCAAAGATGGAGAAAACATTGACTTATCTTTTATATTTTGCAGCTCCAGCCGTAGTATCAGTGGACTTAGTTTTGTCAGCAACCTTTAGACTTTGCAACTCCAGCCGTACAACACCAGTGGGCTTAACGTTTCAGCAGCATGGCGAAGTGAATCCTCTCATGGTGACTTCATGTTTGAAAGGGAAAAATGGGTGCAACTGAAGGGAGAGAGAGCATGCCAGCCGTGTGCATCGGTTAAATAAGTTTGTCCCCTTAGTCATGCACTTAAATAATTTTCTCCATGTAATGCTCTTTTAGTTTTTTGTCAAATATGAGTAATATTGCCTTCCATAAAAAAGGTTTTTGATTTTTTAAGTTTTTGCTTTTCATAAGAAAGGGCTTTGAATAATGAGTTCTTGGAAGAGTGTTTGATATGTTTAAGATGTGTGGAGATGGTAAAAAATACATATATATATATATATATATATATGTTGTGAGATATGGTGTTTGTATTATGTATGAGAATTATATGTAGATACTTTGTTGGACATGGAATTTAAAGATGTATGATAGATATGTATGGGTATTTTGTGGGGAATGTGTTTGTGAAATATATGGAAGTGTGAGATAGATGATATGAAGATTAAATGTAGTAAATACATGAGATTGAGCTACTGCTGGAGTCGTTTTTTGTGATATGTAATGGGTTATATTGCGTTATAAGAATGAAGATTTTTGTAAGGGAAATAAAGAATGAGATGGAGATGTGTTTTTGGGCAGCAAAAATGATGAAGTTTCAGCACCATGGAGTGGGAAAGAGCCCCCCTTTAGTGTGTAACTTGGTCCTCTTTATATAGAGCCAAACTATGTAACTAGATCAAAACTTGGTTGAAGGGAAAATCAACAAATAAGGCAAAGTCCTTGACAAGGTAAGTGGTCTTTTGTTTTTCAACCAAAAGAAGAAATTTTGGGACATCATTGTTGATGACACATTTAAATGACATCATTTGCTTGGAGGAGAATACTTGGCATTAAACTCATGGTTAAACTAAAAATAATACGGTAATCTTTGTGGAATCCTTTTATTTCTTTGGGTATTAATGGGCAAATAACATCATTTTAGGACATGTGTCAATCTGCTGGAGCTTTTGCAACTTAGCTGGAGCTGTTACAACTTTTGCAGAAGCTGTTTGCAGCTTTCGCTAGAGCTGTTCTTTTTTTTTTTTTTTTTTGTATTTCAGCTAAATTTTCTCTCTTGGAAAAAATTATATGTTTAATCCATATATAAATTTGATAAGTAATAGACTTGTTGGTTGATATTTGATGAAGTTTTAGAGATTTAATTATGGTCTTTTTGTATTTTAACCAAATCTTAGAGAGTAAATAGAGCATTTAATGCTAGATATGAGATGCTAATATATATATTTAGCAGTGTGCTCGAAATTGATTTATATGAAAATAATAATATAATATAATTCTATTTTAAAACTTATATCATATGATGGACATTAATTTTTATGTAAGATATGAGATGCTAATATATATATTTAGCAATGTGCTCGGAATTGATTTATATGAAAATAATAATATAATATAATTCTATTTTAAAAATTATATCATATGATGGACATTAATTTTTATGTAAAGAGCATAGGGAGTTTTATCATTTTAAGTGTTATGTGATATGAGAGGCTTACCAAATGTTACCTATTGCACATTGACCAGTCAGAGTTCAGGAAATTGGGGAAGACATGCCAAGCAACATGCTTTCCTTTATCAACTTTGAATCGCTGAAGCTTTACTGAACATACTTCTTGGCCCTCCCAACCACGACTCTCAAAATTTCTCCGATGAGACTCATGAGCTTGGATCATGAGCTGAAAATGAGATGATGTGGTATGAGCTTGAACCATGGGTTTTGACACCTTTTTTGTGTAAATATGGACTTTTTGGGCTTTAGAAGAGATTTCTCCAAAATCCATGATAGTGTTGACGTGGTGCGGGTCACCAATGAAATGAAGCCACATGATGTGAAAAATTTGTCCTCAACACTTTCTAAAGGCAATTATGAATAATTCTAGTGCAGAATCTACTACTAACTTTGGGTAGATTGAATTATAATCATTATAAAATATTTTCTTTTTTCCTTTTTACTTAATATGTTATGTTTATTTTTAAAGTTTTTATTATTATTTAGTTTATCTTTCAAAATAATCTAACTTTTTTATCATATTAAATGCAACATGAATATAAGTACTTAAGAAGCCTAATAATTTGACATGGTTTATGACATTTAGTTTATTTATTTATTTATTCTTCTAAGGGAATGATATCATTAGTGAACTCTTAATCAAAGTGTGTAAGCTTAAAATATATACTTTTTAGTGCTTCTTAGGATCTAACCCTCTCTCAAGTTGTAAAATTGTAATTATAAGAATTTTTTTATATGAACTTTAAGCATTTTAGTTGTGAGTTATTAACATTGAAGATTTTGTTATCATGACTGTAAAGAATTTTAGTCATACTCAAAACTGTCAGAATTAGAAGGATATGGAAAGTTTTATATTTTTTGGTTTGTTTATTTTATTTCTTTTACATGTATAATAGAACACAAATAGTCTAATAGCAGTAGGTGCCCACTTGATGAAAAAAACACAAAAGGTATTAGGTACAATTGTTTGATTCATTCTCTCTAAAAATTTGACATTTATTTTTTTACTATTATTTTTTCATATGAAAATATACGGGTCGACCCAACTCAACTCCCAATCCGATTAACTTGGCCTGTTTTTAACCTGTTTAAAATGACTTGTTTTGACCTGACTTGTTTTGACTTGCAGCCTAATTAACCCAATTCGAACTAAATGTTTCCATGTCTACCAAGGGGGCAATTGCCCCTAACTCCTAAAAAATCTCAAGTTACTCCCTAATTTAACACATAACAAAACCCCCTAATTTAACGAAAACACCCGCTACTAACACCTAAAATAGAGAAATACTACGTCCATAACATTTTTCATAACATTTTCACAACAAATCCTAGTTGGCAGGTTATTATTTGCTGTTACTAGTGGGTAAAAAAGTAATTTCAGTGTTGGATTTAAATTTAAAACCTGTAACAACCTGCCAACTAGGATTTGTTGTGAAAATATTGTGAAAAATATTGTGGACGTAATAATTCTCCCTAAAATAAGGAAAAAAGTTACTCCCTACTGAAAAGGGTCCAGACAATACCATTCATTCTAAGTTATTTCATTCTAAAAAAAAAAAATTCAAGGCTAAAAAAGAAATAATTTAAAGGCTTAAATCAATGTGCCTATAATTTACACATAAAACACAACACACATACTATATCTAAGAAAAACCCACAATTTTTTTTTTTTTTTTATCTTCGGACTTTTTCATGATTTTAAATTATGGATTTTTGCTATAGACCCAAAATTTAAATACTTAGAACTTAGAAGAGTAGAGAAATAAAGTTGCAATTAAGGCAATAGGGTGCATATATGATATATAGCTAGATTCAGATCCTCTAGATTTTCTAGGATATTCTACTAAATAGATTTCAAAGGAGCTAATTCCTAGATATCTTTGCAGGTATTAATTTTCTATACTTTTAACATTAATTGATTTTATTATTTTATTTAAAAGAATCATATTTGATGTTTAAAGATTATGTCTTTAGATTAATCTCTTACTTTTTATTAAATATGAAGTGATTGTTTTTGTTTATTTATGTTAATGATATGAAACAAAGAACAGACTACTTTGATTAAATATTTTTTTGTTATTAATATCAATCAATATATTTTAAGTTAGTTTTGCTTATATATCACTGTAAGTTTTTTAAAAAAATATTTTCCTCTCTCTCCGTATGTGTATTAAAAAATACTTAGTATTCTCAAAAAAAAAAAAAAAAAAGTTAGTTTTGCTTATAATTTTTTTTAATCTTACTCCCCTAAACTAAAATCCTAACTTTGCCAAGTATATTTAATTCAGATATTTATTTATTATGATAAAAGGATGTTGGTCTGGGGTGGGTGGAAAACAAAATCCCAAAAATATTGCCAAAACAAGTTTTGAAAATACAAAATTGAAGAAACTTACTAAATAAACCCTAAAATAGTAAAATTTAAATTTAGCTTATACTTTTACTTTTACTTTTATTTAAAAAGAAAAAAATAAAAATACACCAAGGATCAAGTTGGCAATTATAAAAAAAAGATTGGGAAGTTAAAGAAAAGCCGAAAAAAATAAGAACTAAAAAAAGTTAAAAAAAAAATAAAAATAAAAACTCAAAATCTAGGGACTGCCCATAATATAATGAAAAGAAGTCAAACAAACAAACTGCCTGCTGTTTTGTTTTTCCCAGACGTGGGAATGAAGGAAAACATTAATCATCGTTGTTTTGTCGAAACGTTTCTCTCTCTTTTTTGTTCTATTTAATGTTAATAATAAAGCCTTTCACTTTGGGCCACATGAGTGTGTGCAACTGAAGCTAACTTCCAAAAACCTGCGATTTCCCCAAAGCCACTCAGATTCCAGTCCATTTCAGCATCTGGGTAGGTCTCAAAATCTCTTTTTTCTCAATCAAATTCAAGTTCTCATGCTCTTGAAATTTATGTGTTACAGTGTTTGTTTGAGCTAAAGTTACCCACTTTCTGATCTTACAGTCACATTTCTCTCTCTCTCTCTCTCTCTCTCTCTTATCTCATTTCTGTCAGTGATATTTCGTCCTTTCTTTGAAATGCTATGGAATTTGGATCTGAACTGATTGTTCTTAGCCTTTTGTTCTCTGTAATAGCGTGCTTTTTATTTTGGGGTACTAGAATAGTTATAGTTGTTGGCAAACCTGGCTAAGAACCAAGAAGTGAACTTTGGTATCTGCATAGACTACATTGTTTAGAAAAGTCTGAAACGTTGTTGATATTTTATTGATTTTTTTTATACTTTTGGATGATTTGGGTTTTCTTTGAAGATGGGAATGATGGTTCTGTTTAATTTATTTGATTTAGATTTGTTGAAGTTTGAAAGATGTTGAGTGTGTGCTATTTTGGTACTCAACAGATTGGTTATGGTGACTTGGATGTCACAAAAGTGTACTAGTCTTGGTATTGTTGAGAGTCAAATTAATCATAGAATGGAAAAAAGCGTCACAATTTAATGAGGTTATCTATAAAATTGTGATAGGTTGGCTTTTGTCATTCCAAGATTCAAGTTGAAGATTAGTATTTCTTTCGTGGGATATAATTTTGTAATTAGTATACCTGCATTTTTTGTTTTATTGATTAGAAATGTATTCAATTTTTTTTAAAAATTATATTTAAGGAGGGTTAATTACCAATAAAAGTTGTCAAAAATCTGAACCATTAAATTCCACATGCCTTCTTTGGAATAATGTATGTACCAGCATACCATGATGTGCAAGCAATCATTACTACAACAATAAGTTTGCGATCACTCTCTCTTCCTCCTCCCTCTCTCAGTTTTGTGACCGAATTTTTGAGTTTAACGAATGGTTTTGTTTTGATTTTTGTTTCTTTAAGTTTATTTATTGAAATTTTCTATTATAAAATTTGTTTGGAAGATGAGAAAATGTGAAGAACTAATAGGAAAATAGTATTTTTAGAATGCAACCAAACACCTGAAAATATTTTCCAAAACAATTTTCATAATGCAGCCAAACACTTGAAAATATTTTCCTTTCTCAAAAATATTTTCACTTGAAAATATTTACACGGAAAATATTTTACATATTGCCAAACACAGCCTAAGATGAAATTATTTGAAATTTCATGAAATAGTTAAGAAAAAGCTGAAAAGGCTGCCTACAATTACTCAAAAGAGGCTATTTATAATGGACAAAATTTAGGTACAATATTTAGCCGTTGTTCTTTGGGCTCATCTCTTAAAATTCAGCCATGTGGCTTTTTTCTCACGGGATGAAAGTGTATTTTTAATTAAGGCTGCGTTTGGTTCGATGTAAATTGAATTCTGACTGTAAAATGAATGCAGGAGAAAATAAATTCCCATAAGGAAATTAAATTCTAGGCATTTGAGTGTGCAATGGAAAATAGTCTAAAAAATAATTTTTAGTGTTTGGTAATATTCTGAAAATGTTATTTCCTACAAATTTTTCACATTTTCTCAGTTATTTTCTAAACTTCCAAACAAATTTTATATCAAAAAATCCACAAGTCATCACAAAATTTTCACATTTTCTCAACCAAACAGCAGCACCCACAGAAAACACCACTACTCACACCACCACAACAACAAAAAATATCATAGATCAAAGAGAGAAAGCAGATCGGGGACGGTGAGATCGGCGCGGACGGAGAGATCGGCGGGACGATCTGACCTAGAGGGCGGCAGTGGTGGCGATGATCAGACCCACGGCGATCTTCAACAATCAAAACAAAATCAAAACTGAGAGAGAGGAGGAAGAGACGCGGTCTTCACAGCGATCTTGACGGCGCGAACTCCACGGCGATCTTCACGGCAACGTTGACGGCACGATCTGGGGTTGGGGCGCGATCTTACTCTCTCTACTCTCTCTTCTTGCTCTCTCTCTCTCTCTCTCTTTACTCTCTCGTTGGACTATGGGTGGCGTCGGACTAGCGTGAGGGAGACGATCGGCTGTGCGTGAGGGAGAAGGTGGAGCTTGGACTAGAGAGCTTGGAAAGGAAGGCTATGTATGAGGAGTGTGTGTGAGAAGAGAGAGTTGAGTGTGACTGTGAGGCGTAAATCATTTGAAGGTAAAACAGGTCCGGAAATGGATTTACGCCAAAAACGCCTCATTTTACAGTCAACACGGAAAAGTAATTACATTTGACCAAATTTTCAGCATCAACCAAACACACATGCAAGTGTAAAAGTATTTCCGGAAATTCTTTGAAGTCAAAACAAACGCAGCCTAAGTACTGCCACATTGCTGAATTTTAAGAGGGGAACCTAGATTAACATTTAAGTACTGTACCTAAGTTTTGCTCATTTATAATAGCTTTTAGTAACCCTAGAATCCTTGCTCTTCATCTTACATAAAACAAATTAAATTATAAGCACCCAACTTCATTAAAAGTCACGTGACGTATTAAATACTAGACATAATATAAGTCAAATGTAATATTGAGAAATAATGACAATGGACTAATGGGCTTCTTTCTCTTCACTGGGCTGAAATTCTCCTACATCATTTTGAGCTATTCTAGTCCTTTTATGTTCCCAAATCTGCTGAGGGCATGAGCCAATCACAACTTAATTTTACATGTAATTGTGGGAAATTCTGCTAAGAAAGTAAAGTTATGGTAAAACCTATGGATATGATGATTGTTCTTAATGTTTAACTTAATTTGGATTAAAAGTTTAGATTATGATGTGAAAAATTTTGAGGATTATTTGGATATGGGACTGAAATATTTAAAGAAATTTGAGTTAAAACCTGGCTGTTGAGATCTTGGCAATAAGAAATATGGCAAATACAATTTGAATTCGGGCCCAAAGATTCATTAATAACCACTAATGGTCATATCTTTTCAGATATGTCATTGCAATAAACTAATTTTGTTACCAGAAAAAATTGAGGAAGGGTACAAATCAAGTATGTGGGAATTATTCAAAAGTGACCACTATCTAACTACAAATGGAAATTTAAAAATCAAAACCGTGGGTAAGCTACCCAAATCTTTCATCCAGTCAAAAGTTGATCTCAGAGCCATAACGGCAAAAGAAATAGAGTTTTTATTCTGCTCAGTCCTTTCAGTGCTCATTAACATGTGGCTCTTACGAAGTTATGTTAATTTGTTTCTTAAATGTGTTGTGGCAGGGAACGAGTTCAAACCGGAGGTTCTTTAAGACTTGTGATCCCAGTTCTTTTAGGAAGCAGGAGCATGTTGAAGCCATCCAACTCCAAGATGTTCAAGCAGCAGAATCTGTTGGTAATTAATTTTCAAATCCAACTTTTGGATTTTCCATTTATGCCAATTCTTTGTGGTACTCTCTCTAAAATTTGAAGTATATTTCAGGTTTTCAGGCTACAAGCAGTATCTGCTCAGAACCAAATCAAACTGAGCTGCCTATGGAAAGTATTCTTGAACAAACTGGGACAAACAGTGGTTGTTCTACTTCAGCTCATATTGAACATCAAAGTGAATCATGGCGTTACAAAGTTGATGAGATAGACCCCTCTGTGGTTAATGAGTCACCACCAGAAATCCAGGAAGAAGTTCAGGCTTGGCTCAGGCCTCATAAGCGGCCAAATGTGGTTAAAAAGGGTTCCAGTATCGCTCATTATTTCTTGCCAGCCAAAAATAGGTAATTGTACCAATATTGCTCTACTGTACATAGGAAGGTGTTATCCTTCAAGCTCATGAAACAAAATGCTGCTTGATTTTATTGAATTATATAGCATAGAGTGATTCACGCAGATTTAGGCTTAGGAAACCCAAAATCGTCATGCATTCAAGGCTAGTCCAGAAGTTCTTTGTGTGTTCATAAGCGATTTTATCCTTCTATGAATTGTATGGAAGCGAGCTAGAATGCCAGTCAATTCTGTATATTACAGTATAGAAAATTAGTGATTTTCTGAAAATTGATAATGATGGAATGGTGTCTGTAAATATTTTTTATTAATTTATAATGATGATTATGCTTTATGGCTATCGCCCATGAGCTTTTTTTTTTTTTTTTTTTCTTTGTGGGGGGGGTGGGGGGGGGGGTTATTGGGGGAGTAAATTTTTGAGAATTTAAAGTTTCGTCCGAATTTATTCTCTAGAATGATTAGGGAAATGTGGGTTAGCTTTTTCTTGGTTTGATGCTATCCCCCTTCTTTTTTTTCTTCTTCTTTTTTTTTTTTTTTTTTTTTTGGTGGGGGTGTGTTTTTCAAGTTTAAAGTTTCACTAGGTTGAAACAAGTCCATGTGCTTTTAAATGGTTTGTTTTATCATGTTTACAATAAATTTAACGGAGTATTAATTTTTATTTTTATAATTGTTAAGAAGAAATGTGTGTATTTTTTTCTCAGTGAATGAGAATCTAAAACATGACATGGTTTTGGTTGATAAACTATAACTATATGCTATTGCTTTGATTTTAGTTCAAGAATGCAAGTGTCTCATTACATGCTGGAATGGGAGAATGATGCATCGAAGTGAATATGATTGTTTCTTTCTAACATTTCCCTGCTATAATTCTTTGAACCATAATCACAATTCCCAATAGTTTAATAAAAAATTCAAAAATAAAAAAGTGAAAACTATTTGTTGTGTAGTTTTTGTTCAATTTTCTTGTTAAAAATTCTTAGAAGATCAAAGTTTGGTGTTTTTTTATTTATTTAAATAATGATCAAACTTTGACTTTAAAGGAGAACCAAAGTGAGAAAAATAGGAAATGTTATTTTCGCACTAAAATTAATTTTATTTTTTCTATTGCGTAAGAGTGGGGAAAAGGACATTGATGATGTGAAAACAAGACTACTTTGACATACTCCCAACTCCATCCACCATTTGCTGTAGTTATGGTGTGAAATTTTTTTGTCAATAATATTTTATGTCTATACACTTGCTCACTAAAATAACATTTGTTGAATTGGAACGCATAGTGTAATATGAAACAAATAGTTAAGAAATACTAATAGAGAGATGATGTGGCAATTCAGGTAAAACAAATTAAGGCCAAGAGCGATGCCCACAAACACAATGTTGATAAGAGGCAATGATTTAACCTCAGGGAGTTTAACACATGGCATGGAGGTTCAACAAGCAACACATGGAAAGCATAACTAGAGATAAGTAGATAACTGCTACATCCTCAAGTATGAATAGAAGCTCAATCGATAGAAAAACACAACAAAGAACTTATTGAGATAATTTGTAATTAGTTTCTTAGGAGATTTACTCAAACAAGCTGAATGTTAGTAACAATAGAAAACTATTATACGAGTTAAACTTTTTTTTTTAATTATCTTATTGTATTAATTGATTTCAACCATGATTCCAATTATCATCCCTCCTAAAATTTCTAATGTAATTGGTTTCTTTTCATTAATAAGAAAGCACTTAAGCTTTAATTACATTTTATTTTTCCAAACCTATAATTTCCCTCCAAACTTTGATAATTCTTGACTGAGCAATGCTAGAGAATGTGCAGTAAAAATTGGGCTAATTACACCTCTTTTAATTCATTTAGATTTGAAGGAACGACACTTCACTTCAAATTGAAGCAAAAAAAAAAAAAAAAAAACAGTCAATCCCATGACATTTGTTTGATTTAATGTTAAAAATTTTGTGCACTACCTTTTGGTTAAAGTCCATCATAGTTTCTTGGAAATGCCTACATCTTTTTTGTTTTAGTTTATTTATTTTTATAATGTTTCTTACGTCTTTGCCATCTTTAAATAACTTTTTCTTTTTTCCCAGTGACTTAACTGCGACTTAACTGCAACTTTCCAAATAACACTTTTTGATTGTAATCTAAAAATTGAAAACTGAAATTTGGCAAAGCAATAAATGTCTGTTTGCTTAACACTTGAAACCCACAATTATTAAAAACTGAAGAAGGATCATGAAAATAAATATGTGGGAAAAAAATGCAAAATATGGAAGAAGTGAACCTCCTTTGTCTTTACTTATGCAAAAATTGTTACAAGTCTAGCTATTTGTGTTGGAAAAACATTTTATTTTATTCTAAATTCTCTCAATTATGTTTTCACTAACTATAATTAAAGTTTGGTAAAGAGAATCTTTTAAAAAATCAGAATATTTTATTATTATTGATATTAATGGAAGGGAGTGGAGTGTTATTTTCTTCAAATCTCAAAAGAGGAAAGTGTAATTTCCCCTAAAAATTTTCATAATTTTTTCTTACAACTTGCAAAATTAATAAGTTATGATTAAAGTAGTATTATTTTCATATTATCCATTAATCAATGATGTGTACTAGTACATAGTAACATATAATCTCAACATTTGTGAACTTTTATGGTACTAGACTCTTTTTTCTTTACATGACTTGCCTCTCTCTTGAATTTGAATACGTATAACTTAACATTATTTGTTATCTATACTACTATTTAAGGGTCTTTCCCTGTTTGAATTGGATTTTTTTTTGTTCCAAAATACCCCTACAGCTTGCGATTAAGCAGAGGCAAAACTTGAGGATAACTTGGTAAAAATATATCCCTAACTCTCACCTAAAACATTTCTTACAACATAGGATCACTCTCCCACTAACCCATTTCTTCAAAGCAACTATACGTTTGTTGTTATTTCTTTTTCCTTTTAAAAAAATAAATCATCCTCACGTTATCTTCAAATAAATTTTTTTTTTAAATCCTCAAGTTTATCCAAAAAAAAAAAACTAAATAGATATATATATATATATATATATATTACAATTTATTTAAACTGTTTTTAACTTCTGTTTAAAAATTAAAAACAAAAAACCTAATAAAAAAAAAACCCACATTTCTATCAAAAAAGCTATCTACCCTGTTATAAAAAATACACACACACACACACACACACACACACGCACACTGCTCAGATGCTTTTCTATTTTTTTTTATAAAGGTTAATAATTTGAACTCATTATAATTAGGGATTACTATGTTTTCCAATCACAAAATACTTAGGGTGTGATGAGTGTTATGCATTTGTGGATAAAATATTTTTTTCATCACACCCCTAGGTATTTTGTGATTAGAAAATGTAGTAATTCCAAATTATAATGGATTCGAATTATTAACATTTATAATAAAAAAAAAATAGAAGAGTTTCTGAGTATGCACGTGATCAGAGGCTAGTTTAAATAGCCATTGATTCTCATATTTGTTAAAGAGAATAAGATTCTCTCTATATCAAGTTCTCTTATTTCATCCATTTCATAGTTAAGATTACATTTTTCTAGATCTTATTGTTGTTAAGATTACATTTTTCTAGATCTAATCTTGTACAGTCTGTCATGTCATTTAACTAGGCTCAAATGTTTATTTTCAAAATCCCTAAATTTAGCTTTTAGTTTTTTTTTTTTTTTCAAAAAATATACTGAGAACCTAAGTAAGCAAATAATTATAAATAAAAAAAGAACAAGAAAAAAGAAAGGAGAAAGGAGAAATAATAAAATGGAAAATGTTAACAAGTACAGTGTGTTGCTTGTTAAGGTTGGACTAATGTAGGTCTCATTTAATAAAAAATTTGGATAAATGTAACTAAAAGACATAAAGCTGGTCTTATAATTTATTTTAATTTTTTTTTTCTCTCTATAAAACTAGCCCCACAACTTATAAAGCTAGAAGAAGAAAAAAAAGACATAAAGCTGCAAAAAAAAAAAAATAAATAAAAAGACAAATAAAAAGACAAAAAACTGCAAAAAAAAAAAAAAAAAAAAAAAAAAAAAAGCTGTTGTTAAGGGCACCGTAAACACAACCTTTTGTTTTTTGCATACTTGGGAATGAAGGAAATCATAGTCGTTTATACAGCCTGACACTTTTGGGTCACATGACTGGCCAAAATGGCCAAATACCAATGTTGGCCAAAATTATTAGTATTTTACTACTGATTAAGAAATACTAAGCAATCTAGCTACCACCTTTCTGAAACTCGAGTTTATGAAACTCGAGTTTCATAAAAAAAATACCACTAATGTGGATTATTTTAATTAAAAAAATGCTATGCAAAACTCAAGTTTATGAAACTCTAGTTCTTTGTAATGTGTTGCTCGAGTTTTATATAAACTCAAGTACAATCTAAGAAAAAGTTCTATAAATCAAAAAGAAAAAGGAATAGCAGTTCACCAACAAATATGGTTGTAAATCCATTAGCTATTTGATGAAAGCGTAAGGAAATCAAGAAGTTCTTGGTAGTGTCGTTAGTGTGCGCTTGATATAAATTGTTTGCTGACTTCACCATATCCAAAACTAAAATCAAACATCATGCTGCCAAGTATTGCCCGCCAATCACAAATTATAATTTGTGATTGTTTATAATTTTAGAAGTTTTTGGCCAATCACTATTTGATATGCTAAAACATACATAACTAGTTACTGTACAACTAAAAATACAATTCAATGTATATGGTACTCAAGTTTATAAAACTCGAGTATCAAATTACTGTTGGGAAATTTAGACCCCGGTTAATAAAATTAACAAGTTTTAAACCCAATTTATTAATTAGATCTATTATGAATAAATCTTGTTCAAACAAACAAATATCAATATCAAGTCAAAATCATGCACAGTGGAATAGTAAATAAAACAAGATATGATGACCTTGGAAAACTAATGAAACAAACTAGTTTCACAGTAAAAAACACGAGGGAAACCTTGCCAAAAAGCAATCTACTATAATAAAGAGAAGTTTTAGATCTAATACAAAACTTTTGTCTCATACTCTACAAACCCTATAGATGAGCTTACAGTAGAAATCTTTTACCACTTCAGAACCTCTGACCTCTACAATATATGAATGCTCCACCCACAATCACAATTGGAACGTCCAACTGACTTCAAGAACCTCTTGAAGGTTTTCTTCACAATAGCAAGTTTGTGGTGGTTGCTATGACTACAGCTTCTTCACTAATGGAATCTTCAAATCTATTTTGAAACTCTTTGGTTTGATGAAATAGAGAAAACTTAGTTACAAAACTCTAGTCGCATAAATGTCCTTTAAATACCAGTTCAAACAGATCTCAATTTGGGCTTCAAACGAATAAGTTATGGGTTTTTTTTTTGCATTGCTAATTTTTGCTGAACTGCGACAGTTAATCAATCGAACTTGTGTCGAGACTTTTATCGAGGAGACAGTAAGTTCCGAGCTTCTATCGAGAAGTATCGAGCTTCTATCAAGCTACTATCGAGGTACATGCTGAAAAAGTGTTTTTCTTGACCTTTTCTGGAGAAAACTTTGTGTCATCGACTTGGTCTTCAATTACAACTTTATGATACATCAAAACTCAATAAAAAACACATAATTTAGCATGGTTTGACAATACCAAAATACATGACCCTAACAATCTCGCCCTTTGTCAATCCATGACAAAACCTCAAGTACAAGAGCAAGCCCAATACATTAATAACCCGAATACAATGAATGAACTTGTATTCAAATAAACTAGTCTATCTAAAAATAACAAGTCCTGAGAAACCATAGCATGAACTAGGATTGACTGTTTTGATTGACTCCATACCTATCTTTCCTGAAAGCACTTGACAAACATGTTATGTGCACCATATGAAAAACAGTGACAGATAATAAATAAATAAAATTTGTTTTGTCATAGAATATGCCAATTACATAAAAATATGAATCTAACAATTACAATTCCACGTGGCATTTTTATATTAAAAAAATCAACATCAGCGGCATTTTTTATGGAACTCAAGTTCCATGTCAAACTCAAATTTCACAAACTCGAGTTTAAAAAATGTGGTACATTGCTAAATATTTCTCAAACATTAATAATTCCAATTTGTTCATTTTGGCCTCACATGACTACATGAGTATGCTAATTTCCAAGACTAAAAAGCCTGACACTATGGGTCACATGAATGTGCAGCTGAAGCAATTTCCAAAAACCTGCGATTTCACCAAAGTTCTCATCCATTTCAATCTAGGGGTGTGGTTTTTATAATTAAAAAGGTAATCACATTTTCAGCCCTACATGAAATAGACACCCCTTTTGTTTTTGGATTAGGATCCGGTGGGTGCAATTCACCCACTCTTGTCTTCTAATATTTTTTCAATTTTCACTTTTTTAAGTTTTAATTTTTACTTTTCTTAATTTTTTTCTTAACATTTTTTAATCAATGGTTGAAATTAAAAGTTTCTTTTTGCAACTAATAACTCAACCAAAGTTGCTTTTTGCAACGAATAATCTCAACCATTTATAAGTATTGTATTAAGTACAATTCCTTAGATATTACACCTGATGTCAATCCTTGTTTTTTTACATACTTGGGGAGGAAGGAAATCATGCACGGTCGTTTATAAGGCTGACTCTTTTGGGTCACATCACATGATCAAGCATATATAAGCTGAAGTTAATTTCCAAGACTAGAAAGCCTGACACTTTGAGTCACATGAACATGATGATCAGTGTGCAGCTGAAGCAATTTCCAAAACCTGTGATTTCACCAAAGTTCTCTATTTGTCAATATAAATGCAATAAACCTCTTCCATTTCTACATAATAATAGCACTACTGCTTCACATTCTTACTGTACTAAACTCCCAAGCCAAAAGCCAATCTTGATAAACCAAAATCAAGCAAACAAAATAGCCATGACCATGACTAGGAGTGGCAAATGGGCGAGTTAGGTCAAAAATGGGTTGGGTGTGTAATTACCCATTCATCTATTTATGACCCGTTTATATATAAATTAATTATCCATTACCTGTCCAACCCATTTAATTAATAACCCACCCATTTAACCCAATATGACCCACATACCTCTAAAACTAGTTGAATACCCTATTGACTTCCAAAATTACCAAAATAACCTTAAATACCCAAAATAACCCAAATACCCCCTACACTTCCAAAATTACCAATATACCATTGGACATCCAAAATTACCAAAATACCCCTAAAATGTCCAAAATTACACAAAAGACACTAAAAAGCCAAAAATTTCCAAGACAGCCTAAGTTCCATTGCAGTAATTAACCAAAGATCTTTCACCTATTCCAACACTAAAACATTCATAATTCAGCTTGTTTGGTAGATGGTCTCAAAGAAACAAATCCAGAAGCAATTAAACAACACAATTGACACTCAAACAGAATTCATTACTTAAAAAAAAAAAAAAAAAGACTTTGGAGGCAAATCAAACTCTAAAATTCAACGTCAACGCTTTTCTTTGTATACAAGCCAAATTTTTACTCAAATTATCACACACTGCTACAACAAAGTTTGTTAGAATCAAACTTTCCATAGCATAAAAAAAAGGATGCTTATTTGGGTCAATCAAAACGAATTCATATAGTCATCAAGATCTCAATAAAGGCCATATGAAGTTTCAACAGCATTGGAAACAACAAAAAGTCATGGGGCATAAATTGAGAGAGCCAAAATCTCAATGAGACATTGAGCCGAACAGGTGGTGGGCGCATCAGGAACATGTAATTTAGTATACAATATTTTTATGATTGGTAAATTCTTAACATGACTAATCAGAAACTTTAACAAACATTTTGCATGAAATTGATAAAAGTTAAAGAGGCAAATATAGAAGCAAACAACAAAATCAATATACACACAGCGAATCATTTTTTTCTGGGTACGAGTCCGTACAAGAATGAACAAAGAAAAATGGGTTTTTTCAACTATGCCTTCTCGCTTCTACGCCACTGTCAAAGCCTGACCTCAAATCTGCTCTTCAAGTACCTTCCATCTCTCTCTAGAATTTCCTTAATTTGAAATTCTAACCTGTTTGGCTATTGAGAAAATTTGAGAGAGAGTATATTTTAATATTAAGGAGAGTGAGATTGAGAGCTTACTGAATTTTTTGGTTTAGAAATTTAGAGGTTATGTTGTTTACTTAAATTTTAGAATTTAGATCGGTTTAATGGGAATTTGTGGGTTTTTTTAAATTTAAATTTTAGATGGGTTTAGAGGGTATTATGAGTTTTGTTGGAATTATACTTAAAAAGTAATAATTTAAGAGAAACACATATAATACATCTATCAATTAACAAATACATCATGTGCATATGTAATAAAATTCAACAATAAGATGTGAGCATTATACATACTTGATTATGTTATTCAAGGACCTCACAAGCAATCAGGATGCTCTCCCCAGCTGGTCAGGATTAACAAGAGCTTTATTTTCTCTTTTCACACACTCTTGCAAGTGTGGCCTTGACAATATTTATAATATTTAGAAAGGACATGACCAGCCATAAAATCCTTCCTATCGTAATAACACTTCATGTAACAGATATGTTACATTTGTTAATAAACAACTTTATAAATTAGATTCATTAATGAAGAAGTTCATTAATGAAGAAGTTCATTAATGTGTTATTACTTTTGTAACTCCATGCTAATACATGGGTTCATCTATCGTTCATATCCAGAACTACCATAATGACAACACCTTTAATAGGAGTTCAAGTTACTGGTAATGACACGATAGATTTATTAAAGCCAACACTCAACGTACATGAATCTCATTATGGAAGGACTTTCGAGATTATTATGCACTCACCATCGAAAGACTAGCCCTTATTGTCTTCTATAGTTTGAGCAATTTTTACTTGCACCTCCTTTCCATCATGGTCCAACAATGTATCTATCAGAATAGGCTACATCATGATAGATATGGTCAAGTCAAGGACTACAATGAATGTATTCATAACCTTAGTCTACTAAACCAAGTAGACCTATTTCAATATATCAAAATCTTACATCATATAAGTATTGCATAATTTCACAAGAGACTAAATATTTATTTGTTAATAATAAAGGCATCACATACATACATATATATATATATATATCTATTATGTTGGGCCACATTATTCTAACAAGTTTTTCCATTTGGACCCATCTAATTAGATAACCTAATGAGTCTTTATCTATTTAACTTAAATATTTAAATGGGTTGGGTTAAGACTTATGCAAATAAGGTGAGTTATAGATGGGTTTATGGATATAGATAAAAATTGTCACCCCTAACCATGATAGCAAATTCGAGTTGGTGTGCCCCTGGAATGGGGCACATCGTTGCAATGGTTGAGTTTGCACATCACCTTATAAATCATGACCCTCGATTCTCTATCACTATACTCATCATCACCATGCTTGAGAGAATGCTCGTCAACACCTACATCCAATCACGTGCTGCCACATCAACCTCCATGAATATCTGATTTGTCCATCTCCCTACTTTGGAAACTCTAACACTCAATCACAACTCCCAAACTCCCCTGTGCCTTATATCCTCATTTATTGAAAAACACAAACCCCATGTTAAGCAAGCGATCACAAACCTCATGGCAACTGAGTTGGACCGACGATTCGTTGGGTTATTCATAGGCATGTTTTGCACTTCCTTGGTTGATGTAGCCAACGAGCTTGACATCCCTTGCTACCTTTATTTTCCGACTCCAACTACCTTTTTCTTAGTTTCATGCTTCATCTTCCAATCCTAGACACCCAACTCACCATTAAGTTGGCTGAGTTAGACACTGAGTTGGTCATTCCAAGTTTTGTTAACCCTATTCCTCCAAGTGTTTTGCCTTCTATAGCGTTAAAAAAAGATGGGTATTCTTGCTTTTTGTACCATGCACGTGGGTACCTTGAAACAAAGGGTGTTATTATTAATACATTTAGTGACCTTAAGCCTTACGCACTGAACTCACTCTCATCGAGTCAAGTGCCACCTATTTATCCCATTAGGCCTATTCTTGACCCCGTTGGAATGGCCCAATGGCACTTAGACAAGGCCTACCATAAAAAAATCATGAAATGGCTTGATGATCAACCTCCATCAACTATGGTATTCTTGTGCTCTGGTAGCATTGGGAGTTTTAGTAGGTCCTAAGTAAGAGAGATTGCATTTGGGCTTGAACAGGCCGGGGTTCGGTTTTTGTGGGCTTTACGTGACCCACCTAAGAACCAATTTGCCCTGCCAGATAACTTCACAAATCTCAAGGAAGTTTTACCAAATGGATTCCTAGAACGAACGACTGGAATTGGATTGGTGTATGGGTTTGTCTCACAGGTGTCAATTTTAGGTCACAAGGCAATCAGATGATTCATATTACACTGTGGCTGGAACTCAATTTTGGAAAGCTTGTGGCATGGTGTACCAATTGCCACTTGGCCAATTCATGCTGAGCAACAACTGAATGCCTTTAAGTTGGTGAAGGAGTTAGGATTAGCAACTGAGATTAGGTTAGATTATAAGGAGGGTAGTGATTTGGTGTTGGCAAATGAGATAGAGAGAGGAATAAAGAGTTTAATGGGCTGTAACAATAAGGTAAGAAAAAATGTAAAGGAAATCAGCACGAAAAGTAGGATGTCTATGATGGAAACTGGATCATCATATGCATCCACCATGCACTAGCAACCACCGCACCCACTTGGGAAACCACCACACCCATCGCAAAAATCAACCCAAAAATAATCACAAACCCAGTAACCATCTCACAAATCAAACTAAACCCATCACCCACAGACAAACCAAACAAATATCAACACAAACCCACAGAAATCAACCTTCAGACACCTAGATTTGCACCGCCAATTCAGACATCCACTACCACCAGATTGTGACCAAAACTAAGTACCATTACCACCTATTGATGTTGATTAGTGCATGTAGGAGAGAGAGAGAGAGAATGATTCAGCGGGGAGAGGAAAAAGAGGAAAGAATAAAAACAAATTTATTAGTAGTAGCGAGTAAGCAAAATGAGTTTCAGGAAAAAAAAAATTCGGAGTAGTATGCAAAATGCGTGAAATTAAAAAAAAATGATACTGAAAGAAATAACACAAAGTTTTTTTAGTTAGGCAGAAGAAAGCAATGTTGCATCTCTAATTTAGTAAAATTGAATGTTTAATTTTTTTTTTTTTTTTGGTTAGTTTGTTGAGATTGGTGTGTGGCATTTTTGCGGGTTTTTACTTTTTAGTTATATTTTTAATATTAGACTAACTAGTCGCTAACCCGTACGATACATGAAAATATCTACTGAATGAGTTTCAGAAAAAAAAAAATTGGAGTAGTAAGCAAAAATGTATGAAATTAAAAAAAAATGATACTGAAAAAAAATAACACAAAGTTTTATTAGTTAGGTAGAAGAAAGCAATGTTGCATCTTTAGTTTGTGTTATATATATATAGGGTTGGGTTTGAGTTACATTTAGTGTAACTCTAAAGTAATGTTACATCACTTAATATTTTTTAATAAGAAGCCAATTTTGACAAATCCACCGTTGGGTTACATTATATTCGTATAATCTCTATGCTTGCAAAATTTCAAGGTGATCAAATATCAATAGTGATGTCATCAATCAATTATTTAAATTCAAGTTTTTGTAATTTAAAATAATACATAAAAAAATTAGTTTATTGATGAAATGGTAAATAACATCTTTTTAGCTTGAAAATTGGCATGCATGTTAATTACATATAAAACATGTAATCCAACGGTAAGATTTCCAAAATATGAATTCAAAAATAAGTTATTGGGTGGTGTAATATTGCTTAGATCTACACTAGGTGTAACTTGAACTTAACACACACACACACATATATATATATATATATATGTATATATATATATATATATGTGTATATATATATAAGATATGTTGTAATATATATGCCAAAAAGTGCTTATTGGCCGAAAATGTGCCTATTGATTGAAAATGTGCTTATTGAATGAAAATGTACCCATTGACTGAAAAGTTGTCTATTAAAATATGAAAAGTCACGACTGTTTAGTGTTTATATGCATTTATAAATAATATTAATTTGATTTTATAAGAAATTATTTACATTCATAAATAGGATTACAATTGTATTAGTGGCTATCAAAAAAAATGTGAAAGAAAAGAAGAAAAAAATTCTAATTTTTGCTCCATCCTTGCTAGAAAACCTCTCTGACTTAGTGCCTATTTGTTTCAACTTTCCCAACCCAAAAAACCCGTTTTGAAACTACAAATATAAAAAGCCCATTTGGTTAAGGTATAAAAAGCAACTTTTTGTTAACAGTTGCGTTTTGGGTTTGTGAAGAGAACGTGCATTTGCAAAAAGGAGCTCAGCGGTCCATTTTGGAAAAAAGCCCGTGTGCGTTGTAACCTACTCTTGGACTCTGTGTGCAATTACCAAATTGGCCTTCACATTTCACGGCTTCCTCTCATCTCATCTTCAAGAACAAGCCTCTCCCCCGTGCTGCTACACAATCCGGACCGTGCTGCTGCAGGTAAATGTTTCTCTTTACTGATCCAGACCGATCTTCTTCGTCTTCTTCTGCTTTCTTCTTCATCTTCTTCCCAAATTGCTCACTGTGTTTCGAAAGGCAGAGTTAAAGTGTGGGTACTAGGTACTTGAAGTGTGGGTACTGCCAATAATATGTGAAGGAAGTGGTAGGGAGGCTCTGCGTGGCAAGAGAAAAAGGAGAAAGGAAGAAAGAAAATTAAAAAAAAAAAAAAAAAAGAGGAAGAAAGAGGCTCTGTGTGGAATGTTCTAGAGTGTGGAGGAAGCGGTAGGGAAAAAAGAGGAAAGAAGAAAAAAAGAATAAAAGTAAGGGTATGTGTGTGGAGGAGAAAAAAAAGAGGGAAAAAAAAGAAGAAAAAAAAGAAGGAAATACGAATGAAAAGAAAAAAAATGAAAAAATAATATAAAGAATAAGAAATTTAAATTGAGAAATGCTTTCACAATATTTTTACAATACTTTCACAGTAAATCTTAAGTGGTAGGTTATTATTAGCTAATATTGGAGAAAAAAAATAATTTTTTTAGAAAGAGAAAAAAATAATTTTAATAGTATGTTCAAATTAAAATTAGTATCAATTATCACAATACTTTCACAATACTTTAACAATAAATCTTAAGTGGTAGGTTATTATTAGTTAATTGGTGAGAAAAAAATAATTTTTTTAGAAAGAGAAAAAAATAATTGTAATAGTAAGTTCAAATTAAAATCAGTATCAATTATCACAATATTTTCACAATACTTTCACAATAAATCTTAAGTGGTAGGTTATTATTAGCTAATATTGATGAGAAAAAAATAATTTTTTTAGAAAGAGAAAAATTTATTTAAGTATAATGAAGTAGTTGATTTGAGTATGAAATAAATTCCCTTATATATACATTGTTCTTTTTGGTAATTTATCCTTCAAACTGATACTTTTATAAGTGCTAGCCAAACACTCAGCTTTTTCAAAAAGTATTTTTTAATAGTTTTTACCAAATACTCAATTTTTTGAAAAAACACTTTTTCATACTGCACTTTTTTAAAACTCCACTTTTTCAAAAAACTTAGTTAAAAAAATCTGAACCAAACTCATCCTCACTTTGGAGTTTACGGTGGGAAAGTCTCTTCTTCATCCTCATTAAATTACACCACCGCTTTACAGATGAATCTCCAACATATTTGCATCTTGGCAAATAGGCAATGCGCTGGCGCCAACCACATCACATTCTCATCGATGAGTTTTTCGCTCTCTTTCTCTCTGCTCTCTCAATTTTTTGGTCTGGTTTGCTAATGCTAACAAATGCCCTTAGGTTATTATTTAATAATTCATTTAAAAAAAGTTTTTATGGTGAAAGAAAGAAAAGCAATTGATGTTTTAACAGTTTTTTTCATTTTCCATAAAAATAATGTCAAAACTTTTTTAAAATAGATGGTTAACGAGTGCTCTAAAAGTACTAGCATAACCCTTATTATATTTTTCCGTACTTTACTCTTCATCCCGCCATCCCAATATGCAAGATTTGAAGTCCACTATCCAAGTCCCAATACAAGATTTTTTTTACAGTTTTGAGATTACAATTTGCGTTAAGTGCCACATATTTTTCCCTACTTTACTCTTCACCCCGCCGTCCCAATATGCAAGATTTGAATTTTGAAGTCCACTATCCAAGTCCCAAGACAAGATTTTTTTTTACAGTTTTGAGATTACAATTTGCTTTAAGTGCCACACGTGAATGGTTTACCCTTCAAGTTATCTTCAAAAGCAAAAGCAAATACTCTCAAGTTTGACCCTTCATCAACTTTTTTTTTTTATTTGTCATTAAATTAATAAACATATTAATAATGTATATAATATAATTCTATGATTATTGAAACTGATATTATTTTTAATGTATAATATAAATAAGCTAATATAATCTTTACTTTTTAGTCTTCACAGTAAAGTATCTAAATAATTTAACTTTTAGCAACTTAAAACACTATTTTATCTATTTTAACAACTAATTTTATAATTATCATTACATTTTATATTTTTTACTACTTCATTAAAATATTATTTTTTAATTTTTTTATTATTAATCTCATCTCTTCCCCTCTCTTACTCTGTGTATTTCTCTTTTTCCAAACAAAAACAACCAAAACCCACCCTCACCACAATAGACACCGCCAGACACCACCCGCATCAGAAACCCACTGCAAAAACCAAATTAAGGCCAAGAGCGATGCCCACAATGTTGATAAGAGGCATTGATTTATCCTCGGGGAGTTTAACACATGGCATTGAGGTTCAACAAGGAACGCATGGAAAGCATAACTAGAGATAAGTAGATAACTGCTACATCCTCAAGTATAAATAGAAGCTCAATCGATAGAAAAACACAACAAAGAACTTATTGAGATAATTTGTAATTAGTTTCTTTGGAGATTTACTCAAACAAGCTGAATGTTAGTTACAATATAAAACTATTATACGAGTAAAGCTTTTTTTTTTTTTTTAATTATCTTATTGTATTAATTGATTTCAACCATGATTCCAATTATCTTCCCTCCTAAAATTTCTAATGTAATTGGTTTCTTTTCATTAATAAGAAAGCACTTGAGCTTTAATTACATTTTATTTTTCCAAACCTATAATTTCCCTCCAAACTTTGATAATTCTTGACTTGAGCAATGCTAGAGAATGTGCAGTAAAAAGTGGGTTAATTACACCTCTTTTAATTTATTTAGGTTTGAAGGAACGACACTCCACTTCAAACTTGAAGCAAAAAAAAACAATCAATCCCATGACATTTGTTTGATTTAATGTTATAAATTTTGTGCGCTACCTTTTGATTAAAGTCCATCATAGTTTCTAGGAAATGCCTACATTTTTTTTATTTTAGTTTATTTATTTTTATAATGTTTCCTACGTCTTTGCCATCTTTAAATAACTTCTTTTTTTCCAAGCGACTTAACTGCAACTTTCCAAATAACACTTTCTGATTGTAAACTTAAAATTGAAAATTGAAATTTGGAAAAGCAATAAATGTCTGTTCGCTTAACACTTGAAACCCACAATTATTAAAAACTGAAGAAGGATCATGAAAATAAATATGTGGGAAAAAAATGCAAAATATGAAGAAGTGAACCTCCTTTGTCTTTACTTATGCAAAAATTGTTACAAGTCTATTGGTGCTGGAAAAACATTTTATTTTATTCTAAATTCTCTCAATTATGTTTTCACTAACTATAATTAAAGTTTGGTAAAGAGAATCTTTTAAAAAATTAAAATATTTTATTATTATTGATATTAATGGAAGGGAGTGGAGTGTTATTTTCTTCAAATCTCAAGAGAGAAAAGTGTAATTTCCCCTAAAAAATTTCATAATTTTTTCTTACAACTTGCAAAATTCATAAATTATGATTAAAGTAGTATTATTTTCATATAATCCATTAATCATTGAGGCAACTTTTATTGTGTACTAGTACATAGTAACATATAATCTCAACATTTGTGAACTTTTATGGTACTAGACTCTTTTCTCTTTACATGACTTGCCTCTCTCTTGAATTTGAATAAGTATAACTTAACATTATTTGTTATCTATACTACTATTTAAGGGGCTTTTTCTGTTTGAATCAGAATTTTTTTTTGTTCCAAAATGTCCCTATAGCCTACGATTAAGCAGAGGCAAAACTTGAGGATAACTTAGTAAAAATATATCTCTAACTCTCACCTAAAACATTTCCTACAACACAGGATCACTCTCCCACTAATCCACTTCTTCAAAGCAACTATACGTTTGTTGTTATTTCTTTTTCCTTTTAAAAAAATAAATCATCCTCACGTTATCTTTAAATCAAATTTTTTTTTTTAAATCCTCAAGTTTATCCCAAAAAAAAAAAAACTAAATAGATATATATATATATATATATATACATATACTATAATTTATTTAAACTGTTTTTAACTTCTATTTAAAAATTAAAAACAAAAAACATAATAAATAAATAACCCACATTTCTATCAAAAAAGTTATCTACCCTATTATAAATACACACACACACACACTAGCCTCTGAGCAGGCGTGTGCTTAAAAGCTCTTTTATTTTATTTTATTTTTTTTATAAAAGTTAATAATTTGAATTCATTATAATTTGGGATGACTACATTTTCCAACCACAAAATGCTTAGGGTGTCATAAGTGTTATGCATCTATGGATAAAATATTTTTTTCATCACACCCCTAGGTATTTTGTGATTAGAAAATGTAGTAATTCTAAATTATAATCGATTTGAATTATTAACCTTTATAAAAAAAAAAATAGAAGAGTCTCTGAGCATACATGTGATCAGAGGCTAGTTTAAATAACCATTGATTCTCATATGTGTTAAAGAGAATAAGATTATCTCTATTTCAAGTTCTCTTATTTCATCCATTTCATAGTTAAGATTACATTTTTCTAGATCTTATTGTTGTTAAGATTAAATTTTTCTAGATCTAATCTTGTACGGACTGTCATGTCATTTAACTAGGCTCAAATGTTTATTTTGAAAATCCCTAAATTTAGCTTTTAGTTTTTTTTTTTCAAAAAATATATTGAGAACCTAAGTAAGAAAATAATTATAAATAAAAAAAATAAAGGAGAAATAATAGAAAGGAAAATACTAACAAGTACCGTGTGTGGTTTGTTAAGGTTGGACTAATGTTGGTCTCATTTAATAAAAAATTTGGATAAACGTAACTAAAAGACATAAAACTGGTCTTATAATTTATTTTAATACTTTTTTTGTCTCTATAAAACTGGCCCACAACTTATAAAGCTAGAAGGAAAAAAAAAAAAAAAGACAAAAAGACAAAAAGCTGCACACAAAAAAAAAAAAAGACAAAAAATTGCAAAAAAAAGAAGTCAAAAAGCTGTTGTTAAGGAACACAACCCTTTGTCTTTTACATACTTGGGAATGAAGGAAATCATGGTCGTTTATAAAGCCCAACACTTTTGGGTCACATGATTGGTCAAAATGGCCAAATATCAGTGTTGGCCAAAATTATTAGTATTTTACTACTGTTTAAAAAATATTAAACAATCTAGCTACCACATTTTTGAAACTTGAGTTCCATAAAAAAATACCACTAATGTGAACTATTTTAATTAAAAAAATGACATGTAAAACTCGAGTTTATGAAACTCGAGTTCTTTGTAACGTGGTACTCGAGTTTTATATAAACAAGTACAATGTAAGAAAAAGTTCTATAAATCAAAAAGAAAAAGGAAATAGCAGTTCACCAGCAAATATGGATGTAAATCCATTAGCTATTTGATGAAAGCGTACGGAAATCAAGAAGTTCTTGGTAGTGTCGTTAGTGTGCGCTTGATATAAATTGTTTGCTGACTTCACCATATCCAAAACTAAAATCAAACATCATGCTGCGAAGTATTCCTCGCCAATCACAAATTATAATTTGTGATTGTTTATAATTTTAGAAGTTTTTGGCCAATCACTATTTGATATGCTAAAACATACATAACTAGTTACTGTACAACTATAAAAAACAGTTCAATGTACATGGTACTCAAGTTTATAAAACTCGAGTATCATATTACTGTTGGGAAATTTAGACCCTGGTTAATAGAATTAACAAGTTTTAAACCCAATTTATTAATAGATCTATTATGAATAAATCTTGTTCAAACAAACAAATATCAAAATCAAGTCAAAATCATGCACAGCGAAATAGTAAATAAAACAAGATATGATAATCCTGGAAAACTAATGAAACAAAATAGTTTCACAGTAAAAAACATGGGGGAAACCTTCCCAAAAAGCAATCTACTATAATAAAGAGAAGTTTTAGATCTAGTACAAAACTTTTTTCCCATATTTTACAAACCCAGTAGATGAACTTACAATAAAAACCTTTTACCACTTCAGAACTTTTGAACTCTACAATATTTGAACGCTCCACCCACAATCACAATTGGAACCTCCAACTAACTTCAAGAACCTCTTGAAAGTTTTCTTCATAGTAGCAAGTCTTTGGTGGTTGCTATGACTATAGCTTCTTCACTAATGGAATCTTCAGATATATTTTGAAACTCTTTGGTTTGGTGAAATAGAGAAAACTTAGTTACAAAACTCTAGTCACATAAATGTCTTTAAATACCGATTAAACAGATCTCAATTTGGGCTTCAAACGAATAAGTTATGGGCTTTTTTTGCGTTGCTAATTTTTGCTGATCCACGACACTCAATCAATCAAACTTGTGTCGAGACTTTTATCGAGGAGACAGTAAGTTTCGAGCTTCTATCGAGAAGTATCAAGCTTCTATCAAGCTACTATCGAGGTACATGTTGAAAAAATGTTTTTCTTGACCTTTTCTTAAGAAAGCTTTGTGTCATTAACTTGGTCTTCAATTACAACTTTAAGATACATCAAAACTCAATAAAAGACACATAATTTAGCATGGTTTGACAATACCAAAACACATGACCCTAACAATCTCTCCCTTGGTCAATCCATGACAAAACCTCAAGTACAAGAGCAAGCCCAATACACTAATAACCCGAATACAATGAATGAACTCATATTCAAATAAACTAGTCTATCTAAAAATAACAAGTCCTGAGAAACCATAGCATGAACTAGGATTGACTGCTTTGATTGGCTCCATACTTATCTTTCCTGAAAACACTTGACAAACATGTTATGTGCACCATATGAAAAATAGTGACAAATAATAAATAAGTAAAGTGCGTTTTGTCATAGAATATGTCAATTACATAAAAATATGAACTTAACAATTACAATTCCACGTGGCATTTTTTAAATAAAATAATCAACATTAGCAGCATTTTTTATGGAACTCAAGTTCCATGTCAAACTCAAATTTCACAAACTCGAGTTTCAAAAATGTGGTACATTGCTAAATATTTCTCCAACATTGGTAAAACACTAATAATTTCAATTTGTTCATTTTGGCCTCACATGACTGCATGAGTATGCTAATTTCCCAGACTAAAAAGCCTGACACTATGGGTCACATGAATGTGCAGCTGAAGGCTTGAAGCAATTTCCAAAATCCTGCGATTTCAGCATTTAGGGGTGTGTATTTTATAATTAAAAAGGTGATCACGTTTTCAGCCCTACATGAAATAGACACCCCTTTTGTTTTTGGATGATCCGGTGGGTGCAATTCACCCATTCTTCTCTTCTAATATTTTTTCAATTTTCAATTTTCACTTTTTTAAGTTTTAATTTTTACTTTTCTTAATTTTTTTTCTTAACATTTTTTAATCAATGGTTGAAATTGAAAGTCGCATTTTGCAACTAATAAACTCAACCATTTATAAGTATAGCATCAATTGCAATACCCTAGGCATTACACCTGATGTCAATCCTTGTTTTTTACATACCTAAGAAGGAAGGAAATCATGCATGGTCGTTTATAAGGTTGACTCTTTTGGGTCACATCACATGATCAAGCATATATAAGCTGAAGCTAATTTCCAAGACTAGAAAGCTTGACACTTTGGCTCACATGAACATGATGATCAGTGTGCAGCTGAAGCAATTTCCAAAACCTACAATTTTACCAAAGTTCTCTATTTGTCAATATAAATGCAATATACCTCTTCCATTTCTACATAATAATAGCACTACTGCTTCACATTCGTACTGTACTATACTCCCAAGCCAAAAGCCAATCTTGATAAACCAAAATCAAGCAAACAAAACAGCCATGACCATGAGTCATGACAGCAAATTCGAGTTGGTGTGCCCTTGGAATGGGGCACATCGTTGCAATGGTTGAGTTTGCACATCACCTTATAAATCGTGACCCTCGATTCTCTATCACTATACTCATCATCACCATGCCTGAGAGAATGCTAGTCAACACCTACATCTAATCACGTGTTGCCACATCAACCTCCACGAATATCCGATTTGTCCATCTCCCTACTTTGGAAATGCCCACACCCGATCACTGCTCCCAAACTCCCCTATGCCTTGTATCCTCATTTATTGAAAAACACAAACCCCATGTTAAGCAAGCAATCACAAACCTCATGGCAACTGAGTTGGACCGACGATTCGTTGGGTTATTCATAGGCATGTTTTGCACTTCCATAGTTGATGTAGCCAACGAGCTTGACATCCCTTGCTACCTTTATTTTCCGTCTCCAACTACCTTTTTCTTGGTTTCATGCTTCATCTTCCAATCCTAGACACCCAACTCACCACTGAGTTGGCTAAGTTAGACACTAAGTTGGTCATTCCAAGTTTTGTTAACCCTATTCCTCCAAGTGTTTTGCCTTCTATAGCGTTAAAAAAAGATGGGTACTCTTGCTTTTTGTACCATGCACGTGGGTACCTTGAAATAAAGGGTGTTATTATTATTATTATTATTATTATTATTTGCTTGGTCATTGCGCGGTAGAACCCCCGAGCTAACGGTTACAACGGAACCAGGTAAAAAAAAAGGTGTTATTATTAATACATTAAGTGAGCTTGAGCCTTATGCACTGAACTCACTCTCAACGAGTCAAGTGCCACCTATTTATCCCATTGGGCCTATTCTTGACCCCGTTGGACTGGCCAAATGGCACCCAAACAAGGCCCACCATGAAAGAATCATGAAATGGCTTGATGATCAACCTCCATCAACTGTGGTATTCTTGTGCTTTGGTAGCATTGGGAGTCTCAGTGGGTCCCAAGTGAGAGAGATTGCATTTGGGCTTGAACAGGCCGGGGTTCAGTTTTTGTGGGCTTTACGTGAGCCACCTAAGAACCAATTATCCCTGCTAGATAACTTCACAAATCTCGAGGAAGTTTTACCAAATGAATTCTTGGAATGAAAAACTGGAATTGGATTGGTGTGTGGGTTTGTCTCACAGGTGTCAATTCTAGGTCATAAGGCAATCAGATGATTAATATCACATTGTGGCTGGAACTCAATTTTGGAAAGCTTGTGGCATGGTGTACCAATTGCCACTTGGCCAATTCATGCTGAGTAACAACTAAATGCCTTTGAGTTGGTGAAGGAGTTAGGATTAGCAACTGAGATTAAGTTAGATTATAAGGAGGGTAGTGATTTGGTGTTGGCAAATGGGATAGAGAGAGGAATAAAGAGTTTAATGGGCTGTAACAATAAGGTGAGGAAAAAAGTAAAGGAAATCAGCACGAAAAGTAGGATGTCTATGATGGAAAATGGATCATTATATGCATCCACCGTGCACTAGCAACCACCACACCCACTTGGGAAACCACCACACTCATCGCAAAAATTAACTTAAAAATAATCACAAACACAATAACCATCTCACAAATCAAACTAAACCCATCACCCACCGACAAGCCAAACAAATATCAACACAAACCCACAGAAATCAACCTTCAGACACCCAAATTTGCCACCGCCAATTCAGACATCCACTACCGCCAAATTGCGACCAAAACTTAGTACCACCACCACCTATTGATGTTGATCAGTGCATGTGGGAGAGAGAGAGAGAATGAGTCAAGTGAGAATAGAGAGTGATTCAGCAGGGAGAGGAAAAAGAGGAGAGAATAAAAACAAATTTATTTGCAGTAGCAAGCAATATGTCTTGCTGATTGTAGTGATTCAAAATTGAATATTAAATTTTTTTTTTTTTGGGTTAGTTTGTTGAGATTGATGTGTGGCTGGGTTTTTACTTTTTAGTTATATTTTTAATATTAGGCTAACTAGTCGCCAACTCGTGTGATGCATGGGAATAACTATTGAATGAGTTTTAGGAAAAAAAATTTGAAGTAGTAAGCAAAATGCATGAAATTTAAAAAAAAATGATACTGAAAGAAATAACACAAAATTTTATTAGTTAGGCAGAAGAAAGCAATGTTGCATCTCTAATTTAGTAAAATTGAATGTTAATTTTTATTTTTTATTTTGTTTTGTTGAGATTGCTGCGTGGCCTTTTTGTGGGTTTTTACTTTTAAGTTATATTTTTAATATTAGTCTAACTAGTCGCTAATCCGTACAATGCATGAGAATATCTACTAAATGAGTTTCAAGAAAAAAAATTGGAGTAGTAAGCAAAAATGTATGAAATTAAAAAAAAAAAATGATACTGAAAGAAAATAACACAAAGTTTTATTAGTTAGGTAGAAGAAAGCAATGTTGCATCTTTAGTTTAGTTTGTGTTTTATATATATATACATATATATATATATATGTATGTATGTATATATATATATATATATTATATATGGTTAGGTTCGAGTTACATCTAGTATAAATCTAAAGCAATATTACACCACTCAATATTTTTTAATAAAATGCTGATTTTGACAAATCCACCGCTGGATTACATTATCTTCATATAATCTCCATGCTTGCAAAATTTCAAAGTAATCAAATATCAATAGTGATGTCATTAATCAATTATTTAAATTCAAATTTTTGTAGTTTATAATAATGCATAAAAATGAATTTATTGATGAAATGGTAAACAACATCTGTTTAGCTTGAAAATTGGCATGCATGTTAATTACATATAAAACATATAATCCAACGGTAAGATTTCCAAAATATGAATTCAATAACAAGTTATTGGGTGATGTAATATTGCTTAGAGCTACACTAGGTGTAACTTGAACTTAACTCATATATATATATATATATATATATATATAAAAGATACATTGAAATATATATGCCAAAATGTGCTTATTGGCCGCAAATATGCCTGTTGATTAAAAATGTGCTTATTGAATAAAAATGTACTTATTGACTGAAAAGTTGTCAATTGAAATATGAAAAGTCACGACTGTTTAGTGTTTATATGCATTTATAAATAATATTAATATGATTTTATAAGAAAGTATTTACATTCATAAATAGGATTACAATTGTATTAGTGGCTATCAAAAAAAAATGTGAAAGAAAAGAAGAAAAAAAATTCTAATTTTTGCTCCATCCTTGTTGGAAAACCTCTCTGACATACTTTGGAGTTTACGGTGGGAAAGTCTCTTCTTCATCCTCAATAAATTACACCACCGCTTTACAGATGAATCTCCAACGTATTTGCATCTTGGCAAATAGGCAACGTGCTGGCACCAACCACATCACATTCTCATAGATGAGTTTTTCACTTTCTTTCTCTCTCCTCTGCTCTTCATCCCACCGTCCCAATATGCAAGATTTGAAGTCCACTATCCAAGTCCCAAGACAAGATTTTTTTTTTTACAGTTTTGAGATTACAATTTGCTTTAAGTGCCACACGTGAATGGTGGTTACCCTTCAAGTTATCTTCAAACGCAAAAGCAAATACTCTCAAGTTTGACCCTTCATCTACTTGTTTTTTCTTATTTGTCATTAAATTAATAAATATGTTAATAATGTATATAATATAATCCTATGATTATTGAAACTGATATTACTTTTAATGTTTAATATAAATAAACTCATATAATCTTTATTTTTTAGTCTTCACAGTAAAGTCTTTTAACAACTTAAAATATTAATTTATCAATTTTAAAAACTCACTTTATAATAAACCTTACATTTTATATTTTTTACTACTTCATTAAAATATTACTTCTTTATTATTTTTTAATTTTTTTTATTATCAATCTCATCTCTTCCTCTCTCTTTCTTCCCCTCTCTTTCACTGTGTATTTCTCTTTTTCCAAGCAAAAACAACCAAAACCCACCCTCACCACAACAGACACCGCCAGCCACCAACCGCATCAGAAACCCATTGCAAAAACCAAAATCCACTACCACACCCACAGCCACCAGCCACCAGCCACCACCGCCCACACCCACACCCACACCCACACCCACTGCCATAGCACCAACACCCACAACCTCAACCCAAATCAAAACCCAATCACATCCCAAAATGCACCAAATCAACCAAAACCACCAAATCAACTAAGACCTAAACAAAACCAAAAATTATCAACCGCGATCCAGCCACGATCCAGGACACCACCACGATCCACCAGTAAAAAGGAAAGAGAACCCATATATCACCGACCCATGATCACCATCGCTACCAGCCGAGGACAAAAAAAAACCCACAAAACCCAGCACCATCATACCCACAATTGGCCACAAAACCCATCACAACAACACCCACAACGGGCCACAAAACCCATTACCACCCCACTCACAACCAGCACAAAACCCACCACCACCACAAAAGAGAGAAAAAAAATTGAAAGAAAGAAAAAAAAAATCAAAGAAAGAGAGAGTGATATTTTCGGCCATAGCTTAATAAATTTAAAAAAAAAAAAAAAAAAGAAAAAGAAAGGAAGAGGAGGTAGGCAGAGATATGGAGCAGAAGAAATGAGAAGAAGTTTGGAGAAGAAAGAAAGAAAAAAGAGAGTGAAAAAAATATTTTTTAAAGCGGAGATGAGAGAGAAAGATATAACATAATTTTTTTTATAAAAAGTTTTGAGCTAAAGTGAGCTGTTATGTTTGATAGGCACAGTAGCTCTGTTTCTAATTTTTTTAGATTGCATTTTGGTGTTTTAGTTGCTAAAATAGCATTATAGCAACTATACCTTCTTTACTGTGAGTATTCTTAGGAATTTAGTTGTATCGTAGTCATTAACTCACTATATAGAAGAGTTGAAATTTAATTTTAAAATCTAGGTTTATGAGTAATTTAAAAATTGTTGATTCATTCTTCAAAATAAAGAAAGATAATACTATCACTAATTTAACTACGGTACATAGTACAGATATATTACATAAATTTTTTTAATCATCTTATTATTTTTTGGCCACCAAAGTCAAATTTCTAGCTCCATCACTGCAAAAAGTGCCCTTGAATGTAAAAGTGCCTATTTATTGAAAATGTGACTACTAAAAAAATAAAAAGGCATAATCTTTTGATTTTTTTTAAATGTATACTTGATTTTAATTTATATAATTACGTGGCATAAAAAGAATAATCAATAAAAAGTCAAATATTTCACTTTTAAATTATATATAAATTTATTGAGCCTGATGTGAATACTCTAAGCAACGTAACTTAGCAAAATATCTTGAATTCTACAGAATTGTACGTAGAATTTGACTAGGAAGACAATACATGGACATATGCTAAGTTTAGCATTAAGATTATACCAAGCCAAATTAGGCCATATAAACTATTATGGAGAATATCAATTGCAAATAGCAATTGCAACTAGTCCTTAGGATATAATGCAAATGTAGCTACCCTTTATTTAACTCGTCAATTATACATGCACAAGGATAAGATCTCAATTCTCTAGCAAATAGAACCCTTTTTGATCATTTATTGGCAATTTAGCATGTACTAAATTGTCATCATTGTCATCATTGTCTCGCTCATGTAAGTATACCTTGCTGTTGCAGTTGACTAGCCACACCCTAGGATCCAACAAATCATACCATAGAATTAGTCATAAATAGTAATTAATTGGCTTTTATATTAGTTACTACATAAATAGTAATTAAATTAGTCATAAGTTGAATATGTTTCAAATTTATAATAAATATTGTATATATTTTATTTTATATATGTATGAATACAATTATTTTAATAAATTTATAAAGTATTCGTATATCTTATAATACACTATATTGTTGATAATCTCAGTGTTTTTTCTTATTCATTTTTTAGTCTTTCATGTCGTAAGTAAATTGCTTGTGTTAGTTATTTTACTCTACTCTGCTTTATTTGGTGATTTGTTTGCTGACTACTTAATTGTAACCAATTGAACTTCATAATTGGTTAATTCAATAAAATTGATCTAATTCCGCTAAAATCAACCAAAGGAGTCCAAATTGTTCCGTTCAAAGATAATATAAGTAATTATATTCCTAAATAAGAATATAAGAAAAGAAGTATTAAATCTATTATATTGTGTACTTCTAGTTTCAATTTTTCATTCGAATCTATAACACACTATATTTCTTTGGACATTTTTCATTGAAACTTAACTTTAATGAGATGTCCCATTATTACTGGAAATGGCATGACACATATGCATGTTCCTATGATATATATTATGAGTTTTGAATTTATTATATTTACATATAAAACTATTATTGGAGATTTTTTCATGAATAATCCATGTTTAACTGTTATTATATGTACATAAAAGCTAAAAGCTAAAAGCTAAAAGCTGAGATATATATATATATATATATATATATAAATGGAAAAGTTAATGAATGCTCTAAGGGTACTTGTAGAGCACTTGTAGCAGTAGAGCTAAAAAGTTATATAGCTATTTTAGCTTCACAAAACACAAAAATAACCATACAGCAGTGGAGTTGAAGCTATTTTTTTAGCTTCATTGCTACAGTGCACATATGTGCACCGTAGCTTAGAGCTTAAAAATAATAATAATTTTTTATTCCCTGTCCGGTTTTGTGTGTGACTGTGATAGTTGTGTGTAGTGAATATATTATTTTATTGTAGTAGATATCTTATTTTATTGTGATATTTATATTATTTTATTATGTTAAAAACTAAAATAGATCTACTACTGCAGCATGTGTGTAGGTAAAATAGATAAAGTAACTTTTTGTGGTGTCAGATAGCTAAATTTTTAGCTCCACTGCTGTGAATGCTCTTAATGGACCATTTTAAGAGCATCCACATTGTTGGAACCATAAATTTAGCAATTTGGCACCACAAAAAGTTACCGTACTATTTTACGACCTCGCTTTACAAAACACCCTACATTAGTGGTTTTATTTTAGCTTTCAATACAATAAAATAATATAAACAACACAGTAAAATAATATATCTACTACAATAAACAACAACCATCACCACTAACACAAAAAATAATATAACTTTTTAATAAAATATTATTATTATTTTTACTTTCTTAGCTACAACAGTGCATAGCCATTTTTGGCTGTGCACTGTAGCGGAAAAACCAAAATTTTTGGCTTTCCTTCCACCATTACAACATTTTTTTTTTTAATTTTTGGTGGTGCCATCATTACTAATGTTTTAAGAAAATTTTTATGGGAAAAGAAAAAAAATTAATATTTTAATAGCTTTTTCAATTTTTCATAAAAGTAATGTAAAAATTTTCTCTAAATAATTTATTAACCATTGTCCAAAAACACCTGTTAACATGACCCATATTAAATAATCTCTGCTTAACCATTGGTAATAAATATTTTCCCTTTCACCAAAAAAAAAAAAAAAAAAAACCCAATATTATGGGTAATTCAACAACAATCACCTTCTCCTTATCAAAAAAAAAATAAAAACAACAGTCTCCTTCTATTTGTCGTATAGGTCGTTGAAACCTGAGAGTTTGAAAGGAAAAGAGGTAAAGAAGAATGGTACGAGAAGAGGACCACACTAATAAATGATCTGTCGGTGGAGCGATTTGGTACAGAATTTGTTGGAGTTTGGTCCAATATCATATTGCATTCAATTGAAAAGATAAATGTATGGGGCCCTGAGTATGGTAGAATAGAGTTATTGGTTTTATGTTTATGTCAGTCTTGCACCTGTATTCAAAACTGTAACATTCCTTTTTATTTTATTAACAAAATTAATCAATTTAGGAGCAAATTTTAATGACCCCTCATAATTTTTCAAAATCCTCCATATCCTTCTTATTTTTGTTAATAAATCTTTATTTTTTTAATAAATATATTAAAGTTTCACTGTATAGCGATAAGAGACTTTGCCAATTAAGTTAATTGAAAATTTTTTGATGCAACAATCTTTAAAGCAACAAACTCAATAGGTATTGTCGTGATTATTAGAGATAGCACTGGGGAAGTGATTGCTCTCTCTTCCAATCTCGCTCTCAATCAATAGTTGAATTGGGGGCACTTGAATGTCGACAGGTATTCTAGTTTGTTTGGAAAATTGGATTAAGGAGGGTGACTTTTGAAGGCAACTTAGCAATAGTTATCCAAGCCATTACTTGTAGGGATCTAGATTTTCTGCCATTTGGAAATATCATTGATGATATTCGGTATCAAGTCTTTGCTTTTCAATTTTCAGATTTTTGTCATGTTAAACACAACTGTAATATTGTAGTTGATGCTCTAGCAAAAAAGGCTAAACATCATATGGGGCTACAGGTGTGGTTGGAAGACCTCCTTGAAGATATTGCCCCTTTGTTTTATTTGATGTTTATTGAGTTTTATGAATGAAGCCCCAGGCTGTTCCTAGTCTGGTTTCTCAACAACCAAAAAAAAAAAAAAAAAAAAAAAAAAAAAAAAAAAAAACCATAAAATGTACGAACACTCATTTTTCATTGAATGAGAACTCTTATCTATTTAAGCAAGAAAAGAAGAAAAAAAGTAATATACATGAAAGAAAAATATAATAAGAGAGCACTCTTAGCTATTTCCTTTTTTATAGTAAAAAGCTCCTATTACCTATTTCTAATATTCCAAACCTAAAAATCAGTCCGTAGCACACGCTGCCACTACTCCGCGAAATCTCACATGCTTTTTAGTCACTTGCCAAAAAATTATAGAGAATGAAGGTAAAAAAGAACATACACATGCACACACATATTTGTGCATTAATCATAAAGAAATATAAGCAAAATAGAAAATAAAAAATACAATAAAGTGAAATATGCACATAAATTGAATCCGAAAAAAGAAGAAGAAGACATCCACTTACATGACAATGGTAACGAAGGCACATATTTTCCCTGAATTTCTTCCCGTATGCCACATGAGTTCATCACTTTGTTAAGATAATAATGAGTTTAGTATAAAAAATTTATTAATTCATTTTTATTAGTCATAAAACAAACACTAATAAGTAGATTAGTGATATGACAATACTATAATAGTACCGCAATTTAATTTCACTTTCACCTCCTTGATTTTGTTGAGACATTATTAAAATTTAGAAATGACAGAAGGTGAGGATTATGAAAAGACATTGAAAGGTTCAGATTAATTCAAATTCCAATTACATACTAATAAATACAAAATGAATGTTAGTGACAAAAAAAAAAAAAAAAAAATCAATTCCAAGAAAAATGAGAATATGTCTGTGCGTATGCAAGTGAGAAAAGATAAAATTATCTCATCAATGCCAGAAGAGCCTAATTATCATGGAACACACAAGTTCTACCATGCGTATATGGCCTTGTTTGGGAGGAGGAAATAGAATGAAAAAGAATGAAAAGAATAATTTTAGAATATTTTTCCCTTCCCTTGTTTGGAAGTTTTAATGGAGGGAATGGAAAGTTCATTCCCTTGTTTGGGAGTTTAAGTGGGAGGGAATGGAATGGGTAGGAGGGAACACTCATTCTTCTCTATTCCCTTAACACTAGGGCTGTCCAGACCCGATCGGAGCCCGACAACCCAGCAAAATCACTCGACGCCAACCCGATTCCGGCCTGAACCGAAGGTCCAGTCAGTCGGTGGCGGGTTTCCATTCTCAAAAACCGACACCAGCGGGTCGAGTGGCGGGTTCACATCTCCAAAACCCGAGCAACCTGAACCCGATCGGAGCTACAAAAAAATCCAGCCAAATCATGCAAAAACAAGCTAGATCCGGCGAGATCTCGGCCAAATCTCGACCAAATCCGGCTATATCTGGTGGGATTTAGCCAGTTCCAGCCAAATCCCAGCAATTTCTAGTGGAAAAAATGCAGATTTAAAAAAAAAAATCCAGTTTCCGGCTACAATTTTCCAGTTGCCGGCAAATTTTTCCAGATTCCGGCAAGTATTTCTAGTTTCCGGCGACGCTTTTTTCAGTTTTCGATGCCTTTTTTAATTTCGGCAACTAACCCGACCCAACCTATGCTAACCATAACAGAAAACCGAACCGACCGATTTTTCCAGTGGTCGGTTTTGGGTTACTCCGCCCCTCCACCCGATGCTGGCGGGTCGAGTCCGGGTTAGGTCGAAAACTGACCCGGCTCGACTCATGGACAGCCCTACTTAACACCTCAAATTTTCATTCCTCTCGAAATTGGGAGGAATGAGAGGGAATGGAATTAGATTTAATGAACTTTTTATTAAAACTCCCAATAGCCCTAGATATTCAACGATTTATTTTAAAATAGGGGTCTAATAATAATATTATCATAAAATGATTCCATTCCATTCCCTCCATGTTACCTCTAAACAAGATTACTTACATTTCATTCATTTTCATTCCTTTCCATTCTTTTATTTTAAAACATCCAATCAAGGTTACTTAATTCCATTCCATTCCATTCCTTTCCCTTACTTAAATATATTTCATTCCATTCCATTTCATTCATTTCCATTATGATCATTTCATTCCCTTATGAACTCCCAAACGAAGTCTTAGTTATCAACCAGATGATAGGTTGGTTTATGAGTCATGGCCAAGATTATATGAAAAGGTGAATTTTTTTTGTTTATTTCGAGTATTGCCGGTAAGGGATAAGAGATATGTGATGATAGAATTTATAGGATTTAATGTAGAAAATAGAAATAGGTTGAAGGTGTTTTATCTGACACCATGAACTTCAATTTTGGGTTTTCAGCTTAAACATTTACTCCTCTCTATACTAATTTAATTTCGAAAAACAGTTCCAAATTATTCCAACAATAAGTAAACAAATCATTTAGCACAACATTCCATTAAATACAAATTTTTGAAGCATTTTATCAAACACAAATCATGTATTATTATTCCACCCACTCCCTGCATTTATGTGATCAAAGAGCGACTCAAATAAATTCAACTTTGATGTTGAAATTTCTCAAATTCCTACCAAAAACCAAGTAAAATTGCATCATGTCTGTGAAACTTTCGGTGTGGAAAGACTTTTCCTTAGCTTTTATGTCGCAGTATATCATCCCTATTTTCCTTCGTTGGATCAAAGATAGTGACTATAAACTCAATTATTGAGCATTACTGGGGCCCTCTTGCGTTTTTCTTTTGTCTTCACAGAAACCATTATTGAGGAGTGGGGCTGCTGTTAAAGTAGTAATTATTGAGCGGTGGAGCCGTTGTTCACATTTACATAACTAGCCAAGTCTTCCTTCACAGCCACTTTAATCTTCCTCCTCTCACATCTCAAACTACTCTCTATCAGCTAAGCTTGCTACGTTTTCTTTCATCCAGCAAGAACAAATGGCCGATGCAATCCTCTATGGGGTTGTCCAGAAGATCATTGAAAGCTTGGGCTCCTCCACTCTCAAACAGATTGGATCGATCTGGGGTGTCAAAGATGAGCTCGAAAAAATGAAAAACACTGTTTCCACCATTCAAGCAGTACTTGAGGATGCAGAGGAGCAGCAGGTCAAGAGCCACCAAGTCGAGGACTGGCTCAAGAAGCTCAGAGATGCAGCTTTTGATGCGGATGACTTGTTGAGCGAGTTCTCCACTCATGTGTTGCAGCAAAAGGTTATGGGGGGTGATAAAGTGGCAAAGAAGGTACGGACTTTCTTTTCTTGTTCAAACCAACTTGTTTTTCGTCTTAAGATGGCTTGCGAAATAAAGGCTATCAGGGAGAGGCTTAAAGATATAGCAAATGATAGGAACAATTTCCAATTGATAGAGCGTCCTTTAGAGACATGGGCTATGACAAGGGAGAGGGAAACGCGGGTTGTGAAGGGAGAGAGGGAAACTCACTCACTTGTACGTGAAAAAGAAGTTATCGGGAGAGAGGAGGATAAGAAGGCCATCATAGGTCTATTACAATACTCTGATGTGAAAGAAAATGTTTCGTTCATATCCATAGTGGGAATTGGTGGGCTAGGGAAGACCACGCTTGCTCAATATGTGTACAATGATGAGAATGTCAAGGCTCATTTTGAATTGAAAATTTGGGTGTGTGTTTCTGAAGTCTTTGACGTGAATACCATTGTTGAAAATATAATTATATCCGCAAGTGGTAAAAAACCTGAAAGCTTTATAATGGAACATTTGAAAAATGAACTCTACAAAACTCTCAATCAAAAGATGTATTTTCTTGTGTTGGATGATGTGTGGAATGAAAATGAAGAAGAATGGGCTAAATTGAGAACTCTTTTGTTGGATGGTAAAAGGGGAAGTAAGGTGGTGGTTACTACACGGACTAAATTGGTTGCAGATATTATTAGCCCGATCTCACAATATCCTCTAGAGGGCCTGTCTGATGATCAATCTTGGGCTTTGTTGAAGCGAATGGCATTTGAAGAAGAGCAACAGACCATCAATACTAACCTTAAAGCAATTGGTAAGGATATAGTTAAAAAATGTAAGGGAGTGCCTCTTGCTATAAAGACAATAGGACGGGTCTTAAACTACAAAAAAACAGAAGATGAATGGTCATACATCAAGGATAGTGAACTCACAAATGTAACTCAGTTGAAAGATGGTATTATGCCGGTTTTAAAATTGAGTTACGATCATCTCCCACGACATTTGAAATGTTGTTTCGCATATTGTTCATTGTTTCCCAAAGATTATTTGATTGATAAGTTGACATTGGTACAATTATGGATAGCACAAGGGTTTATCCAATCACCAGATGAGAACTTACTATTAGTGGATGTTGCTGATGATTACTTCAAGGAGCTACTTTGGAGATCCTTCTTCCAAGAAGTAGAAGAAGATGAAGGCACGACTAGGAGATTTAAAATGCATGATTTAATCCATGATCTTGCCCAATATGTATCAAGGATTGATTGTACATTGGTTGATTCCAATGCAAAAAATGTGAATGAAAAAGGACGTCATCTATCGTTTCCTTTTTACAACGTTTCATTCTTTGAGAAGAATTTAAGCACGTTGGTTAAAGCAAACAAGATACGAACATTTATATTAGCATACCATAATTGGGTGTATGATCAGGGAACAATTGGAGAATTAACTCTCAAAAAACTTGTTTCTACTTTTAGATACGTGCGTGTGTTAGACCTACATGGTTTAAATATGAAGATGTTGCCAAATACTATAGGTACTTTGATGCATCTAAAGTACCTTGATCTTTCCTCTAATGATATGGAGGTTCTCCCAAGTTGTATTATTAAATTGGTGAATTTGCAAACATTAAAACTCTTTCAGTGCCAAAAGCTTAGGGAGTTACCGGTAAATATTCAAAATTTGGTCAACCTCAAGCATCTTGATATAAATGATTGTGAGAATTTAACTCATATACCTTGTGGATTAGGTCAATTGACTTCTCTTCAAACTTTAGCCTTATTTGTCGTGAGTGAGGGTCCTGTAGGTTCCTCCAAGCATTGCGGTGGGCTAGCGGAATTAAACAAACTAAATGACCTGAGAGGAAACTTAGAGATTAAAAATTTGGCACGGGTGAAAGATGCCACCCGAGAATTCAAGGCTGCAAATTTGAAGGAGAAGCAACTTCTTAGTGGGTTGATATTAAGGTGGAATCCAGTGGGTGATGATGGTGTAGATGCCAGTGATGATGAAAATTCCATGGAGAGCCTCCAACCACACGAAAGTCTAAAATCTTTGGAAGTGGTTGGGTACATGGGTTTGAGAGTTTCAAGTTGGCTTTCATTCTTAACAAATCTCGTTGAATTAAGAATAGGGAATTGTAAGAAGTGCCAATATTTGCCACCGTTGTATCAACTCCCATCTCTCCGAAAACTAAGTATTTGGGAAATGGATGGTCTGGAGTACATGACAGACGGGGATATGAATGATGAGATATCTGCTTCACTGGCATCACCATCAACATTTTTCCCATCCCTTGAGACACTCTGGCTCGAATATTGCCCAAATCTAAAGGGATGGTGGAGGAGTGTGGATAAGGGGAATGAGGCAACAACGACATCAACAATATCATCATCATCATCATCAACTAATCACTATCACCAACACATGCCGTACTTTCCGCGTCTTTCTTGTTTTTATTTCTTTGATTGCCCTAAGATGGCTTGCATGCCGCTATTTCCAAATCTTGAAGAAGAGCTTTATTTGCGGAATAGCAGTTTGAAGGCATTGGAAGAGACAATAGAGATGAATAATACGGGAGGAAGGGCTTCTTCATTTCCGTCCTCTTCCTCCTCCTTCTCCCCTCCTCTCTCCAAATTAAAGCAGTTGATGTTGCAGAATATAGACGAGTTGGAGTCTCTGCCAGAGGAGTGGTTTAAAAACCTAACTTCTCTTCAGACATTAACGATTTGGGAGTGTCCCAATCTGACGTCACTTCCCGAAGGGATGAGTCACCTCGCCTCTTTACAGACCCTGATTATCCACCGTTGTCCCCAATTAAAGCAAAGATGCGAGAAGGAAAATGGAGAGGATTGGGATCAGATTTCTCACATCCCAAATCTTATTATATATTGTTGAACTACTGCATACGCTTCCCTGGTATGTTCTTCAATCTTCTCTGATTTTATTTTATTTTAAAAACTTCTTTTATAATTTCAGTAATTCCAGATGCAAGATTTTGAAAGCACAAGCAAAACCAAAATTAAAAAACTCTATAATTTCTTTTTATACACACAAATTTAAAAAAACAGAACTTTACGTTTTCTTTTTCCCCAGTTTCTTTTTCTTCGCCTAGATATAGCCTGGGCCTCATTATCTGGGTTTCTGATTGATGCTGAAATTGCAGATAGAACATGACATGGATTTCGAAGGGGCAGAAAGGAGGGAAGAAGAAAGCGTAAGTGAAACCCTAAATTTTGTTTATTTTCTTTGAAATTGGGATTTGATTTTAGTTGTTTTTATGTACAAATTTGAAAATTTATAGTATAAATCTTTTTCTGGGTTTCTTTTAAAATACACATTTCTATGAGGTTATTAAAACAAATACTTGTTTTGGCTAAGAAAATGTTTATGATCCGAGTACTTCTATGTGTTTCCCAAAATTATTCTGCTTCACTTATTAATAACCTCGTAGAAGGGTGACCTCACATACATAAGATCCTCCTCCCTTGTGTTATTCTTTCTTAGTTTCCATCGGTTGCCACGATAGTATAAATATCTATGGTTGTGATCAGTTGTAGCAGTATTAGGATTACAACCATTGGTTTTTGACTCCTTCAGTGTGCTAGAACCATTGTTATACCCCACTTTCAACCTTCTCTTGGTAAACAAGAGTTGGCATGTGAAGGAAAATATTGAGCTATTGTGTCCATTTAGGTTTCTGGGTTTCTGATTGATGCTGAAATTGCAGATAGCCTGGGCCTCATTATCTGGGTTTCTGAACGTGTGATTGATACTGAAATTGCAGAAAGAAAGGAGGGAAGAAGAAGGTGTAAGTTTTATATAAGCGAAACTCTAAATTTTGTTTATTTTCTTTGAAATTGGGATTTGATTAATTTGTTTTGATCTTATTTGTTTTTTATGTAAAAATTTGAATTTTTATATAAATCTTTTATGGATTTCTTTTAAAATATACATTTTTTTACTTGTTGGGCTCCATTTTAAGTGTCTATTAAAATTTTATGGTGCATGTTTGCCGTTATTCTTGACATTTAAGAAGTTGGTACACAAGATTCTTATTGACAAAAAATAGCACCGGTGCGATTTTTTTTTTGTTTTGGCTAAGAATATGTTTATGATCCGAGTATTTCTACTTGTTTCCCAAAATTATTCTGCTTCACTATTAATAACCTCATAGAAGGGTGAAGATTTACCTCACATACATAACCTCCTCCTCCACTGTGTTATTTCCACTGCTTGGCACGTGGTATAAATATCTATGGTCAAGACCAGCTATAGCATTTTTAGGATTACAACTATGGCTTTTTGACTCCATCAGTTTGCTAGAACCACTGTTGATACCCCTGCTTCAGCCTTCTCTTGGTAAACAAGAGTTGGCATGTGAAGAAAAATATTGAACTGACATAGGGGAGGATTTCAGTTTAGGCTCAAGAAAAAAGGCTTACTTAGATCTTTTTTGTATGCTAGCTTTCTTATCTTAAAAATCATGCCTCAAAGGGTATTTAAAGGTAGGTTAAGAATCGTCTTTGATCAGTCTTCGAGTAGAATTAGGACTTCTAGTTCCATAATCTCGCTCAAGTGAGGGTCACTCAACTTAGCTTAATGCTTACTTGAGTGAGTCCTGATTTTGTTCAAATGAGCCTTGATTTTTTTAACTCTTTGAATCATCTTCTTACATAGACTGTTGCCAAACATAATAACATTAAATACAACCCTCTTGACACATGATTAGTCACCTGGAAGTTGCCAATATTATCCTAATATATAGCAAAAGGCTGTTCTACTTATGAAGACGAGGTGTTCAACGTGATATCTGTTGATATCAAACTATAGTCAAATGATAGTTGAGTGATTTTGTTTGTAATTCATTAGGGGATTGTTGTGCGAACACCCTGTTTATATGACAGATCTCCTGTGTGTGTGTGTGTGTGTGTGTGTGTGTGTGTGTGTGTCTATATATTTAAAGCAATACAAGGATTTGGTGACCGGCTTTGGATGTTAAAAGAGATGACTGCATAGATTAGAGCAAGTTAATAGAGTGTAAAGGAAAAATGCTTGGAAGTTTAAGCTGAAAAGTACACTGTAGGTTTTGGTCTTGCACGTTCTCTTCTGGTTATCTCCCATGAGCTGTGACTTGGAATCCTAGTCTTACACTCTTACTGCAGCTTACTGTTATATGTTGTTCTTTACAGTGGAGCAGCGGAAGCAGCCTGATTTAAGGGGTTTGCCTACTGCTGTGGTACAATATAATTCGTGGAAAGGTGGAGGCTTGCTTGCTGTTAGCTATGAGGCCCGTAAATATGGTGTGAAGCGGTACAGAAATGTTTTTCCTTAATTTCTAAATACCTTTTAATGAATAAACAATTTTTTAGACTATAATAATCTAATGAATGATTATCAGATCAACACGAGGCGATGAAGCAAAGCAAGTTTGCCCAGAAATTCAGGTGGTTGAAGTCCCAGTGGCTCGGGGTAAAGCTGATCTCAACACGTACCGCAGTGTGGGTTCAGAGGTTGGTGTATTTATGACACATTCTGAATGGCTTTAAATGTCATTGTTGGTAATACTATTTGATAATTGAAGTTACAGTAGCTTTTAATCAAAACTTCAGGTGGTTTCTGTTCTTGCAAGGAAGGGTCGATGTGAGAGAGCTTCTATTGGTGAAGTGTATCTTGACCTTACTGATGCAGCCAAAACAATGTTAGCAGAAACTCCTCCAGAGAGCTTGGAAGTAATTAATGAGGAAGCTATTAAGTCACATGTTTTGGGGCTTAATAATGAGGTTAGAGACAGAGCATTCAATCTCCTGATTGTTAGATTTTCTTAAACCTAAGACAATAAAATTTAATTCTATGACTAATCGTCAACGTTGATGATGCAAAGTTGTTGAAATATTAAGCTCTCTGCATTATTTGTTATTTTAACAAACTTTTTTGTGGTAGGTCCCTATTAACAACATGGAATTTGTGCTCTGCTTGTATTTTTTATGGATATAGATGCATATTGAATAGAGCTACATTGTTGAATTCACAAAGTTCATTTGGAATTTTGGATCATAATGTGAAACACAAAAGCAGAAATATTAATTGCTATTACTAGAAATTTGTTTTTGGGAAGAAAAGAGAGAAAAAGAGAGCCACGCTGCCCGCCCGGGGGGGGGGGGGGGTTGTATTATTAATCTGCATTTCTTTTTATGGACTGCTACTAGGGATGAGATTCTTACCATAGATAACCTTGTTAAGAAGAAATTGCCTCTTGTTAATTGGTGTTATTATTGTCGGTGTGATTAGGAAATTGTGGATCACCGTTTACTCCATTGTAAATTTGCTCGTGCTTTGTGGAGTGAGGTTTTCCTTATGTTTGGGGCTCAGTGGGTGATGTCGTATACAGTTGCCTCTCTTCTTTTTGCTTGGAGGAATTGGTTGGGGAATTATTCTTCAAATGTTTGGAATATGGTACCATCGTGTCTTATGTGGTTAGTATGGAAGGAACACAATGCATGAACTTTTGAGGACATTGAGAGACCTATTGAATTATTGAAGACATTGCTAGCTAGGACTTTGTTTGAGTGGTCTCGTATTTGGGGCCTCACACATTGTATTTTTTTGTCTAATTTCCTTATTTCTTTTAGATCTACTATTTGATTTGTTTGTATTCTTTCTTTGCCATGTGTTTACAATCGTAAACACATTGCATTTTTGTTATCAATAAAACTTTTATTACCGATCAAAAAAATTAATCTGCATTTCATGATCCAAATACATAACATGGATGTAGATACACAGGTGACTATTTTAACAATATCCCTGAATCTAAATCCTTATTATTGGTTTGAGCTGTGATAATGCAGATTCTGGATTCCTGCTTTGGGTGGACATATGAGGCATGGCCTTTGGGAATGATGTAATGGTGGAGTCTTCCCAGAGGCTAAATTTTAAGTGTTATCTCACAAGAATTTATATGTTTAAATAATATTTAAAAAGTATCATATGAAGGTTCTTTCATCTGCAGATACATATTGTAATATTTCATCTAGATTATAGGACTGAATCACTTAGTTGTGAACTTGCTGGTTTAGTGTCAGCAACAATTATACTGAAATTGATTCAAATTCAGGATGGAATTGATGCCAAAGAGAATGTGAGAGAGTGGCTTAGTAGTAGTGATGCAGATCATCGTGATATGCTTTTAGCTTGTGGGGCCCTTATTGTTGCAGAACTTAGGATGCAAGTGTTGAAGGAGACTGAGTTTACATGTTCTGCTGGTATAGCTCATAATAAGGTAGGTAGCAGTCCTTGTTTTTACCATGTTATTTTACTGAGCATCATACTCCATTAAGGCACTTCACTTCATGACTAGACTTTTTTGTCATCAGCTTATCTATAACTTTGATAGCAGATGCTGGCCAAACTTGCTAGTGGTATGAATAAACCTGCACAACAAACTGTTGTGCCCTTCTCCTCTGTGAAAGGATTACTGGAGTCCTTGCCAATCAAGAAAATGTGAGTTTTTGTTTTGATTCTTAGACTCCTATATTGCATTATAAATTTGAGTTAATATGTTATGTCCATTAGGTGAGTGCCATATTTTGCTACTTGGATAGCTTCAAAAAAGAAAGAAAATTTGATCTTATGGTATTATTCATGGACAATGTTTTCCTCCAAACTAGGTTGAAGGAATTTCCTCCAACCCAGTATGTGGCGGTTTACAAGACTATCCACATGTATTGAATCACATGATTCACTAAATCATTTAAAATGAAATGACTTTTAAGTAGTTCATATGACTAAAAGTACACATGAATAGTCTTTCAAGTTGCAAGTTAATGTGTTTGCGGAACATTCTTCCAAAGGAGTTTGGAGGAAAATTTTGTCCCTTATTTCTTTGTTTTGTTTTCTTCTTATGGTCCAAATCTCAAACAATTGCTTCTGGTAAGGTTTTCTGAATTGCGATGCCTAATGTTGAAGCAAACTTGGTTTGCAGGAAACAGCTTGGAGGAAAGCTTGGGACTTCTATACAAAGTGACTTAGGTGTGAACACTGTTGGAGATCGTTGCGTTTTTCAGAAGATAAGCTACAAGAGTGTTATGGCGTCAATACTGGGTCACTACCTCTTCTTTTCAATATTCTCTGAATGCTTTGAACCTCTAGATCATGAGCAACTTTTTTATTTATTATTATTATTATTATTATCTTAGCAGGTTTGTCCTGCAAAATACACAATTTTCTTGAAATAATTTACATACATCTCAATAGTATCTTCCAAATTTGACTAAAATATTCTCTGAATGTTTTAAACCTATAGATCAAGAGCAGCTTATTTTTTTTATCATTATTATATGTATCTTACTATCTTAGTAGGTTTGTCCTGTAAAATATGCAATTTTTTTGAAATAATTTACATACATCTCAATAGTTTCTTCCAAATTTGACTAAAATATGGTGACTTCCCCAAGCTGTAATGATTGTTTTATTATTATTTTTTCAGTTATCTCCAAATATTGTCGTTGCTTTCTTTTTTTCAAAATTTATTATGCTTTATCCAATTTGACCATGATATTTTTTTTTCAAAAATAAAATAAAATTTCCCTATGCTGAATAGTTTCTGGAGAAAGGCCCTTTGTCAATTTCAGTTATCCATCAGCTTGTTTGTCCAACAATTACCCAAATGTTCCCCCTAATATCTATTTTTTACGTGGATTCCAGTACTTGGTTATGGAATATTGCAAGGGGAATCAGTGGGGAAGAAGTTCAGGGACGCCTTCTTCCCTAGAGTCATGGTTCTGGGAAGACATTTCCTGGCCCTCGGGCCCTGAAGACGATTGATTCTGTAAGAAGTAGTCTATTAACCAGATGAATACCCTCTGTTTATTATACTGTATGATTATACCATCCCTTATCATCTGTCATTAGAATGATATTGATGAAGGCATTAATCTTTACTCAAAATGAAGAATGTTTTTCTTGTATTAAATCCCTAAATGTCTGAAGTCACATTACCAACTCTATGGTATACTCCCACTTTATTGTTCATTTAGTGAGGCATAATGGTTGGACGATGCATGCCAGATATGGGCCATGTGGTTTGGTTGTTTTATATATTCTATGCATAACAAATATATCATCCTGGATTCTATAATACATCTTAAGTGTTGAAAAGCATGATTGTAAACGAAGTAAAAAGTCTTTAATAATGACTAAAGGCTTCAACTTTTAACTAGGATATGGTGGGTGAGCAGCCCCACTGCCTGTACTTATGGGCATGGCAACCTTTTTACATTTTGAGAGAGAATCTGGTTCCCAAGATTCATATGCTGCCTTGTTTGACCCTTGAAGTCGAGTTTGATGATATGGTGAACAAAAGCAGTCAAGCAGATGTATTGGACTTTGCAATTGTTACTCAATAGAATTATTTTTCTACCCAAACTTGTTGAACCATACAAAATGTGGCCAAGTACATATGAAAAATCCGTCGTTTTTGAGAGCTCAGGGGATTCCTTGTAGCTTTTCCTCCTTCATTGAAGAAAAGAAATATAGACTTACTGCACAATTAGGCCTCAATCATAATAGTTATTCAGAGGGGATGCTTTCCGGCTTTTCTTACTAAAGCTCATTTGTTTTAGCATAATATGATCCAATAGTATTTGCTCCTCTTTTATTGTTGTTGTTGCTGTTGTTTTTATTATTATTAAAAATTTGATCTGGTCTTGCATTGTTTAGCTGAGAAGATGACACTTTCCCAATGGCAACTTCTGGTGCTATTCTCAATGTACATGTGCTTGTGGTTCATCACCTTTGCTGCTAAGCCATTTACCTCGTTAATAAATTAATCTCCATTAAATCAATATCTCTGCATTATTGTTATTGTATGATCTTTGAGAAATTATCTAATTGGACAAGTTTCTCTTTCAATGTACTGATAATAAAAAATAAAATAAAATAAGTTTCTCTTTCAATGCTCAAATAGTTCAAAACTTCCATATTGAAGAAATCAATATTTGGGACTAAGAAGCATGTCTCTTTAATAAATAAATAATCTCACCTAGGTCTTTAAAAAAAAATTGAGCCATTGACAAACTGGGGAAATTGACTTGTGTTTGTAATAGTTTTCAGTATTATTTGAGCCTTGTCACATTAGATGATAAGATGTATCAGTTTTTTTCTTTCTTTCTTTTTTTGTTTGGTAAATTTAATATGACAAATGGTTTTGCATGCAACAAAGAACCAGTGCTATTACAGATTGTTAGAGGGGACAACCAATTGATAAAAACTTACTGGATTGAGTAACTATAAATGGTACCACTCATTTTTCTTACATGATTGGTCTGAAAGGGAAAGAGAGAATTTAAATAGATAATGTTAATTTTTTTTTTTTTATCTACATTTTTCTGACTACTAGACCTGCTATGTTCTTGTTTCTACAAAACGTTTCTTCAAATGCTTACGTCCCTCACGCTGAAGTCCATCTCAGCAAACAATTTTCTTGAAATGCTTCCTTCAGGTTCAACATTGGATCAATGAACTTTGTGAATAACTGAGTGAATGCCTTTGCTCTGACTTGGACCAAAATAAACGGATTGCTCACACATTGACTTTGCATGCTAGAGCAAACAAGGTTCCTATGTTTCCTTCAATCATTTTGGATTTATACATTTTATTTATACTCACTCATCCTTCAATTTAATTATCCTGCAGTTAGGTGACTCAGATTCACACAAGAAGTTCCCTTCCAAGTCTTGTCCCCTAAGGTATGGGACTATCAAGATATGCCATGAACCTATTTCAAGCTGGATTACGTGAATATGTGGGCACTTACAAATCTAAAACTCAAGGAAGTCAATACAATGGTTGGGGAATAACAGGCCTTTCTGTTTCGGCAAGTAAAATTTTGGACATACCATCTGTAAGTTTTACTTGATTCTTATCATGTTATGACTCTTATGTCTTTTACGGACTTGGACTTATAATTTCTGGGTCTCTTCTTCTTTTCCTCTCTCCCCCCCCCCCCCTTCCCCCACAATAATATGTCCAACAAAATATGTGTTTAGCATATGCGATGTTGTTATCCACAGGGTAGGTGCTTCTCTCTCTCTCTCTCTCTCTTTTGGGAGAGGGGGGGTGGGGAGGTGCTATTTATGTAGTAATTAAGAAGTATTTTATTATAGCAGTTTTAAAATGAATTAATCAATAAGCTGCTTAAATAAATTTTAGGCTCACCTAATTCTTCAATCTTAAACTTGCTGGTCCTTGACTTTAATTTTGATTTCTATATGTTTGCTAGGGAACATGTTCAATCATGAAATACTGTCATGGCCAGTGCCCACCCTGCTATTCATCAGAGAAATCACAGGATAGCCTCATACAAGATGCTGCACCATTGTCACCTTCAGGTATTTCCAGTCTCAAATGCCCTTCTTATTCACTCTTGGTTTTCTAATATTCTCATGGCTGTTGTTTGTTAGAAAGTGAAAGCTATTCGGGGTTGAATTTAACTAAGCCACAGATTGTGTTCCCTGGAGAAGAAAATGAGATCAAGCATGCTATCCCTACTCTGGATCATCAGGAGGACAAAAGTAAAACGTGGGAAGACCAGGTTTTGCTATATGCAGATTCATATTGTTGTTAACTGAAATTCTGCTTTCCTGATCATTAATATGCTATACAAGAATGCAGAGTGTTTAACCCTTTGAAATGTTTGTACACTAGTTTGCACATCTAGCATGGGTGGTTAGATTTTAGATGGCTTTAACATCTTGTATGGAGTTTGGGCAGAAATCTAACCTTTCTTCTTAGTGGGTGGTTTGTGCTGTTAATGAACCAAGATGTGGGTCTTAATTCTTGAATGACAAATTTAGGCAAATGCTTCTTGCGGAGAATTGGTCCAATCATGAGATTTTTTCATGTGCAGGATCCATCACGTTTGTCATCACAACAGATGCAAAATAATATTGCCCAAGAAACTTCACCGTTGTTGCCTTCAGGTAGTTCTTGTGCTGGTTAGCACTTTTGGTTCCCTCATTTTCCTCTTTAATTTTCCCTACCACATCATAATAAAAACGGGTGTTTGTCTAGGAAGTGAAAGCTGTTTGGGGATGAGTCAAAGTGAGCAACAAAGAGAATTCTCCACAGAAGAATCTAGGATTAAATATGCCATGCCTAGTTTGGATCGAGGTTTGCAGAAAAGAAAAACATCAAAAGAAAAGGTCTGTAAGTGCAGTTACTTTAGCTCTTCACTAAATTGCCCTGCTAACTGTGTCACTATGACAATCCTATCATAAGGACACCCATTATTCAAGATTTTTGCATGTCAATAAAATCTGACCTCGTTTATAAATAAAATATTTAACAACATATGTTAAACAATCAGGATATTTAAGTAGATCACATCCTTGGTTGGCTAGTAATTTTTTGGACAAAACTATATTAATCATTTGGCCCAGCTCTGGTGCCCTCATCATTATTCAGTTTTTCAAACTGCCTACTGTAGGGAATTAACCCGAAATTCCCAACCTGTAAGAAACAAAAAATAGAGAAAACACATGCCAAAGAAAAACAATCACATGCACAAGACAATATTTACGTGGTTCGACAATTTGCCTACGTCCACGGAGTTGCAGGGATTTCACTATTATCAGGGAAAAAATACAAAGTGCGGCTACAGTGTTTTTGCTCTCTCAAAAGCTACAACAAGACAAAACCCTAATTACCAAAAAACGGTTTTTATATCCTGTGCATAGGAGCTATAAAACGGGCCAAAAAATTTTTCCTGAGGGCGTTGCCCCCGGACCCCCAAGAGGCTTGTCTATGAGCGCTCCGGCTTAGGCCTATCGGCCCAAGCCTCCGCTCTATGAACTAAGCCTCAGAAAATCTCCCATTAAAAATCACGCAATATTATTCGAGTCGGATCGGATCGTCAATCGAATCAACCATAACTAGGCTCCACAAAACCTAACACCTACCTGTGTACACAAGAGAGTACAAATTTGCTAAAGTTCTTTGTGTTTTTTACCACATTGGTGAAATACTTTTTCATGGGCACTTAAACTCTTCTTCTCTATCTCTTAATTCTAGTTTACATGGCTTATACCATTTGCTTCAACATTTTCTTTTGTCCTATAGAAGCCCTTTTTATAAAATTTTAGGTTCTATTGTTCCACTTGGTAGCAACTTTTATCATCTATTGGAATGCACATATTTGAATATATCATATATGTTACTTCCTTAATCATCGTGCTTTTGTGATGTGGTGAGGAGAACTTAGATCTAATGTAGGAAAAGGGATTAAGGCTGTGTTTGTTTCAGGTGTAAATGAAATTCGGAAAATATTCTACACCCAGCAGCGTGTTTGGGTGCACATGTAAAATAAAGTCAAACGAAAATCTTAAATTTGACCGTAAAATAAGCCCTTTGACCCGGAAAATCATTTACACATCTCTTTTACCTTTAAATGATTTCCGGACTCAGACACCTGAGGAGAGAGAGAGAGAGAGAGAGAGAGAGAGAGAGAGAGAGAGAGAGAGAGAGAGTGAGCTAGAAGCACAAACAAGCCATCGGACCACCGCCCCAACCCCAAACGCGCCATTGAGATCACGCCGCCAAGATTGTCCTACCAAGATCACGCCGCCTGAAGCCTACCGCCACTTGACCGGTCTCGTTGCCCATGGCTCTCCCATGACCGGTCTCTCTCTTTCTCAATCTACCTCTCCCTTTCCCTCAATTCGCGATCACTCTCTCTTCCTCCCTCTCTCAGTTTGACTAAATTTTTGAGTTTAACGAATGGTTTTGTTTTGATTTTTGTTTCTTTAAGTTTATTTATTGAAATTTTCTATTATAAAATTTGTTTGGAAACTGAGAAAATGTGAGGAACTAGTAAGAAAATAGCATTTTTAGAATGCAACCAAACACCTGAAACATTTTCCAAAACAATTTTTATAATGCAGCCAAACACTTGAAAATATTTTCCTTTCTCAAAATATTTTACACTCGGAAAATATTTTACAAATTGCCAAACGTAGCTTAAGAAGAAATTATCTGAAATTTCATGAAATAGTTAAGAAAAAGCTGAAAAGGTTGTCTACAATTACTCGAAAGAGGCTATTTATAATGAACAAAATTTAGGTACAGTATTTAGGTATTGTTCCTTAGGTTCCTCTCTTAAAATTCAACCATGTGGCATTTTTCTCACGGGATGAAAGTATATTTTTAATTAAGTACTGCCATATGGCTGAATTTTAAGAGGGGAACCTAAGGATTAGCGTCTAAGTACTGTACTTAAGTTTTGCCCATTTATAATAGCTTTTAGTAACCCTAGAATCCTTGCTCTTCATCTTACATAAAACAATTAAATTATAAGCATCCAACTTCATTAAAAGTCAATACTAGACATAATATATAAGTTAAATGTAATATTGAGAAATAATGACAATGGACTAATGGGCTTCTTTCTCTTCACTGGGCTCAAAATTCTCCTGCATTATTTTGAGCTATTCTATTCCTTTTATGTTCCCAAATCTGCTGAGGGCATGAGCATCACAACTTAATTTTACATGTAATTGTGGGAAATTCCGCTAAGAAAGTAAAGTTATGGTAAAACCTATGGAATTATGATGATTGTTCTTAATGCTTAACTTAATTTGGAGTAAAAGTTTAGATTATGATGTGAAAATTTTGAGGATAATTTGGATATGGGACTGAAATATTTAAAGAAATTTGAGTTAAAACCTGGCTGTTGAGATCTGGGCAATAAGAAATATGGCAAATACAATTTGAATTTGGGCCCAAAGATTCATTTATAACCACTAATGGTCATATCTTTTCAGATATGTCATTGTAATAAACTAATTTTGTTACCAGAAAAAATTGAGAAAGGGTACAAATCAAGTTTATGGAAATTATTCAAAAGTGACTGCTATCTAACTACAAATGGAAATTTAAAATTCAAAAACGTGGGTAAGCTGCCCAAATCTTTCATCCAGTCAAATGTTGATCTCAGCGCCATAACGGCAAAAGAAATGGAGTTTTTATTCTGCTCAGTCCTTTCAGTGCTCATTAACATGTGGCTCTTAGAATGTTATGTTAATTTGTTTCTTAAATATGTTGTGGCAGGGAACGAGTTCAATCCGGAGGTTCTTTAAGACTTGTGATCCCATTTCTTTTAGGAAGCCGGAGCATGTTGAAGCCATCCAACTCCAAGATGTTCAAGCAGCATCATCTGTTGGTAATTTTCAAATCCAACTTTCGGATTTCCATTTATGCCAATTCCTTGTGGTACTCTCTCTAAAATTTGAAGTATATTTCAGGTTTTCAGGCTACAAGTAGTATCTGCTCAGAACCAAATCAAACTGAGCTGCCTATGGAAAGTATTCTTGAACAAACTGGGACAAACAATGGTTGTTCTACTTTAGCTCATATTGAACAACAAAGTGAATCATGGCGTTACAAAGTTGATGAGATAGACCCCTCTGTGGTTATGGAATTACCACCGGAAATCCAGGAAGAAGTTCAGGCTTGGCTCAGGCCTCATAAGCGGCCAAATGTGGTTAAAAAGGGTTCCAGTATCGCTCATTGTTTCTTGCCAGCCAAAAATAGGCAATTGTACTAATGGTGCTCTACTGTATATAGGAAAGTGTAATCCTTCAAGCTCATGAAACAAAATTCTGCTTGATTTTATTGATTTATATAGCATAGAGAGACTTCAGGCAGATTTAGGCTTAGGAAACCCAAAATCATCATGCATTCAAGGCTAGTCCAGAAGTTCCTTGTGTGTACATATGCGATATTATCTTTCTTCCTATGATTGTATGGAAACGAGCTAGAATGCCAGTTAATTTTGTACGTTAGAAAGTTAGTGATTTTCTGAAAATTGATAATGATGGAATGGTGACTGTCTATAACATGGTTTTGGTTGATAAACTATAACTATATATTATTGCTTTGATTTTAGTTCAAGAATGCAAGTGTCTCATACGGGTTGGAGTCCCGAGCAACCTATTCAAATATTTAATCTATATATATTTATATATATATATATATCTATATCTATATATATTATATATTATATATTATATATTATATATATATATATAATAGCAGAAGCCTTTTAACCAGATGCTGCCACGTTAGGAAAAAAAGCTCCTTAAAAAGGTGACGTGTGTACAGTAAAACTTTAAAAAATCGCACGGTGCGATGGGTGAGCCACCTTTTCAGACACCAACCCGTTTGTCCCAAAAAAAAAAAAAAAACAAAAGAAAAACGCATCCCTTATAAAACACCAAGCCGCTTATCCACAGAACAAAGAAGAGAGAAAAAAAAAAAAACACCAAAAACAAAAGCAAACCCTAAAACCCAAACCGTATTTCCGATCAAGTTTCAGATTATATATTATATATATATATCTATATCTATATCTATATATATATATATATAATAGCAGAAGCCTTTTAACCAGGTGCTGCCACGTTAGGAAAAAAGCCCCCTTAAAATTCTTACACGTGTACACTTAAACTAAAAAAAATCGCACGGTGCGTTAGTAGAGGCACCTTTTCAGACCCCAACCCGCCTATCCCAACCAAAAAAAAAAAAAAAAAAAAAAATTGCAAACCCTTATAAAAAACACGAAGCCACTATTCCAACAGAAAAAGAAAAAAAAAAAAAAAACGAAGATACAGAGAGAGAAGGAGAGAGTTCCAATACTCCCAAAAAAAAAAAAAACCGCAGATACAGAGAGGAGAAGAGAGTTCGTAAGCTCTCAACGTCCGTTCCCTCGCCAGACTTAGAGCACCGGAACTGCAACCACAGAGAAAGACCGGCTACGGTACGTTTTGCTCCATTTTTTCATATTTGGGTATGAAATATTACTTTTTACTAAATTTTTTTGTTGGATCGGTTTGGATTTGAATTGGTTTTGATTCCTTTCTGTTTCAGGTTTTTGGGTTCTTCATGAAAATGTTTGATTTCTTCATTTTCCAATAGTTTTTCCCCTATCTTGGATTACAGAAATCACCCTGCGTTCATACTTTTTTCCTTTTTTCTTTTTTCTTTCTAGGGTTTTGATTTGGGAAACCGGTTTTACTGTTGTTAACGCTGTTCTATTTGTGTTAAAACCAAAAAAAAAAAAAAAAAAAAAAAGGAAAAAAGATTTGTTCTAAATAAAATTTCCTTTTTCCTTTTTTCATTTTTCCCCTGCCCTTTGATCTGATTTTTTGTTGCTCATGCTGTTTTTGTGTTTTATTAATATTGAAATGGTTTAAAACCAAACGGTGGACCCTTTGGTAAAACGGTATTTAAACCGTGTGTTTTAATTGTTTTATGGGTATTTTGGTTGGATTGTTTTTAAAGGTTTGTGGGTTATATTTTGGTTTGCATTTGAGTTAGAATTGGTTTTGTTTGCATATTTGGAATTAATGTTTTTTATTCCCTCATCTCCATTAGAATTTGGTAGTTGCAATGGAGATTTGGTTTAAAATAAAATTACAAGTTGTTTTGATATTTGCTTTTGTCCATAACTTGATTTTAGTGCTGAAATCATGGCCATTGTAGAAACTTGAATCCTGTGCATTAGCTTTATGTTCATTATTTACTTTAAGAATGGCACTGTGTTTTGCTATTGGCTGAATTGTTGCATTAAATAATATTATATATCCTGTTATTAACTGTTTTTTTAGACATTTTACTACCTGACACCAGTAACATCTATATTATAGTCAGATACTGTTTCTTTTGTCGTTGAATATATTTAATGTAATACTATTATCAATTTAGGTTCAGGTTTGGGTATTTTGGTTGAATTGTTTTTAAGCTAGGTTTGGGGTTAGATTTTATTTATATTAAGGCATTTGGGTTGGAATTGATTTTGTTTAGTATTGGCACAGGAATCAAGAAAAATTGGGTTTTAAATTCGCATCATTGTTTATCTGTTAAAGTATATTTGAAGTTTATGTTTTGTATTTCTATTGTCCCATAGGTTTGGTGGATCAGGTTTTACTTCAAAACTCTTACCTTTTAACACTATTTGATCATGATTGCAATTATATTAAATTAAAGCCTAATTTGATAGGCTCCAAGTAATTGTAAAACGGCATGTCTGTTTTATTTCAAAGTAATTATTTTGTTCTCCTATACTTGGGAGAGTGCAGAAGGGTTGTAAATACATCCAAATATAGATATTAACTTCCTAGCAGAAGTGCATAAATCTTAAAAATTCACTTGGTTGCTACAAAATATAAATGTTCTTAAAAAACTTTTAAGGAGGTTCTGCCACGTAAGGGAAAAAGACCACTTCAAAAACTGACACGTATATCGCATTAAGTTAAAAGCCCGCACGATACATCTGTTCAGTCCGAAACAATCATAATAAAAGCCACTCATTGGCCCACACATTACACCTGTTCAGCCCAAAACAAACAAAATAAAAGCCATTCATTTTTTACATTGAAAGGGTTTTAACGTTACAGAGACGGTTTTCTGAAAGAGAAAAAACACAAAAGAACAGAGAGATACAAAGAGAGATTTTGTAAACTGCAGAAGAACAGGGATTGAAAGAGAGATCGAAAACATTACAAAAGAGAGATCGAAAGCGCTTTCAGTCAAGATAATGAACCCGTTAAAACAGATGAAGAATAGAGATCGACAAAGGCGAAACAGAGTTTTTACGGAGTTGCGATACAGAGTTCGTACAGCCGGAGTTCGAACCAATAGAGAGAGGCGTGAGGGCTGAGACACGGAGAAAGAAACTGAGAAAGAGGCAGAATCAGACCACTGGAACCTTAAGGACATAGAAAGAAAAATCTATGGCCCATCAACACTGGTAAATTTTTTTAGATTCGGGTATGAAATGTTACTTTTAATTGGGTTTTCCTGTTGGATAGGTTTAGATTTGATTTTTTTTAGTTTTGGGTTTTTAAAACATAGAATGATTGAGAGGGATACAGTTCTATGCTTCTTTTGTAATAAAGCCTTTCTCTTTGTTGGTGTAAAGTAAAGCCTTTTTGGCCTTTTGACTCTTTAGTAAATTATTGTTAATCTAGGTGAAATATATTAAGCGGTTATAATAGTATTTACTTGAATGGTTTCAGATAAATGCCTTCACATATTTATATGTCTAATGTTCAATTGCAAAAGAAAATCATATAATAACATTATTGCGGTAGAATATGCTATTACTTTACAATTTGATTCAAAATTTAGTAATGAAAAGTGAAACAAATCAGTAATAGGTATTGATGAAAGATTGTTAAAAAAAACTTTTAATGGAACCTTCTTATAGAGATAGGAGATTCAAAGCAAGGGCAGGTCCTTTGGATATGATTCTCACTAAGGTTCACCCCTCTCTGCAATGTTTATTCATTTCCCCTGTGACTTTGAGTTTTTTTTTTTTTTTTTTTTGGTTAGCACAATTCTCCACAAGATGAAGTATATATGCACCCCATTTGTTTGATAATGTAAGAATGAGCCTGGAGTTGTTTATAAATTCATAGCATATAACATTCTTTTCATTTCCATTTGAAACATGGACCCCATTTGTTTGACAAAACTTTCACTCACTCTTGCTAGGAATAGGGGTTTCATTTTTTCCTATTTAAAACAAATTAACATGGATGCCTTGAATTTTTATTGTAGGAGTTTCTGTTTTGGTTCACCATGTGGAGAGAGACACCAAAGATGCTTGGGAGGCCTATAGAGACGTGTTTGACATGTTACCTCCTCTGCTTTTTGTTGGTTTTACTTATAATTTTTCTTTTGATGTACAAACTAAACCCAATTCATAGGAATTACTTCAAATCGTTATTACCCTTTTTGTTCTCTATGTTGTTGGATAACTCTTTGCTTTAGCTTTATTTGAAAGGGAAAAAGAAAGTTAAAATATTTATCTTTGAGAGTTTTCCTTTGGATTATTTTCTCAATTGATGATAAAGATTGTTGGGGGAGATATTTCTAAGAAAGGGGCTCTGCCTTGGCAAATAAAAGCTGTGATGGAAGACATTTGAGACTTGCTGGCTTAATGTAGACATTTATATTTTGTACATAGAAATTTGTTGGCAAAAGAAAAGTCTTAGATGCATTTTTTGGAGACAATAACTGCAGTACATAGTAGTTTTTATATATTCAAGATTTATAGAAAGCTTTATAGAAATGTTCAAAGGGCTTAAAAAGGTTTGTAATACCATATGCAATATACTTGGATCAATGATGATTTAAATGTAAATCTTCTTTTGAAAATGGATTTTTTTTTTTTTTTTGTGTTTTAATAATTTTCTAACTTATTACATTTTTTTTTTTCACACTTTTTTACTGTATGAAGTTTAGCAATTAGGTATTTGGGTTAGATTTATTTATTTTTAAATAATTTGATTTTTCTTGTAATTAAGGTACGTATTTAGGTTGGAAGAAGTTTTGCTGTGGGTATGTGTAAGATTTGGTTCTGATTTGTAATATATAATTGCTAAACTTCTATTCAATCATAAGTTAATCTTTGACGTGGAAGGGGAGAATGTTCCACATGGAAGCCTTTCAAAATTGTATATGGTATAGCATATTTGAAACTGTTTTTACTTTAAGCTTCTCAGCCTGTGGGTCTTAACAATTTCAATTAGTTAAAGAGATTTTTTTTTTCCCCAATTTTCTATGGGGTTTCGTGAATGCTGAAACAAATGTTAGAAAGATAGAATTATTATTTTCTGATTGCAAGATTTGGGGGCTGTGCAAGCTTGAATACAATATAATTTACCTTGATTTAAAAAAAAAAAATATATATATATATATATTTTTTTTTTTTTGGTTTAGCTTTTGAGGAAAATAATTTTCAAAGGTTTTTTGTTTTGATAAATAAAAAGTTAACCTTAGTGATGCAAAATACTAAGCCAAGCTGCGTTAGAGAGTTTTATTTATTTTACCATAAAAAACGAACAAGAGTATCTTTATTCAAAATAAATAAATAAAACTAACTAGCCCGCACATTGTGCGGGTCATACACTAGTATATATAATAGCAGAAGCCTTTTAGCCAGATGCTGCCACGTTAGGAAAAAAAGCTCCTTAAAAAGGTGACGTGTGTACAGTAAAACTTTAAAAAATCGCACGGTGCGATGGGTGAGCCACCTTTTCTGTCACCAACCCGTTTGTCCCAAAAAAAAAAAAAAAACAAAAGAAAAACGCATCCCTTATAAAACACTAAGCCGCTTATCCACAGAACAAAGAAGAGAGAAAAAAAAAAAAACACCAAAAACAAAAGCAAACCCTAAAACCCAAACCGTATTTCCGATCAAGTTTCAGATTCAAAATTGCGATTCCTTGCTGCGCCTTCATATACACGCAGATCGGACTGGCGTGTTCCAACCCATCAAAAAAAAAAAAAAAAAATCCTGCAACAGTGAAGACAACTATTCGTTCTCTGCAATCGTGAAAACTGGAATCCTCTGTCCCTCCTCTGCAACAACAGGCGATTTAGAAGCTAACCCGTCTCTGCTCTTCAACAATAAACAATTCATAAGGTACGCATTTGATCCCTTTTTTGGTTTCTATTCAATTCCAGTTTCTAGGGTTTTCAAAAAAAAAAAAAAAAAGAGGTTTTGAAGAAGGAAGGGTAAATTTTGTACTTTTTTTGGTTTTTCCCTAAAATTTAGCTTTCTATTAAGTTACCGTTTCTAGGGTAAATTACTATAGAGTGTAGATTTTTTGATGATTTCTCTCAAACTGAAAACGATTTTGTGCTGTAGAACATAGATTTATATGTTGCCAAAAAAAAAAAGGTCTCTCAAGTTGTTTTAATTTTTTTGCTGAAATATTTTCCCCTTTTAATTTTTTTGTTTCCCCATGTCTCTTCTCTACCATTTTTGTAAAGGTTTTTGTGGTACATATTTAAATTTTTTCGTTTGTAGTTGCTCTGATTTTAAAAAATAAACCTTGGAACATAGAGAAAAGGTATTGAACATTAATTTGTTCGATTGTTGTATTGATTTTTGGTTCTATGCCCTCTAATTTGCAAATGTTGGGTTCTTGATGCTTGAGTTTAAATTGGTGAATGGTCATTGCTTAATACTGCCAAGCAAAACAGATTTTGAACTTAAGTTTTTGCTATAGTGAATTTCAGATTTTGGTTAATGTTATTTAACCTGGGTTATGGTCATTTTTTCCCTATATTTTACAAATGGAATATTCATATTCCTGCATATTTCAGTTCTGCATTCTCATACTTTAATACTTACACTCATTTTTAGGTAGTGTATTTCATATTCTTCACTTGATTATTTGTTGCCTTAGTGTACTGTTCAATCAAAATGCAGAATTTAAGTTTTGGGGCTATCAAAAATGTTCTTTTGGAGAAAGAAGATTAAACCAAATCTAGGCAGAATTTAATTTTGTTTAGGTTTGTTTGTTTTGGTAGTATAGATCGAAACAGTGTCACTTCGCAATAAATTCTTCATCTTCTCCTATAAAATAAAAGGTTCTTTACAACTACAATTTCTTTGTTATAGTTGTCTAAAATATTTGAATTGCTGAATTTTTAATTCCAAAGTAAAAGATTGTATTAAGTATCTAGAGTTAGTGCATCAAATTAAATATAAACTGTAATTTTTTAGTAAAATAATTTGTACATGGTTGGCATAGCAATTTAAAATCTGAATATTTGATATGAGATTCAATTTGATGTATATTTTTGTTGTTAGTTCTATTATGTGTGTTTTATTTTTGGTTTTTTGGTTATGTAAAGGACTCAGTGATGAGATTTGCCTTTCTTATTAGAGGTTCTTTTATGGTTTTGTATGGAGCTCTAATTTTTGGTGTTTTTGGTTCTATAAATCAGATTCAGAAAACTTTGTTTTTGTTCCTCTTAAATTGAATGATTGAGTTTTGATCTCATGGTGGGTTAAAATTATATGAAAAACTTAGCCAGCGGTTTTAGAAGTTCTAGGAAGTGAACTGCTCAAATGTATTTTTTAATTGATATTCAGATTTGTGTGTTTATTCTTTTCCTTTAGGTGCTTTGTTGTGAAAATTGATTCTAGCGGTATGCCCAAGAATGCAGAACCCTAGAATTATGAGAGGCCATCTTTAAATCAGACCGGCCTCTAATTTGAATTTGGTTTGCATGTTAACATTCTGTGACTATCTATTTGGTATGAGTTCGGGAAAAATTGTGTCCAGCCATCATTCATTACAACTAAATTGCTTATAGTACTCGAACTACAATTTCTCTTCTTCAATATATTGATATTTTAATTTTCCCCCTACTTAATTGTCTAGGGTTCTTCTTTTGCCCTTTGGAAAAAATAGATTGGTTGATTCTTTTTCTTTGGATACTTTGGTTTGGTTTTAAATTTAAGTGACATTAGGGTCTTATCGTTTGATTTGTTGTAGTTAAAAGTAAAATTTCGCTTTGGATTCTCTTTTGTAGTCTTTCTTTCATTTTTCTTTGCTGTGCTTTTAAAAAATTGCTTGCCCTGTAATTTTGTTGAATACTTATTATGTAATTATTAATATTGAAATACATGAAGCCTAGGAACAGGGACATTTGCTTTATCTCTCTTCCAATCTCTGTTTCTTCTATGTTTAAATTGTGTGACATTCCTATCGGGTTCATTACCTCAACTGAATGCTCTTTTCTGCCTTTTCTTCTTTAAAAGTATGGCAGCCATTGGTGAGAGAGACACAAAGAACTCCCCCCCCCCCCCCCCTCCTGGCTTAATTGTCTAGGGTTCTTCTTTTACCCCTTTTAAGAAAATAGATTGGTTGATTCTCTTTCTTTGGATACTTTGGTTCGGTTTTTAATTTATGTAACATTAGGGTCTTATCATTTGATTTGTTGTAGTTTAAAGTAAAATTTTGCTTTGGATTCTCTTTTGTAGTCTTTCTTTCATTTTTCTTTGCTGTGTTCTTTAAAAATTGCTTGCCCTTTCATTTTGTTGTATATTTATTATGTAATTATTAATTTCAGTTTCAAACCAGATTGTATATTTGTTTGTGGCCTTTACATTTATTTTTTTAGGGTGTTTGTTGGTTTTGGTGTTTTGATTTCATGGAAAAACAATTCCAATATTCTGTGTTTTACTAATTTGTTATGAATGTTGATGCTTATGGCATGGACAAGAATGGCAGCACTTTAGAATCATCAGAGGTCATCTATAAATCAGATTGACCTCTGTATATGCTGATTATTGTAAAAACAGTCCGATCTATATTAATACAGTTTGCTTGAATGCTGATTTCCTTTTAATTTATTTCATACTTAGTATTCCATTTGTTCATTTACTGTAGTCTCATTTTCCTTTGCTGTGTTCTTTAAAAATTGCTTGCCCTGTCATTTTGTTGTATATTTATTATGTAATTATTAATTTCAGTTTCAAACCAGATTGTATATTTGTTTGTGGCCTTTACATTTATTTTTTTTAGGTGTTTGTTGGTTTTGGTGTTTTGATTTCATGGAAAAACAATTCCAGTATTCTGTGTTTTACTAATTTGTTATGAATGTTGATGCTTATGGCATGGACAAGAATGGCAGCACTCTAGAATCATCAGAGGTCATCTATAAATCAGATTGACCTCTGTATATGCTGATTATTGTAAAAACAGTCCGACCTATATTAATACAGTTTGCTTGAATGCTGATTTCCTTTTAACTTATTTCATACTTAGTATTCCATTTGTTCATTTACTGTAATCCTGTTTTAATTGGTTTTAATTTACATGTTTTAACCAGCTGCTGTCTTTAAAATTTGATTTCTTTATCTAATTCTCCAATCTATTTATTTCACATCTTCGCTATTTTTTGTTATTTGAATTTCAACTGAAATCCGGATGTTTATTCTTTCTCTTTTAATGCTTTAGCCTCAGATTATAATCTTTGATTATTTACTGCCTTCTTTGAAATAGAAATTTAGAGATTATACCAAGCAAAGGTGCACAATGTCATTAGGGACAATCTAAGTCATTAGATGACCTGCATTCATAGGGATAGGCAGTTGGTAAAAGAAAAAATTGCAAAATAAAACCTCTCCTCCTTTCAATAGTTAATTTGACACCCACACTGCGTTGTTTCTTTTCTGCTGCACTTATACTCAATGTCGGCATTTTGTTACTGGGCGTGTTATTTTTCGTTTTAAAATCTGGAGATTGAATATGATTTAGGTTTGAATTTCTTAGTTCTAATGGTTTACATATACGTTTAGTTATCGGCCATGTAGGAAAAATACTTATTTAAAAGACAAACATGCGTGAAACTGAACTCTAATGTATATACTACCCTACTAAGCAAGTTGTATCAAAGAAGAAAAAAAACTGAACTCTAATGTATATACTACCCTACTCTAAGAATCTTTATGTGTTTAATTATATTGTTTTTTTCTTTTTTAAAGAAACATTTAGATCTGTAAAAAAACAGTTTTGTAACATTCACCAGGTGTTCTCAACCAACTTCAGACTTTAGCTGTATAAACATGATATCAGAATTTTGTGTCAAGAAATTGCATAATATATGCATTTATTAGTGTCAGCAAATTATAGTTAAAAGAAATAAATTAGGCATTTTCTCTTAATCTATATAAGTAGTAATGTGAATCTCTGTGGAGGGAAGGCTTTTCAATTCTTTAATTTTTTTTAAAAAAATTCTGTTGAAGAATGAAAGAATAGGATGATAAATTCAAAGAATGGGTATGGGTCATATTCAGTGAAATTGCTTTTAGAATCATTTGGGCTTTATTTATGATTTAGATTCGTGTATTTTGGTTGATTGGTTATGATTTAGGTTTTTCGGTTAGGAGTGGTTTTGTTTAATTAGTTTAAATAGATGAATTAGATTTAGTTTGATTAAGGGATTTTGGTTAGAAGTTTTTTTTTGCATATTTGTGTTAGATTTGGTGTTGTTTTGAGTATTTGGGTAATTGAGGTTCGTTTTTCTATAATAGATGATTGTTAAAGAGGCTTACATGCAGATAATTCACTGTAAAATCCACAAATTTTGTTTTCAAAGCTATGTAATTGTTACTATTGTCATCTTGATCTCTTAAGGGGTTATATAAGATGCCAAAAGAATGAATTAATTGCTTTATGGCAGATACTACATATAAGTCTTAAATATGTACAATTACCCATGATATCTTCAATTTGCTTACGTTATATGTAATTCCTTTACACACGTTCTGTGTTGTAAAAAATTATTTTCGCCGTTTAATATTGAATTAGGTCTGTATTGTAGCCTTTTGCCCTTATTTTTTTAAAAAATTCAGCAATATGTCCCTGTTTTAAAAAATGAATTTATTAGCTAAATTTCTCTTCTACTTAAGAGATTTCAAATTATCCCGCGCATTGCGCGGGTTAAACACTAGTATATATATATAACTGAAACTTTTGAAATTTTCACAATTTTTCATGTCAGCACAATATTTAAATAAAATTATTTTTATTTAGTCCAAACTTAATAAGGAGTGAAACTCTATCTCTCTAACAAGTTCAACTTAAATTCAAATTCATCGTTACCATATTTTTTAAAACAAAATTATTGTAAAATTATTTATTTCTTAATGGGTTCGTGTACTTTTTTCTTTTTCTTATATTTTTCTTTTGAATAGTAATATATTTTTTGAATTGTTTTAATAACTTATTCTTTGATTATATATCATTTTTGGAAATTTTAACATCTAAATTTGTGTTGTCTTACACACACACACACACACACACACACACACACACATATATATATTATTTATAATTTGTAAGCTCAAAATCTTTTGACTCCTTTTAATAGTTATAGTTATGGATTATTTTTTTGAATGTAACTCATCTTTCTCTTATATTTCTTTATTGTTTAGTCATATATATTTTGTTTTGTTTCAATAATTTCTAAGTAATGAATCATCTTATTCTTTAATATTTTTTGGTCTTTCAGAAGTTTTAATATCTAAATTTTTGAGTTATTTTTTTGCAATATTTGAAACTGTCTGACAAATTTTTTGTAAGTTATTGCACATTCAAGCATACAGGAGCAAATTGTAACACAAATTGAAGTCATAAAAGAGTAAATCATGCAATGGTGTAGTTTCCTAATCAATTTAAGATTTTATAAAATTATTTTAGTCTACCTCACAAATAAGTAAGTTCCCATGCATAGCTTGGGTTAGCGACTAGTATATATGTAAATCCAAATTCTATTTATTATTATTATTTTTTGATCCCTAGGAAGAGATTGATTCACTATCTCCCTTCAACCCTTTGACCGAAAGATGGATTTTTTTGTGAAAGAATTTTTGGGCTGATAAAAAGTAGAATTTGCGCTTGTGGAAATTATTGAGTAATTGGGGATGAAAAAGAAGACCCTAATTTTTGTGAACAATGCGAAGTTGAATTCGTGGATTCTCGGATACGAAGATACCAAGTGGGCTATATCAAACTAGCATGCCGAATAGCCCATGTGTGGTATTTGAAGCGTCTTCCTATATTGTGAATCTTTACATGCTGGAATGAGAGAATGATGCATGGAAGTGAATATGATTTTGTTTCTAACATTTCCCTGCTATAATTCTTTGAACCATAATCACAATTCCCAATAGTTTAATAAAAAATTCAAAAAAAAAAAATGAAAACTATTTGTTGTGTAGTTTTTTTTTTTCAATTTTTTTTTTTATAAATTATTAGAAGATCAAAGTTTGGTTTTTTTTTTATTTATTTAAATAATGATCAAACTTTGACTTCAAAGAAGAACCAAAGTGAGAAAAATAGGAAATGTTATTTTCGCACTAAAATTAGTTTTATTTTTTCTATTGCGTAAGAGTGGGGGAAAAAAAACATTAATGATGTGGAAACTAGACTACTTTGAAAATACTCCCAACTCCATTAACCATGTGCTGTAGTGATGGTGTGAAATTTGCTACATTAGCTTGCCACGTTAGCCTGGTGTGAAATTTTTTATCAAATATTTTATGTCTATATACTTTCTCACTAAAATAACATTTGTTGAATTGGAACGCATGGTGTAATTTGACACAAATAGTTGGGAAATACTAAGAGAGAGATGATGTGGCAATTCAGGTGAGATAAATTAAGGCCAAGAGCGATGCCCACAATGTTGATAAGTGGCATTGATTTAACCTCAGGGAGTATAAGTTTAACACATGGCATTGAGGTTCAACAAGGAACACATGGAAAGTATAACTAGAAATAACTGCTACAACCTCAAGTATAAATAGAAGCTCAATCTATAGAAAAACACAACAAAGAACTTATTGAGATAATTTGTAATTATTTTCTTATGAGATTTACTCAAACAAGCTGAATGTTAGTAACAATATAAAACTATTATACGAGTTAAGCTTTTTTTTTTAATTGTCTTATTGTATTAATTGATTTCAACCATGATTCCAATTATCATCCCTCCTAAAATTTCTAACGTAATTGGTTTCTTTTCATTAATAAGAAAGCACTTGAGCTTTAATTACATTTTATTTTTCCAAACCTATAATTTCCCTCCAAACTTTGATAATTTTTGACTAAGCAATGCTAGAGAATGTGCAGTAAAAATTGGGCTAATTACACCTCCTTTAATTCATTTAGGTTTGAAGAAACGATACTCAATTTCAAACTTAAAGAGAAAAAACAATCAACTCCATGACATTTGTTTAACTTAATGTTAAAAATTTTGTGGACTATCTTTTGGTTAAAGTACATCATAGTTTCTAGGAAATGCCTACATCTTTTTTATTTTAGTTTATTTATTTTTTTAATGTTTCCTACGTCTTTGCCATCTTTAAATAACTTCTTTTCTTCCCAGTGACTTAACTGCAACCTTCCAAATTACACTTGTTGATTGTAAACTAAAAATTGAAAACTGAAATTTGGAAAAGCAATAAATGTCTGTTCCCTTAACACTTGAAACCCACAATTATTAAAATCTGAAGAAGGATCATGAAAATAAATATGTGGGGAAAAAAATGCAAAATATGGAAGAAGTGTACCTCCCTTGTCTTTACTTATGCAAAAATTGTTACAAGTCTTTTGGTGCTGGGAATTTTTTATATTATTTTATTAAAAAATCAGAATATTTTATTATTATTGAAATTAATGGAAGGGAGTGGAGTGTTATTTTCTTCAAAACTCAAGAAAGGAAAGTGTAATCATCCCTAAAAAATTTCATAATTTTTTCTTACAACTTTCAAAGTTGATAAATTATGCTTTAAGTAGTATTATTTTCATATAATCCATTAATCATTGACACAACTTTTATCGTGTAATAGTACGTAGTAACATAGAATCTCAACATTTGTGAACTTTTATGTTTCTAACTCTTTTTTCTTTACATGATTTGCCTCTCTCTTGAATCTGAATACGTATAACTTAACATTATTTGTTATTTAAATAAGAATTGATTCTCATATGTGTTAAAGAGAATAAGATTCTCTCTATTTCAAGTTCTCTTATTTCATCTATTTCATAGTTAAGATTACATTTTTCTAGATCTAATCTTGTACGGACTGTCATGTCATTTAACTAGGCTCAAATGTTTATTTTCAAAATTCCTAAATTTAGCTTTTAGTTTTTTTTTTTTTCAAAAAATATACTAAGAACCTAAGTAAGCAAATAAATAAATAAATAAGGAAAGGGGAAATAATAGAAAGGCAAATGTTAACAGCCGTGCTTATTAAAGTTGGACTAATGTGGGTCCCATTTACAATTCCAACCCACATCAATGGCATTTTTTACAAAATTTAAGTTTTTAAAACTCAAGTTCTATGTGAAACTCAAGTTTTACAAATTCGAGTTTCAAAAAAGTTGTACATTGCTAAATGAACTCGAGTTCTATGTTAAACTCAACTTTTACAAACTCAAATTTCAAAAAAAAAATGATACATATTACTAAATATTTCACAAACAATAATAAAACACAAAATATTTCAGCCATCAAGTTATTTGACCATTTTCGCCTCACAACTACGTGAGCATGCAACTGAAGCTAATTTCCAAGACTAAAAAGCCTGACACTTTGGGTAACATAAGTGTGCAGTTGAAGCACAATTTCCAAAAACTTGCGAAATCACCAAAATTCTCGTCCATTTCAGCATCAAGGGTGTGTTTTTTATAATTAAAAAGGTGATCACATTTTCAGCCCTGTATGAAATGGACACCCCTTTTGTTTTTTACATAACTGGGAATGAAGGAAATCATGCATGGTCGTTTATAAGCCTGACTCTTTTAAGTCACATGTTTGAGCATATAGTTAGCTGAAGCTAATTTCCAAGACTAGAAAGCCTGACACTTTGGGTCACAAGATGATCCGTGTGCAACTGAAACAATTTCCAAAAACCTGTGATTTCACCAAAGTTCTCTATTTGTCAATATAAATTCAATATACCTCTTCCATTTCTACCTAATAATAGCACTACTGCTTCACATTCTTATGGTACTATACTCCCAAGCCAAAAGCCAATCTTGATAAACCAAAATCAAGCAAACAAAACAGCCATGACCATGAGTAGCAAATTCGAGTTGGTGTTCATCACATACCCCGGAATGGGACACATAGTTGCAATGGTTGAGTTTGCACATCACCTTATATATCATGACCCTCGATTCTCCATCACTGTGCTCATCATCACCAAGCCTGAGAGAATGCTAGTTAACACCTACATCCAATCACATGCTGCCACATCAGCCTCCACGAATATCCGATTTTTCCATCTCCCTACTTTAAAACGTCCACACCTGATCACGGCTCCCAAACTCCCCTATGCCTTGTATCCTTATTTATTGAAAAACACAAACCCCATGTTAAGCAAGCAATCACAAACCTCATGGCAACTAAGTTGGACCGACGATTCGTTGAGTTATTCATAGACATGTTTTGCACTTCCATGGTTGATGTAGTCAATGAGCTTGACATCCCTTGCTACCTTCATTTTCCGTCTCCAACTACCTTTCTTGGTTTCATGCTTCATCTTCCAATCCTAGACACCCAACTCACCACTGAGTTGGTCATTCCAAGTTTTGTTAACCCTATTCCTCCGAGTGTTTTGCCTTCTATAGTGTTAAAAAAAGATGGGTACTCTTGCTTTTTGTACCATGCACGTAGGTACCTTGAAACAAAGGGTGTTATTATTAATACATTTAGTGAGCTTGAGCCTTATGCACTTAATTCATATCACACTTGACTAGAACTCAATTTTGGAAAGCTTGTGGGCATGGTGTACCAATTGCCACTTGGCCAATTCATGCTGAGCAACAACTGAATGCCTTTGAGTTGGTGAAGGCCAGGAGTTGGGATTAGAAATTGAAATTAGGTTAGATTATAGGGAGGGTAGTGATTTGGTGTTGGCAAATGAGGTAGAAAGAGGAATAAAGAGTTTAATGGACTGTAACAATGAGGTGAGGACAAAAGTAAAGGAAATTAGTACGAAAAGTAGGATCTCTATGATGGAAAATGGATCATCGTATGTGTCAACAAGAGCCCTAATTCAAGAATTAGTGCATTGATAATTCAAGGTGTGCCCAGTTTATAATTTGACTACATAAATTCCGTTGCTTTTATTTTTCTCCTCACTTTATAATCAAAAATTAAAAATAAAAGAAAAGTCTTTACTTTTTCCTCTCACATTTTAATCCTCATTTTAACAAAACCACTATGGCTGCTTCTGAAAAATTCCTATAATTTCTAGGTTCATTATGGGTTTGGGCTCTTTATTGTCATGACAAATTTGTTTTTTTTTTGTTTTTTTAATTTGAAAAAACTTGTAGTAAAATTTAATCTAAAAAACACTTTAGTTTTTTGATTATGTGACCGATTATTTTTTCTAAAAAACACTTTAGTGTGTAGGTTCCAGTTAGTTCAACTGGTAAAGTCTCTGATGGTTGTATAAAAGATCTGGAGTTCAATTCCCACTTACACCAAAAACTTATTGGTGTCTTGGTCTGATGATAAAAAGCTATCATTGAGAGCGGATACCGTAGGTTGAAACTCAAAAAAAAAAAAAAAACACTGTTTTGATTATGTGGCTAATTATTTTACAAGGCATGAGAGATTAATTAGTGCTATTCAATTATTTGTATAAAACTTTGTACTCTAGCACACCGGATATAAGTGAAGTTTGAACATTTTTTACATAATAACCATCACGAACAAATTTGTCCACACCAATTCAAAACTCAGATAGGTTGGTGAACTTATTGACAAAAGAGAAATTATGATATTCATAGAGTGGACCACATTATTTATCCATCATTCCACTAAAAAACTTTTACTTATTTAAAATTGTTGATTCAATAATTAGTTTCCGTTTAAAATTTTTTCCGACTCAGTAATTTTAAACATATGAGAGTCTTTTAATGAAATGATAGACAAATGACGTGATTCACCATGAAAGTATTATAATTTCTCCTGGCAAAGGGTGTAATTTTTTGTTGATTCAATGGAATCATAAGTTTGGTTTTCAAGATCTTATTGAACCAACATGGGGGAGGATTTTTTTTTTCCCCTGTTTAGACTTTAATAAAGAAAAGGCGTACTTAAGATATACTTTGTACAACAACTTTGATTGTTAAAAGTCGTGCCTCAAAGAATATTTAAAGGCAAGTTAAGAAATAAGAATCAACTTCAATTAGGCTGCGTTTGTTTTGGCAGTAAACAAAATTCGGAAAACATTTTACACCACGGGGCTTGTTTGGATTGTCCGGAAAATTCAGTCAAACGAAAAATGGTTTCCGTTGACTGTAAAATATCAGGCCTTCAACTGTAATCCATTTTCCGGACCTATTTTACCTTCAAACTAATTCCAGCCATTTTCCATTGCAACCAGAACACAGAGAGAGAGAGAGAGAGAGAGAGCAACGCCAGATCGCTCACCGCCGAGAAGCACTGCCGAATCGCACCCCAACACCGCCGAATCGCGCCATCTGAAGCACCACCAAGATCGCACCCCAGCCAGATCGCGCGCCGGCCAACACCCAAGACCCACAAAAACCCAAGACCCGATCTTGACATGCACCGACGAGCTCCACCAGCCAAGACCCGATCTTGACATGCACCGACGAGCTCCACCAGCCCACCCCACCCCTGAGCCAATCGGACCCACCCCGAGCCAATCGGACCCACCCCTGAGCCAATCCGACCACCGTGTGCGCGAGACCCACCCCTGAGCCAATCCGAGCCAATCGGACCCACCCCTGAGCCAATCGATCTCTCACACTGCCACGAACCGATCTCTCTCTCTCTCTCTTTCTCTGTCCCTCTCTCCGTCTTGTGATTTTGATTTTTTTTGTTTTGATTTTTGTTTCCTTTGATGGTTAAGTGTGTATTTTGAATTTTTCTATTATAAAATTTGTTTGAGAACTTAGAAAATGGTTGAGAAAATGTGAAAATTTTGTGAGAAAATAACATTTTCAGAATGTTACCAAACACCGAAAATTAATTTTTGGACTATTTTTCATGGCAGAACCAAACACCCGGATTTCATTTTCTTTATGGGAATTCACTTTCCCTTGCATTCATTTTACACCCAGAATTCAATTTACATTGAACTAAATGCAGCCTTAGTCTTCAAGTTGGGGTCTGACTTTAATGGTACCTCATGAGTCATGACACGTGTGATGTGAGTCCTAGTTTTTTGCTTGAGCAACCATTCAAAATTTGAACTTCTTGAAGCAAATACAACCCTTCGACAGACACATGGAATTAAACCGACACAAAAAAGGCAGCAAGTAATTGCAGTACTTCAAAGGACATTGTATTTGAAATCTGGACCAAAATCTGTACCCCAAATGTGGGCTCCACTATTGTTTCTTACCCAATTTAGGCCATGGGCCCATGATGAGATGGCCCACTCTGTTTTGTTGGATGCTGTTGATCACTTTCGTTTTCGATTGTGGACCCCGCAATTGCGAGCATCAACACGTGTCAAGTAAAGGCGCATTTGGTACATGCATTAAAATCTTAGGGGCTGAGCTCATAGTTTTAGGTGATGTGTAAAGCACAAAAAAATTCCCCTTTTCTTTTTTTTTTTTTGGTTTTTAGTGAAAGAGAATCTAAAACCTGACACGGTTTCAGTTACTAAAATACCACAGGCCAGAGTCCATGGTTTTGTTGTGCTTTTCCAAGATATACAAGTAAAGGTAATTTTGCTTTTGTACCCTTAATTTTTGCTGTATTTATAGTTTTAGACACATATTTTCATTTTCATAAATTGTTCAATTTTACTACAATCATTCTCTATTATTAATTCTGTTTTATACCCCAATAAATATATATATATATATATATATATATAAAATTCCAGATTTGAGATGACAATCAATATATATATATATATATGAGAATTTTAAATTATGGCATCTGCTCCTGATTTTTTATCATCAGATCAAGACACCAATCAGTTTTTAGTATAGGTAGTTATTGAACTTAGATATCTTATTTAACCATAAAAAATTTTACCAATTGAGCTAACTGAAACCTATCAATATGATATATCTTTAGGTTAAGGAGAAAATTCTATATTCCTTTTATTGGCTTATAGTTTTATAAGTATTGTTACGATGAAATTAGCATTTTTTCCACAAAAAAAAAAAAAAATTCAACATCGAGTATGTTACCCATACGATTAGATTAGTATGTGTAAAGAGAGAAAATTCCTAGAAATTTAGTCTTCCACAGAATGGCTATACGTAGGATTAGAAAATTGCTTGATTATTCATGAAATTGACTAACATGCTACAACGAAATTTGCTTCTTTCACTCAACTAAAAAGCCTAGTCAACTTCAAATGGGAAAAACAACAAAATTATGTATATATCTAAATATTATTGCTTTGACTATGGTTCCTGAATGTTAGTGTCTCATTAGATGCTCGTATGGGAGAATGATGGAAGTGAATAAAATTGTTTGTTTGTAACATTTCCCTGCTATTATTCGTTGGAGTATAATGACAATTTCCAATAGTATAATGAAAATTTCAAAAATGTAAAAACTACTTGTTTTGTAGGTCTTCAAATTTTTTGTTAAGAATTCTTAGAAGATCAAAATTAAATTTTCTTTTTATAATAATAGATCGAACTTTGACTGGAAAAAAAAATTTGTTATATGAAAATCAGATTACTCTGAAATAATAAATTAACTCTAACTTCATCTACCATACGCTAAATGTTAGCTATAAGCCTATACTAGTTAACTTTTTTAAAAATAGTTCCCTAAAAAAAAAATTTTTTTAAATATTTCCCTTAAAAGAAAAAAAAATTTAAAAATATTATTTTATTATAGTAATGGATTTTACCCATTAATCCAATTATTATCACACCTAAATTTTATTAGGCAATTGGTTTCTTTTAATTTTATTACTAAAAAATCATTTTAACTTTGCTTAACTTTTTTTCCCCCCAATTCCAAATAACAAGTTAACTATGATCCCCTCTAAACTTGGATAATTCTTGATTGAGCAATGTTATAGATTTCTTAATATAAAACTTTATAATTGTTTTACAACTTGTGAAGTTGATAAGTTATGATGGAAGTAATATTACTTTCGTATAATACATTGATCATTAATGCAGCTTTTAATGCATACTAATAGTAAAATACCATCTTTTTTTTTTTGTTTTGTTATATAAGATAAAAATCCTACTCTAGTTTAATTTAAGTGTATATGTATGTGAAACTCTCTTTTAGAGACTTAAACCCCGGCTCTTGCCCCCTATACCTATCAGCACTTATACTTGTGAAGTAACTATCGCATAAAGGATTTACAATAGTAACTTCGTTTAAATTTTGAATTTTTTTTTTTTTGAGAGAGATTAAATTTTGAATGTTAGTAAACTTATATATCAATTTTTTTTTCCAGAACTTATATATCATTTTTTATTACATTATTTTACCTGCAAGAATTATGCATAAAAAATAAAATATGTGCCTTGGACCTTTAGATCTCATAGTTTCTAAATTTTATCTCCCACTGAAAGAAAGATGTTGAATTTGAACAAGTATAACTTCTTCTTCTTCTTCTTCTTATTATTATTATTATCATTATCTAAATGTCAACTCCTGTTCACACGTGTCGAACGAAACAAAATCCCTTTCCCTTTCAATTCTTCTCTATTCCGTCTATTTCATGGTTAAGATTTTTTTTTTGGAACTAATAGTGTTTAGATTTTCAAAATGTTGAACCAAGCTCAAATGTTATTTCAAAAGTCCTAGAACTTGTTTTGTAACTAGTTTCTAGAACAGTTTTCTCTTCTTCGTTTTTTTTTTCTTTTTTTTTTAAAGGTGAATTTCATAGAAATAATTATGTTTGGCACCTTATTATGAAAAAACAATTCCCAATTTATGCAAATTAATTTTCTAAAAAGACAAAGTTTAATTATAAATTAGTTTGTAGCTGATGGCTACAGCTCCACCCAATATCATTTTATTGGATATGAATTTTGACAAATTCACCATTGGATTACATATTTTTCTTATATTTTTCATTCTTGCAAAAATTCCACAAGATCAAAGATCAATAACTATGTCATCAATCAAATGTTTAAATTTCAAATTTTTGTAGTCTAAAAGCATGCATAAAAAATAAGTTTATAGGTTAAATTGTAAATAATATTCAGTTGACATAAAATTTGACACGCATATTAAGAACATAAAGAATATGCAATTTAACGATTAAATTTTCAAAGTATGTAGGCTTGTTAACTTTTTTTTTTTTTTTTTATGGGAGTTGTAGTCAAACTTTGGCCTTTCTAAAAACTCCCAAAGACTTGTATTTTTCTCCTCTATTTTTGTTTTCTAACATTATTGTATTGATATAATAATTTTTTTCCCTTTTTTTTGTTCTCTCTCTCTCAATTAGGCCAAAAATTGTCATCCTTTATGCATGATATGGTGCATTTGGGGTATTTGATTGATTTAGTGGATTTGGTTTTGCAGATGATGGACCTGTATGGAAATGGGTAGAGGTGGAGCTATGGGGTAGACATGGCAAAACAACTTGAACCCGAATTTTTTTTTTCTTCAAATAAAAAAGGCCCAACTTGCAACCCACTTGCTTTTTATGGGCCAACCCGACTAATCCGCGACCTGACCCATATTTTAAACTTTTTTTTTCTTAAAAAATACTACATGCCAAGGTGTTAAGTGTATAAACATAGAGACACAAAAAACATTGCACTAGCACGTCCTGGCCATTTAGTAGCCACCAATGGTAGAGGCCATAACGCCATTTATTTAAAAAAAGAGTTAATTGAAAAGAAAAAAATAAAAAAGGCAAAAACATCTACAACTAAACATCTAACACTAAGTTAAATACCTAGTAGTAGAGTTAAATACTAATACTAAGTTACTAACACTGAATCTAACTAACACAAAACAAAACTAAAGTAAAAGAAAAGCCCAAAGGTTATCTTTCTGTCAGGGGCATTTTTGCGCGTAGCCACGTGTCTTTAGAGTGACTTTGCTAAGCTTGGATTTGTTTTGGGGAGTCCAACCCAGAACTTGACATTGGGTCATATAGTTCAATGGCTTCCGGTGTATTTTTAAGCCTACAAAATTGATAAAGTCCAAAGTCTTAGAATCATAATAATGGTTGAAATAAATAAATATATGAATAAATAAATAATATGCTAAGCATGATAGCTTTGATTAAATGGTGAGTTGGTATGTTATTATCATGTATGTTAAGTGATGTCCAATGTTAGAAAATAATTAATTACGTGTCAAATGTCCAACAATGGGATGAGTCCAATAGTCCATGTCAAGTTGTGGTTCATGGTTCATGTTCAATATAATAAGGTATATCCGGTAATTGTCCATGTCCAAGTCCAATGGTGGTTCATGTCCAAATAATATAAGTCCGGTAGTGATATGGATTCAATTTATTAGTACATATGTTTATTAATAAAGCATTAGTGAGACCATGTTCATTAAATGGTGAGATAATGGTAAGATGATGATGATGAGTTAACATATATTTAATAATGTAATTTCAAAGATGGAGAAAACATTGACTTATCTTTTATGTTTTGCAGCTTCAGCCGTAGTATCAGTGGACTTAGTTTTTTCAGTAACCTTTAGACTTTGCAGCTCCAGCCGTACAACACCAGTGGGCTTAACGTTTTAGCAGCATGGCGAAGTGAATCCTCTCATGGTGACTTCATGTTTGAAAGGGAAAAATGGGTGCAACTGAAGGGAGAGAGAGCATGTCCAGCCGTGTGTATCAGTTGGTTAAGTTTGTCCCCTTAATCATGCACTTAACTGATTTTCTCCATGTAATGCTCTTTTAGTTTTTTGTCAAATATGAGTGATATTGCCTTCCATAAAAAAGGCTTTTGATTTTATAAGTTTTTGCCTTTCATAAAAAAGGGCTTTTAGTAATGAGTTCTTGGAAGAGTGTTTGATATGTTTAAGATGTGTGGAGATGGTAAAAAATACATATATATATATATATGTTGTGAGATATGGTGGTTGTATTATGTATGAGAATTATATGTAGATACTTTGTTGGACATGGAATTTAAAGATGTATGAGAGGTATGTATGGGTATTTTGTGGGGAATGTGTTTGTGAAATATTTGGAAGTGTGAGATAGATAATATGAAGGTTAAATGTAGTAAATACATGAGATTGAGCTACTGCTGGAGTGGTTTTTTGTGATATGTAATGGGTTATGTTGCTTTCTAAGAATGAAGATTTTTGTAAGGGAAATAAAGAATGAGATGGAGATGTGTTTTTAGACAGCAAAATTGATGAAGTTTCAGCACCATGGAGTGGGAAAGAGCCCCCCTTTAGTGTGTAGCTTGGTCCTCTTTATATAAAGCCAAGCTATGTAACTAGATCAAAACTTAGTTGAAGGGAAAATCAACAAATAAGGCAGAGTCCTTGACAAGGTAAGTGGTCTTTTGTTTTTCAACCAAAAGAAAAAATTTTGGGACATCATTATTGATGACACAACTGGATGATGTCATTTAAATGACATCATTTGCTTGGAGGAGAATACTTGGCATTAAACTCATGGTTAAACTAAAAATGGTAAGGTAATCTTTATGTAATCCTCTTGTTTCTTTGAGTATTAATGGGCAAATGACATCATTTTAGGACATGTGTCAATCTGCTGGAGCTTTTGCAACTTAGCTGGAGTTGTTACAACTTCTGCAAAAGCTGTCTGCAGCTTCCGCTAGAGCTGTTTTTTTTTTTTTTTTTGTATTTCAGCTAAATTTTCTTTCTTGGAAAAAAATTATATGTTTAATCCATATATAATTTTGGTAAGTAATAGACTTATTGGTTGATATTTGATGAAGTTTTAAAGATTTAATTATGGTCTTTTTGTATTTTAACCAAATCTTAGAGAGTAAATAGAGCATTTAATACTAAATATGAGATGCTAATATATATTTAGCAGTGTACTCGGAATTGATTTATATGAAAATAATAATATGATATAATTCTATTTTAAAACTTATATCATATGATGGACATTAATTTTTATGTAAAGAGCATGGAGAGTTTTATCATTTTAAGTGTTATGTGATATGAGAGGCTTACCAAATGTTATCTATTGCACACTGACCCGTCAGAGTTCAGGGAATTGGGGAAGACATGCCAAGCAACATGCTTTCCTTTATCAACTTTGAATCGCTGGAGCTTTACTGAACATACTTCTTGGCCCTCCAAACCATGACTCCCAAAATTTTCCCGATGAGACTCATGAGCTTGGATCATGAGTTGAAAATGAGATGATGTGGTATGAGCTTGAACCATAGGTTTTGACACCTTTTTTGTGTAAATATGGGCTTTTTGGGCTTTAGAAGAGATTTCTCTAAAATCCATGATAGTATTGACGTGGTGCGGGTCACTAATGAAATGAAGTCACATGGTGTGAAAAATTTGTCCTCAACACTTTCTAAAGGCAATTATGAATAATTCTAGTGCAGAATCTACTACCAACTTTGGGTAGATTGAATTATAATCATTATAAAATATTTTCTTTTTTCCTTTTTACTTAATATGTTATGTTTATTTTTAAAGGTTTTATTATTATTTAGTTTATCTTTCAAAATAATCTAACTTTTTTATCATATTAAATGCAACATGAATAGAAGTACTTAAGAAGCCTAATAATTTGACATGGTTTATGACATTTAGTTTTTTTATTTATTTATTCTTCTAAGGGAATGATATCATTAGTGAACTTTGAATCAAAGTGTGTAAGCTTAAAATATATACGTTTTAGTGCTTCTTAGGATCTAACCCTCTCTCAAGTTGTAAAATTGTAATTATAAGCATTATTTTATATGAACTTTAAGCATTTTAGTTGTGAGTTATTAACATTGAAGATTTTGTTATCATGACTGTAAAGAATTTTAGTCATACTCAAAACTGTCAGAATTAGAAGGATATGGAAAGTTTTATATTTTTTGGTTTGTTTATTTTATTTCTTTTACATGTATAATAGAACACAAATAGTCTAATAACAGTAGGTGCCCACTTGATGAAAAAAACACAAAGGGTATTAGGTACAATTGATTTGATTCATTCTCTCTAAAAATTTGACATTTATTTTTTTACTATTATTTTTTCATATGAAAATATACGGGTCGACCCAACTCAATTCCCAATCCGATTAACTTGGCCTGTTTTTAACCTGTTTAAAATGACTTGTTTTGACCTGACTTGTTTTGACTTGCAGCCTAATTAACCCAATTCGAACTAAATGTTTCCATGTCTACCAAGGGGGCAATTGCCCCTAACTCCTAAAAAATCTCAAGTTACTCCCTAATTTAACACGTAACAAAACCCCCTAATTTAACGGAAACACCCGCTACTAACACCTAAAATAGAGAAATACTACGTCTACAACATTTTTTACAACATTTTCGCAACAAATCCTAGTTGGCAGGTTGTTATTTGCTGTTATTAGTGGGCAAGAAAGTAATTTCAGTGTTGGATTTAAATTTAAAACCTGTAACAACCTGCCAACTAGGATTTGTTGTGAAAATATTGTGAAAAATATTGTGGACGTAGCAGTTCTCCCTAAAATAAGGAAAAAAGTTACTCCCTACTGAAAAGGGTCCAGACAATACCATTCATTCTAAGTTATTTCATTCAAAAAAAAAAAAAATTCAAGGCTAAAAAAGAAATAATTTAAAGGCTTAAATCAATGTGCCTATAATTTACACATAAAACACAACACACATACTATATCTAAGAAAAACCCACAATTTTATTTATTTATTTTATCTTCGGACTTTTTCATGATTTTAAATTATGGATTTTTGCTATAGACCCAAAATTTAAATACTTAGAACTTAGAAGAGTAGAGAAATAAAGTTGCAATTAAGGCAATAGGGTGCATATATGATATATAGCTAGATTCAGATCCTCTAGATTTTCTAGGATATTCTACTAAATAGATTTCAAAGGAGCTGATTCCTAGATATCTTTGCAGGTATTAATTTTCTATACTTTTAACATTTTAACATTAATTGATTTTATTATTTTATTTAAAAGAATCATATTTGATGTTTAAAGATTATGTCTTTAGATTAATCTCTTACTTTTTATTAAATATGAAGTGATTGTTTTTGTTTATTTATGTTAATGATATGAAACAAAGAACAGACCACTTTGATTATCTATTTTTTTGTTATTAATATCAATCAATATATTTTAAGTTAGTTTTGCTTATACATCACTGTAAGTTTCTTTAAAAAACATTTTCCTCTCTCCCCGTGTGTGCATTAAAAAATACTTAGTATTCTTAAAAAAAAAAAGTTAGTTTTGCTTATAATTTTTTTTAATCTTACTCCCCTAAACTAAAATCCTAACTTTGTCAAGTATATTTGATTCAGATATTTATTTATTATGATAAAAGGATGTTGGTCTGGGGTGGGTGGAAAACAAAATCCCAAAAATATTGCCAAATAAAGTTTTGAAAATACAAAATTGAAGAAACTTACCAAATAAACCCTAAAATAGTAAAATTTAAATTTAGCTTTTACTTTTACTTTTATTTAAAAAGAAAAAAATAAAAATACACCAAGGATCAAGTTGGCAATTATAAAAAAAGATTGGGAAGTTAAAGAAAAGCCTAAAAAAATAAGAACTAAAAAAAGTTAAAAAAAAAATAAAAATAAAAACTCAAAATCTAGGGACTGCCCATAATATGGTGTGACCCAATCTATTAGTGATATGATAATACTATAATAGTACCGCAATTTAATTTCACTTTCACCTCCTTGATTTTGTTGACACATTATTAGAATTTAAAATTGATAGAAGGTGAGGATTATGAAAAGACATTGAAAGGTTCAGATTAATTCAAATTCCAATTACATACTAACAAATACAAAATGAATGTTAGTGACAAAAAAAAAAAAAAAAAACAATTCCTAGAAAAATGAGAATATGTCTCATCAATGCTAGAATAGCCTAATTATCATGGAACACACAAGTTCTACAATACTTTATGCTTTAGTTATCATTTAGATGATAGGTTGGTTTCTGAGTCATGTCCAAGATTATACGAAAAAGTGAATTTTTTATTTATTTCGAGTATTGCCGGTAAGGAATGAGAGATATGTGAAAATAGAATTTATAGGATTTAATGGAGAAAATTGAAATAAGTTGAAAGTGTTTTATCTGACGCCATAAACTTCAATTTTGGGTTTTCAGCTTAAACATTTACTCCTCTCTATGCTAATTTAATTTCGAAAAACAGTTCCAAATTATTCCTAAAATAAGTAAACAAACCATTTAGCACAACATTCCATACAATACAAATTTTTGAGGCATTTTATCAAACACAAATAATGTATTATTATTATTCCAACCACTCCCTGCATTTATGTGATCAAAGAGCGACTCAGAAATAAATTCAACTTTGATGTTGAAATTTCTCAAATTCCTACCAAAGTACTAAGGAAAATTGGCATCATGTCTGTGAAACTTTCGGTGTGGAAAGACTTTTCCCCATTATTGAGCAGTACCGGGGCCTTCTTGCCTTTTTTCTTTTGTCTTCACAGAAACCATTATTGAGGAGTGGGCTGCTGCTAAAGTAGTAATTATTTATTGAGCAGTGGAGCCGTTGTTCACATTTATCTACTTATTTCTAAGTGGACTCTTGACTTTACATAACTAGCCGAGTCTTCCTTCTTCACAGCCACTTTAATCTTCCTCCTCCCATATCTCAAACTACTCTCTATCAGCTAAGCTTGCTACGTTTTCTTTCATCCAACAAGAACAAATGGCCGATGCAATCCTCTATGGCGTTGTGGAGACGATCATTGAAAGCTTGGGCTCTTCCACTCTCAATCGGATCGGATCGATCTGGGGTGTCAACGATGAGCTTGAAAAAATGAAAAACACTATTTCTACCATTCAAGCTGTACTTGAGGACGCAGAGGAGCAGCAGGTCAAGAGCCACCAAGTCAAGCACTGGCTCATGAATCTCAGAGATGCAGTTTACGATGCGGATGACTTGTTGAGCGAGTTCACCACTCATGTGTTGCAGCAAGAGGTGAAGGATGGTCATGAAATTGTAAAAAAGGTATGCACTTTCTTTTCTAGTTCAAACCCAGTTGTTTTTGGTGATGAGATGGCTGGCAAACTAAGTGCTATGAGGGAGAGGTTTAATGATATAGCGAGTAATAGGAACAATTTCCAATTGACAGAGCGTCCTTTAGAGACACGGGCTGTGAGTAGGGAGAGGGAAACTCACTCGTTTGTACGTGACAAAGAAGTTATCGGGAGAGAGGAGGATAAGAAGGCCATCATAGGTCTATTGCAAGACTCTGATGTGAAAGAAAATGTTTCGTTCATATCCATAGTAGGAATTGGTGGGCTAGGGAAGACCACGCTTGCTCAATATGTATACAATGATGAGATAGTCAAGGCTCGTTTTGAATTGAAAATCTGGGTGTGTGTTTCTGATGTATTTGACGTGAAAACAATTGTTGAAAATATAATTATATCCGCAACTAGAAAAAAACCTGAAAGCCTTATAATGGAACATTTGCAAATTGAACTTCGCGAAATTCTTAATCAAAAGATGTATTTACTTGTGTTGGATGATGTGTGGAACGAGAATGAAGAAACATGGGGTAAATTGAGAACTCTTTTGTTGGATGGTAAAAGGGGAAGTAAGGTGGTGATAACTACACGGACTAAATTGGTTGCACATATTACCAGCCCAATCTCACAATATCCTCTAGCGGGCTTGTCAGATGATCAATCTTGGGTTTTGTTGAAGCAAATGGCATTTGAAGAAGAGCAAGAGACCATCAGTACTGACTCTAAAGCAATTGGTATGGATATAGTAAAAAAATGTAAGGGAGTGCCTCTTGCTATAAAGATAATAGGACGGGTCTTAAATCACAAAAAAACAGAAGCTGAATGGTTATACATCAAGAATATTGAACTCACAAAGGTACCTAAGTTGAAAGATGGTATTATGCCGGTTTTAAAATTGAGTTACGATCATCTCCCACCACATTTGAAATGTTGTTTCGCATATTGTTCATTGTTTCCCAAAGATTATTTGATTGATAAGTTGACATTGGTACAATTATGGATAGCACAAGGGTTTATCCAATCACCAGATGAGAACTTACTATTAGTGGATGTTGCTGATGATTACTTCAAGGAGCTACTTTGGAGATCCTTCTTCCAAGAAGTAGAAGAAGATGAAGGCACGACTAGGAGATTTAAAATGCATGATTTAATCCATGATCTTGCCCAATATGTATCAAGGATTGATTGTACATTGGTTGATTCCAATGCAAAAAATGTGAATGAAAAAGGACGTCATCTATCGTTTCCTTTTTACAACGTTTCATTCTTTGAGAAGAATTTAAGCACGTTGGTTAAAGCAAACAAGATACGAACATTTATATTAGCATACCATAATTGGGTGTATGATCAGGGAACAATTGGAGAATTAACTCTCAAAAAACTTGTTTCTACTTTTAGATACGTGCGTGTGTTAGACCTACATGGTTTAAATATGAAGATGTTGCCAAATACTATAGGTACTTTGATGCATCTAAAGTACCTCGATCTTTCCTCTAATGATATGGAGGTTCTCCCAAGTTGTATTATTAAATTGGTGAATTTGCAAACATTAAAACTCTTTCAGTGCAAAAAGCTTAGGGAGTTACCGGTAGATATTCAAAATTTGGTCAACCTCAAGCATCTTGAAATAAATGGTTGTGAGAATTTAACTCATATACCTTGTGGATTAGGTCAATTGACTTCTCTTCAAACTTTAACCTTATTTGTCGTGAGTGAGGGTCCTATAGGTTCTTCCAAGCATTACGGTGGGCTAGCGGAATTAAACAAACTAAATGACCTGAGAGGAAAATTAGAGATTAAAAATTTGGCACGGGTGAAAGATGCCACCCGAGAATTCAAGGCTGCAAATTTGAAGGAGAAGCAACGTCTTAGTGGGTTGATATTAAGGTGGAATCCAGTGGGTGATGATGGTGTAGATGCCAGTGATGATGAAAATTCCATGGATAGCCTCCAACCACACGAAAGTCTAAAATCTTTGGAAGTGGTCGGGTACATGGGTTTGAGAATTTCAAGTTGGCTTTCATTCTTAACAAATCTCGTTGAATTAAGTATACATAGTTGTGATAAGTGCCAATATTTGCCGCCGTTGTATCAACTCCCAACTCTCCGAAGTCTAAATATTTGGTCTATGAATGGTCTGAAGTACATGACAGACGGGGATATGAATGATGAGATATCTGCTTCACTGGCATCACCATCAACATTTTTCCCATCCCTTGAGAGACTCTTTATCACTGATTGCCGAAATCTAAAGGGATGGTGGAGAAGTGTGGATAAGGGGAATGAGGCAACAACGACATCAACAATATCATCATCAACTAATCACTATCACCAACACATGCCGTACTTTCCGCATCTTTCTATTTTTTATTTCTGGGATTGCCCTAAGATGGCTTGCATGCCGCTATTTCCAAATCTTGAAGAAGTGCTTTATTTGCGGAATAGCGGTTTGAAGGCATTGGAAGAGACAATAGAGATGAATAATACGGGAGGAAGGGTTTCTTCATTTCCGTCCTCTTCCTCTTCCTCTTCCTCCTCCTTCTCCCCTCCTCTCTCCAAATTAAAGCAATTGCATTTGTGGAACATGGAAGAGTTGGAGTCTTTGCCAGAGGAGTGGTTTAAAAACCTAACTTCTCTAGAGAGATTAGAGATTTGGGGGTGTCCCAATCTGACGTCACTTCCTGAAGGGATGAGTCACCTCACCTCATTACAGACTTTGGACATTGGCAATAGTCCCCAATTAAAGCAAAGATGCGAGAAGGAAAATGAAGAGGATTGGGATAAGATTTCTCACATCCCAAATCTTTACATAGATTGAACTACAGCATACGCTTCCCTGGTATGTTCTTCAATCTTCTCTGATTTTATTTTATTTTAAAAACTTCTTTTATAATTTCAGTAATTCCAGATGCAAGATTTTGAAAGCACAAGCAAAACCAAAATTAAAAAACTCTATAATTTCTTTTTATAGACACAAATTTAAAAAAAAAACAGAACTTTACGTTTTCTTTTTCCCCAGTTTCTTTTGCTTCGCCTAGATATAGCCTGGGCCTTATTATCTGGGTTTCTGATTGATGCTGAAATTGCAGATAGAACATGACATGGATTTCGAAGGGGCAGAAAGGAGGGAAGAAGAAAGCGTAAGTGAAACTCTAAATTTTGTTTATTTTCTTTGAAATTGGGATTTGATTTTAGTTGTTTTGGTTTTAGTTGTCGTTATGTAAAAATTTGAAATTTTATATAAAAATTTTCTGGGTTTCTTTTTAAATATACATTTTTTTATACTTGTTGGGTTCCATTTTAAGTTTACTCTTCCATTGTGCTAGAGCCACTGTTGATTCAACATTCTCTTCGTAAACAAGAGTTGGCATGTGAAGAAAAATATTGAGCTATTGTGTCTATCGGCAATACTAAAATTTTATAGTTTACAATATTAGCTTGGTTCATACAGGTATAAGAAAATATTTTGAGTTATTGAACTAATGAATTAAGGAGGGGCATACTATCTAAGGCAAGATTAATGTTACAGTGTCTTTTAGGTAGCATCCAAAGGTATTTCCTTTTCTAATGTCCCTATTGTTCTAATCTTGCTTATTTCGTCTTGCTTATGCGTTGCACTATAAATCCACAGACCATTTCCAATGATATTGGGGTGTCATGAGCTTGATTGTACCGTTTGAAGAAGAGATTGCGAATTGGTCATTACTGATATACTGCACTAATAATTATGTTTAAGGATTTCTACGTTGAGATTAGGCTTAAAGAATAGCTGGATATGGTTATAAACTCTGGAGAACAAATGCACAAAGGATAGTAAGGAAGAAAAGGAAGAAGAAAAAAACAGAGAGGGTGAGAGAGAGATGAGACAATATAGCCTCAGAATCAGAAGGAGGCCTTTTCTGGAGTTTTAGCTAGAAAATAATTACTAGAATCTTCATTGTCAGTTGGGTGCAACCATTTAAAATTCTAATTATCGATGTTTTTAGTTGTTTGTCCATAACTTGCTTAAATGGAGATGACATCTGCATAGCGTATAATTTTATTATATATATATATATATATTTTTTTTTTGCTGCTGATCTTTTGGAAAAATTATTTACTCTTGCTTATGCAGAGATATTTTGAAGTGCAAAGCAAATTTTTGAAAGGGTGCCAGCAGGAAACAAGGGATTATTGGTAAAAACATCTCACATCCTAGGTATGTGCTTAACTGTTTATTCTTTGCTTTTTCTAATGATGAGAAACATCTCAGTTGATCTCATATGCAGAACCAATTGAGGGCTCTGTAATTTTGCAGCAAGTCAGCTAATGAAGCATAGGGAAATCAAGGTTTTATAGCTTACATAATTGTAGCTTGGTTCATAAGGTGTATAAGAAAAGGAGTTGAAATTATAGAAGTAATGAACAATGAAGTTTATACAGGATAAAATCAGGGTTATAGTGTCTTTTAGGCTCCATCTAAAGGTAGACCTTTTCTGTCATCCTTAGAGTTCTAAACTTTGGGGATTTTTTCTTGGTTTGGTGTCCTGTTAAAGACCATAAGCGGCCTTTTCTTATGAATTTGGGTCTCATAATAGTGATTATACTTTCAGAAGAAAGGTATGTCAATTGGTCTAAAATGGCAGCAGGCATTGTACTGCAGTAATGATCAGAAGAGTTAGGAATTTTAAAAGTGAAATTAGAATTAAGGAATAACTGTTTGTGGTTAAAATTCTGCAGAGTGAAGCAAAATATATATGTATGTGTGTGGGAGAAAGAGAGAGAGAGAGCACTACATATATGGGGAAAGAGATTGCATATATGGAACTTATGACTTGGGTTTGTGGTCCTTCACTTTTGTCTCGGTTTGTTCCAACATGTTCCTATGCTTTGGCCTGTTATGTCTGTGTAGACATTATGTTGGAAAGATTTGTTCCATATGTTCTGATGCTATCGGCTGTCACGTATCTTTCGACTTGTGTCTCAATATTTGTTCATTATCATATGTTTTTATTTTGTGGCCAGTTTCCCTCCTTATGCTCTAAAGTCCTCTAGTTTGAGATCATCTTGAGCATTATTCTATGGTTAGTAACCTTAACTCTGATACAGGTATCTCCAAATATTATAGGTAAATTTAGCTTTACAGAAGAGATTACAGTGAAATCTGCTGGAGTTGCTGCCATGAATATTGTGTCCAAGAAATTGAAGAAGAAACATAACATCACTAGCGTGAAGCTGCATAAACATGGGCGATGCTATAATGGCTGGGAGTTCCTTGCCATGCATTTGAGTGCTAGATATGCACATTATGTTACAAACATGTAAGCATGAATTACAATTTATTATTCAATATATGATCAAGCAATGCATTCATTTATTTCTTCTTGGTTGGCTTTATAATTAACAAAAATGAATGGTGTGTATAAGAGATCTCTCCATCCTGTTCTTCAGTGAGGAGAAGGTACTACTTCAATTGAGCTACAAAATCGACTTGCGTTGTATAGATACAGATACATGCATAAGTGGAAAAATTTTATTTGTCCATTTGAATTCGTAGTGAGGTAGTGACTTTGTCTCAATTAATAAATAGGACCTATTCCCGTAAATGTCTTATTTTTTCTTAAGATTCAAAAAATGATCTGATCTCACCTAAGGAAATTAAATTAAGAAAAAAATCATGGTAAAATGTACAAACTAAACCAATGCACAAAATAATGTCTAAGGGGTTAAGTGTTCAAGTTGAAATTACAGGTACTAATTTGAATCACATCATAATCTCCAAGAAGTCAATTATTCAAATTGAAAATACATGGACTAAATTGTGCTTATATATGAATCAAGAATGTGAGATAAAAATCCCTTTATTCTTCCAAGTTACAAGCACTGCAACCAGGGGTGAGGTGGGCGTCTTTTTGCCAATATATTTTTTTAAAATAAAACAAAAAATTCCTAAAATTGTCATCCTTTCCTGACAATATAAATCTTTTATGGATTTCTTTTAAAATATACATTTTTTTACTTGTTGGGCTCCATTTTAAGTGTCTATAAAAATTTTATGGTGCATGTTTGCCGTTATTCTTGACATTTAAGAAGTTGGTACACAAGATTCTTATTGACAAAAAATAGCACCGGTGCGATTTTTTTTTGTTTTGGCTAAGAATATGTTTATGATCCGAGTATTTCTACTTGTTTCCCAAAATTATTCTGCTTCACTATTAATAACCTCATAGAAGGGTGAAGATTTACCTCACATACATAACCTCCTCCTCCACTGTGTTATTTCCACTGCTTGGCACGTGGTATAAATATCTATGGTCAAGAACAGCTATAGCATTTTTAGGATTACAACTATGGCTTTTTGACTCCATCAGTTTGCTAGAACCACTGTTGATACCCCTGCTTCAGCCTTCTCTTGGTAAACAAGAGTTGGCATGTGAAGAAAAATATTGAACTGACATAGGGGAGGATTTCAGTTTAGGCTCAAGAAAAAAGGCTTACTTAGATCTTTTTTGTATGCTAGCTTTCTTATCTTAAAAATTATGCCTCAAAGGGTATTTAAAGGTAGGTTAAGAATCGTCTTTGATCAGTCTTCGAGTAGAATTAGGACTTCTAGTTCCATAATCTCGCTCAAGTGAGGTTCACTCAACTTAGCCTAATGATTACTTGAGTGAGTCCTGATTTTGTTCAAATGAGCCTTGATTTTTTTAACTCTTTGATTCATCTTCTTACATAGACTGTTGCCAAACATAATAACATTAAATACAACCCTCTTTACACATGATTAGTCACCTGGAAGTTGCCAATATTATCCTAATATATAGCAAAAGGCTGTTCTACTTATGAAGACGAGGTGTTCAACGTGATATCTGTTGATAACAAACTATAGTCAAATGATAGTTGAGTGATTTTGTTTGTAATTCATTAGGGGATTGTTGTGCGAACACCCTGTTTATATGACAGATCTCCTGTGTGTGTGTGTGTCTATATATATAAAGCAATACAAGGATTTGGTGACCGGCTTTGGATGTTAAAAGAGATGACTGCATAGATTAGAGCAAGTTAATAGAGTGTAAAGGAAAAATGCTTGGAAGTTTAAGCTGAAAAGTACACCGTAGGTTTTGGTCTTGCAATCCATGGACATTCTCTTCTGGTTATCTCCCATGAGCTGTGACTTGGAATCCTAGTCTTAGACTCTTACTGCAGCTTACTGTTATATGTTGTTCTTTACAGTGGAGCAGCGGAAGCAGCCTGATTTAAGGGGTTTGCCTACTGCTGTGGTACAATATAATTCGTGGAAAGGTGGAGGCTTGCTTGCTGTTAGCTATGAGGCCCGTAAATATGGTGTGAAGCAGTACAGAAATGTTTTTCCTTAATTTCTAAATACCTTTTAATGAATAAACAATTTTTTAGACTATAATAATCTAATGAATGATTATCAGATAAACACGAGGCGATGAAGCAAAGCAAGTTTGCCCAGAAATTCAGGTGGTTGAAGTCCCAGTGGCTCGGGGTAAAGCTGATCTCAACACATACCGCAGTGCGGGTTCAGAGGTTGGTGTATTTATGACACATTCTGAATGGCTTTAAATGTCATTGTTGGTAATACTATTTGATAATTGAAGTTACAGTAGCTTTTAATCAAAACTTCAGGTGGTTTCTGTTCTTGCAAGGAAGGGTCGATGTGAGAGAGCTTCTATTGGTGAAGTGTATCTTGACCTTACTGATGCAGCCAAAACAATGTTAGCAGAAACTCCTCCAGAGAGCTTGGAAGTAATTAATGAGGAAGCTATTAAGTCACATGTTTTGGGGCTTAATAATGAGGTTAGAGACAGAGCATTCAATCTCCTGATCGTTAGATTTTCTTAAACTTAAGACAATAAAATTTAATTCTATGACTAATCGTCAACGTTGATGATGCAAAGTTGTTGAAATATTAAGCTCTCTGCATTATTTGTTATTTTAACAAACTTTTATGTGGTAGGTCCCTATTAACAACATGGAATTTGTGCTCTGCTTGTATTTTTTATGGATATAGATGCATATTGAATAGAGCATCATTGTTGAATTCACAAAGTTCATTTGGAATTTTGGATCATAATGTGAAACACAAAAGCAGAAATATTAATTGTTATTACTAGAAATTTGTTTTTGGGAAGAAAAGAGAGAAAAAGAGAGCCACGCTGCCCCGGGGGGGGGGGGGGGGTGTTGTATTATTAATTTGCATTTCTTTTTATGGACTGCTACTAGGGATGAGATTCTTACCATAGATAACCTTGTTAAGAAGAAATTGCCTCTTGTTAATTGGTGTTATTATTGTCGGTGTGATTAGGAAATTGTGGATCATCGTTTACTCCATTGTAAGTTTGCTCGTGCTTTGTGGAGTGAGGTTTTCCTTATGTTTGGGGCTCAGTGGGTGATGTCGTATACAGTTGCCTCTCTTCTTTTTGCTTAGAGGAATTGGTCGGGGAATTATTCTTTAAATGTTTGGAATATGGTACCGGCGTGTCTTATGTGGTTAGTATGGAAGGAACACAATGCATGAACTTTTGAGGACAATGAGAGACCTATTGAATTATTGAAGACATTGCTAGCTAGGACTTTGTTTGAGTGGTCTCGTATTTGGGGCCTCACACATTGTATTTTTTTGTCTAATTTCCTTATTTCTTTTAGATCTACTATTTGATTTGTTTGTATTCTTTCTTTGCCATGTGTTTACAATCGTAAACACATTGCATTTTTGTTATCAATAAAACTTTTATTACTGATCAAAAAAATTAATCTGCATTTCATGATCCAAATACATAACATGGATGTAGATACACAGGTGACTATTTTAACAATATCCCTGAATCTAAATCCTTATTATTGGTTTGAGCTGTGATAATGCAGATTCTGGATTCCTGCTTTGGGTGGACATATGAGGCATGGCCTTTGGGAATGATGTAATGGTGGAGTCTTCCCAGAGGCTAAATTTTAAGTGTTATCTCACAAGAATTTATACGTTTAAATAATATTTAAAAAGTATCATATGAAGGTTCTTTCATCTGCAGATACATATTGTAATATTTCATCTAGATTATAGGACTGAATCACTTAGTTGTGAACTTTCTGGTTTAGTGTCAGCAACAATTATACTGAAATTGATTCAAATTCAGGATGGAATTGATGCCAAAGAGAATGTGAGAGAGTGGCTTAGTAGTAGTGATGCAGATCATCGTGATATGCTTTTAGCTTGTGGGGCCCTTATTGTTGCAGAACTTGGGATGCAAGTGTTGAAGGAGACTGAGTTTACATGTTCTGCTGGTATAGCTCATAATAAGGTAGGTAGCAGTCCTTATTTTTACTATGTTATTTTACTGAGCATCATACTCCATTAAGGCACTTCACTTCATGACTAGACTTTTTTGTCATCAGCTTATCTATAACTTTGATAGCAGATGCTGGCCAAACTTGCTAGTGGTATGAATAAACCTGCACAACAAACTGTTGTGCCCTTCTCCTTTGTGAAAGGATTATTGGAGTCCTTGCCAATCAAGAAAATGTGAGTTTTTGTTTTGATTCTTAGACTCCTATATTGCATTATAAATTTGAGTTAATATGTTATGTCCATTAGGTGAGTGCCATATTTTGCTACTAAAAGAAAGAAAATTTGATCTTATGGTATTATTCATGGACAATGTTTTCCTCCAAACTAGGTTGAAGGAATTTCCTCCAACCCATTATGTGGGGGTTTACAAGACTATCCACATGTATTGAATCACATGATTCACTAAATCATTTAAAATGAAATGACTTTTAAGTAGTTCATATGACTAAAAGTACACATGAATAGTCTTTCAAGTTGCAAGTTAATGTGTTTGAGGAACATTCTTCCAAACCAGTTTGGAGGAAAATTTTGTCCCTTATTTCTTTGTTTTGTTTTCTTCTTATGGTTCAAATCTCAAACAATTGCTTCTGGTAAGGTTTTCTAAATTGCGATGCCTAATGTTGAAGCAAACTTGGTTTGCAGGAAACTGCTTGGAGGAAAGCTTGGGACTTCTATACAAAGTGACTTAGGTGTGAACATTGTTGGAGATCGTTGCGTTTTTCAGAAGATAAGCTACAAGAGTGTTATGGCGTCAATACTGGGTCACTACCTCTTCTTTTCAATATTCTCTGAATGCTTTGAACCTCTAGATCATGAGCGACTTTTTTATTTATTATTATTATTATTATTATCTTAGCAGGTTTGTCCTGTAAAATACACAATTTTCTTGAAATAATTTGCATACATCTCAATAGTATCTTCCAAATTTGACTAAAATATTCTCTGAATGTTTTAAACCTACAGATCAAGAGCAGCTTATTTTTTTTTTGTCATTATTATATGTATCTTACTCTGTTACGCAATTTTTTTGAAATAATTTACATACATCTCAATAGTTTCTTCCAAATTTGACTAAAATATGGTGACTTCCCCAAGCTGTAATGATTGTTTTATTATTATTTTTTCAGTTATCTCCAAATATTGTCGTTGCTTTCTTTTTTTCAAAATTTATTATGCTTTATCCAATTTGACCATGATATTTTTTTTTCAAAAATAAAATAAAATAAAATTTCCCTATGCTGAATAGTTTCTGGAGGAAGGCCCTTTGTCAATTTCAGTTATCCATCAGCTTGTTTGTCCAACAATTACCCAAATGTGTCCCCTAATATCTATTTTTTACATGGATTCCAGTACTTGGTTATGGAATATTGCAAGGGGAATCAGTGGGGAAGAAGTTCAGGGACGCCTTCTTCCCTAGAGTCATGGTTCTGGGAAGACATTTCCTGGCCCTCAGGCCCTGAAGACGATTGATTCTGTAAGAAGTAGTCTATTAACCAGATGAATACCCTCTGTTTATTATACTGTATGATTATACCATCCCTTATCATCTGTCATTAGAATGATATTGATGAAGGCATTAATCTTTACTCAAAATGAAGAATGTTTTTCTTGTATTAAATCCCTAAATGTCTGAAGTCACATTACCAACTCTATGGTATACTCCCACTTTATTGTTCATTTAGTGAGGCATAATGGTTGAACGATGCATGCCAGATATGGGCCATGTGGTTTGGTTGTTTTATATATTCTATGCATAACAAATATATCATCCTGGATTCTATAAGACATCTTAAGTGTTGAAAAGCATGATTGTAAATGAAGTAAAAAGTCTTTAATAATGACTAAAGGCTTCAACTTTTAACTATGATATGGTGGGTGAGCAGCCCCACTGCCTGTACTTATGGGCATGGCAACCTTTTTACATTTTGAGAGAGAATCTGGTTCCCAAGATTCATATGCTGCCTTGTTTGACCCTTGAAGTCGAGTTTGATGATATGGTGAACAAAAGCAGTCAAGCAGATGTATTGGACTTTGCAATTGTTACTCAATAGAATTATTTTTCTACCCAAACTTGTTGAACCATACAAAATGTGGCCAAGTACATATGAAAAATCCGTCGTTTTTGAGAGCTTAGGGGATTCCTTATAGCTTTTCCTCCTTCATTGAAGAAAAGAAATATAGACTTACTGCACAATTAGGCCTCAATCATAATAGTTATTCAGAGGGGATGCTTTCCGGCTTTTCTTACTAAAGCTCATTTGTTTTAGCATAATATGATCCAATAGTATTTCCTCCTCTTTTATTGTTGTTGTTGCTGTTGTTTTTATTATTATTAAAAATTTGATCTGGTCTTGCATTGTTTAGATGAGAAGATGACACTTTCCCAATGGCAACTTCTGGTGCTATTCTCAATGTACATGTACTTGTGGTTCATCACCTTTGCTGCTAAGCCATTTACCTCGTTAATAAATTAATCTCCATTAAATCAATATCTCTGCATTATTGTTATTGTATGATCTTTGAGAAATTATCTAATTGGACAAGTTTCTCTTTCAATGTACTGATAATAAAAAATAAAATAAAATAAGTTTCTCTTTCAATGCCCAAATAGTTCAAAACTTCCATATTGAAGAAATCAATATTTGGGACTAAGAAGCAAGTCTCTTTAATAAATAAATAATCTCACCTAGGTCTTTAAAAAAAAATTGAGCCATTGACGAACTGGGGAAATTGACTTGTGTTTGTAATAGTTTTCAGTATTATTTGAGCCTTGTCACATTAGATGATAAGATGTATCAGTTTTTTTCTTTCTTTCTTTTTTTGTTTGGTAAATTTAATATGACAAATGGTTTTGCATGCAACAAAGAACCAGTGCTATTACAGATTGTTAGAGGGGACAACCAATTGATAAAAACTTACTGGATTGAGTAACTGTAAATGGTACCACCCATTTTTCTTACATGATTGGTCTGAAAGGGAAAGAGAGAATTTAAATAGATAATGTTAATTTTTTTTTTAATCTACATTTTTCTGACTACTAGACCTGCTATGTTCTTGTTTCTACAAAACGTTTCTTCAAATGCTTACATCCCTCACGCTGAAGTCCATCTCAGCAAACAATTTTCTTGAAATGCTTCCTTCAGGTTCAACATTGGATGAATGAACTTTGTGAATAACTGAGTGAATGCCTTTGCTCTGACTTGGACCAAAATAGACGGATTGCTCACACATTGACTTTGCATGCTAGAGCAAACAAGGTTCCTATGTTTCCTTCAATCATTTTGGATTTATACATTTTATTTATACTCACTCATCCTTCAATTTAATTATCCTGCAGTTAGGTGACTCAGATTCACACAAGAAGTTCCCTTCCAAGTCTTGTCCCCTAAGGTATGGGACTATCAAGATATGCCATGAACCTATTTCAAGCTGGATTACGTGAATATATGGGCACTTACAAATCTAAAACTCAAGGAAGTCAATACAATGGTTGGGGAATAACAGGCCTTTCTGTTTCGGCAAGTAAAATTTTGGACATACCATCTGTAAGTTTTACTTGATTCTTATCATGTTACGACTCTTATGTCTTTTACGGACTTGGACTTATAATTTCTGGGTCTCTTCTTCTTTTCCTCTCCCCCCCCCCCCCCCCCCCCCCTCTTCCCCCACAATAATATGTCCAACAAAATATGTGTTTAGCATATGCGATGTTGTTATCCACAGGGTAGGTGCTTCTCTCTCTCTCTCTCTCTCTCTCTTTTGGGAGAGGGGGGGTGGGGAGGTGCTATTTATGTAGTAATTAAGAAGTATTTTATTATAGTAGTTTTAAAATGAATTAATCAATAAGCTGCTTAAATAAATTTTAGGCTCACCTAATTCTTCAATCTTAAACTTGCTGGTCCTTGACTTTAATTTTGATTTCTATATGTTTGCTAGGGAACATGTTCAATCATGAAATACTTTCATGGCCAGTGCCCACCCTGCTCTTCATCAGAGAAATCACAGGATAGCCTCATACAAGATGCTGCACCATTGTCACCTTCAGGTATTTCCAGTCTCAAATGCCCTTCTTATTCACTCTTGGTTTTCTAATATTCTCATGGCTATTGTTTGTTAGAAAGTGAAAGCTATTCGGGGTTGAATTTAACTGAGCCACAGATTGTGTTCCCTGGAGAAGAAAATGAGATCAAGCATGCTATCCCTACTCTGGATCATCAGGAGGACAAAAGTAAAACATGGGAAGACCAGGTTTTGCTATGTGCAGATTCATAATGTTGTTAACTGAAATTCTGCTTTCCTGATCATTAATATGCTATACAAGAATGCAGAGTGTTTAACCCTTTGAAATGTTTGTACACCAGTTTGCACATCTAGCATGGGTGGTTAGATTTTAGATGGCTTTAACATCTTGTATGGAGTTAGGGCAGAAATCTAACCTTTCTTCTTAGTGGGTGGTTTGTGCTGTTAATGAACCAAGATGTGGGTCTTAATTCTTGAATGACAAATTTAGGCAAATGCTTCTTGCGGAGAATTGCTCCAATCATGAGATTTTTTCATGTGCAGGATCCATCATGTTTGTCATCACAACAGATGCAAAATAATATTGCCCAAGAAACTTCACCGTTGTTGCCTTCAGGTAGTTCTTGTGCTGGTTAGCACTTTTGGTTCCCTCATTTTCCTCTTTAATTTTCCCTACCACATCATAATAAAAACGGGTGTTTGTCTAGGAAGTGAAAGCTGTTTGGGGATGAGTCAAAGTGAGCAACAAAGAGAATTCTCCACAGAAGAATCTAGGATTAAATATGCCATGCCTAGTTTGGATCGAGGTTTGCAGAAAAGAAAAACATCAAAAGAAAAGGTCTGTAAGTGCAGTTACTTTAGCTCTTCGCTAAATTGCCCTACTAACTGTGTCACTATGACAATCCTATCATAAGGACACCCATTATTCAAGATTTTTGCATGTCAATAAAATCTGACCTCGTTTATAAATAAAATATTTAACAACATATGTTAAACAATCAGGATATTTAAGTAGATCACATCCTTGGTTGGCTAGTAATTTTTTGGACAAAACTATATTAATCATTTGGCCCAGCTCTGGTGCCCTCATCATTATTCAGTTTTTCAAACTGCTTATTGTAGGGAATTAACCCGAAATTCCCAACCTGTGAGAAACAAAAAATAAAGAAAACACATGCCAAAGAAAAACAATTACATGCACAAGACAATATTTACGTGGTTCGACAATTTGCCTACGTCCACGGAGTTGCAGAGATTTCACTATTATTAGGGAAAAAATAAAAGTGCGGCTACAGTGTTTTTGCTCTCTCAAAAACTACAAGAAGACAAAACCCTAATCACTAAAAAACGGTTTTTATATCCTGTGCATAAGAGCTATAAAACGAGCCAAATAATTTTTCCTGAGAGCGTTGCCCTCGGACCCCCAAGAGGCTTGTCCATGAGCGCTCCGGCTTAGGCCTATCGGCCCAAACCTCCGCTCTATGAACTAAGCCTCAGAAAATCTCCCATTAAAAACCACGCAATATTATTCGAGTCGAATCGGGTCGTCAATTGAATCAAACATAACTAGGCTCCACAAAACCTGACACCTACCTGTGTACACAGGAGAGTACAAATTTGCTAAAGTTCTTTGTGTTTTTTACCACATTGGTGAAATACTTTTTCATGGGCACTTAAACTCTTCTTCTCTATCTCTTAATTCTACATGGCTTATACCATTTGCTTCAACATTTTCTTTTGTCCTATAGAAGCCCTTTTTATAAAATTTTAGGTTCAATTGTTCCACTTGGTAGCAACTTTTATCGTCTATTGCTTCAACATTTTCTTTTGTCCTATAGAAGCCCTTTTTATAAAATTTTAGGTTCAATTGTTCCACTTGGTAGCAACTTTTATCGTCTATTGGAATGCACATATTTGAATATATCATATATGTTACTTCCTTAATCATCGTGCTTTTGTGATGTGGTGAGGAGAACTTAGATCTAATGTAGGAAAAGGGATTAAGGCTGTGTTTGTTTCGGGTGTAAATGAAATTTGGAAAATATTTTACACCCAGCAGCGTGCTTGGGTGCACATGTAAAATAAAGTCAAACGAAAATCTTAAATTTGACCGTAAAATAAGCCCTTTGACCCGGAAAATCATTTACGCATCTCTTTTACCTTTAAATGATTTCCAGACTCAGACACCTGAGGAGAGAGAGAGAGAGAGAGAGAGCAAGAAGAGAGAGTGAACTAGAAGCACAAACAAGCCATCGGACCACCGCCCCAACCCTAAACGCGCCATCGAGATTACGCCGCCAAGATTGTCCCACCAAGATCATGCCGCCTGAAGCCTACCGCCACTTGACCGGTCTCGTTGCCCATGGCCCTCCCATGACTGATCTCTCTCTTTCTCAATCTACCTCTCCCTTTCCCTCAATTTGCGATCACTCTCTCTTCCTCCCTCTCTCAGTTTGACTGAATTTTCGAGTTTAACGAATGGTTTTGTTTTGATTTTTGTTTCTTTAAGTTTATTTATTGAAATTTTCTATTATAAAATTTGTTTGGAAACTGAGAAAATGTGAGGAACTAGTAAGAAAATAGCATTTTTAGAATGCAACCAAACACCTGAAAACATTTTTCAAAACAATTTTCATAATGCAGCCAAACACTTGAAAATATTTTCCTTTTTCAAAATATTTTACACTCAAAAAATATTTTACATATTGCCAAACGCAGCTTAAGAAGAAATTATCTGAAATTTCATGAAATAGTTAAGAAAAAGCTGAAAAGGTTGTCTACAATTACTCAAAAGAGGCTATTTAGAATGAACAAAATTTAGGTACAGTATTTAGGTATTGTTCCTTAGGTTCCTCTCTTAAAATTCAACCATGTGCCATTTTTCTCACAGGATGAAAGTATATTTTTAATTAAGTACTGCTATATGGCTAAATTTTAAGCGGGGAACCTAAGGATTAGCGTCTAAGTACTGTACCTAAGTTTTGTCCATTTATAATAGCTTTTAGTAACCCTAGAATCCTTGCTCTTCATCTTACATAAAACAATTAAATTATAAGCATCCAACTTCATTAAAAGTCACGTGACCTATTAAATACTAGACATAATATATAAGTTAAATGTAATATTGAGAAATAATGACAATGGACTAATGGGCTTCTTTCTCTTCACTGGGCTCAAAATTCTCCTGCATCATTTTGAGCTATTCTATTCCTTTTATGTTCCCAAATCTGCTGAGGGCACGAGCATTACAACTTAATTTTACATGTAATTGTGGGAAATTCTGCTAAGAAAGTAAAGTTATGGTAAAACCTATGGAATTATGATGATTGTTCTTAATGTTTAACTTAATTTGGAGTAAAAGTTTAGATTATGATGTGAAAATTTTGAGGATAATTTGGATATGGGACTGAAATATTTAAAGAAATTTGAGTTAAAACCTGGCTGTTGAGATCTGGGCAATAAGAAATATGGCAAATACAATTTGAATTTGGGCCCAAAGATTCATTTATAACCACTAATGGTCATATCTTTTCAGATATGTCATTGTAATAAACTAATTTTGTTACCAGAAAAAATTGAGAAAGGATACAAATCAAGTTTATGGAAATTATTCAAAAGTGACTGCTATCTAACTACAAATGGAAATTTAAAATTCAAAAACGTGGGTAAGCTGCCCAAATCTTTCATCCAGTCAAATGTTGATCTCAGCGCCATAACGGCAAAAGAAATGGAGTTTTTATTCTGCTCAGTCCTTTCAGTGCTCATTAACATGTGGCTCTTAGAATGTTATGTTAATTTGTTTCTTAAATATGTTGTGGCAGGGAACGAGTTCAATCCGGAGGTTCTTTAAGACTTGTGATCCCATTTCTTTTAGGAAGCAGGAGCATGTTGAAGCCATCCAACTCCAAGATGTTCAAGCAGCATCATCTGTTGGTAATTTTCAAATCCAACTTTCGGATTTTCCATTTATGCCAATTCCTTGTGGTACTCTCTCTAAAATTTGAAGTATATTTCAGGTTTTCAGGCTACAAGTAGTATCTGCTCAGAACCAAATCAAACTGAGCTGCCTATGGAAAGTATTCTTGAACAAACTGGGACAAACAATGGTTGTTCTACTTTAGCTCATATTGAACAACAAAGTGAATCATGGCGTTACAAAGTTGATGAGATAGACCCCTCTGTGGTTATGGAATTACCACCGGAAATCCAGGAAGAAGTTCAGTCTTGGCTCAGGCCTCATAAGCGGCCAAATGTGGTTAAAAAGGGTTCCAGTATCGCTCATTGTTTCTTGCCAGCCAAAAATAGGCAATTGTACCAATGGTGCTGTACTGTATATAGGAAAGTGTTATCCTTCAAGCTCATGAAACAAAATTCTGCTTGATTTTATTGATTTATATAGCATGGAGAGAATTCGGGCAGATTTAGGCTTAGGAAACCCAAAATCATCATGCATTCAAGGCTAGTCCAGAAGTTCCTTGTGTGTACATATGCGATATTATCTTTCTTCCAATGATTGTATGGAAACGAGCTAGAATGCCAGTCAATTCTGCACGTTAGAGTCTAGAAAATTAGTGATTTTCTGAAAATTGGTAATGATGGAATGTTGTCTGTCTATAACATGGTTTTGGTTGATAAACTATAACTATATATTATTGCTTTGATTTTAGTTCAAGAATGCAAGTGTCTCATACGGGTTGGAGTCCCGAGCAACCCATTCAAATATTTAATCTATATATATAACCAAAGCTTCTGAAATTCTCACAATTTTTCATGTCAGCACAATATTTAATTAAAATTATTTTTATTTAATCTAAACTTAATAAGGAGTAAAACTCTATCTCTCTAACAAGTCCAACTTAAATTCAAATTCATCATTATCATATTTTTTAAAACAAAATTATTGTAAAATTATTTATTGGTTAATGGGTTCGTGTACTTTTTTCTTTTTCTTATATTTTTCTTTTGAATAGTCATATATTTTTTGAATTATCTTAATAATTTATTCTTTGATTATATATCCATTTTGGAAATTTTAACATCTAAATTTGTGTTGTCTTACACACACACACACACACTTTTATATATATATATATATATATATATTATCTATAATTTGTAAGCTCTAAATCTTTTGACTCCTTTTAATAGTTATAGTCATGGATTATTTATTTTAACGTAACTCATCTTTCTCTTATATTTCTTTATTGTTTAGTCATATTTTTTTTTTTCAATAATTTCTAAGCAATGAATCATCTTATTCTTTAATATTTTTTGGTCTTTCAGAAGTTTTAATATCTGAATTTTTGAGTTATTTTTTTGCAGTATTTAAACCTATCTGACAAATTTTTTGTAAGTCATTACACGTTCAAGCATACAGGAGCAAATTGCAACACAAATTGAAGTCATAAAAGAGTAAATCATGCAATGGTGTAGTTTCTTAATCAATTTAAGATTTTATAAAATTATTTTAATCTACCTCACAAATAAGTAAGTTATCATGCATAACTTGGGTTAGCGACTAGTATATATGTAAATTCGAATTCTTTTTTTTTTTTTTTTTTTTTTTTTTTTTGGATCCCTAGGGAAGAGCTTGATTCACTATCTCCCTTCAACCCTTTAAGCAAAAGATGGATTGTTTTGTGAAAGAATTTTTGGGCTGATAAAAAGTAGAATTTGCGCTTGTGGAAATTATTGAGTAGTCGGGGATGAAAAAGAAAACCCTAATTTTTGTGAACAATGCGAAGTTGAATTCGTGGATTCTCGGATACGAAGATACCAAGTGGGCTATATCAAACTAGCATGCCTAGTAGCCCATGTGTTGTATTTGAAGCGTCTTCCTAATTATATTGTGAATCTTTACATGCTGGAATGAGAGAATGATGCATGGAAGTGAATATGATTTTGTTTCTAACATTTCCCTGCTATAATTCTTTGAACCATAATCACAATTCCCAATAGTTTAATAAAAAAATGAAAAAAAAAAAATGAAAACTATTTGTTGTGTAGTTTTTTTTTTCAATTTTTTTGTTAAAAATTATTAGAAGATCAAAGTTTGGTGTTTTTTTATTTATTTAAATAATGATCAAACTTTGACTTCAAAGAAGAACCAAAGTGAGAAAAATAGGAAATGTTATTTTCGCACTAAAATTAGTTTTATTTTTTCTATTGCGTAAGAGTGGGGGGAAAAAAACATGGCGTAAATGCATTTTTAGTCCCTACATTTTGACGTTTTTCCGTTTTAGTCCCTACATTTTAATTATTTGCACTTTTAGTCCCTGAACCAATTAACGCGTTCCATTTTAGTCCTTTCCGTCAGCCCACCAACAGAAATTGCTTAGGTGGCAAACTGATGTTGACGTGGTCCATTAAAAAACAATAAAAAATTTTAATTAGCATTTAAAAAATGCCATGTCAGCTTTTAAAAAAAAAAAAAATTTATTAATCAATTTTAATGAAATTAAAAAAGAAAAAACAAAATTAAAAACAATAAAACACATCCATTCAGATCTAATTCATTTTAAACAAGAACACAATCACAAATTTAAATATCACCACAAGAACACAAGACACAAACCTAAAACCAAACACAACAAATAGATATTCAAATTTAAACATTAGCCGAAGATGACAGTAACAAAAAACACAATAACAAACCTATACCAATTAAAAAAAGTAACTAAAATTTTTTCTTTTCTTTTTTCTTTTCATTATTTTCGGAAGAACAAAGGAACATGCTCTTCATGTTCTTTCCAAGGTTGCCCAGAAAATTAATTAGAGCAATTTTACAATGGGATCAATCCGATCTCTTCATGCCTTGACCATCTCCGATCTCCAATCCACGCCGTCGAGCTCCGATCCCCGCCGCCGAGATCCTTTCCATGTTGTGGAGCTCTGATCCACGGCGAGCTCCGATCTCAAAGACCTCGATCATTGATTCACGCCGCGGAGTTCCAATCCCCGCCGCCGAGCTCCTTTCCACGCTGCGGAGCTCCGATCCACGCCGAGCTCCGATCTCAAAGACCTCGCTCTTCGCACCTCGATCATCGATCCACGCCGCGGAGCTCCAATCCTCGCCGCCGAGCTCCTTTCCACGCTGCGAGATCCGATCCACGCCGCTGAGCTCCGATCTCAAAGACCTCGCCACTTCATGCCTCGACCATCTTCGATCCACGCCGCGGAGCTCCGATCCTCGCCGCTGAGCTCCTTCCCACGCTGTGGAGCTCCGATCTAAGCCGCCGAGCTCCCATCAAACACATCAACTGCCAACAAAGATCCAAACTTTATGATTTTCTAAGTAGCCAAACAAAAACCCAAATAGCAAAAAGCAAAAGAAAGAGAGCAAAACCTCCAGAACTCCTCCACGGTAGAGAAGGTGTAGATGGGTCTCATGGAGCTACCCCAAGCGGCTTGCTTGTTCTTGGCAGATCGATTATCGAACCAGAAAGCCCAAGAATGCTCAAGAGGGTGAGTCACGTAGCTGAAGATCTTTTGGACTCCTCTTCTTCAAGAATGCTCAAGAATGCTTATTATTGTGTTTTTTCTGACTGTGATCTTGAGTTAATGTTTAAATTTGAGTCTCTGTTTTTTGTGTTTGGTTTTAGGTTTGTGTTTTATGTTCTTGTGTTCTTGTTTAAAATGAATTAGATCTGAATGGATGTGTTTATTGTTTTTAAGTTTTTTTTTTTAATTTCATTAAAATTAATTAATAATTTTTTTTATTTTTAAAAGCTGACCTGGCATTTTTTAAATGCTAATTAAAATTTTTTATTATTTTTTAATGGACCACGTCAGCATCAGTTTGCCACCTAAGCAATTTCCGTTGGTGGGCTGACGGAAGGACTAAAATGGAACGCGTTAATTGGTTTAGGGACTAAAAGTGCAAAGAATTAAAATGTAGGGACTAAAACGGAAAAAAGTCAAAATGTAAGGACTAAAAGTGCATTTACGCCAAAATACATTAATGATGTGGAAACTAGACTACTTTGAAAATACTCCAACTCCATTCAGCTGTAGTGATGGTGTGAAATTTGCTACATTAGCTTGCCACGTTAGCCTGGTGTGAAATTTTTTATCAAATATTTTATGTCTATATACTTTTTTTTTTTTTTTGGTAAACAAAAAAATGGGGGCTTTATGGTTGTATTTCAACCCGGGCAGGGAGCCGTGCAGCCAGCGGTACTTACGTACGTGTGAGAGTCACCTCGCCTTACAAGCGAGTACACCCCTCACTAAGTATACCCACCAACAGGAGCCCGCTGGCAGCGGGAATCGAACCTGGGCTGATTAGGTTGAGCAAACGAACCATGCCAGCTGAGCCAAGCCCTCGTTGGCATGTCTATATACTTTCTCACTAAAATAACATTTGTTGAATTGGAACGCATGGTGTAATATGAAACAAATAGTTGGGAAATACTAAGAGAGAGATGATGTGGCAATTCAGGTGAGACAAATTAAGGCCAAGAGCGATGCCCACAATGTTGATAAGTGGCATTGATTTAACCTCAAGGAGTTTAGATGCCCACAATGTTGATAAGTGGCATTGATTTAACCTCAGGGAGTTTAACACATGGCATTGAGGTTCAACAAGGAACACGTGGAAAGTATAACCAGAAATAACTACTACAACCTCAAGTATAAATAAAAGCTTAATCTATAGAAAAACACAACATAAGAACTTATTGAGATAATTTGTAATTAGTTTCTTAGGAGATTTACTCAAACAAGCTGAATGTTAGTAACAATAAACTATTATACGAGTTAAGCTTTTATATATGTATATATATATATATATATATATATTTATATATCTTATTGTATTAATTGATTTCAACCTTGATTCCAATTATCATCCCTCCTAAAATTTCTAATGTAATTGGTTTCTTTTCATTAATAAGAAAGCACTTGAGCGTTAATTACATTTTATTCTTCCAAACCTATAATTTCCCTCCAAACTTTGATAATTCTTGACTGAGCAATGCTAGAGAATGTGCAGTAAAAATTGGGCTAATTACACCTCCTTTAATTCATTTAGGTTTGAAGGAACGACACTCCATTTCAAACTTGAAGAGAAAAAACAATCAACTCCATGACATTTGTTTGACTTAATGGTAAAAATTTTGTGGACTACCTTTTGGTTAAAGTACATCATAGTTTCTAGGAAATGCCTACATTTTTTTTTTTTTTTAGTTTATTTATTTTTATAATGTTTCCTACGTCTTTGCCATCATTAAATAACTTCTTCTTTTTTCCCAGTGACTTAACTGCAACTTTTCAAATTACACTTTCTGATTGTAAACTAAAAATTGAAAACTGAAATTTGGAAAAGCAATTGTAAGGACTAGATTTGATCCTAGACCCAAAACAATGAATTTGTAGAGAGTGAATAGAAGAACTAAGCTTAAAGTGAATGAGATAACAGTTATAATGAGTTTCCAGGACAATCAAATAGAAATGAACTAGGTTTATACAAGAGAAATGGGTCCTCGGCACTATCCGAAGAGCTCTTTTCTAATATATATTGGATGACAATGGTTACAGAAGTTGTTGAAATTGCTATAGTGCTTTCTCTGTTCATTCTCCCCCGCTTTCCATGGTCGGTTTCTTCTATTATATATCCCTTTTAAACGATCTTCGCCTCCCACTTGTTGATCATCTAAGCCTATTCCTAAATGTCTGTCCCATCAGACATCCTTTCTGGCGTTTTGTGAGTTGTGGTACTCGAGGTAGCATTGTTCAGAGGTCTTGTCCACATAAATATGACCAGAAAATTAGTTGCAGGGCATTCAATGCGGTGGTAGCAACTTTCTCTTAGATATTTTTAAGTTCCTATCCTTCTTGTATGTTTGTGGCACACGTCTCTATTACTAGAGCTTCTTGGAAGGTCACTTTGATCACTAGGATCCATACCTGATCTGTGTTTAGCTTATCTGAGGAGGTATTCTTTCTCGGACTCGGACTACTCATGATCTCAGCTAAAGCCCCAAGCTCTCGACCAAAACCCAAGACCCAATTGCATGATTTAGGCCTATGACCCCACAATAACCCCTCAAAACTTCGGTTTTCTCCTCTCATCCGAGGAGAAAGGTGGGGTTTTGAATTCTTAAGAGTTAATTCTACTTAAATCCTTTGACTTACACCCGTGGGAGTGCCGTTTTACACGCCCCATATTTGTGCGGTAAATTACTCCTTTCAGAGCTACCAATCTGAGGAGTAGGTTATAATCTTAGGTCTGTCTTGACACTTAGTGAGAAACAAATAAATATCATGGAACGTTACTTTTCCCAAAGTATGTGGTCCGATGATCCATGCATAACTAAGGTTCTGTTTAACACTTAGTAGGAGGTTCGAAGGACCTGATGTAGCTAAAGCTCTTCTTAGCAGGAGGTCCGAGAGACCCGACGTAGCTAAAACTCTGTTTAACACTTAGCAGGAGGTCTGAGGGACCCGACATAGGTAAGGCCCTTCTTAGCAGGAGGTCCGAGGGACCCGACGTAGCTAAGACTCTGTTTAATACTTAGCAGGAGGTTTGAGGGACCCGATGTAGCTAAGACTCTTCTAAGCAGAAGGTCCGAGGGACCCGACATAGCAGAAGGTCTGAAGGACCCGACGTAGCTAAGGCCCTTCTTAGCAGGAGGTCCGAGGGACCTGACGTAGCTAAGGCTCTTTTTAACACTTAGCAGAAGATCTGAGGGACTCGATATAGCTAAGGCTCTTCTTAGTAGGAGGTCTGAAACACCCGACGTAGCTAAGGCTTTGTTTAACACTTTAAAACAAAGATTAGAAAATAACAATATATACCTTCTAGAACTAACCCCGCTGCGGAGCCCCTTTGATTTGCCACACCATCAACATATACCTTTTAGAATAAAGGTTCTTGCAGGGAGATTGTGCCAACTGATTTTCCATCCATGCTCTGTGTTGCTGCCACTTCCTCTAATGGAGGTTCAGCGAATTCGGCCACCAGATTCACGAGGACTTGATCCTTTGTCAAAGGTATGAGGCATGCACTTGATGTCAAAAACCCCCAATACTGTGCCCCATATAGCAATTCTCCCCGTGTAATCAGCACTTCGAAGTATAGACCTCGGCCTCATATAGTGACTTACTAACATAGTAAACTGACCACCATAATGACTTTACCCAGGAACTCTTGCTGATGGGGGCCTAAACCTATCATAATTAACCGTTGCACTTACTATCACACAAACTCTTCCCACAGACGGCGCCAATTGTAAGGACTGGATTTGATCCTAGGCCTAAAACAATGAATTTTTAGAGAGTGGGTAGAAGAACTAGACTTAAAGTGAATAAGATAATAGTTATAATGAGTTTTCAAGACAATCAAATAGAAATGAACCAGGTTTATACAAGAGAAATGGGTCATCAGCACGATCCGAAGAGCTCTTTTCTAATATATATTAGATACCAAATGGTTACAGGAGTTGTTGAAATTGCTATAGTGCTTTCTCTGTTCATTCTCCCCCCCCCCCTCTCCATGGTGGGTTTCTTTTATTATATATTTTCTTTAAACGATCTTTGCCTCCCACTTGTTGATCATCCAAGCCTATTCCTGAATGTCTGTCCCATCAGACACCCTCTCTGACTTTTTGTGAGTTGCGGTACCCAAGGTAGCACTGTTCAGAGGTCTTGTCCACATAAATGCGGCTAGAAAATTAGCTGCAGGGCATTCAATGCAGTGGTAGCAGCTTTCTCTTAGATATTTTTAAGTTCCTATCCTTCTTGTATGTTTGTGGCACACGTCCCTATTACTAGAGCTTCTTGTAAGGTCACTTTGATCACTAGGATCTATACCTGATCTGTGTTTAGCTTATCCGAGGAGGTATTCTTCCTCGAACTCGGACTACTCACGATCTTGGCTAAAGCCACACGCTCTTGGCCAAAGCCCAATACCCAATTGCATGATTTGGGCCTATGACCTCACAGCAATAAATGTCTGTTCCCTTAACACTTGAAACCCACCATTATTAAAATCTGAAGAAGGATCATGAAAATAAATATGTGGGGAAAAAATGCAAAATATGGAAGAAGTGTACCTCCTTTGTCTTTACTTATGCAAAAATTTACAAGTCTTTTGGTGCTGGAAAAAAATTTTATTATTTTATTAAAAAATTAGAATATATTATTATTATTGAAATTAATGGAAGGGAGTGGAGTGTTATTTTCTTCAAAACTCAAGAAAGGAAAGTATAATCATCCCTAAAAAATTTCATAATTTTTTCTTACAACTTGCAAAGTTGATAATTTTGATTAAAGTAGTATTATTTTCATATAATCGATTAATCATTGACACAACTTTTATCGTGTAATAGTACGTAGTAACATAGAATCTCAACATTTGTGAACTTTTATGTTTCTATAACTCTTTTTTCTTTACATGACTTGCCTCTCTCTTGAATCTGAATACATATAACTTAACATTAATTATTTGTTATTTAAATAAGAATTGATTCTCATATGTGTTAAAGAGAATAAGATTCTCTCTATTTCAAGTTCTCTTATTTCATCTATTTCATAGTTAAGATTACATTTTTCTAGATCTAATTTTGTACGGACTGTCATGTCATTTAACTAGGCTCAAATGTTTATTTTCAAAATTCCTAAATTTAGCTTTTAGTTTTTTTTTTTTCAAAAAATATACTAAGAACCTAAGTAAGCCAATAAATAAATAAGGAAAGGGGAAATAATAGAAAGGCAAATGTTAACAAATACCATAACGTGCTTATTAAAGCTAGACTAATGTGGGTCTCATTTAATAAAAAAGTTGAATAAATGTAACTAAAAGACATTAACTGGTCCTATAATTTATTTTAATAATTTTTTTTTCTCTCCATAAAACTAGCCTCACAACTTATAAAGCTAAAAAAAAAATAAATAAAAAAAAGACATAAAGCTGCGACAAAAAAAAAAAAAAAATTTTGCACAAAAAAGTCAAAAAGCCGTTGTTAACAAGGTACCAGTTAACAAAACTCTTTGTTTTTTACATACCTGGGAATGAAGGAAATCATGATCGTTTAAAAAGCCTGACACTTTTGGGTCACATGACTAGCCAAAACGGCCAAATACAACTGTTGGCCGAAATTATTAGTGTTTTACTACTGTTTGAGAAATATTTAGCAATCTACCACCTTTTTGTCCAATCATTGTTTTTGGCCAATCACTGTTTGATATGCTTAAACATACATAACTAGTCACCATACAACAAAAAAATAGTTCAATATATATGGTACTTGAGTTTATAACTCAAGTACCACATTACAATTCTAACCCACTTCAATGGCATTTTTTACAAAACTCAAGTTTATAAGCCTGACTCTTTTGAGTCACATGATCGAGCATATATTCAGCTGAAGCTAATTTCCAAGACTAGAAAGCCTGACACTTTGGGTCACATGATGATCAGTGTGCAGCTGAAACAATTTCCAAAAACCTGCGATTTCACCAAAGTTCTCTATTTGTCAATATAAATGCAATATACCTCTTCCATTTCCACATAATAATAGCACTACTGCTTCACATTCTTACTGTACTATACTCCCAAGCCAAAAGCCAATCTTGATAAACCAAAATCAAGCAAACAAAATAGCCATGACCATGAGCAGCAAATTCGAGTTGGTGTGCATCACATACCCTAGAATGGGACACATCGTTGCAATGGTTGAGTTTGCACATCACCTTATAAATCATGACCCTCGATTCTCCACCACTGTACTCATCATCACCATGCTTGAGAGAATGCTAGTTAACACCTACATCCAATCACGTGCTGCCACATCAGCCTCCACGAATATCCGATTTGTCCATCTCCCTACTTTGGAAATGCCCACACCTAATCACATCTCCCAAACTCCCCTATGCCTTGTATCCTCATTTATTGAAAAACACAAACCCCATGTTAAGCAAGCAATCACAAGCCTCATGGCAACTAAGTTGGACCGACGATTCGTTAGGTTATTCATAGACATGTTTTGCACTTCCATGGTTGATGTAGCCAACGAGCTTGACATCCCTTGCTACCTTCATTTTCCATCTCCAACTACCTTTCTTGGTTTCATGCTTCATCTTCCAATCCTAGACACCCAACTTACCACTGAGTTAGCTGAGTTGGACACTGAGTTGGTCATTCCAAGTTTTGTTAACCCTATTCCTCCAAGTTTTTTGCCTTCTATGGCGTTAAAAAAAGATGGGTACTCTTGCTTTTTGTACCATGCACGTAGGTACCTTGAAACGAAGGGTGTTATTATTAATACATTTAGTGAGCTTGAGCCTTATGCACTTAACTCATATCACACTGTGGCTGGAACTCAATTTTGGAAAGCTTGTGGCATGGTGTACCAATTGCCACTTGGCCAATTCATGTTGAGCAACAACTGAATGCCTTTGAGTTGATGAAAGAGTTCGGATTAGCAATTGAAATTAGGTTAGATTATAGGGAGGGTAGTGATTTGGTGTTGGCAAATGAGGTAGAGAGAGGAATAAAGAGCTTAATGTACTGTAACAATGAAGTGAGGACAAAAGTAAAGGAAATCAGTACGAAAAGCAGGATGTCTATGATGGAAATGGATCATCGTATGCGTCGTATGCGTCAACGAGAGCCCTAATTCAAGAATTAGTGCAATGATAATTCAAGGTGTGCCCAGTTTATAATTTGACTAAATAAATTCTATTTCTTTTATTTTTCTCCTCACTTTATAATCAAAAAATAAAAAGAAAAGAAAAGTCTTTACTTTTTCCTCTCACATTTTAATCCTCATTTGAACAAAACCACTATGGCTGCTTCTGAAAAATTCCTATAATTTCTAGGTTCATTATGGGTTTGGGCTCTTTATTGTCATGACAATTTTTTTTTTTTAAGTTTGTTAATTTGAAAAAACTTGTAGTAAAATTTTATCTAAAAAACACTTTAGTGTTTTGATTATGTGACTGATTATTTGATCTAAAAAACACTTTAGTGTGTGGGTTCCAATTAGCTTAATTGGTAAAGTTTCTGATAGTTGTATAAAAGATCTAGAGTTCAATCCCCACCTACACCAAAAATTTATTAGTGTCTTGGTTTGATGATAAAAAGCTATCATCGAGAGCGGACACCAGAAGTTGAAACCTCAAAAAAAAAAAAACACTTTAGTGTTCTGATTATGTGGCTAATTATTTTATAAGGCACGAGAGATTAATTAGTGCTATTCAATTATTTGTATAAAAGTTTGTACTCCAACACACCGGATATAAGTGAAATTTGTCCACACCAATTCAAAACTCCGGTGGGTAGGTGAACTCACTGACAAAGGAGAAAATATGTTGTTCATAGAGGGGACCACATCATTTCACTAAAAAACTTTCACTTATTTAAAATTGTTGATTCAATAATTAGTTTCTGTTTAAAAATTTTTCTGACTCAGTAATTTTAAACATATGGGAGTCTTTTAGTGAAATAGTGGACAAATGACGTGGTTCACCATGAAAATATTATAATTTCTCCTGACAAAGGGTGTACTTTTTTGTTGATTCAATGGAATCGTAAATTTGGTTCTCAAGATCTTATTGAACCAACATGGGGAGGATTTTTTTTTTCCCTGTTTAGACTTTAATAAAGAAAAGGCACACACTTAGTATCCGTTTGGATACACGTTCACACGTTTTCAACTCTAGCATGTTTTTTTTTTTTTTTTTTTCAGCTGCAGTTGTTGACCAATTCTCCCGTAAACAGTGCATAGATGCACTGTTTATGGGACCCACAAACTTTACTTTTCAGCAATTTTTTCATTAAAAATGGGTCCCACAGTACTATTCATACATTTAAAAATTATTTTATTACAATATTTTCAGTTTTCAGTTTCAGCAAAATAAATTCTATTCAAACATACCCTAAGATATATACTTTGTACAACAACTTTGTTTGTTAAAAGTCATGCCTCAAATAATATTTAAAGGCAAGTTAAGAATCAACTTCAATTAGTCTTCAAGTTGGGTCTGACTTTAATGGTAACTCATGAGTCATGACACATGTGAATCATGTGATATGAGTCCTAGTTTTTTGCTTGAGTGCCCATTCAAAATTTGAACTTCTTGAAGCAAATACAACCCTTCGACACATGGAATTAAACCAACACAAAAAAGGCAGCAAGTAATTGCAGTACTTCAAAGGACATTGTATTTGAATTCTGGACCACAATCTGTACCCCAAATGTGGGCTCCACTATTGTTTCTTACCCAATTTAGGCCATGGGCCCAAGATGAGATGGCCCACTCTGCTTTGTTGGATGCCGTTGATCACTTTCGTTTTCTGTTGTGGACCCCGCAATTGCATGCATCAACACGTGTCTAAAGGCGAATTTGGTACATGCATCAAATCTTAGGGGCTGAGCGCATAGTTTTAGGTGATGAGTAAAGCACAAAAAAATTTCCCTTTTTTTTTTTTTTTTGGTTTTTACTTTTTAGTGAAAGAGAATCTAAAACCTGACACGGTTTCAGTTACTAAAATACCACCGGCCAGAGTCCATGGTTTTGTTGTGCTTCTCCAAGATATAAAAGTAAAGGTAATTTTGCTTTTGTACCCTTAATTTTTGCTGTATTTATAGTTTTAGATACATATTTTCATTTTCAAAAATTGTTCAATTTTACTACAATCATTCTCTATTATTAATTCTGTTTTATACCCCCAAAAAATATATATATATATATAATTCAAATTCCAGATTTGAGATGACAATCAATAAATATATATATATATATATATATGAGAATTTTAAACTATGACATCCGCTCCTGATGTTAATTCTTTATCATCAGAACAAGACACCAATAAGTTTTTGATATAGGTAGGTATTGAACTCAGATCTTTTATTCAACCATCAGAGACTTTATCAGTTAAGCTAACTGGAACCCATCAATATAATATATCTTTAGGTTAAGGAGAAAAGTCTATATTCATTTTATTGGCTTATAGTTTTATAAGTATGGTTACGATGAAATTAGCATTTTTTCAAAATAAAAAAAAAAAATTGTCATCGAGTATGTTACCCATACAATTAGATTAGTATGTGTAGAGAGAGAAAATTCCTAAAAATTTAGTTGTTTACAGTATGGTCATACGTAGGATTAGAAAATTGCTTGATTATTCATGAAATTGACTAACATGCTACAACAAAATTTGCCTCTTTCACTCAACTAAAAGCCTAGTCAACTTCAAATGGGAAAAACAACAAATTTATGTATATATCTAAATATTATTGCTTTGACTATGGTTCCTGAATGTTAGTGTCTCATTACATACTCGTATGGGAGAATGATGGAAGTGAATAAAATTGTTTGTTTGTAACATTTCCCTGCTATTATTCGTTGGAGTATAATGACAATTTCCAATAGTATAATGAAAATTTCAAAAATGTGAAAACTACTTCTTGTGTAGGTCTTCAAATTTTTTGTTAAGAATTCTTAGAAGATCAAAATTAAATTTTCTTTTTATAATAATAGATCGAACTTTGACTGGAAAAAAAAAATTAGTCATATGAAAATCAGATTACTCTGAAATAATAAATTAACTCCAACTTCATCTACCATACGCTAAATGTTAGCTATAAGCCTATACTAGTTAACGTTTTTAAAAATAGTTCCCTAAAAAAAAACTTTTTTAAAAATATTTCCCTAAAAAGAAAAAAAAATTTAAAAATATAATTTTATTATAGTAATGGATTTTACCCATTAATCCAATTATTATTACACCTAAAATTTATTAGGCAATTGGTTTCTTTTTATTACTAAAAAATCATTTTAACTTTGCTTAACTTTTTTCCCCCCCAATTCCAAATAACAAGTTAACTATGATCCCCTCTAAACTTGGATAATTCTTGATTGAGCAATGTTAGAGATTTCTTAATATAAAACTTTATAATTGTTTTACAACTTGTGAAGTTGATAAGTTATGATGGAAGTAATATTACTTTCGAATAATACATTGATCATTAACGCAGTTTTTGATGCATACTAATAGTAAAATACCATCTTAACTCCCGTTATTTATTTATTTATTTTATTTTTTGATATAAGATAATAATTTAGTTTAATTTAAGTGTATATGTATGCAAAACTCCTTTCTAAAGACTTGAACCATGGCCTTTGCCCCCTATACCCTACTAGCACTTATACTTGTAAAATGACCATCGCACCAAGGATTTACAATGGTAACTTCAGTTAAATTTTGAAATTTTTTTTTAGAGAGATTAAATTTTGAATGTTAGTAAACTTATATATCATTTTTTTTTTTTTTGGAGAACTTAAATATCATTTTTGATTACATTATTTTACCTGCAAAATTATGCATAAAAAATAAAATAAAATATGTGCCTTGGACCTTTAGATCTCATAGCTTCTAAATTTTATCTCCCACTGAAAGAAAGATGTTGAATTTGAACAAGTGTAAGTTATTATTATTATTATTATTATTATTATTATTATTATTATTATTATTATTATTATTGTAGGGATAAGGGCACTGTGAGGACACGGAGCGAGCAGCACATGATGGCCACGACATACCCCGGCCTGGCAACATTAGAAGTTTATCCTCTTTGGGTTGCTAGGCCCTCAAGGTTTATCTCTCAGCCAAAGAATGGGAGTTGTCCCACATCGGGCAGAGAGTGCTCCCACACACGCTTAATAAGCCTCTGGAGCTCACGTGGCCATCATGTGCCAGGCCGGGGTATGCCGTGGCCATCATGTGCTGCTCGCTCCGTGTCCTCACAGGCACAAAATCATATATTGGACTTTGAGTTTTATCCGAGGATAATGTAAGGTCCGAGGAGAGATAAACAATTACGAAAAATCCTAGACTGGAGTTTGATAAATATGAGATGAATGGAGACAATCCGAGAAAGGAAGCCCCAAAAATATCTAAGGAAAAGCTGCTACCACCGCATTAAATACGCTGCAACTACTCTTCTGGCCACATTTATATGGAGAAGACCTCTGAATAGTATGACCTTGGCTACCGCGACTCACAGAAAGTTAAAGAAGGGTGTATGATGGGACGGACACTCAAATGAAGACTCGGATGATCAACAAGTGTAGGATCAAGATGGTCAAGAAAAAAACTATATAATGTGAAAAAACCCTTCATAAAGGGGGTGGAATCAAGAAAGAAACACTTTAGACACTAAGAACCAAACGTATAACCAAATTTAGAACAATATATATCATAGCTGACCTCCTCGGATATTGGCCGAGGACAACTTCCAGAAGTTAAACTTATCTATTTGATTCTTCTTATCATCTAAACTCATCCTAACTCATTGTATTGATTGCCTAATTCGGGTTAGCTCAGCTTTCTTTACCTACTCTCTACAAATTTATTGTTTTTTGGGTCTTTTTGGTTGATTCATCCACTGTTTGGGCTGGAGAACCAAATATGTGTCCTTATTATTATTATCATCTAAATGTCAACTCCTGTTCACACGTGTTGAACGGAACAAAATCCCTTTCCATTTCAATTCTTCTCTATTCCGTCTATTTCATGGTTAAGATTTTTTTTTTTTTTTTTTTTTTCGGAACTAATAGTGTTTAGATTGTCAAAATATTGAACCAAGCTCAAATGTTATTTCAAAAGTCCTAGAACTTGTTTTGTAACCAATTTCTAGGACAGTTTTCTCTTTTTCGTTTTTTTTTTAAAGGTGAATTTCATAGAAATAATTATGTTTGGCACCTTATTATGAGAAAACAATTCCCAATTTATGCAAATTAATTTTCTAAAAAGACAAAGTTTAGTTATAAATTAGTTTGTAGCTGATGGCTACAGCTCCACTCAATATCATTTTATTAGATATGAATTTTGACAAATTCACCATTGGATTACATATTTTTATTATATTTTTCATTCTTGCAAAAATTCCACAAGATCAAAGATCAATAGCTATGTCATCAATCAAATGTTAAATTTCAAATTTTTGTAGTTTAAAAGTATGCATAAAAAATAAGTTTATAGTTTATGTGGGGACACTTTTTGTCCGTCCTCGGCATGGCTCTGGGCGCAGTGCCGAGGAGGCTCAGAATGTCCCACATCGAAGAGAGCTTCCCCCACTTGCTACCTTATAAGCTGTGAAGCGAAGGAAGTAGTGTACCATCATTTCCGTGTTTTCGACTGCGCCTAGAGCCTTGCCGAGGAAGGCAAAAAAAGTATGTCCCCACAATAAAAAGAAGCTTCTTTTATTGTGGGGACATACTTTTTTTGCCGTCCTCGGCAAGGCTTTGGGCGCAGTGCCGAGGAGGCTCAGAGCTTCCCACATCGAAGAGAGCTTCCCCCACTTGCTACCTTATAAGCTGTAAAGCGAAGGAAGTAGTGTACCATCATTTCCGATTTTCAAAACACAGAAATGATGGTACACTACTTCCTTCGCTTCACAGCTTATAAGGTAGCAAGTGGGGGAAGCTCTCTTCGATGTGGGACGCTCTGAGCCTCCTCGGCACTGCGCCCAGAGCCTTGCCGAGGACGGCAAAAAAAGTATGTCCTCACAGTTTAAATTGTAAATAATATTCGATTGACATAAAATTTGACATGAATGTTAAGAACATAAAGAACATGCAATTTAACGATTAAATTTTCAAAGTATGTAGGCTTGTTAACTTTTTTTTTTTTTTTTAATTTATGGGAGTTGTAGTCAAACTTTGGTATTTCTAAAAACTCCCAAAGACTTGTATTTTTCTCCTCTATTTTTGTTTTCTAACATTATTGTATTGATATAATAATTTTTTTCCCTTTTTTTTTTCTCTCTCTCTCTCAATTAGGCCAAAAATTGTCATCCTTTATGCATGATTTGGTGCATTTGGGGTATGCGATTGATTTAGTGGATTTGGTTTTGCAGATGATGGACCTATATGGAAATGGGTAGAGGTGGAGCCAAGGGGTAGACATGGCAAAACAACTCGAACTCGAAAATTTTTTTTTCTTCGAATAAAAAAGGCCCAACTTGCAAACCACTCGCTTTTTATGGGCCAACTCGACAAATCTGCGACCTGACCCATATTTTACACTTTTTTTTTCTTAAAAAATATTTAGACTACATGCCAAGGTGTTAAGTGTATAAACATAAAGGCACAAAAAACATTGCACTAGCACGTCCTGGCCATTTAGTAGCCACCAGTGGTAGAGGCCATAACGCCATTTATTTAAAAAAAGAGTTGATTGAAAAGAAAAAAAATAAAAAAGGCAAAAACATCTACAACTAAACATCTAACACTAAGTTAAATACCTAGTAGTAGAGTTAAATACTAATACTAAGTTACTAACACTGAATCTAACTAACACAAAACAAAACTAACGTAAAAGAAAAGCCCAAAGGTTATCTTTCTAAAGGCAATTATGAATAATTCTAGTGCAGAATCTACTACCAACGTTGGGTAGATTGAATTATAATCCTTATAAAATATTTTCTTTTTTCCTTTTTACTTAATATGCTATGTTTATTTTTAAAGTTTTTATTATTATTTAGTTTATCTTTCAAAATAATCTAACTTTATTATCATATTAAATGCAACATGAACAGAAGTACTTAAGAAGCCTAATAATTTGACATGGTTCATGACATTTAGTTTTATTTATTTATTTATTCTTCTAAGGGAATGATATCATTAGTGAACTTTGAATCAAAGCGTGTAAGCTTAAAATATATACTTTTTAGTGCTTCTTAGGATCTAACCTTCTCTCAAGTTGTAAAATTGTAATTATAAGCATTTTTTTATATGAACTTTAAGCATTTTAGTTGTGAGTTATTAACATTGAAGATTTTGTTATCATGACTGTAAAGAATTTTAGTCATACTCAAAACTGTTAGAATTAGAAGGATATGGAAAGTTTTATATTTTTTGGTTTGTTTATTTTTTTTCCTTTTACATGTATAATAGAACACAAATAGTTTAATAACAGTAGGTGCCCACTTGACAAAAAAAACACAAAGGGTATTAGGTGCAATTGATTTGATTCATTCTCTCCAAAAATTTTACATTTATTTTTTTACTATTATTTTTTCATATGAAAATAAACGGGTTGACCCAACTCAACTCCCAATCCGATTAACTTGGCCTGTTTTTAACTTGTTTAAAATGACTCGTTTTGACCCGACCTGTTTTGACTTGCAGCCTAATTAACCCAATTCGAACTAAATGTTTCCATGTCTACCAAGGGGGCAATTGCCCCTAACTCCTAAAAAATCTCAAGTTACTCCCTAATTTAACACATAACAAAACCCTCTAATTTAAAGGAAGCACCCGCTACTAACACCTAAAATAAGGAAAAAAGTTACTCCCTACTGAAAAGGGTCCAGACAATACCAATTCATTCTAAGTTATTTCATTCTAAAAAAAAAAAAATTCAAGGCTAAAAAAGAAATAATTTAAAGGCTTAAATCAATGTGTCCTATAATTTACACATAATAATAATAATAATAATAATAATAATAATAATAATAATACACAACTCACATACTATATCTAGGAAAAACCCACAATTTTATTTTATATTATTTATCTTCGGACTCTTTCATGATTTTAAATTATGGATTTTTGCTATAGACCCAAAATTTAAATACTTAGTGTAAGGACACAAATCACAGGATGGGCCTACAAGCAAAAGAAACAGGGGCCCATGACGTAAACAGTATCCTCGGAATGAATTTGTAGAGAGTGGGCCGAGTAAACTTGGTTGAAAACGAGTGGGTTGATGGTCCAAGTATAGTTATGACCAGACTAACATAAATGAAGTGTTGAGATGGCACAGGGTTCTTCTCGGCTTGGTCCGAGGAGTGAGCTTAGGCAACTGTTCTGAGTACTTGTATCTTTCTCTTTCTTGCTTTCTTCTTCATTTACTTCCCTTTTTCTCCTGATTGTTCGATGCCTTCTCTCTCTGCTTCCTGCTCTATTTATAGGTCAATTTGCCTCACGTGTCAGTTAGGTGATTCTCCTTTGATACTTGTCCCATCAACCTTCACTTGAAGTTTCCACACGGCAGCTGTAAAGGGTGAAGGTTACTGTTCAGATGTATTTTCTCCATTAATGCGGCCAGGAGGTTAGCTGCAGGGTTATAAATGCGATGGCAGCAGCCTTTTACATAATATCTCTTTGCTGCCACCTGTCCTCTTTGCCTACATAAATCAGGAGGTTCTTCAGTAATGATAGGATCAATGCTGGGGCATTCATCTGGATCGTCCCTCTGATCATCCGACCAGGCAGTGCTCCTCGAACAACTCTTCTCCTCCTTCATACAAGTTATATTTCAGAGAGGAGTTAAACCAAGTACCTTCCTCATAACTTATTGTCCTCAAACGAACAGGTCTCCTCGGACAGGCCCGCGGCCCACTATCTGGAATTGGGCCTTTTACCCCTACACTTAAAACTTTGAAAAGTAGAGAAATAAAGTTGCAATTAAGGCAATGGTGTGCATATATGATATATAGCTAGATTCAGATCCTCTAGATTTTCTAGGATATTCTACCAAATAGATTTCAAAGGAGTTGATTCCTAGATATCTTTGCAGGTATTAATTTTCTATACTTTTAACATTTTAACGTTAATTGATTTTATTATTTTGTTTAAAAGAATCATATTTGATGTTTAAAGTTTATGTCTTTATATTAATCTCTTACTTTTATTAAATATGAAGTGATTATTTTTGTTTATTTATGTTAATGATATGAAATAAAGAACAGACTATTTTGATTAACTATTTTTTTGTTATTAATATCAATCAATATATTTTAAGTTCGTTTTGCTTATAATTTTTTTTAATCTTACTCCCCTAAACTAAAATCCTAACTTTCCCAAGTATATTTGATTCAGATATTTATTTATTATGATAAATGGATGTTGGTCTGGGGTGGGTGGAAAACAAAATCCCAAAAATATTGCCAAAACAAGTTTTGAAAATACAAAATTGAAGATATTTACCAAATAGACCCTAAAATAGTAAAATTTAAATTTAGCTTTTACTTTTACTTTTATTTAAAATAAAAATAAAAATACACCGAGGATCAAGTTGGCAATTATAAAAAAAGATTGGGAAGTTAAAGAAAAGCCAAAAAAAATAAGAACTAAAAAAAGTTAAAAATAAATAAAAATAAAAACTCAAAATCTAGGGACTGCCCATAATATAATGAAAAGAAGTCAAACAAACAAACTGCTGCTGTTTTGTTTTTCCCAGACGTGGGAATGAAGGAAAACAATCATCGTTGTTTTGTCGAAACGTTTCTCTCTCTTTTTTGTTCTATTTAATGTTAATAATAAAGCCTTTCACTTTGGGCCACATGAGTGTGTGCAACTGAAGCTAACTTCCAAAAACCTGCGATTTCCCCAAAGCCACTCAGATTCCAGTCCATTTCAGCATCTGGGTAGGTCTCAAAATCTCTTTTTTCTCAATGAAATTCAAGTTCTCATGCTCTTGAAATTTATGTGTTACAGTGTTTGTTTGAGCTAAAGTTACCCACTTTCTGATCTTACAGTCACATTTCTCTCTCTCTCTCTCTCTCTCTCTCTTATCTCATTTCTGTCAGTGATATTTCGTCCTTTCTTTGAAATGCTATGGAATTTGGATCTGAACTGATTGTTCTTAGCCTTTTGTTTCTCTGTAATAGCGTGCTTTTTATTTTGGGGTACTAGAATAGTTATAGTTGTTGGCAAACCTGGCTAAGAACTAAGAAGTGAACTTTGGTATCTACATAGACTACATTGTTTAGAAAAGTCTGAAACGTTGTTGATATTTTATTGATTTTTTTGATACTTTTGGATGATTTGGGTTTTCTTTGAAGATGGGAATGATGGTTCAGTTTAATTTATTTGATTTAGATTTGTTGAAGTTTGAAAGATGTTGAGTGTGTGCTATTTTGGTACTCAACAGATTGGTTATGGTGACTTGGATGTCACAAAAGTGTACTAGTCTTGGTATTGTTGAGAGTCAAATTAATCATAGAATGGAAAAAAGCATCACAATTTAATGAGGTTATCTATAAAATTGTGATAGGTTGGCTTTTGTCATTCCAAGATTCAAGTTGAAGATTAGTATTTCTTTCGTGGGATATAATTTTGTAATTAGTATACCTGCATTTTTTGTTTTATTGATTAGAAATGTATTCAATTTTTTTTTTAAAATTATATTTTAGGATGCCGCTACTTTGATCTCAGTGTGCTTTTCTTTGCTTGTCTTGATATTATCACAGGTTTGTGATGAACTAATGATTATTAAGATGTCGGGGCACTCTCAAGTTTGAACCCTACCCATTTCAATTAAGTAGCATTCTTGGTGTGAGAATATCTGAAATTTCAGAATGTTAAAAACCTCTTTCCGGATGGTTAAAAGATGTGATAGAAATTAAGGCCATTGAAAGCAGAGCGTCGCAGAAACTTTGTTTGACAATTGCCTAGATGGGGTAGTAACTTCTTTCTTTTCTGTTAAGCCTATCTTTAATAATCTTGGTGGGGGGGGGGGGGGGGGCAGCATAAGGCTGAGTGCCTGCCTTGTTCATTGGGTACAACCTTTTAGCACAAGGATCTTATCTGAGACTTTTTGAAAAGATTAGCAAAGCATGTTTCATGAGGTCGATGAGAGTTTGATATAGAATTCTAACCTGAGGGCCGCCTTGTTCATTGCATTATTCTTTTTGATTAATATGGGTTACATGGTCATAACTCATAAGTACATTATAGAACCACATAGTTTTTAAAATTTCTGCTTTTGCTTGGTATTAATTTCCCTAATTAGCTAATTTGAAAATGAAGGGTTTCATAGATGATTGGGCAAGATGACAATCTTATTCTTTGGTAAACTAGACTTATCTGTGCTTATAAAAGGGTACAAGCGAATTAGTGTTGCTGGTTTACATGCGTTGTTTATCCCTGTCCTGTAACTGTTATATATGAATAGGTCTTCAGTAAGTGAAATTACTTACTGTGCTAAATATAAAAATTTGTCATGACCAACAATGTAATTTTATTTTTATTCCTTTATAACAAGAAAAATTATTTTATTTCAAACTGGTTGATTGTTTACAAGTCTGGGGACTATTATTGGAAAAATATATAGATTCAATACATCTTCTAAATAGTATGTAGTGAAGAAACTAACAAGCAAAGGTCAGTGGTGATAAAAATAAAGGAACTCTAATTAGTGTCAGAAACAGGTTGCTGAAATAAGAAGATGGTGAAAGAAAGAGATTAACCACATTGATGCATCCTGTAAGGACCAATGTTGAGGAACTGAAAGCAGCCCCACCCCAGGGGTCACTGCTTTTTTGTAGGCGATTGGACTAGAAGGTTGAAGCTAAACTATTTATATAGTCCAAGGTTATTTTCAGTTTAAACTGTATCATTTGAGATTAAAAGATAGTGAATATAATTAGCATAGGGGTAGGAGAATTTAGTACAACCCATATTTTTGTCTCACTATATCTTTCCATTTGTAATCATTGAGCTACTTGGGTAAAAGGGACTTTCACATTAATATTACTGATACTAGAAGAACCATAAAAAAGAAAAATAAAAAAGATTTTGGAAAGAAAGTGCATGTTTACCAAGATCCAATGATTTGATGGAGAATGCTTCACCTCTTATATAATTTGTCACTGATGCAGAACAACTTAATCAATTTAATAATAGAGATTTACTGTATAGTTTTTACTGACTTGCATACCTAAATGGTTAAATGTTGCAGGGATTGTTGAAACTACTGAAGGAGTTGCTTGATCCATAGCACTGGTCTTCCTTCATACCATTTGCAATAAGTGCTACACTGAAAGCTCATTAAAAGACAATTTTTTTTATCATTATTTTTTTAGAATTTGCTCCAAAGCTGCTGCTACAATGTCAATGTTGTCAAAATTGCGTTGTATCACTGTGGATGTTACTGGTACCTTGATAGCTTACAAGGGGCAACTTGGTGACTACTATTGCATGGCCGCCAAATCTGTTGGGCTGCCATGCCCTGACTACAAACGTATGCATGAGGGCTTCAAACTGGCATATAAAGACATGGCCAGCACATATCCTTGTTTTGGGCATGCAGCAAAAATGCCCAACATTGTGTGGTGGAAGACTTGTGTAAGAGACTCCTTTGTCAGGGTAAGAAAATCTGACACAGGCACACAGCCAGTGTATCTATAGACTTGGCTTGTTGTTGTAGTAGTGATTGCTTGCACATCATGGTATGCTGGTACATACATTATTCCAAAGAAGGCATGTGGAATTTAATGGTTCAGATTTTTGACAACTTTTATTGGTAATTAACCCTCCTTAACCTGATGTAATGTGGTGACAATGATGATGCCGAGTGTAAAAGAAGTAGTTTTTGGCTCACAAATTACCTAAACATGCACTTCTCTATATTTTCCTTGTTAGAAAATTATAATGGGAATCATGTTTTGCCAACAGGCTGGATATGAATATGATGAGGAGACATTTGAGAAAATTTTCAGACGCATTTACGCATCATTTGGTTCATCTGCTCCTTATTCGATCTTTCCAGACTCCCAACCATTTCTCAGGTGGGTGCGTGAGCAAGGACTTAAAGTTGGGATTGTTAGTAATGCGGAGTACCGGTATCAGGATGTAATTCTTCCAGCCTTGGGTTTGAACAAGGTACATAAAGTATTCTGTTTTGGCATTCTGGTTCCCAAATTCCTAAGGTGAGAGACGTAATTGTATTTAGCATTGGAATGAAAATCTACTAACTGGTAATATTTCAAACTATACATACGGATGTGCACATGTGCGCGCACACACACACACATAGGGATGATACTGTAAAACTACACATTTTTGCGCGCGCATACACACACCACATAATATATGATAGAATGGCTGATAAATTCTCGCGTTAATACTCTAAAATCATGGTTCCCTTGATTTATATTAAAACCACTGCACATCACTTCAAGGAGTCTCAGAAATTTTGGTGAAGAGTCTTAACTTTTTTATTTCCATATATGCATTTGTATGCAGATATGTATAATGTCTCTCTGTGTTTCTATTCTCTTACATTTTGATGAAGTGCTTTGAATTCTTACATGTATGCGCATGCCATAGACAAGAAATGCTGATGGTGTCAAGCCCGATGTTTTTTCAGGGATCTGAATGGGACTTTGGTGTCTTCTCTGGTATTGAAGGTATAGAGAAACCTGACCCAAGGATTTATGAGGTTGCCCTGGAGAGGGCTGGAAATATTGCACCAGAAGAAACCTTACACATTGGGGACAGCATGCGTAAAGACTATTTGCCAGCAAAGAGTGTGGGGATGCATGCATTACTATTAGACAGATTCAAGACACCAGATGCTAAGGAGTGGAGGCAATCTGGTGCCATTGTGCTTCCAGACTTGATGGCAGTAAAAGATTTGCTTACTTCAGAAAATCCAACTTGCTGAGAGTCATCTGCCTCTTCCATTCATGATGTGCATGTACAAGTTCTTCCCCATCATGTAGTTTAGAGTTTAGTGACAAATATTTTTCAGCTGGTGTGCCCCCTAAATTTTGTTTCTGTAGCATGTTTTCACACACTACTATCAATTTTTTTCGGGGGAGTGGGGGGGTGGTTTGATGGGGGAGAAGTTAACACCAGTTGCAAAGTTATATAATGAGCTCAATCATAAAAGACGGAAGATTATGTGTTTTCTACACTTCGTAGCGTTTTACTTTTAATCTCCATCAACTAAGTAGTATGCTATTATAGGGTGAAGTGGTATCAATGAGCCTTGGCAAGTAGTCTCCAAACATAAACTGCTTCAAAAATATGAGGTCGTCGGATCTTTATTCTTTATTGGAAAGGCTACTCATTTAAGCGTTGAGGAAACACGGACAAGTTGTTTTATTGAGCGGATCTTGTCTAGATTAAAATCTTAAGCATAAAATTAAGTTGGTCTTCTGGACTTTTGTGATCAGAACATTATAGACGGGGATGTAATAGGCAAATCATTAGCGATTGCATAACTTCATCTGTCTCAAGTTGATGATTTCTCAGTAATGTTTCCAACTATTTATTACATTATTAATCAGATCATGAGAAATATATCTTTAAGCAATCCAATTTGCATTCTGAATGCCCTTTGTGTGCTGCAGTTTAAACCTACAAAATCAGTACTAGCATGCTTGAGAACTGTAGGAAGTTTTGAGCTTTTAGTGAAAACCTATTGCAGACCCCAACACATAAGGAGATCAGTCTCTCAGGAGCTGTGATAGACATGATATGCATCCTAGCAAAAAAGTTGCCAACCTGTTCTCAATATAAGCCTTTTGAGTCCAGAGTTACTAGCAAAATCCTTAAGCTTGTTTTGTCTTGTGTTAAGACTTGGAACATTTTGACGACTCTTTTATATATCCTTATTTTGTGTCTTCAATTTTTACTTTATTGCTCAAAGATAAAAGTTATTTATTTATTTATTTATTTATAAGAGCTCAAAGATAAAGGATTCTATGTTAGGAACCCACATATCCTGCACAAAGATATGACAATTGCAGGTTTCTTCATTCAGCCCATATAATTTAGTTCTCTGGACAAAGGCACTGGGACAAGGGGAAGGGCAAGAAGAATGTGTTGCTTTCAGTTTCATTTATATTTGTTCCTCAAAATATAAATTGGCTGTCAATTTGGAAAAGTTTTAAAGAACTCCTTAAAAGAAAAACCCATCTGGGGAAAGTTGTAAACTTTTTAAAAGAAAAACTCACTGAAGATAACCCACTACAAAGGAAATTTCACCATATAGAGAGAGTTAAAACTTATAGTTAGTTTAGCCCAAAGTGTCTTTATGTCTGAACATCTAATCACTAATATTATATTCTTGGCGGTTTTTGAAGTCTTAAATTACATGAAAAGTAAGAGATGGGACAGGTATGCATATATGGCTTCCAAACTTGATATGAGTAAGGCATATGATCAAGTGCAATAAGGTGCTTGAAGGAGACGATGTTGACCCATTTTTTATTTTTAATGACCCAAGTTGTTTGATGATTCAAGTCTTTCATTTCTAGTTTTGTCAAGGGGCCTTGTGCCCATTTTATTTTTTAGTTTTGTTTGAGACTTAAATCTATATCTACATTGTTTAGGGGCATTAAGTCTAATTTTTGTCCTTCATCTAAGAGGTTTTAGGATCATTTAGTTCTATGTCTAGGCCTTAGGCCCATCCCTGTTTGTCTTGAGGTTTTAGGCTCATCTTATTTTATTATAGGGCCTTAGGCCTGTCTTTGTTTTTGTCTAGGGGAATTAGGTCTATCATTGTTCTATAATTGGGTCTCGGGCCCATCCTCGTCTTTTTTAGGGGCTTAGACCCATCTTGTTTTGCCATGGGGCCTTACGCCCATACTTGTTTGTCTAGGGGCCTTTAGGCCCACCTTATTTTCTATTCAGGCCTTAGGCCCATCCTCACTTTTCTTGGGCTTTTAACTACGTCATGTTCTTTTTTTGGGTCTTAAGCCCATCCTTATATTATCTAGAGGCTTGAGGCTTATGTTCTCTCCATCTATGTTTTAGGTCTATTTTTATTCAATCTAGGCTTTAAGCCTACCTTTTTTTTCTTTTTCTTTTTTGGGTCTGTAGGCCTATATTCATGTTGTCTGGGATAGTTGGATTGTTCATCACTTGTCTTGTGTTTTTTGTCTTAACCCTACAACCATTTTGACTTGTCAAGGAGCATTAGGCATCTATTATATCAAGTTGGTAGTGGAACTTTGGCTGATATAATTGGCAGTGGAGCTTTGGTTGATTATCAAAACTAATTTATAAATATAAAATAAAATAATATCATTCGATTTTAGACCACTAGAAAACTTGGTTTGTTTGTTTAACCTAATATATTAGCTGAGTTCTTTCTTAGCCAAGTGTACATTAGACCAATTGTTAAAAGTGTTGGTGTTAGTTAACGGTTAGATCAATTGTCAAATCGTGAGCATAAACTTGTCTAAATATAGATTACTAAGTCTATAAGGTATATTAGACAATACTCAAGGTGTTCAAGTCAGAACACAAGAAAAAGGAAGCTGCAAGTTCAGGAAATTTGAAACATGCTAGGTTCGACCGATCGAGACACGAATCTATAGAATTCAATTAAAACCCAACAACCTATTAAGCTCATCAAGTGATTAGGATTTCAGATCCATTTTACTAAGTATTTAAAATAAACCCTAAGACACGTTTTTAAAAAGACTTTGGAGCTTCTCTTTTGAGATCTAAAGGTTTTGTGTCTACTCCTTTCAAAGTCACTATCGGAAATCAATCTACATATCATTAGAACCTGTTGATCTAAAGTTGCTACATAAAATCAACCACAATTGATGATCTAAACCTTTGAGTGATGTTCTCAAAGTCACAAACATGAGCATTTATGTGCAACAGATTCATAATAGAAGAGTATGTAGATTCGGAGTTACATGTAGTCACGTGAATAAGTACTACAAGAGGTAGCAGTAGGAGGTAGCAGTAGATTTAGGGTTAAGTCTATTGTAAAAACTTTCATTCTATTAGTGAATTATTGCCTTTGCTTAGGTTAAATCCTCCACAAGTTTTTATCTTGAAACTGAACTATATCATTTGTTTTCTTAGATCATCATATCATTGTGTTATTTGCTTTTTTGCTGTATATGATATGATTTATTATAGTTTAACCTAAATCTGCATATATTAGGTTAAACAATCTGACTTTTCCAAGGGTCTAAAATCTAACAAACATGCAAATTGTTAAGCAAATATATTCATACACAGCATCACCAAAAAGCAAAACAAATAGAAGTGACACACTCTACACATAAAATGCAAGTCGTACATCACTATACACACTTATCAAAATAGTAAACAGTTTAGTTTAGTTTTTTTTTTTCATGTATACCGAGACCCACCCACAGTTAGCTATAGCCTATAAGTAGGGTGGCAAATGGGTGGGTTGGGTCATAAATGGGTTGGTTCATAAATGGGTTGAGTGTGTAATTACCTATTTATCCATTTATGACCCGTTTATATATAAATTAATTATCCATTACCCGCTCAACCCATTTAATTAGTAACCCGCCCATTTAACCCAATACGACCCAAATGTTGAATACCCTGTTGACTTTCAAAATTACCAAAATACCCTTAAATACCCAAAATGACCCAAATACCCCCTACACTTTCAAAATTACCAATATACCCTTGACATCCAAAATTACCAAAATACCCCTAGAATAATAAACTTGAGCTTTTAGAAAAACCATAAGGTCCAACATTTTTATCCATTTTTTTAACATAATCCCACTAAAAACGTAAAGATCCAAAATTTAGAGATAGGCAGATAGATCCAAAACGTAAATATCCATTTTTATCCATTTTTTTTAACATAATCCCACTAAAAACGTGAAGATCCATTTTTCAACTCATTTTTGAGGATAATTTTACTTTTTACCATATATTTCGGCAAGCTAAACCAAAAATAGAGAGAGGGAGAGAGAAAAAAAAAAAAAAAAATCTTTCAAACAAGAATGACACTACTGTCCACAAGTACATGTCTGATTCTGATACTATTTCTATTCAATACCTAGAGAATTTGAGATAGGCAGATAAACCCTTCACTCTCTTTCTGTGCACAGATCCTAAAACCCCCCAAAACCCAAAAAACCATTACAAATTTCTACAACAAAACCATCATCATCATATCATGGCCTCATCAATATCAATAACGGCAGACCTAGCCAGCACCTTCCTGATACTGAGAGAGAATTCAGAAGTTTACATTTTCGAATTTTGGTGCACACACTTATCAAACGGAGTTAAGACACAAGTAAATAGAATTAAATGGTTAATCAGCAACAATATACATGTCAGGGAATACTCCTCTCCTATTACAAACATGAACTCTCATGAATCCAAAAATTTCAATAGAATTAGAAAACCAACAGTCAGTGGACTGCTTCAAGAAGAACAAATACTTATTTCAGCTATTCCACCCATCTTAAATAATCAAATTGAACTTTGAAGATAGATAAACATATAAAATTCGAAAATTGAATCACTGCATGTGATCAGAAACAAACATTACAGAGTAGCTCATAATTCAACACCAATATCAAAACAGTATTATTTATAACCTTAATTAACATTGCCCAAAAACTTAATTACGCTCCAGCAATCATAGAGAAAAATAAAACCAGTAATGAGCTATATTTTAGCTTAAATTTTTAATGAATCTTTATCAGAATAGTACTCTGACATCCACAATTAAAACCACTGAAAATTTGAAGCCAAAGATGGTTGCACCTAAACAGTAACTTCATGCACTTGATACAACTCAGTTCAATATTTGTACATCATTCTTCAGGTATACTAGTCTCACCAAACCACCGCGGAGGATCAAATCCAAAACCACCTGACAAAGTAATGAGATGGAGATCTTAAGAAAGGATAAAGCGAGATCTAAAGAAAGAATAGATCAGCATATAAAATGTGATCAGTCGTACATGGAAACAGAAGCCTTTGTAAATGAATCTACAAGTATCATTCCTGTATCACCAGCACCAGATTCTTTGGACTATTTTCCAATGGTGGTTTTGCAATAAGACATACAAAGACAGCATAATCTTCCATCATATATTTAATATGATTCTTCATCAAACACACTTCAAAAGGGTAAAATAAGAGAAGAATGCAAGGGTAACAATCAAATAACACTATAACAGCCTATAGCTGGTCTATGTAAAATTTTAATAACAAAATCAAATGTCAAGAACCACAAGTCCACAGCTATGGTCTGATGACTACAACACAGAACTTACAATTAGGGATCCAAAAATGCATCATAGCATCAGGCATTTAATTAGAAATATATTAAAAACAACAAATAGTCTAGGAAAAAATGCTTGGCATTGAATTAGAACTAATTGAGCTAGAATTATTAAAACTACCTAAACCTCATCATTATATGTAATGTGTCCAGAAATGCATAGGTGTTCAAAATCCTCCACAAGGTGCTCATCATCATGATCAGGTATAACTAGCAAAGTAAAAAACTAGTAAGTAAATATAAAAAGGGAGAATGCATAATTTAATAAAAATTACAAGTACATGAAAAAGATATTTACCTTGCCCACCAAACAACCAGCTGCGGGAACATAATAAAGCCTCTGCATTTTGTGGCAATAGACAACTGCGGTACTTATCAAGAATTCGACCACCAATGCTAAACGCAGACTCTGAGGCAACAGTAGTGATAGGAATACTCATAATGTCACAAGCCATCAGTGAAAGTTCTGGAAAGCGACCACAATGTGATTCCCAATATTCAAGAATATCCAAGTCCGTATGAGTGTTATGGTCAAACCTGGCCTCTTCCAAATACACATCTAATTGTGACTTACTATTGATTGAACCAAAAATTTGACTCTCAAACGTATCAAAACCAGCAATATCAGCATCTCTTACCTTCTCATTAGCACCACTACTAGATGCATTTTCAACCATAATGTGTGCTTCATAATTAGTGGCGCGTAAATATCCTTCGAAAAGGGAATATAACTTATCACGAAGATCCATCACCATTTTTGTCCCGTTAGTGCCATAAAGTTGCCTATAACTGAACTCCACAAACTGCTATTCTAATGGATAATGCAAATAAAACCAGCTCAGGAGTAAAATACGGAAAATTTGACTAATCTTCAAGCTCTTCAAATGGATAATGCAGTCACCAGTGAGTGACTCTACTTAGTGGTCCACCATAATTTATTAAAATCGTCTTAAATGGAGTATTTTTTTTATTTATTTATTAGAAAAGTCAGTACATCCTTTTTGAAGGTTTTAAAGGGAGAGAAAAAGAAAAAGAAAAAGAAAAAAAAGAGAAGGAGGAATATGTCACATATATTGATTGAGCTAACAATTATAATTCCAAAAGTTGCATGGTTCTTTAAGAAAAATTTGAACACCAAGAAAAACGGGATAAAACGCTTAAGGACTTTTTGTTAAGCTAATCAAGAACACCAAAAAGGATGCAACCGAAATACATGATACATATATAAGAGAAGAGCTCAGCAATAAAAAATAAATAGAATGAAGTACAAGGAGTAAAGAAAATTGTATAGAAGAAGAGCTGCTTCCACCAAGAGAATTTCAAGGAAAAATACTCTCTGCACAGAATATTTTCACTACGTTCAGGCCAATGCCTCTATTTTGGTTTCTGGCTTAAAAACTATACTCAATACAGCTCCGCCTCATAACATCAGAGGAGAAAAAAAAAAAAAAACCTTTTCTAAGTAATATATATTGCCTTAAATACTACATTGATGCAACATTTTTAGACCGACTAATTATCACTTGAAAACAAAGTCATTTTGGTAAAAGGAATGTCACAAAGATAGAGTCGATCGTTTCTTCATGCAAGCAAGAAAGTTACAGGAAGTCTGATTCACCAATGACCAAACCTTCAAGAAGTTCCACGGAGGGGCTCTAAAAGAACCCTATTGTGTATGGCCAATGTTTCATCATTTTAGAAGGTGATTCTATTTCTACCCATGTAAAGCTTTATATAAAGAAGCATGAAACAAAGATTCCGAGACAAGTAATAACATTTTATTGGTTTTTCTTTTTCCAATTCGGATGAATATTATATATCCATTACTCAAGAATTGGAAGAGAGAGACAATGTGCGAATCACCCTACACATATTTGAACACAAGGTTCGAAACTAGCTAAATACTACATGGGCATAAGTAGTATAAATATAATGGCACATAACAAAAGAGATATGAAGCAAAAGAAAAGGAGAAAATGATGGTTTCCAAGTAAATTTTACCGTATAAATATCAATGATAGAAGTAGGCCTAATGTTGATGATATTAAGGACCTCAGCCTTGGCAAGGCCATAGATTTTACACTTGTCGACGAAGTCATTGATATGCTCTCTGGTTTGATTGCAAGCAGCAGTCTGGACCAAATAATCATACACCTATATATAGCACCCACATAAAAACGTCAATAAGCCCACTACTAAAGCCCCAACCTTTAGTGAAAAAATGTAGTGGGGTGGGTGAGTTGGAGTCCAGTAGTCCACATTGAAAGAGAAGAGAATGAATAATAAGACCTTGTATTCGGAAGGAGAAACTTGAGCAAGAACACGAGTGGAATCGTTAGCAGCCCCTTTTGAGCGTAAAAAGTCTACTACTTCGTAATTCGTAAGCGCACCTGCATTCGCTTCTAATCTGCCAAACCAAAAACAATTAATTTTAAGCAAAACAAAGATGACCGACCCCACCCTCTCAGTTTCTAAACAAAAGCTACATACATCTTCATCCCCTGAAGGGCGGCCGGAGAAGCCGAAAATACCTCCCTGGAGCCGCCGAAGTCGATTTGCTTTTGGGTTTCCGAAAATAGATATCTCTCTCGCTCTCTCAATCTCCTTCTCCCTTTCGCTCTCTGTTTCCTCTTCTCTCTTTCAGTCTCTGTCTCTGTGTCTCGGATTTGGGCTTTAGGGCGTAGAATTTGCCACAAATTGGATCCATTTCTTAGCACTTTATCGGTTTGGTAGTTTAGGCTACCAAAACACAACAGGGCCCTTTTTTTTTTTTTGGGTTGCATATTGGACTTTAAAATTGAAGGCCCCTAAAAAAAAAAAAAAAACCAACCAACCAACTTGAGCATCCCTATTTGGTACGCGAGTTTAAATACATGTTTTCAGTTTTTAAATAACATTACACATATTTTTACACATTTTTTCACCCACACATATTTTCAAAAAAACTAAAAACTGTTACTTAAACATACATATCAAACATGCCACCCTCTCTCTAAAGTACTAATTTTTATAGCATTTTTTTTTCCACATTAGATATAAAAACTCTAAAAAGAGATTATTTATTAAATGATGTGGGGGTACAGTGAGGGTTATAGGTTAACTAAAACATGCTGCACTACAAAAAAACAGGTCTATAATTGTGTTTTTTAGACACGGTTATCGGTTAACTATGACAGGGTTTTTGAAAAATGCTACTGTAACTGTTGACTTAGCGGCACTATGCAAAAAATACTGTCTATACCAGCATTTTAAGGGTTTTTTAGCCACTTATTATTATTTTTTTTTAATTAAAGGCCCTATTACAGCGGTAACTATAGCCACAACACAGTCTATATCATAAAATAATGGATTTCAGTTCCTCTATATACCATATATAGTACAAAGTTCAAATTCCAAAACCCAACAAAACCATGTAAAAATAGGGCATGCATATATATATATATATATATATATATATTATACATATGCATGCAAATAGGGCAGCTCAATCTATAGTTCATGTATAGCACTAGCAAATTTATTTGTATTTTTGTGATGTTCGGCATTTTGTTATTTATATAGTTCATACACGTGAAATTTGTTACCTTGGATTTAAAACCGGACCTGTGTAGTTAATAATAGAAATGTGTTTCCTTCACATTTTTTTCCATCTTTAAAAGATTTCATTAAAAGAAACTTTGATGTATTCGCCTCCCAATTGGAAAATAGGAGTAAGACCCAAGCCAAGGAAGTCTTTCAAACAAAAAGAGACGTATGATATGGGGCTTCCACCATAAAGAAATTCTGAGAAGTGTCCCCTTTAGATATTCTTTGCGTAGGCTTTCCCACACTGCTTAATATAATTGGTCAAAAAGAGTTAAAGAGAAACACTTATAACACTGGCAGAAGTGACAAAAACAAAAATATTAAAGAGGTAATACAGAGTCTAGTATTAGATAAATCCCAAACAGACTATGAGGATCAATGCTAACCGCACAGTATAAGGTGAAGAGTGAAATTTACTACAAATTTTGGGGAGATCCATGGTTTCCTAATATGTTAAGAATTTAGAATATCAGAAATCTAAAACACAGTATAGATTTGATGTGTCACCATTTATTGTTATAAGCATTCTCCAGGGTCAGCGAAGCTGCAATACCTTAGTGGACAAGATAAGAACACAAGCCACCAAAGTGTCACGCATGTAACCAGTGCAATAGCCACTTAGCCAGTACACAAAAAATGATTTTCCTCGTGTATTATGTATATGGTTCTACAAGAACGGGTATCAAGCACAAGACATGCCCTCACAACCAATTCCATTTTGGCCCTCTAAGTCTAGGATCAAATCAGCCATGCTAAAATTTGAAAACTCATTTATAGAATTAACATGTTTCACAATATTTAGGACCTCTTCATATATGTCAATACGCCTAACCCAGCAACAAGTGCTGCACCAGCTGCGACAGCACTGTATGCAGAAGCCCATGCGTCAGAACGTGTATCAGTCCATAGCTCCCGAACTGTAAGCTCTCCCATGACCACGTTTTCCTGAATAGTCTAAATGCAATCTCAAGCCCTGGAAGGTTTAAATTACTCAAATGTCAAAGTTTATTTGAGTAGCTATAACAAAACAAAAGTCCTTTCTATGGAGAAAGAGTCCATTGTGCTTGGAATGAAAAATGCTAGAGAGAGAAAATTAGACCAAAATCCTCATTATTTGGTTTGAAATGGAGAGAGTCCATTTTATAGTGGAGATTTATTATTTCACAAATCTAAAAGTTAATATTGTACCACGTGATTAAACTCAATTCTCATTCTATATTTGGTGGAAAGATTTAAAACAACATGGCACTATGTACCCCATAGATTTATGAGAATCTAAATCTTAGCCATGAAATGGATAATGTCCATTTCAAACCCAATGGAGAGGACCATTTTTGAAGATCACCCAAAAAAACAGGTACAGACTACCTTCCCAAAGAAAAAAGGCTATCTATATTTTAAACTATCTTCTAATGTTCCATAAACATGTCCTTTCATTCTATAGGATAATACCCAATGGTTGCATTAAGGACCAACAGACAGATCAATCATACCTTCCAACCAGCTAACCTTGATTGGTCCACAGCAGTTGCAAGATCACTATCCGATGCTAGTACAACTTTATCCTGGTCTTCATCTTCATACTACAGAATGTGGCTAACAATTAGCATTAAATTGGGAGTAGGGACAATAAAAAATCCAACCAAATGAAAATGAAATATGACGATCTTAAAATATACCAGAATCTGAGGTAGTTTGTGGGGGTCAATGTCATCCCCCACCCTCTGAATGATCGCAGCTATAAGATCTGCCAAACTATGTGTCTCTGAAGTCAAGCAACAAGACAACCCAGTCAACTACCAAATATAAGTGCATTGCTATATTTAGATGCTGAGAATGAACACTAGGGTGGATAATCTCCTAAACAAAAATCCTTATCCATTATTCAAAAGATGTAAAGATTAAGCAGACAGTGTGCTTTCTCCAGACTACTATAGTTCTAACAGTGTAGCATTACTAGCTATATATACAGTAGTCGACAGCCAAGTTCAGAACTCAGGACGCCATTTATTCGAGTGAGTCACTCAGGTGGACCAAATGGCGATAAAGATCAGATCCAGAAGCTATGTGTCACATGGAAAATGGAATACCACATATTATAAGCATTTCATGGGTGCCTTATATGATAAGCAAAGCAAGTAACATACCGCAAGTAAACCTATGCATCCTGCCCTTCTTATCTTGGATTTTAAAAGCAAATGTATTAGGGGGGGCTGACAAAGGATAGGAAAGTGCTCGTCCTGTCTCTGTTCCTCCCTCTGAAGCCAACTTTAAGGAACCTTCACTGAGACTTCAAAAATATGTGTCAGTACATATCAATGGCCACGTGAGAATAACACCATTATAATAAAAATGTTACAATTGCATGTAAATAACCTTCGTGCATCTTCTTCATCCTCATTAGAGGTTAAGGCCATGGAAGAATCCCAGAACTTTTGCATCATACTGTTTGTTGCTTCAGTACTTATGCCAGCAGTACCCCCAACCTAGTTAGTGAACAAAAATGGTAAAACCATATCCTCCACAACACTCAGTTTTTCAAGGAGTCCAATAAGGGAGGAGGTGGGGGGGGGGGGGGGGGGGGAGGGTGGAGGAATCATATGCTTCTTCAAAATGAGAATCCATAGCACAACTTTGGTATCTATTTTGATCAAGTAATTTTCTAAAGGTGCCTGCTAAATAATAACTTTTGTATGCATAACTGAACATTACTTCCAAAATTTTCAGTTCAAAGAAAATTTCTGAATCACCCCAAGTCTGAAATTAGATGGGCAACAGAAGAATGGGGTACTAAAAAAAGCGGAGACTGGAAGTAAATAGAAATTTAATTTCCAAAATTACAAACACATGCTTTTAGTGAAAGAAGCGGCATATAAGATGGGAGCATAACTTGTTGGCAACTAGTGCCATATAATTCTTTTAACTAAGGAAAGAAATATAACTTGCCACCTTAGCGACTAGCATAAGATGCCAATTTGCCATTATTATCTTCCTGATAAGTCACTTTAAATAATTATGCATGTATTGGTAGGATTGCAAAATAGTTCTATATTTCTAGTTCTATTAAACCATCAACCATTCAGTAGAGGTGCACTCCCTTGTTTCTCACAACAGAGTACTTAAAATTAAACAGTGAAGGCAACGTGTTCTAGGTTAGGACACGTGTAGAGGCATGGCACCTGGTCAGGCATCATAATGCATCCTAGACAGCTAAACATGCTGAATATTTGTGAATCTGTTACTTTCAGGATAACATTGAAAACTATATATTATGCCAATTGGCATCCTTGTGAGGGAAATTTCAAGGGGTCTAGTCCCTTAACCCCTTTACCTTGAAAAAAAAAAAAAAAAAACTATTTTATTATAATAGTGGTCAATTAAAAAAAATAAATAAATAAAAAAGTTAACTGATGTTTCCTCAATAAAACTTGCAATTTATTAGTTAAATACAATAATCAAATAAAAACTACAATAAAGACATGAGTGCTCCTAAGGGTTTGGTTCTCTTTGAAAATGCTGAAGTGTGATTGTATGCATATATTGGCGCATTTCTCCCATAAATTCATGAAAGATTAACACATACAGTGTTAACTTAAAAATAATTGAGCATTATGTAGTCCCAGAAAGGTACAGACTTGACTTACTGTGGATACAGCAGCATGAGTGATCTGTAGTACATCCACTACAGCAACTACTTTTCCATCTGTATTCATCAACCAATAGTTATCAGAAACTACACTAGTTTTACAAAACATTTTTGTTCTAAACTCATAGAAGTGTATTACCTCTATCTACAACAGGAATATGCAAAAACTTCCCATCATGCATTGTCTGCAGTGCATCAACAATTGGTGTATCAATTGTTGCACATTCTGGATTTGGAGTCATGACCTGAAAATCAAAAGCATGGTGCACCAAGAATCAAGTTATATTCTTTTATTAATTGTATAACCACCTAGGTGCCCCTTCGCAGTAGCTGATATTGCAACTTCTAGCAATGAAAAAAGACCCACAGTAAAAAGATCCTATTTTTCCTGAGACAGTGGCCCAAATAAATTTTCTCAGACGTAAGAAACAATACCTTCTCCACTAAGATGCATCACAATGATAAAATTTAAAAATCCTTCTCTAAGAAACAGATAATTGAAGGGTGAAGTGAACTTTTTTCTTGGGGAGCTGCTCAAGGGTGAAGTGCAGCTTTATCAATAAGAGACTTACATTATAATTCCCCGTGGTTTGTCATCAATTGTCACAACTGCAGAGCTTGTTCGAAATTCAAGCATCTTCTTAGTTGCCACTAAAACTGTTTCTTTTGGGGAAACTGTTGCAACCCTGAAAGACAACACCCTCTGTTTAATAAAGCAACTTTTTTGCTTTTAAGAACATAGTTGACAAAAGAGCTTGCATAACCGTATAACCATATTATAACCACATAAAAAATTAAAGAGATATTACCTACTTTGAATTCTCTGGAATGACGGTCGACAAAGACGGCCTAAACATCCGCTCTCGAAGTGTCTCTATGAAGGTATTGGAACCTGCACATAACCAAAAGATAATAGAATGAATTTTGTTTTTCTGGAGAATATCTAAATAACTATTACACAACCATATAATAAGGTATTCTACATAACTCTACTAACCAGAAGATGTCCCCCAATGTTTTTCAACACCTTCAACAGCTGCAACAATAGCCTTTCCCTTTTCAGCTGCCCTTTCCAGACGAGCAATAGCATCATATAAACACTTTGCTATATCAAGTAAAGCAATGACCTCCCCATTCTCTACCACAGGCAAATGTCTGAATTTCCCTGTAGAGAGAGAGATAAGGCTCATGTTCAAAGAGCAAGACATAAAACAGGATTTACTATGTTACAAAGGAAAAAATAATGGATGTGACTCTCAAATTACTATCAACCTTGCACCATCTTCTGGAGGGCTTCCACAGCAAGAGTGTCAGAAAGAACGAATACTGGGTTCCTTGTCATTACTTTGGAAACAGGTGTGTCCTCAAGGTTAAGCTCATGGGCAATAACCCTAGTTGTTATATCCTTCAACCACAAAAAATAGTTAAATGTTAAATGAAACATATCACTACAATCTTTAAAATCCACGTAAACCTAGCATTTAAGACACTTCTTTTCTTGGAGAATTGATTGCACAATGAATTCAAATCATACCTTGTCTGTAAGGATTCCACAAAGTAATGCATTGGAGTCAGTTAGCAACAGAGCATCAACTCTACGAGCAGCCATCCGATGGCAAGCCTCAAGAAGAGTTGTATTTTCAGGTACAGTTAGGGCCTTTGACAGCCGCAGTCGTTTCACAGTACGCTCTCCAGTTAGCCCCCTGTTGAGAAACGGAAATTTTATTACTAGAATTTCATTTTACTAAAGTTAAATTGAGTTGACCTATTAGCCATCTGGCTTTTATGGTGGTGTAGAGTTGGTGTGGATGTAGCTGTGTGTGCCTATCTGTATGCTTATGATAGTGCTTTGTTTTCAATAAGCATCTTGTTTGACACATGAATGTGTATGCTCAATAATTTTAAGCTGTTAAAGAGGACAAGTGATTCAACTCTCAAGACCAAAATAAAAGTACTAATAATTCTAAAAGCCTTAGGACATGAAGTGTTTGGCAAACAAAAAAGAGAGGATGGGGGGATTTGAACCCAAGATGTTTCCATTGAAAACACATGAGTTGCCAGTTGGGCTACAAGGCTCTTGGCAAGATTGACTCATAAACACAGAAACATGAAAGAACTCACAATAACTCTTCCTAACAGAAAATTCATTGAAAAAGTGATACATCCAACTTTAAGGGCCTACAACACTACAAATACATAACTACTAACTAACTTGAATTCAAATTCATCACAATATGTATGATATTTAATGTTTCAAATTCACTGCGTAATATAAGATGGCTATTCACCTCTATTCTTAAGAACATTTTTCAGAAACCCCATCCAAGCTAATTCATCATAGCTAAAGTACAAAGAATCATGAAACAGATTATTATTATTATTATTATTATTATTATTATTATTATTATTATTATTGCAAGTGTTTTTATACATAGGGGTGGGCCAGGTGGCAAAATCCGACACAACCCGCGAATATAACACGACCCGACACGACAGGAAATTAGCAAGTTATGGGTTGAGGTTTAACGGGTTTTGTGGCATATTCGGGTTGACACGATTGACCCATTTATTAAACGTGTTGGGTTTGTGTCCAACTTATGAAACCCGTTTAACTAAATGCTATTTTTCCAATATAACAATCAAAACTGTAGGTATATAAACTTATTTTTTTTCCTAGTTGCATTATCCCAAGTCCCATGGCCGCCTCTCCCTATCAAACCTCAATCTCACCGTATTCTCTTAGCCACTGTCAGCCTTCTATTGCCCTCGTCTTTCGCTTCTTTCTATCACTTGAAACCCTAGTCGTCATCTTTTACTTTCATCTTTGAACTCTCGACCACAATGCTACCATTGCATCATCACCGTCATACTTTACTTTTAATTTTACCTATATCTATTTTCCATAAATTGATTGTTGGGATCTCACATTAGCTGTTCTGGTTTATTTTGTTTAACATATTTTGATTTATTATATGCGAAATTGAGGCATGCTTTAATTTTGAATGATTATTTGTGATGCATTATTCTGTTAGTTTTGAATTTAATATTAAGAATCTATTTGTTTGGTTTTTCATAATTCAAATCAATTGAATTAATACTAAAATTTGTCTTCTTCTTTTTCTTTTTTCTTTTTTTGCTATAAAATCTGAAAAAAGGGTTGACAACTTGTTGGGTTAAAGTTAACCCATATAGTTGAATGGTCATAAGTTAACATGAGACAAACCCAACACGCAAACACGAATTGCCACCCATATTCATACATAACATTCCACTATCAAAAAGTGCTTTCAAAACATTTCAAATTCTCCTCATTTCTCGAACTTCATAACAATCAGATAAACAAATTTGCACCAATCAACCTCCCACTAACAAAACTGATAAAAACCAATAAACCAATAATAATATCCACACACATGCATGTATGAAATCTAGTGGAATTGGACACATACAAAGAAGCAGAACGCGAAGAAGCTGATAAAGACTTTCGCGAACCCTCATTGGATCCATTCTCCAACGGTTGTTTCTTCTTGTTCGGCATGGCATTCAACGACATGCTTCATCTTGAAGGACCACCACCTACACCATGGCTGGCCATCTTCAACTTCAAAAATACCTATAAACAATCAAAAAATCACAACCAGTTATCACCCAAAATCTTTTTCTTTTTAAAAAAAAACACCCAATACCTCAAATGTATTAACTTCTCTATGGAATTTGGAATTATTAACTTGATGGATTTGTAGTAATTTTTCGAAATCTAGTTCTGGATAATTTTTTTTTTTTTTTTTTATGAAACTGGATAATTTGATAGTTAAGGCTTAATGATAGTAAGATTTGAATATGGACATCTCTATCTGAAACATTATTAATTTCGGTATATTTTAGTATAAAAGACTTTTTTTTAAATTTATTTTGCATACTCACTCTTTAAAACACCTCACATTAAATTATTTATTTTTACACCATATTTCATTAAAATGTCATTTTTTTTTAAATTTTAAATTTTTTATTTTTCTTCCCACACAACAAGCACTATTTACTCTCTTTTTGCATCCTCAGAATACATAAATAAATAATAAAAAATTAAATGCAATATAAATAGTATCAGGGTAAATTTACATGATTACTGTAATAGAAGAATGAAATACTCTTATTATTAAAAGTAGGAGAATGAAAAATTTAGGATAATTTTGTATTTTTCTACTCAATGTCATTTTCTCTTATCATTTTATCCCTAATTTGGAAAGAAAAATGAAATTGGTAGGCTCATGGAAAACTCTATCCACCTCTTTTTTTTTCCCTCTCCCTTTACACTCTAATCAATCTCTCTCTCTCTCTCTCTCTCTCTCTCTCTCTCTCTCTCTCTCTCTCTCGTTTAATTTACATTGAAATTTACTAAGCTATAATTTATCCTTCTTTTTTTATAATTACAATAAAATTAATCTCACAACTATTATCAGGTGAAGAAACCCCTCTACATTAGTCTAATACTATGTTTAGGAGTTTATAAAATTGAAAAAAAAAATTAAGTGAATTATAAAAGAATGTAATGCAATATGGTGTATTTATTATACTTTGTTAAAAGCTTTTAAAAGAATGAATGAATGACAAATAAATAATTATATAATTTTACAAATACACTCTTTACCTTTTATTTATCTTTTTTTAGTATGGATCAAATAGATATTCTACCTTCATTTTATTAAAAGGAGGAGTGTTCGTTCTACTTTTGTAATGAATACGTAGGAAAGAATGTAAGAAAAAACAACTTGTAATGAATACATAGAAGAGAATATAAGAAAATCAACATTCTATTATAATTACTAGTATATATCTCGTGCTTACACGTGGGAATTGTTAGGACATATGTAAGATTAATAGAAACATATTTGATGTAATTGGCTAATTATTTGACAAAATGCACTTTACTTGTAATTGGGTAGATCTAGGATGAGTTTAGTACTTCAACAAACAAGTGTTCAAATTTAGTATTGAAGTCATGCAGGTCTGACCAAGAAATAAGTAAAGAAGTGTTGTTCATTAAAACTCAACAGAATCCTTTCTATCGAGGTTTAATGTTGAAGTTCAACAGAAGCTGAATCTGTCGAGAATTACGAAATTAGAATTTTCAAATCTGATTTTCACGCATATCTATGAGTATTTGTGTAGGGTTTCTTTTTTCACAACCCTAGACATATATAAGGATTATTTTAATGGCCAACACAGGGGATGCAAAGGTTGTTGCAATTGTTGTTACATGCATATTGTGACCGGAGACATTCTTGCCCTAGTTCATTATATTCTTTATAGAAGCTACTGCGTCTTTGTGTCAAGGATTTTGTAACCAAAGAGCTTCCTGATCTTTATTGTTGGATGAACCAAAGAACTTTGCAGCTAACATCTTCCTCAAGTTAGTGTGTTAGTCACGTACTGAGATCATTGCATCATTGATTAGTCACATACTGGGAGCCGTGCATTGAAATGAGATATTGCCGCTATATCACAAGTCCAATTGGGTATTAAAGTAAGGGTTCAACTGTAAGTTGGTATTAGATACTGAGATTCCTTTTACTTATAATCGCTTGTTTTGGTAATAGTGGATTCTCAAGAGTGGTGACCTTAAATTCACCAGGTGGGGTTTTGCCTCGGTAGTTTTCTCCATTTGTAAACAAATCAACTGTGTCAAATTTATTTTCCGCTATATTTAACTTTTTTGGTGATTTGTTTGTGCTACCACACTATTGCATGTTAATTTGACTTAATTAATTAACTTGGATAATTAATTAATTAATTTGCCAAAGGGATCAATATATTTTTGACCTATCAGGAATGATGAATTTTAGCCTGCGTTTGGTTCGATGTAAATCGAATTCCGAGTGTAAAATGAATGCAGGGGGAAATAAATTCCCCTAAAGAAATTAAAATCCGAGCGTTTGGGGTGTGCAATGGAAAATAGTTCGAAAAATAATTTTCAGCGTTTGGTAACATTTTGAAAATAGTCAAAATATTATTTTCCTACAAATTTTTCACATTTTCTCAACATTTTCTAAACTTCCAAACAAATTTTATATCACAAAATCCATCATCACCCACACACCAGCACTCACATAAAATCCACCACTATCCACACAAAACCCACCACCACACAACACAAAAATCACTAAAACACCACCACCCACACCACCGCAACAAAAAAAAAAAAAAAAAAAAAATCAGAGATCAAAGAGAGAAGGTAGATCGGCGACGAGAACGAGACAAATCGAGAAACTTGGGCGAGATCGACAAGATCGGCAAGCGGCGGTGACGGACTTTAGGCGATCTAGACCTGGTCAAATCGAGAAACTTGGTTGAAATCGGGTCAAGGGGGGGGGGGTTGATCTAGAGGGCGGCTACAATGAGATCGAGAGAGGTGGAGGAGACGAGCTACACGGTGGCGGCAACGAGAACGAGATGGTCAAATCGGGGTGGGTTTAGCTGGGTTCATCGGCGCGATGAGGTGAAGAAAAGCCAAGGAAGACAAGGAAATAGTACTGACCGATGCATGGAGGAGAATGAACGGCGCGGTCTGACCGGCGACGTCTGACCGGCGATGGGTTTGTGTGGATCGGTTGGAACAACTTTCCGCTGCTTTCCCTTTCTTTCTCTGTTTTCAGTCTGTAAAATGAGTTTTGAAGGTAAAATAACTAAGGAATTGGTTTTATAGAGTTTAGAGGCTGTATTTACGGTCAACTAAAATTAATTTTCAGTTTGACCGAATTTTCATGCGTGCCCAAACACCCTCAACGGTGTAAAATATTTTCCAGATTTCCTTTTAGAAAATCATTATAGGATTTTAATAAATTCAGCCTCCCATCCCCTTTTTTCTTTTCTTAAATAATGAAAAATTTTCTTAAATTTATTTATTTATGATGGTGTCAAGAATCAAACCAGTGAGCCGCAGGGCCTTCGCGTACTTCGGACGAACCTGCACAGGTAAGAAGAACCTCAAAGGGAAGTACCGGCGTGGTACCGGCCAACGACCCTCCGATGGTTAAGTTAGTATTGCTCACAACTCCGGAGTGCCAGAGTCGGGTCTTAGTATGCGTACCTCGATTTTGAAGGGCGTGGCGGTATTTATAGTAGTAGTAGAGGCCTTTAGTCAAGGCGTACTGGAGAAGATATCACTGTACCGGAATTGCCCCTGAGTAGCGTGGGGCGCAAGATACTCCTTGGGTGGCCAAGTGTGTTGGGCAAGACATCCCGTTTGGGGGAGGGAATCGTGCTACGTAAGATATCTGGTCGAGTAGTAGCGTATGCGACATGATTCACTTTCTCAGGGAAGCGTACGTGACAAGATAGTGCTGCAGTGCCCGATGACGACATCCGTCGACCTTCTCTCCGTCGCCCCCCTAAAAGTCAGGTCGTCAACATCCGGCGTCCGTCATATATATCAGTCATCACAGGTCGAGCCGTCGGCCCGTGCAGGCTGCCGCCGTCTGGTGGGAGCTTGACCCCTATCAGGTGCCCCCTCAGCCCATCAGTCCGTGAACTTTCAAAGGACGGACTAATGGGGTGACGGTTTCAATCCATACCAAGGGTCGAATAGACAGGCTGTCATCAGTAATTAATGTCGGGTAATAAATGCAAGACACGTGTCGTCAACCCGTGGACCGTGTGCTCGGAACGAGGCATCCCTTCATCTCCCGCAATACCCCCCATATAAAAGTCTTCTTTCTTTTCTCTCATTTTTCACTTTTCACTGAAAACAAACGATCAGAGCGCATCCGTTCACCCAGCAGAAAAGCACCTGATCCGTCAACTAGTGCGTCCGTCGCATTCTCGCAACCGTCGATCATACCTTTCATCAGCGCAAACAGCCTGTAAGTACTTGTTACTGCTTGTTCATTTTTGCCACCGTCAGTGTCTTTAGGGCAGTTGAACTTAGGGTTTTCCGTCACATGTAGGTGACATGTCTAGTGCGTCCAGTAACCAATCGTTTGTCCGCGACGGAGCGGGCTACGATGAAGTCAATCCGTCGGGTCCAAAGGATCCTGCAGCTACAACTTCTTCGAGTGAAGAGAGCTCGTCTACCACTTCTTCCTCTTCGAGTAGTGATAAGGCGGAGAGCAACCTTAGTGACGGTCTAGAGGGAGATGAACCTCAAGTCCAATCCGTCGTGGGTAGTGATAGGATGAGGAAGTTCATCATGCTTTCTCTGTGGATGGTGAACGACTTTTTCTCCACAATTAAAGAGTCACACTTTAAAACACTTAGAAGCAAATACCAAATACCTGCCAGTATACCTCTCCGTCTGCCCCACCCAGGAGAGATATGTTACTACCGTGGTGTCAGGGGTGTCGGGGTCTATGAGCAAATGCTCAAGGCAGGGTTGAGGTTTCCATTGACCCAACTACACCGTCACCTCCTTCATTACCTAGGACTGTCCGTCAACCAAATTTCCCCAAACACCTGGAGGGTTTTTATTGGGGTAGAGTTGTTGTACGGGTCCATGTCAAAAGGGAAGAAAAGGTTGACGGTGAAGGAATTCTTCCACTGCTACCATCTAGTGGAGATACAAAAGTCCAGGGGGATGTACAGTTTTGTGGCGAGGAGTCCACTATTAAGGTTGGTGTGTGATACTCCAGATTCCAATAGGGACTGGAAGTCTAGGTACTTTTTTATGGACGGGGATGAGTGGATCTGTCGTCTTGGCGAGACCGAGTTCATGCCCGTCTACACAACATGGGGTGTCTTATCCCCGTCTGGTATTCGTCCGTTTGCTTTTTCTTTCTCTTTTTCTTTTGTTTATGCACCGTCAATTCCTAAACGTCTACTTTCTTCAGCTCAAGACCGTCCACAAGTGTCAATTGAAGACCGGAGCTTTTTGGAGAAAATTTTTCAGAGGTCTGACTTGAAAGAGAGGTCTTGGGCCAATTTGGTAAGCTTGAAGACCATCTGTTGGCACTGCGACGGACCTGAACCGTCCACGGAAGCCGAGAAGTATGAGAAACAAGTTAGAAAGCGTACGTCCGTTCACCTGAACTTTACACTTTGCCATTTTTCTCACCCCTTTTTTAACTCATGTGCCGTCTTGTTTCGCAGAAATGGACGAAGCGAAGAGGAGGGCCTTCATCAAGCAGCAAGCAGCTGCCAAGAAGAAAGAAGGTCAAACGGCTGGGACGGGCGCGCCCAAGATGCCCGTCGCTAAAAGGAAGCCGGACCAGGAGGGGGACCGTCTCCCCAAGAAGGCCAGAGCCACCCCCGAGACCGTCGTTGGCTTAGAGGCGGAGGGGAAGAAGGTCCCCGTCAAACACGGCAAGGGGAAAGGCTTGATGACGGCTGGCCCAACCTCTGATTCGAAAAAGCCACCCGTCCTTTTGCGCGAGGACTCCAAGTATGCTCTGGATAAGCTGTCTTCGATGCTGACGGCGGAAGACTACGAGGACCTTGGAAACCACGTGACGGAAGCGATGGGTGAGACGGGCTTGTTCAATCTTGCCCAGGTAAACGCACTACCCGTGTACTTCATTCCAAATATATTTCTTTACCGTTGCTTGAATCTAACACCGTCCCGTCTCAGGCCGTCGTCATGATGAAAGGGCTCATGGACCGTTGCGTTTGTGAGGAGGTGACTCTAGACCGTGTACGGGCTAAGGCGGCCGAGACGGAGGACGAGCTCGAACAATACAAGGCTTTGAGGGTGAGGATCGAGAAGAAGCTCTCCGTCCTTAAGGAGGAGAGGTCCGAATTTGAGAAGCAGACGGAGTTGCTGCGGAAGGTCCTCACTGACAAAGAGTAGGAGATCCTGTCCATGAAGGACCAGCTCCGTCAGGCCAGGGATGACGCTATCAGAGAATACCGAGACTCTGAAGCCTACCTGACGGAGCTGGGCGGCACATTTGCGGACAGTTTTGATGACGCCGTCCGTCAGGTGAAAGCCACCTATCCTGAGCTGAATCTCTCTCGAGTGTCTATAGACGAGGCCCAGGCACAGACGTCCGTCCTCCAGGCCGCTTCAGAGAGTACGGGTCACCTCCCCAATGAAGGCCAAAATGATAAAGGCGACGGGATCCTTGATGACGAGGCCGAGACAGCCGTTCGGGCTGAAGTTCGAGCAGAAGACGAAGTAAAGATAGTTGATTCCCCCGTTCACTAGACTTGTAATAATTTTTTGTGGAGATACAATTTTTGCGATTTTTGTAGAACGGTCAATTTCTGAACCGTCGAGAACAATGTTGCCCTTAGAGGCGTTTTTGTTAATCTATATTCTGTTTCAAATTTTGTTCTTGTGTATATTGCTTGCTTGCATGGTTCCTTTTATGTGTTGTTTATGCTTCATGGAACCGTCAACTTAATAGGCCGTCAACCTTTATCCAAACTTCATGCATGATTCCTTCGTACAAAGAGCTTTGTGGAACCGTCAACTTTATAAGCCTTTGGTTCGCAAGCTTTTTAGAACGTCGGCCCTTTTTTAGGCATTGTATATAACCGAGGACAATGTAGTCGGTTTTGGGCCGTCACCCTAGATTCTGTCGTTTATTAGACTTAGGATTTTGGCATTCACCCTCGTAGGATAATGTAGTTGGCTTTGAGCCGTCGCCATTGATGCCGTCGTCCATTGGACTTAGGCTTTTGGCTTTTATCCTTGTAGAATAATGTAGTTGGCTTTGAGCCGTCGCCATTGATGCCGTCGTCCATTGGACTTAGGCTTTTGGCTTTTATCCTTGTAGGATAATGTAGTTGGCTTTGAGCCGTCACCATTGATGCAGTCGTCCATTAGACTTAGGCTTTTGGCTTTTATCTTTGTAGGATAATGTAGTTGGCTTTGAGCCGTCGCCATTGATGCCGTCGTCCATTAGACTTAGGCTTTTGGCTTTTATCCTTGTAGGATAATGTAGTTGGCTTTGAGCTGTCGCCATTGATGCCGTCGTCCATTAGACAGGCTTTCGGCTTTTATCATTGTAGGATAATGTAGTTGGCTTTGAGCCGTCGCCATTGATGCCGTCGTCCATTAGACTTAGGCTTTTGGCTTTTATCCTTGTAGGATAATGTAGTTGGCTTTAAGCCGTCAGCTTTTATGCTTGACGCTTTTATGCCTTGTAGATTCTTTTAGGTCGTTGGCTTCCAAGCCGTCAGCTTTTATACTTGACGCTTCTATGCCTTGTAGATTTGTCGTCTTGGGTCGTCGGCTTTAGTGCCGTCGACTTCGGTGCATTACAGTTTTTAACACTTTACAGAATGTAGAAAGGATTTTAAATGAACTTCTAAATCTTGTATAACTTTTACGAAGGGGAAAACATGCCCTTTGAGTTTCCAAATACATCAAAACAGATTACAAGTATGGGGTTGCCATTCTTTTTACTGGTAATACTTTCGCAAGTGCTCGGCATTCCATGGGTGGGGCAATTTCTGACCTTCCGGCGTTTCCAGGTGGTAGGTGCCCTTCTTCTACCATGACGTGACTCGGTATGGTCCCTCCCAGTTGGGGCCGAGCTTTCCTTGGGCAGGGTCCCTGGCGGTGCCCATGATTCTTCTTAGAACGAGGTCTCCGACCCTGAAGTCCCTGTGTCTGACTCGGGAATTATAGTACTTTGCCATTCGATCCTGGTACCTAGCGAGCCTTTGCTCCGCGGCTGCTCTAATTTCGTCGACTAAATCCAGCTGCAGGTGTAAGGCCTCGTTGTTCCTGCTTTCGTCGTAGGCGTTCACCCTGTAGGTTGCGAGTCCTACTTCGGCCGGGATGACTGCTTTGCTTCCGTAAGTTAACCGGAATGGCGTTTCTCCTGTAGGGGTCCTTACCGTTGTCCTATATGCCCATAATACGCTGGGTAGTTCCTCGGGCCATATCCCCTTTGCCCCCTCGAGCCGGGTCTTGATAATTTTCAGCAAGGACCGGTTCGTCACTTCTACCTGATCGTTTGCCTAGGGGTGGGCTGGGGAGGAGTATTGATTTTTTATCCCCAGCTGCGAGCAGAACTCTCAGAATGGGCCGTTGTCGAATTGCTTGCCGTTGTCAGAGACTAGGACCCTAGGGATCCCAAACCTGCATATAATAGATTTCCAGACGAAGCTTCGCACGTTCTTCTCCGTAATGGTGGCTAGAGCTTCAGCTTCTACCCACTTCGTGAAGTAGTCTATGCCCACTACCAGGAACTTCAGCTGTCGTATGGCCATTGGGAATGGGCCTATAATGTCTAGTCCCCATTGAGCGAATGGCCATAAGGCCGTCATGGGTGTAAGCTCCACGGGCGGCTGCCTGACGACGTTGTCGAATCTCTGGCACTTGTCGCAGGCTTTGACGTAAGCTTGGGCGTCTTTTTGCATCGTGGGCCAGTAATAGCCGGCCCGAATCAGCTTGTGCGCCAGCGATCTTGAACCTGAATGGTTTCCGCATATTCCTTCGTGAACTTCTCGCATGACATAGTTTACTTCCTCGGGACCGAGGCACCTTAGGTACGGGCGAGAGAAGCCCCTTTTGTATAGAACTTCCTCTATCAATATGAACCTTGACGCTCGGACTTTCAACCTTCTGGCAGCTTCTCTTCTGTCGGGCAAGAGGCCATCTTTCAGGTAAGAGACCAATGGCGTGGTCCAGTTGCTCTCCGAGCCTATTTCCTGCATTTCGACAGAGTCTATCAGTGGAGAAACCTGCACAAAATAAAGCACACCGTCAGTGCTGCTCCCCTGCTCCGACGAAGCAGCCTTGGCGAGGCGGTCGGCTTGCTCATTTTCATCTCTGGGGACCTGGACTATCTTTGCCTTGAGTTCGTCTACCCTTCTCTTTGCATGATGGAGGTATTTCTTCATTCTGTCACCTCTGCACTCGTAGTTTCCGTTGACTTGGTTAACGACGACCTGGGAGTCGCAGGAGACGATCACTCGGGCTGCACCTGCTGTTTTGGCGAGGTCCAACCCGGCTATCAAGGCTTTGTACTCCGCCTCATTATTGGTGATGGGAAAGTTCAGCCGGATCATACAATCAATTTGGTCTCCTTCGAGGGAATGGAGCACGACACCAACACCACCGGCTTGTCTAGTTGACGACCCGTCCATATATACACTCCATGGGGGACATGCATGTGCTCCCTCGTCTTCCGGGCTGGTGAACTCGGCAATAAATCAGCTACTGCCTGTCCCTTGATAGCGGTACGCGGGCTGTACCGAATATCGAACTCAGTCAACTCGATCGCCCATAGGGCCAAGTAACCAGCGGCTTCTGGGTTGTGCATTGCTCGTCGCAAGGGCTTGTCGGTTAGGACGACTATTGTGTGAGCTTGGAAGTAGGGTTTGAGCTTTCGAGCTGCGGTGACTAGGGCGAAGGCAAGTTTCTCCATGGGCGGGTACCTTCCTTCCGCTCCTTGAAGCGCCCGGCTAGCGTAGTATACGGGTTTCTGGACCCCGTCCTCTTCTCTGATCAAGGCCGCGCTGACGGCCGCTGGGGAGACGGCTAGGTAGAGGAAGAGTTCTTCCCCTGGCTGTATAGGACTCAGCAATGGAGGGGAGGAGAGATAAGCCTTTAGTTCTTCGAACGCCTTCTGACATTCGTCTGTCCACTCGAACGTTTTCTTCAATGTGCGAAAAAAGGGAAGGCATTTGTCCGTTGCCCTTGATACGAATCTGTTCAGGGCTGCCACCTTCTCGTTCAAACTTTGAACTTCTTTTACATTCTTCGGGGGGGCCATCTCCATTATTGCCCTGATCTTGTCTGGGTTGGCCTCGATGCCCCTCTGAGAGACCATGTAGCCGAGGAATTTGCCTGCCGTCACCCCGAATGCACACTTCGACCGGTTGAGCTTCATCTTATAGGAACGGAGGGTTCTGAATGTTTCCTCGAGGTCGCTTAGATGATCCTCCTCCTTCTGGCTTTTTACCAGCATGTCGTCGACGTATACTTGAACATTCCTCCCTATCTGGTTGGTGAACATTTTGTTCATGAGCCTCTGGTACGTGGCACCCGTATTCTTCAGTCCGAACGACATCACTTTTTAGCAGAAGAGTCCTTGGCTGGTGACAAACGAGGTTTTTTCCTAATCTGCTTCATCCATTCGGATCTGGTTATACCCTGAGAAGGCATCCATGAAGCTCAGCAGTTGGTGCCGGGCCGTAGAGTCTACCAGGGTGTCGACTCGAGGGAGGGGGTAGCTGTCCTTCGGGCATGCCTTATTCAGGTCCGTGAAGTCCACACACATCCGCCACTTCCCGCTAGCTTTCTTGACCATTACCACATTGGCCAACCAGTCGGGATAGTATATTTCCCAGATGAAACCTGCATCCTGCAACTTGCCGACTTCCTCTGCCACCGCGCGGTCTCTCTCCGGAGCGAACACCCGCTTCTTCTATCTGGCGGGCCTGAAGGTGGGCGATACATTCAGTCTATGTACCATGACTGAAGGGTCGATTCTCGGCATGTCTTCATGGCTCCAGGCGAACACATCTTGGTTTTCCTTGAGGAAGGCCACTAGCGCTTGGCGAACTGAAGGGCTTGTGAGGACGCCGATCCTGGTGGTTCTGTCTGGCCTGGACTCATCAAGGATTACTTCTTCGAGCTCTTCCACGGGTTCTGCCCCCGCCCTCTGCTCTATGGTTAGTGTTTGCAATTGGCTATCCATTTCTACCATTGCGACGTAGCATTCTCGTGCGGCTGCCTGATCTCCCCACAACTCCCCTACCCCATGCTCGGTAGGGAACTTGACCTTCAGGGCATAGGTCGAGGTGGCAGCCTTTCAGGCGTTGAGCGTGGGTCGTCCTATGATTGCGTTGTACGCTGAGGAGCAATCAACGACTAGGAAGGTGACGTCCCTAGTGACCTGCCGAGGGTACTCCCCGACAGTGACGGGCAATGTGATCGAGCCGAGGGGGTATACTCTTGTCCCCCCGAAACCTGTGAGTGGTGCCTTGGTAGGGACCAAGCGTTCTTTGTCGATCCACATCTGCTGGAACGCAGGGTAGTAGAGGATATCCGCGGAGCTTTCGTTGTCGATTAAGACCCGGTATATGTTATAGTCTCTTATCTGGATGTTGACGACAAGGGCATCGTCGTGCGGATGATGAAGGTGCTGGGCATCCTCTTCTGTGAATTCCATAGTGGGGCTGTTGATTCACGGCTTCTTCTGGACAGAGCTCGCAGCCTGAACATTCTGAACCGCCCTGAGGTGGGATTTCAGAGCCTTCTTTGTTAAACCGGCGGCCGATGTACCACCCACAATCATCCTTATGTCCCCTATAGGTGGTCTGGGACGCTTATTGTCCCGGTGGGGGACCTGTTCTTGTCGAGGTGTTTTTGCCTTTTCTCTGATGACGAACCTCTGCAGCTTCCCTTGTCTAATCAGGGCTTCAATCTGCTGCTTCAAATCGTAGCAGTCGGCGGTATCGTGCCCGTGGTCTCGATGGAAGCAGCAATATTTGTCTTTGGGTCGTCTGTCCGGGTTTGATTTCAACTTTCCCGGAAACGTCAAGGATCCGTCGTCCTTGATCTGCATCAGGACCTGATCGACCGGAGCCGTTAATGGGGTGTAGCTTGTGAATTTCCCGGCAGGGGGCTTTGGGCGTCTATTGTCTCGGCCTTCTCCTGTCCAAGGCGCCTTTCGCCCCTTATCTAGTCGGGTGTCTTCCTGCCTTTCCCTCTTCCTAGGGGGCTTCTCTTCGCGAGCCAGTAATGCATCTTCCGCATTCATGTACTTTGTTGCCCTGTAAAACACATCCGACATCGTCTTCGGGTCATTTTTGTATAAAGAGAACAAGAATTTACCCTTCCGCAGCCCATTTGTGAATGCGGCCACTTGTATCCTGTCGTCCGCTTCATCAATCGACAGCGCTTCTTTGTTAAAACGGGCTATATAGGATCTCAGCGTCTCATCCTCCCGCTACTTAATGTTCATCAGGCACGTGGTGGATCTTTTGTGCCGGTGTCCCCCAATGAACTGCGAGGCAAACTGAGCGCTCAGCTCCCTGAAGGTGCCGATAGAACCGGGTGCCAATCTGCCGAACCAGGTCCTCGCATAGCCTTTTAGCGTTGCTAGGAAGGCCCGGCACATGATTTCGTCCGGTGCGCCGTGTAGATGCATCAACGTTTTGAAGGACTCCAAGTGGTCCAGCGGATCCTTGGACCCGTCGTAGCTTTCCACCTAGGGCATGCGGAATTTCGGCAGCGTAGGGAACAGGATGACAGGTGTTGTAAATGGGGAGTCCGTGCGGTGGACGAGGTCGTTGAGGTCGCTGGATACTCGTCCTTTGAGGGCGTTCATCATGAAGTCCATGCGTTCCTTCATCATCTGCATTTTCGCGGCCATGTTGGACTGGGCATGGCCGTCTGCCGACGGACGGTTTGTCTCCTGTCCTTCAGGCCGGCTCAAAGCATGGCTTCCCTCAGGGCCTTCGTGGTTCCTTTCCTCTGCACTGCTCTCCTCCTAGTTTTCTCCCTGGTTGTCACCCGTCGCATTCCTCCGCAGCAGCTGTTCTTCCAAGTCATTGTTGCGTTTCGTGAGGCGCTCCACCGCGGCCGCCAGAGTCTGGACTTGTCTCTCGAGGGCCGTGGTGCGTTGTTCGTTGCCTTGGTCGTTCATGGTGGTCGTCCTTGAACGCGTGAGTACCATGCAACTCTTTGTCCGGGAAGCACGTAACAGAATCTACGCACTCGCGGTTCCCACAGACGGTGCCAACTGATGGTGTCAAGAATCAAACTAGTGAGCCGCAGGGCCTTCGCGTATTTCGGACGAACCTGCACAGGTAAGAAAAACCTCAAAGGGAAGTACCGGCGTGGTACCGACCAACGACCCTCCGATGGTTAAGTTAGTATTGCTCACAACTCCGAAGTGCCAGAGTCGGGTCTTAGTATGCATACCTCGATTTTGAAAGGCGTGGTGGTATTTATAGTAGTAGTAGAGGCCTTTAGTCAAGGCGTACTAGAGAAGATATCACTGTACCGGAATTGCCCCTAAGTAGCGTGGGGCGCAAGATACTCCTTGGGTGGCCAAGTGTGTTGGGCAAGACATCCCGTTTGGGGGAGGGAATCGTGCTACGTAAGATATCTAGTCGAGTAGTAGCGTATGCGACAGGATTCACTTTCCCAGGGAAGCGTACGTGACAAGATAGTGCTGCATTGCCCGATGACGACATCCGTTGACCTTCTCTCCGTCGCCCCCCTAAGAGTCAGGTCGTCAACATCTGGCGTCCGTCATATATATCCGTCATCACAGGTCGAGCCGTCAGCCCGTGCAGGCTGCCGCCGTCTGGTGGGAGCTTTACCCCTATCAATTTATTTTGTTGAAGTTACTAATTGTTTAATTTAAAGAGCTGATGACCAAAAAATTGTAGCACCAAAAGGATTCCAAAGAAACAAAGGACAGAAAAAAAAAAAAAAAAAGAATTCGTAATTACTCAACTGGGAGTGAAACTTGATTTTCTACAAAGGCTTATGATATCTTCCAGTTAAATAAGACTCGTGAATGATTGGATTATGTATTGGGTAATAAGCCATAAGGCCCAAAACCCCATATACTGAAACCTCAAATATTTGCCCTGTATATATTATGAGCCTCAAATTGGTTGAACCTGAGTTTGGAATTGGGCTCGGCTAATTTTGCATCATTGATTATAATATGTGGTCCTTGAAAAATACAAGGCTTTTATTATTGAAAATATACGGTACCACCCATTACATAGAACAATCATATAAAAGAGGAAGTGACAAACAGACCTTATGTATTCTTTGATTTATTTCTGCCTGAACCTGCCTTGGTCACATTAGACATGAGGGTTGAGAAAAATGGTCCAGATCAATTTTTTTGATTCAGATTTAAATTTTACAAATATAAAGATAGAGAAATTGTCTTCTTATTTAAAATTTTTTGGCGGATGAATAAGAGCTCAGTTGACAATGCTAATTATTGTTGCACATAGTAACTTGCACACAACCGTACACACAATAGCTGAAAATACGATTTTAGTTATAATTGTGAAATGAATTTTAACTAATACAATTTTAGTAGTATGTCTCATACACGCAGTTTGTAATTATCACCACTCGTGTGACAACCTAAAAAAGAGCCACCCTTGTGTATTAGTTTATATACGGTTATATTTAGTAGTGGAGCATAATTTATAATTACTAGTAGTAGACTTGCTCGATGTGGACAAAGTGATGATTTGTTTTTTTGGTTAAGTAAAAAATGAAGATAGTAGATGAGACTTATAAGTGTTAGTTTCAAATTCTTCTTAAAATGATGTAATTATTTTTTAACAAGTTATAGTTGATACAATAGATTAGATTTTTAAAATTAAACTATCTATATTTGTTATTTGATAGTATTTAAAATTTTGTAAGCTTTTTAAAGAAACCTAATGCATTTTACATTAAATTATTATATAGGGTGAGATATTTTTTAAAAAATGTAATGTGTGGTTGAAAGTTTTTTTAAAAAATGTTAGAAGTGGACTGAAATAGAACCAATGGACCCAAATGGACCAAATAGACCGAATTAGACCAAATAGACTGAAGTAGACCAAATAGTCCAAAATGGACCAAATATACCAAAGTGGATCAAATGGACCGAATAGACTAAAATAGATTGAAATAGACCGAAATAGACCGAAGTGGACTATAGTGGACCGGAATGGATTAAAGTGGATCAAAATGCTACGTTGGTGTGAGTGAGTCTAGTAACAATAAATGTTAAGCATCAATTTTTAGATATTATATAGATATAGATGATTATTGGTGATAAAATCTAAAGTTTCAAATTTTTGAGCATCTTTTTGGCGACCAAATGGAACATCCCTGAACATAGTTAGCCAGGGATTTTTAAAGCAATACTGAAATTTAAACAAATCTGATAGCATTTTCACATTCAATATAGCAAACAAAAAAAAGTAATAGAACCCATAAATAACTAAGGTACAAACTCATTAAAAAAAAAAAAAAAAAAACAACAACAACAACAAAGTTACAAACTACATCTGAATGTTGCATGTATATCAAATTGTCGGTCCTCCATTAATCTTGTTGCAATTTTCGCTGGTTACAGCTTCCAGTATATTCCCAATTTGTGCAAGATGCCCGCAACTACAGCCCAAAATGTGATTTCTGCAAACATCACATATAAGAGTGTCCCTACCTTCTCATAGTGCCAAAAATCATTAAAAACATGCTTCTGGATCCAATACACCTATTAACAAAATTGAATGCCCAATGAAGTCAAAATACAACCTAAGAAATTAGGATTGTCACAAGAACCAGATTCAATATGACTTAACCATATATGGATTCAATATTACTTACTAGTGTTTTATCTTGACTTTCATAATACCATCCATTTACAAACGCTGCAAAGATACCTTGAGCTGCCATCACAAAGACCAGCGTTGCATTCATTCCTATCCATTCTAGGACCAAAAATGGTGTGCGAAGTCCCCATATATCAATCTGTTCATTCATGAGAAAATAAAGAAAACAAAGAAAGTTAAAAAAGACAAATGGTAACAATTTCTTAGTTACAGTAACTTTTTTTATATAATTAAATTTAATCATGTGGCTTCATTGCCAATGAACCACATAATTAAATTAATTGTCCTTAAAAAATGTAACATTATTTTTGCTGCATTAATCAATACAACCATGTGGGCGAATTCCATTGGAGAACATAAGGTACAACACTTAAAGAATTATACCTAAGTTTTGCTAGGAAAGATTAAGCTCTTATAAGCTCTTATTTTTACCAGTATATAGACCCAGAAAAGACAATACCAGCAGCACCTGCCGTGAAACAAAACTAGCTTATGCTGTAGAGTTGCTTGTTGATAGGAATCGCTGCATAGCCAATGGAAATTGGAAAATGAGTCCTAAACTTATCTTGCTTTATATTAAGATTCAAAATTTTGAGTCACATGCATATCTTAAAAATAAGGCACAAGGTGAACTGATGAAGAAAGCTCACCATTTGTAAAATGAAGAATGATGGCTATGATTAGCAAGCCGAATCCCATTGAGACCCATTGCTTAAGCCTTTCAGAGTGACTCTGCATAGAAGTCCACCTTCATGAACTTCAAATTTAACTTAAGAGTACAGTATGTGTAAGTTTAAAGTTTAATAACCTTAAAATGAATCAAAACGTGCCCATAATGGATGCCAATGGTCCCAGAGAGGATAGCTGAAATTGAACTAGGGGAAAATAGAAACCAATCAATGTAGTGATTTTCCATGCATGTCTAGCTGAAATAATCGTTTTTCATTTTAGTAATGTTAGAGATACAATAATTTTCATGATTTTTTTACCACTGTTGACATGACAAATTGTGATTGGAGTAATATCACTTTTACAAAGATTCATCACTTATATCACATTTTAGTACCAACCAAAACGTGCCACGTCTTCCACTTTTGAAAAAGATTGAGAAAAATTTTGTATTACTAGACTTACTGTATTAATTTTGTGATGATAAATTAACCAACCTTAACAAGCCTTCAGGTTCAAATGGAGCTTGGCACCAAGTTGGAGCTTCTTCACGTAATGGACCCTGATATGGAGAACTAAATGTGCAAGCCTACAAGTTTTGCAAGAAAGATTGATAGGAACAACAAATGTACGCAATTAAGCCAGTTTTTAAGTAAATTCTTCCTACTTAGTTCGTAGTAAGTACTAACCTTCAGGCGTATCCAAACAGGCTGTGAATAGAGATGTTCAATGCCCCAGACTTGTTGATCCACATATCCAACAGCACTACACGCAGGTCCTAAGTGTCCTCTCATCCCACATTGTACCTCCAATCAGGCCAAAATTTGTCAGTTTCTTTAAAAAGAAAATTTTAAGAGCAACAACAACTGAATAACTCAATGCAGTCAAATATATATGTATCTGCCACCTACTGTGTATCTCTTTGCTGTTCCATCAGGGTTTTGTAACACGAAACTCCAATCTGGAATGTATAGTGCATATGTTGTGATAATGTAAACGAGGAAGGCAACGAACCCTCCAATCCTAGATCATGGATGTACCAATAATTAAAACTGTTAACAAGGTCTGGTCAAAGAAAATTATTGCAATAAACCTGGTATTTGGATTTAAGCCAGCTACAGATTAGATTACTTAGCAAAAATAAGACAAAAAGCTGCAGCTTAGACTGAAATTGGAATTTAGAGCCTTCAATAGGACAAGAACGGTGTTGTTTAATAGACCTTGTCTCTTACCATTGCCATCGATATGCAGTAAAAATGGAGATGTGTCCAGAGTCTAGGACAGTTGGTCTGAGCTTGGCTGTCAGGGTCTCTATTAAGGCTACCACAAAGTATACCAGAGCTATTCTCTGCCAGCAACACAGGAAAATAGTAATTAGCAGCACAAGACATTTTCAATGTTATTTTATATTTCATGTGATTAGGATTCAAAGCACCATACATGCATTGTATCAATCTTTATTCATAAACATTAGGTTTGTATCTTGTATGCTATCGTTTTTGGAGCATATAGAGAAGGCAAGGACTCAAGGAAAGACCTGGAGGATGCCACACCATCGGATTTTGTGCTTTATGTCAACTCCATAAACCAGCTCATTAGGTGAGTGAGAGTATCCTCCTATATACAATAAAACAGTACAGCCATCAAGAATTCACGCAATTGTAATACAGTATAGTCTTACTAGCTTATTACTTTTTATTTTTATTGGTCTTTTTAATGGAAGAATGTTGAATGGCATTATAAATTACCTTGCAAAATAATTCCCCAAAAAAGAAGCTTCAATGTCCTAATAACGATCTTCTTAATTGCATGCTTGATATTGGTTACTTTCTGCATATCAGGATCAAGATTATAAGTAAAATATTATAAGTACCAAAGTACACGTTCTTCTTTGTTGCAGAGAGGCATTCACTAAAATATTAAACATTTTGAATTAACAAAGGTCATTTAAATTAACATCCTGCACTAAAAATTTGATCATTTTAAGCCTTCTGGGGCAACTTTTTCTTTTGAAACTCCTATATGCAGCACAAATTTTTTGATATTAATAATACTATCAAGTTGAAGCAAAATGGATCAGACCAAGAACCAAAAAGATAAAAATAACAAATAAAAAAGAACAGAGACATGGGAAAGTAGTACCTTGAGAGCCAGGGCGATAGCGAGTCAGCGACACCTACGATGAAGAGAAAAAAGGGCATCACAAAGTCCGCCAAAGTGCAACCATTCCATGGTGAGTGATCAATACGGGCATAGGCTCCCCCAGCATCATCTACTAATATCATCATCTACACTCATATCCCAAATATTGGTTAGAGAAAGTACAACAAAACCTTTACTTTTCCATGGTGCCTAAAAAAAATCCACCTCCTGAGCTGTTTTGCATGGTACTATATTTCAATTTATAACAAAGGTAAAAGATGTGGTTGAGTAATTACAACTTTTTATCAATTTTTTTTTTTTTTTTTTGAGGAATATAACTTTTTATCAATGCTACAACAAGCTTGCAAGTTACAATATCTTGGTGCATGTTACAATATTATCTAGTCCAATAAGTTTTTTTTTTTTTTTTTTGGTAAATAAAAACTAGTTTAGGGGGCAACCAGTTACTGTGTATGCAATAAAGGGGTATAAAAGCACTTGCAACGTGGAGCTAAATAGTTATATAGTTATTTTAACTCCACCAAAGCACAAAAAACACCCACACAGCAGTGGAGCAATATCTATATTTTTTAGCTTTATTGATAGATTTGCACAGTAACTTGGAGCTAAAAAAAAAAAAAAAATTATTCAACCCGAGATTAAAATAATTTTTTTATTCTCACACCGTGCCTCTCTCTTCAGTCACTCTCATCTATCTGAAGCTCTCTCTCAAAACTCTCTCCTCAAGCTCACTCTCTCAACGTCACTCTCTCAAGCTCACTCTCTCACCGCCGCCTACTCGACGCATCCTCAACGTCGCCGCCATCGAAGCTCAACATTATCGACCCACCAACCGTCCCAAGTAGGGATGGCCATACCCATTGGGTAATGGGTATTCAACCCTATTCGATCCAAATATTTCGGGTAATATCCGGTTTTTCATGGGTAGAGCTTAACCGGGTAGGATATAGATATTGCCCGAAATTTTCGGGTCGGGTTTGGATAATCCGACACATATTAAAAAAAAAAAAAACCCTGAACCTCTCTCACGTCACTCACACTCTCTCCGCCTCTCCGCCTCTCCTCATCGTCTCTCTCTCTCCGATTTTGCGCTTGATTCTTGTTCCTCGTTCACTGCGAATCAACTGGGTCTCTCTCCGATTTTGTGCTTGATTCTTGTTCCTTGATCACTGCGAATCAACTGGGTTTCTCTCCGATTTGGCATAAACCAGAATTATTGTTGCTCCTTGCAAGGCTTCGAGTCTGTAAGCTCTCTTTTCTCTCTGCTCCTTGCAAGGCTTCGAGTTCTCTCAGGTATGTCTCTTTCCAAGCCTTTACATTTTATTTTGCCATTTTGAAATTTGGATTTGTCTGGGAAATTTTGTGGGGTCTAATCTTTGGTGCTCTGCTTTTTGGAGTCAGTCATGTTCAGATCTGTGTGGATTTGTGAAAGTGTTTATATTTTTTCTGCTTCTGCATTCCTTTGCTTTTTTTTTTGTGTGTGTATATTATGGATTTTCTACGTACTTGAATGGTTGGATTTGGAATGTTGGAGAGGTTGTGATTTTCGTTGGAATTTGATATCCTGTTGGTTCAACCCACAACAAAATAATATACCAAAAGTGCATTCTTTTCGTTGGAATTTGATATCTGTTTGTTCAACCCACAACAAAATAATTTGATATTGCTTTGAAGAGAAAAGAATGCACTTTTATCAACTGGATATGTCTTTTTTTCTTTTATGTACAAAAAAGGAATTATATTAAATGTAGTTCAAATGTCTTTAACTCATTTTGTTGAAATATTCATGCCATTATAATCAGAAACCACTTCTTTCTTTTCTGCTTTTGTTTACTTATTAATGACTCTGGAAAGTTTGAGATTTTGGAGTTTGAGGGTGGTTTTGCATTGGAATCTAGCACATATGATGCACTGATTAGCGCTTGCATAGGTTTGAAGTTGATTAGAGGGGTGAAAAGGGTGTTTAGTTATATGAGTAGTAATGGGTTTGAGTTGGATTTGTATATGAGGAACAGGGTGCTGCTTATGCATGTCAAATGTGGGATGATGATGGATGAGGTTGTTTGTTGAAATGCCGGAGAAGAATTTGGTCTCCTGGAATATGATAATTGGGGGGCTTATTTGCTTTGCTATGGCTTTTATTGTTTGCCTTACTTTTCTTTTGTAGTAGTAATTCTCTATTGCTGATTACACTTCTTTGTTATTGCTGGCTGCCCATTTACATTGCACTTCCCCTGCGCCCTTTCGTGGCACCAATTTTCCAAGTTCATGCTTTACTTGGTTTTGGATTCCGGTGATTATGCTGAGGTGTTACAGCTGTTTTATATTATGTGGGAGGTGTCTTTAGATGGTGGGTCACGCACATTTGCTATGATGATTCGGGCATCTGCTGGGTTGGGACACTTTTTTGTGGGAAGACAGCTTCACACTTGTACTTTAAAGATGGGTGTTTCTGACAATATATTTGTGACTTGTGCTCTAATTGACATGTATAGTAAGTGTGGGAGCATTGAAGATGGATTAAAATAAAAAAGGTGGAATGCAAGCATGAGTGACACGTGATCGCAGAAGCAACAGGTGGAATTCCAAACTATTGTCTTCTTTGATGAGATGCCAGAGAAGACAACAGTTGGGTGGATGTTATAAAAAATTATAGAAGACAACACCAAACCAGCCTTGTCAATATCTGTGAATGTTGCCCCATCAAAGTTAAATTAAAATGCACTTTTATATTTTACTTTCTTTTCTTCAATTGTTCCCACAATATATAATCCTTGATCAGCTATTGTTTTAAAAAAAAAATTTTAAATTTTTTATTGATTATTTTTTTCTTTTTTAAGATAAAGCAATTGGTTCGTTTTTAAGTTAAAATGTTTTGGATTAAAAAAAAAAAATTAAGTGGGTTTTGGGTAGGGTATGGATATCCATGGATATTAAATTCGGGTAAAATTCGGGGATGGGTACTAATGGGTATTGATATTCGGGTATCCATGGGTAAATATTTCGGGTCGGGTATGGGTATACCTGATCCATACCCTACCCATGGCCATCCCTAGTCCCAAGCTGCTGATCAGACCCACTTCTCTTCTGCCGATCAAACCCATCCGCCTCAGTGATAGTGGGTTTCGTTGATAGTGGATTTTGGTGATATGGGTTTCGGAGATGGTGGGTTTCAGTGGTGGTAGGATTTTAGGGGTGGCGATTCGGTGGTTGCTGGGTTGGGTTTTAGTGGTGGGTTTTGGTGGTGGAGTTGAATCGGTGACTAGGTTTTGGTGGTGGGTCACTGTGATGGATTTCAGTGATGGGTTTCGGTGATGGTGGATTTCATTAGTGGGTTGATTTCAAGGGTGGCGATTCGGTGGTTGCTAGGTTGGGTTTCGGTGGTGCTCGTTTGGGTGTTGGCTAGGTTTCACGTTGGAGTTCAGGTTTGAGTAAGGGTCACGGTGGAGATCGGGTTTGGGTTTCAATTTTGTCTCTTCCTTTTTGATCGTTTGGGTTTTAGTTCTGGTGGTAGTTGGTGTGGAGAGTGGTGGAGGTTAGATTGGGGCTGGTGGTTTTTTTTTTTTTTTCTTGCTTTGGACTGGTGGTGGTGGTGGTGGTGGTTGTGGGTGTGGTTGTGGCTGATGATAGAGGTGGTTGTGGTTGGTGTTGTTTTAGAGATTATTTCATTGTTTATTTTTTCTTATATTCATGAATTTAATTAGTGGTAAAGAAGCATCATCTTACTGTACTCATCTTCTCCCAAAAAAAATCTCACTGTACTCCACATCATTTAATAAATGATGGGTCCTGTTGTGTTTTGTTAGCCCAAACTACCAAACCGATAAAGCGAAAAGAAATGGATCCAATTTGTGGCAAAATTCTACGCCCTAAAGCCCAAATCCGAGACACAGGCAGGCAGACAGACAGAGACTGAAAGAGAAAGAGAGAGAGAAGAGGAAACAGAGAGCGAAAGGGAGAAGGAGATTGAGAGAGCGAGAGAGATATCTTTTTTCGGAAACCCAAAAGCAAATCGACTTCGGCGGCTCCAGGGAGGTATTTTCGGCTTCTCCGGCCACCCTTCAGGGGATGAAGATGTATGTAGCTTTTGTTTAGAAACTGAGAGGGTGGGGTCAGTCATCTTTCTTTTGCTTAAAATTAGTTGTTTTTGGTTTGGCAGATTAGAAGCGAATGCAGGTGCGCTTACGAATTACGAAGTAGTAGACTTTTTACGCTCAAAAGGGGCTGCTAACGATTCCACTCGTGTTCTTGCTCAAGTTTCTCCTTCCGAATACAAGGTCTTATTATTCATTCTCTTCTCTTCTCTTCTCTTTCAATGTGGACTCCGACTCACCCACCCCACTACATTTTTTCACTAAAGGTTGGGACTTTAATAGTGGGCTTATTGACGTTTTTATGTGGGTGCTATATATAGGTGTATGATTATTTGGTCCAGACTGCTGCTTGCAATCAAACCAGAGAGCATATCAATGACTTCGTCGACAAGTGTAAAATCTATGGCCTTGCCAAGGCTGAGGTCCTTAATATCATCAACATTAGGCCTACTTCTATCATTGATATTTATACGGTAAAATTTACTTGGAAACCATCATTTTCTCCTTTTCTTTTGCTTCATATCTCTTTTGTTATGTGCCGTTATATTTATACTACTTATGCCCATGTAGTATTTAGCTAGTTTCGAACCTTGTGTTCAAATATGTGTAGGGTGATTCACACATTGTCTCTCTCTTCCAATTCTTGAGTAATGGATATATAATATTCATCCGAATTGGAAAAAGAAAAATCAATAAAATGTTATTACTTGTCTCGGAATCTTTGTCTTATGCTTCTTTATCTACAGCTTTACATGGGTAGAAATAGAATCACCTTCTAAAATGATGAAACATTGGCCATACACAATAGGGTTCTTTTAGAGCCCCCCCGTGGAACTTCTTGAAGGTTTGGTCATTGGTGAATCAGACTTCCTGTAACTTTCTTGCTTGCATGAAGAAACGATTGACTCTATCTTTGTGACATTCCATTTACCAAAATGACTTTGTTTTCAAGCGATAATTAGTCGGTCTAAAAATGTTGCATCAATGTAGTATTTAAGGCAATATATATTACTTAGAAAAGGTTTTTTTTTTTTCTCCTCTGATGTTATGAGGCGGAGCTGTATTGAGTATAGTTTTTAAGCCAGAAACCAAAATAGAGGCATTGGCCTGAACGTAGTGAAAATATTCTGTGCAGGGAGTATTTTACCTTGAAATTCTCTTGGTGGAAGCAGCTCTTCTTCTATACAATTTTCTTGACTCCTTGTACTTCATTCTATTTATTTTTTATTGTTGAGCTCTTCTCTTATATATGTATCATGTATTTCAGTTGCATCCCTTTTGGTGTTCTTGATTAGCTTAACAAAAAGTCCTTAAGCGTTTTATCCCCTTTTTCTCGATTTATTCATATAGTAGTGACAGGGGGCTGTCTCTCCCTCATGAACTGCTAGTTGATTGCTGTCCTCTATTTTTGGATAACTAGCTGATTGCCATCCTTTTTTTTATTGGATAAGTAGCCAACTGCAGTGCTTGATAATGCAATTAGCAATGAAACTCTGAATACTCCAGTTCTACATGATAAATTCGACTTAGTAGCTGCTTTTGTTTAAGCCTCCGTTCTTATATTTTACATATCTTTTTCTGGGGGATTTTTGGAGGGGGTGGAGTGGGCTGTTGAGGTGTTGAGCAGTAAAGCATTTTATTTTGTAATTAAGGCCTTTAGAGGCATATAGTTGGAGTGAAGTGTGGGATTTCTTGGGGCCAGTGGGTGACAGATATGATGAGCAGGCCTCACGGTTGTATTATTTGGAAAAAAACATCGAAGCAAGTTAGAAAGGGGTTTTTATTTGCCCTTTTCTTTCGGTTTATGGTAGGGGACAATAGGAGTGATGGTTTTTCGTATACAGGTAGTGTGGGAAGGTTCAAGGTTATTTCTTGATTTATTCTTAATAGCAGTAATAACATTCTTATTTGGGATACTCAGAAGACAGAGGGAGTCATTCCTTGAATTCCAAGTTTGTTTGAGCTTTCCAGGGCCGGAAATTAAAGTCGGATGTTTCTCTGATGGGCCTTCTATACTCTAGTCTCAGTGGGTGAAGGAGTTGATAAGACTTTTTTGGAAGCCTAACTGAAATAGTATATTTGATGTCGAGCCTTTTTTATGAGGAAATGAAAGGATATGATGTTCCTAAAATGATTGTAAGTTCAGTGAGGAATCAGTTGATACCCTACTGCTTCATTGCTCAAACTCGTAAAAAGTTGTGGTCTTTCATCTTCTCTTTATTTGGAGTCCATTTGGTGATACCCAAGAAGGTAATTAATGTATATTTTGGTTGGAAAGAACTATATGGGTGACATAAGAGTAGCTTGGTGGGATGCCTTTTGCCTCATTTGGATTATGTGGAGAGAAAAAAATAATAACACTCTTAATGATGTTGAGATTTATACTCTTGAGCTTAAAACTCTATTTTGAGATATTTATATGATTGGATATTGGCTTATGGTGGTGCAGCCCTTGTCTCTTCTTCTTCAGACTTTAGATCTCCTGAATATTCTTTGTAATCGTTAATTTGACTTTCTGTATGCTTGTTGCATTCATAATCTTTGATATAAGCTTAGTGGAGTTTCCTTGGCATGTAAATAATTCTACAGTGATATCAGGCAACATGATGACCCAGCCAAAGTACAACTGTAAAAGACTAGCTCTTGCAAAAGTAAAACAGTTGGGCAACGGTTGGTATACTTTTAATTCATATATCCATGAAATTGAACAATATTTGAAGCTAAAAGAAAATGGTTTGCTACATTTTTTCAGAATTTAAACCTGAAGACGATCAGATCTGAATACCCCATTTCTGATCTGACGCTTTATGTCAATTGTTCTCCTCGGTTTAAGATTAGCCATACCTTTATATCCCAAGTTAAGATTGTTGGGTTTGGTATTGTCTAATGTTGTTAAGAAGTTGAATATATAAACTGTATTATTTATCTTGTTGGACAAGGAAGTTGATATTACTATCAACCTGTTACTGTAATAAGTTTCTCTGTCAATATTGTTCCGGAAAAGTATTTGCTTAGCATGCCCTAAATTGGTGTTTGTTAGACAGCTTCAATTTGTTCTGAAGGCATTTTTTCGTTTTAACAGATGGTAGAATATTATTGCACAACGAGATCAATGGCTACATGGGTAATATTAAATTTTCTTATTAATATAAATAGGCTTTTGTGCAATGGGTTGATTTTTTTTTTTATAAGAAACGTAAGAAATTTTATTAAAAAAAGCCAAGTACGCTGGAAGTGTTTTACAGTGGCACAAATCAAGAACCTAGATTACAACGATCAATAAGATCGGGGAGAGAAAAACAAGAATAGGATGTGCCTATTCTGTAATGGGTTGATTTTTCTGCCCTATTTTATTTTGTATTTTTTTGGTAACTCACCTTTGAAGGCTTCATGCTTAATGCCTTTGCATACATCCATAGTTAGCCTCATTTCAGAGTGACAAGAAGGATCAAGGAGCTTACTTCCATCACAGGGAGTGGCATGGTAGAGCATCTCCTATGACAAGAATTTAAAGCAAGTGCATATATGGTACCATAATAATTCACCTTCTCAGATCAGGCTGCTTCTTCTATATGCCACAAGGATTTGTCTTTTTCGATAATGTTAACTCAAGTATTCACCCTCTGACTGGTATCAGCTTTGGGCTGTTGGTCAGGCCTTGCATGTGATAATGTACTCTTTAAGACAGATGACCTTTTCTGCGATCTCTTATAATATCCCAGTGGTTCTGCTATCTGAGGCTTTGGGGAAGTAGGAATGCTGTATTTTGATTATAGGTTATCGTAAGATTGTAAGCACAGATATCAATCATCTTATTTTTGCAAATGAATTGTGCTTTGATGCTTCTATGTACAGCAACCAGAAATTGTTTTTTAGGTAGATCATTTTTATCCGGAAGATAAACTAATCTGCATATCTAATCTCATGCTCTATTTTAACTGGTCAAAATTTGGGCGATTTGGGTGACGCATTAGTTATTTATTTCCCTTATGTTTGACAGATTGTAGAGGAAGGTGAGACGCGTTTTGGAGATGAGACGCGTTTTGGAGAAGTAAGTAAAGAGCTAGCTGAGTTGGTGGAAAAAACGTTGCCCCCACCTCCAACTGATCCAGAATTTGAAGCGGGGATCAACGAGGGTAAAGAAGAAACTGAAAATGAGGAACACAACGTAGAAACTAAGGGTGAGGAACAAACTAAAGCAGGGAATGATGATGGCAAAGAAGAAACTGTAGTTGGGGAATTAATGGATACAAGTTGAGGTCGTATCTGCCGGACTGTTGAACTAGAAACTAATAAAAATTCAACAGATACGAGTACATCTGCTCAATATTAATATGATGACCATGCTAGTTATTAAAGGAGCTTTAGTTGAGGATTTTGTAATTAGAAACTTCTCTAGTTGGGTTTCGATTATAGATGAGTTTTGCATTAGCAATTATTCCCGTCTACTTTAACATTTTACCCTGAAAATGTTGTCTCGTTGCTCAATTAGCTTGTGTTTGTGTTAGTTTTTTACTAAAAATTTCACAATAATTCTATGATAACAACCTACACTCTTTTCTACAACTATCTTGCGTGGCTAGCTACGACGAGTGAAGAAAAAGTGGAGAGTTTATGTGAAAGTGATTGGCAGTCAATCATAATATGTTATTTCAAAATTTTAGCAAAAGTTATGGTCTTAAAATTATTTGAAATTTTATTTTATGAAAGTTAACAAAAGTGTATCTATACTTTCACAGTTTCACGTTTTAAGAAAAAAGAAAAAAAGTGAGGCTAAACTAATTGATGGGAACAACTAATTCAAACTGACACTAAATAAGGTGTTTAGTTGCGGGATGGAAAGGGAATTTGATAGGTCTTCCTAGATTTGGAAAGGGAATATTGTAACTTACAGTACAATATTAATTAGGCAAGGAAAGTCTAAACCTCCTAGATTTGGATGCACACAACATTACACACACCTGCATAGTATAACAATAAGATTATTATTCAGCCAAAAAAAGAGAAGTAGTATTATGATTTCTGATGGGGGTAATGCCACTTGAAGGTGCCGTCGTCTCGAAGGTGCCGTCGTCTTGAAGGTGCCCGTCAGCCTTCGAGTGGGTGACGGCACGGTGGGGGTGACGGCGCTGATCCATTCATCATACCTGACTGTATCTCCAGCCGGCTCTGACGCCGTCATCCATGCGCCGACGGGGTGCACGGGTGACGGGGGAACCCTAAAGGACGGGCATGCCTTGTCAGGCACGCCAAGCGCTGAGATAGATATCTTGCACCCCACGCCATAGGGAATGGCTTCAGAGAGGGAAGGTTTCGTAAAGAACACGCACTAGGGCATGGCTCCGATCAGAGGTTATCTCCCCCGACACGCCAAAGTCCCAGCTCTACACTACTATAAATACCCCCGACCCTCATCAAAAAAGGTACGTATGTATTCCACCCCGACTCTAGCACTCTGGAGTTGTGAGCAATACTAACTTGACCGTCGGAGGGTTGTTGGCCGGTACCACACCGGTACTTCCCTTTGAGGTGCTTTCTACCCGTGTAGGTCTACCTGGAACGCGCGAAGACCCTACGACTCACTGAGGGTGATTTTCGGCATCATCAGTTGGCGCCGTCTATGGGAAAGAGCACGTACTTAGGCTGTGTTCTGTGCTTTCTGGACAAAGAGTTGTATGGCACTCACGCGTTCGAGGGTTACCACCATGAACGATCAAGACAACGGACAACGCACCACGGCCCTCGAGAGACAAGTCCAAACTCTGGCGGCCGCGGTGGAGTGCCTCACAAAGCGCAACAATGACTTGGAAGAACAATTATTGCGAAGGGACGCGACGGCGGGCAACCATGGAGAGAATGAGGAAGACAGCGCTCGGGAGAGGGATCATGGAGGCCCGGAGGGGAGCAATGCATTAACCCAACCCGAAGGGCAGGGGACAAGCCGTCCGTCGGCAGCTAACAATGATCCGCCCAGCACTACCGAGGAGCTGCGGTTGATGAGGGAGCGTATGGATTTTATGATGAACACCCTCAAGGGACGAGTATCCAATGACCTCGACGACCTCGTCCACCGTACAGACTCTCCCTTCACCACGCACGTCATCATGTTCCCAACGCCGCCAAAGTTCCGCATGCCACAGATAGAAAGCTACGATGGATCCAAAGATCCACTAGACCACCTGGAGTCCTTCAAGACGCTGATGCACCTGCATGGCGTGCCGGACGAAATTATGTGCCGGGCATTCCCGGCGACGCTGAAGTGGGCGGCAAGGACTTGGTTCGGCAGACTGACACCCGGCTCTATCGGTACCTTCAGAGAGCTGAGTGCTCAGTTCGCTACGCACTTCATCGGAGGCCATAGGTACAAGAAATCCACCGCGTGTTTGATGAACATCAGACAGCGGGAGGACGAGACACTCAGGTCCTATATAGCCCGCTTCAACAGAGAGGCACTTTCGATCGAGGGTTGTTGGCCGGTACCACACCGGTACTTCCCTTTGAGGTGCTTTCTACCCGTGCAGGTCTACCTGGAACGCGCGAAGACCCTACGACTCACTGAGGGTGATTTTCGGCATCATCAGTTGGCGCCGTCTGTGGGAAGGAGCACGTACTTAGGCTGTGTTCTGTGCTTTCCGGACAAAGAGTTGTATGGTACTCACGCGTTCGAGGGTTACCACCATGAACGATCAAGACAACGGACAACGCACCACGGCCCTCGAGAGACAAGTCCAGACTCTGGCGGCCGCGGTGGAGCGCCTCACAAAGCGCAACAATGACTTGGAAGAACAATTATTGCGAAGGGACGCGACAGCGGGCAACCATGGAGAGAATGAGGAAGACAGCGCTCGGGAGAGGGATCATGGAGGCCCGGAGGGGAGCAATGCATTGACCCAACCCGAAGGGCAGGGGACAAGCCGTCCGTCGGCAGCTAACAATGATCCGCCCAGCACTATCGAGGAGCTGCGGTTGATGAGGGAGCGTATGGATTTTATGATGAACGCCCTCAAGGGACGAGTATCCAGTGACCTCGACGACCTCGTCCACCGTACAGACTCTCCCTTCACCACGCACGTCATCATGTTCCCAACGCCGCCAAAGTTCTGCATGCCACAGATAGAAAGCTACGATGGATCCAAAGATCCACTAGACCACCTGGAGTCCTTCAAGACGTTGATGCACCTGCATGGCGTGCCGGACGAAATTATGTGCCGGGCATTCCCGGCGACGCTGAAGGGGGCGGCAAGGACTTGGTTCGGCAGACTGACACTCGGCTCTATCGGTACCTTCAGAGAGCTGAGTGCTCAGTTCGCTACGCACTTCATCGGAGGCCATAGGTACAAGAAATCCACCGCGTGTTTGATGAACATCAGACAGCGGGAGGACGAGACACTCAGGTCCTATATAGCCCGCTTCAACAGAGAGGCACTTTCGATCGAGGGTTGTTGGCCGGTACCACACCGGTACTTCCCTTTGAGGTGCTTTCTACCCGTGCAGGTCTACCTGGAACGCGCGAAGACCCTACGACTCACTGAGGGTGATTTTCGGCATCATCAGTTGGCGCCGTCTGTGGGAAGGAGCACGTACTTAGGCTGTGTTCTGTGCTTTCCAGACAAAGAGTTGTATGGTACTCACGCGTTCGAGGGTTACCACCATGAACGATCAAGACAACGGACAACGCACCACGGCCCTCGAGAGACAAGTCCAGACTCTGGCGGCCGCGGTGGAGCGCCTCACAAAGCGCAACAATGACTTGGAAGAACAATTATTGCGAAGGGACGCGACGGCGGGCAACCATGGAGAGAATGAGGAAGACAGCGCTCGGGAGAGGGATCATGGAGGCCCGGAGGGGAGCAATGCATTGACCCAACCCGAAGGGCAGGGGACAAGCCGTCCGTCGGCAGCTAACAATGATCCGCCCAGCACTACCGAGGAGCTGCGGTTGATGAGGGAGCGTATGGATTTTATGATGAACGCCCTCAAGGGACGAGTATCCAGTGACCTCGACGACCTCGTCCACCGTACAGACTCTCCCTTCACCACGCACGTCATCATGTTCCCAACGCCGCCAAAGTTCTGCATGCCACAGATAGAAAGCTACGATGGATCTAAAGATCCACTAGACCACCTGGAGTCCTTCAAGACGCTGATGCACCTGCATGGCGTGCCGGACGAAATTATGTGCCGGGCATTCTCGGCGACGCTGAAGGGGGCGGCAAGGACTTGGTTCGGCAGACTGACACCCGGCTCTATCGGTACCTTCAGAGAGCTGAGTGCTCAGTTCGCTACGCACTTCATCGGAGGCCATAGGTACAAGAAATCCACCGCGTGTTTGATGAACATCAGACAGCGGGAGGACGAGACACTCAGGTCCTATATAGCCCGCTTCAACAGAGAGGCACTTTCGATCGATGAAGCGGACGATAAGATACAGGTCGCCGCGTTCACCAATGGACTGAAGGAGGGCAAATTCTTGTTCTCTCTATACAAGAATGACCCGAAGACGATGTCGGAGGTATTTTACTGGGCAACGAAGTATATGAATGCGGAAGACGCATTACAGGCTCGGGGGGAGAGACCTCCCAAAAGGCGGGAAAGGCACGAGGACGTCAAACAGGATAAGGGGCGAAAGAAACCTCGGATGGAGGGCCGAGACAGCAGGCGACCGCAACCCCCTGCCGGTAAGTTCACAAGCTTCACCCCGCTGACGGCCCCGGTCGACCAAGTCCTGATGGAAATCAAAGACGAGGGGTCCCTGACGTTTCCAGGAAAAATGAAGGGGAATCCTGACAGACGACCCAAAGACAAGTACTGCCGCTTCCACCGAGACCACGGCCACGACACCGCCGACTGTTACGACTTGAAGCAGCAGATTGAGGCCCTGATTAGACAGGGGAAATTGTAAAGGTTCGTCAGTCGGGAGAGGACAGAAGCGCCTCGCCAGGAACCGGCCCCCCGTCGGGACAATGAGCGCCCTCGACCGCCCATAGGAGATATAAGGATGATCATCGGGAGCTCGGGAACCGTCGGATCGACGAAGAAAGCTCGGAAAGCCTATCTCAAGGCAGTACAAAACGTCCAGCCGGCGGGCAACGCTCAGAAGAAGCCGCGCGTCAGCAGCCCCACTATTGAGTTCACAGAAAAAGACGCCCAACGTCTCCATCATCCGCACGATGATGCCCTTGTCGTCAACATCCGGCTGGGAGACTATAACACATACAGGGTCTTGATCGACAATGGTAGTTCTGCGGACATCCTCTATTATCCGGCGTTCCAACAGATGCGGATCGGCAAGGAACGCCTGGTCCCCACCAACGTTCCGCTCATTAGGTTTGGAGGGATGAGAGTTCACCCCCTCGGTGCCATCACCTTGCCTGTCACGATTGGAGAATATCCTCGGCAGGTCACCAGAGACGTCACCTTCCTCGTCGTCGACTGTTCGTCCGCCTACAATGCTATCATAGGACGGCCCACCCTTAACGCTTGGAAGGCCGTGACGTCGACCTACCACCTGATGGTCAAGTTCCCCACCGAGAACGGAGTGGGGGAAATATGGGGAGACCAGGTCGCCGCGCGAGAGTGCTACGTAGCGATGGTAGAGGCAGACAGCCACCTGCCGGCAATGAACATAGAGCAGCGGGTGGGGGCAGAACCCGTCGAAGAACTAGAGGAGATAGCACTCGACGAGTCCAAACCAGACAGAACCGCCAGAATCGGCGCTCTCGCCAGCCCTTCGGCTCGCCAGGAGCTCGTGACTTTCCTCCGAAAGAACCAGGATGTATTCGCCTGGAGTCACGAAGACATGCCGGGAATCGACCCTTCAGTCATGGTGCATAAGCTGAATGTGTCGCCCACTTTCCGGCCCGTCCGCCAGAAGAAGCGGGTGTTTGCCCCGGAACGAGACCGGGCGGTGGCAGAAGAAGTTGGCAAGCTGCTAGAAGCGGATTTCATCCGAGAAGTGTACTATCCCGACTGGTTGGCCAACGTGGTGATGGTCAAGAAGGCTAGCGGGAAGTGACGCATGTGTGTGGACTTCACCGACCTGAACAAGGCGTGCCCCAAAGATAGTTACCCCCTCCCGCGAGTCGACACCCTGGTGGACTCTACAGCTCAACACCAGCTGCTGAGCTTCATGGATGCCTTTTCAGGATATAATCAGATCCGGATGGACGTGACCGACCAAGAGGAGACCTCATTCGTCACCAGCCAGGGTCTCTTCTGTTACAAGGTAATGCCATTCGGACTGAAAAATGCGGGCGCCACGTACCAGAGACTCATGAACAAAATGTTCGCCAACCAAATAGGGAGGAATGTCCAGGTATATGTCGATGACATGTTGGTAAAAAGCAGAAGGAAGGAAGACCACCTAAGGGACCTAGAAGAGACATTCGACACGCTCCGTTCCTACAACATGAAGCTCAATCCGGCAAAATGTGCATTTGGTGTGGCAGCAGGGAAGTTCCTGGGCTTCATGGTGTCCCAAAGGGGTATCGAGGCCAACCCTGACAAGATTCGGGCCATAGTAGAGATGGCACCTCCGAAGAGCACAAAGGAGGTGCAAAGCTTGAATGGGAAAGTAGCCGCCCTGAACCGGTTTGTATCAAGGGCAACAGATAAGTGCCTACCCTTTTTCCGCACACTGAAGAAGTCTTTCGAGTGGACGAGCGAGTGCCAAAGGGCGTTCGAGGAACTGAAAGCTTACCTCTCTTCACCCCCGCTACAAAGCCCCTCGCAACCAGGGGAAGAGCTCTTCCTGTACCTGGCCGTCTCCCCGGCGGCAGTCAGTGCGGCCTTGGTCAGAGAAGAAGACAGGGTCCAGAAGCCTGTGTACTACGCCAGCCGGGCGTTCCGCAGAGCGGAGGGAAGATACCCACCTATGGAGAAGCTCGCCTTCGCCCTAATCACTGCGGCTTGCAAGCTCAAACCGTATTTTCAAGCTCATACAATAGTTGTCCTAACTGACAAACCCTTGCGGCGGGCAATGCACAATCCCGAAGCGGCAGGTCGCTTGGCCTTATGGGCGATCGAGTTGACCGAGTTCGACATCAGGTACCGCCCGCGCACCGCCATGAAGGGGCAGGCTGTCGCTGACTTTATCGCCGAATTCACTAGCGGCGAGGACCAGGGGGCAGACGAGCACCATTCATGGACTTTACACTCGGATGGATCGTCGACCAAACAGGCCGGGGGGGTAGGTATCGTACTTCGCTCCCCCGAGGGAGATCAGATCGAATGCATGATCCGCCTAGATTTCCCTACCACAAATAATGAGGCGGAATATGAAGCATTGATAGCTGGGATCGACCTCGCTAAAGCAGCAGGGGCCACCAAAGTGGTAGCTTACTGCGACTCCCAAGTCGTCGTTAACTAGGTAAGCGGAGAATACGAGTGTAGAGGCGACAAAATGAGGAGATATTTAGATCAAGCGAAGAGAAGAGCGGGTGAGCTAAGGGCCGAAGTGATCCAAATACCCAGAGAAGAGAATGAGCAAGCCGATCGTCTCGCCAAAGCCGCTTCTTCCGAACACATGGCCCCCCTCGACGATGTGCTTTCCTTTGTGCAAATGACGCCACTAATAGAGCTTATCAGTGTGCACGAAATAGGCTCCGAAGGTGACTGGACCACGCCGCTGGTCTCCTACCTGAAGGACGGCGCTTTGCCAGACGAAAAGGAAGCCGCCAGAAGGCTGAAGGTCCGAGCCGCAAGGTTCGTGCTAATAGAGGGCGTCCTGTACAAGAGGGCCTTCTCTCGCCCATACTTGCGGTGTTTGAGCCCGGGAGAAGCTGATTATGTCATGAGGGAAGTCCACGAGGGAGTTTGTGGAAATCATTCGGGATCTCGATCACTGGCGCATAAGTTGATCCGGGCAGGGTACTATTGGCCTACCATGCAGAAAGATGCTCAAGCCTACGTCAAAGCTTGCGACAAATGCCAAAGGTTCAGCAACGTTGTCCGACAGCCGCCCGCAGAGCTAACTCCCATGACAGCCCCGTGGCCTTTTGCTCAATGGGGAGGCTGGGCGAGGACGACACCGTCACCCCTGGTGGGGATCTCGGACTCGCCGAGATCGTCATCCTCCACGACGACGGTGTTGATCATGGGCGTCGACGGCACAGGATCATCCAACGAAACCCGTGACAAGTCGAGGTGCGGGAAGAGAGACTTCACCTGTTTAAGGCAGTCCTCAAACCCGTCACCGTAGTACACGGCACAGGAATCGATGAATGTCTGGGACGTCTTGAATTCCGCCACGGCGTCACTTTTTGCCGTCTCCACCTGCCCTAAGAGAGAAGTTAGCTCTTTCTCAGCCGTCACCCTAGCTTCCCGTTCCTGCTCGGCCTGACGGGTTCCCTCCTCCAGTTTCCCCTTCAACTCCTTGATCTCCCCATTCAGGGTGCGGGATGCGTCCTTGTACTGTTCTAGCCCGTCCGTCAGATTGGCAATGCGTTTCTTCTGACGGGCCAGCAGTTCCTCGTTCTTCGACCCCTTGACCTGAATGGCCCTCATGCGGACCACAGCCTGACACAAAATTCCCGTCAGCACAATGATATAAAAAGGTGACGGCACAAACAATAAGGAAGGCACATACCCTGGCAAGATCAAAGAGGCCTGAGTCTCCCAGCTCCTGCACGGATTGACTGGCGCAAGAATCAGCCTCCTCCTTCCCAAGTATGGAGTCCAACTGCTCCAAGGCGTACCCCTTATGGGTAAGGATGCAGCGCCCCTCTTCTGGGATGACGGGACCTCGCGCCGACATCAATCCCTTGCCGACCCCATGCTTGGGCGACTGGAGCCTCGAGGAGTGGTCCCCAGGGGCAACCGTCACTTTATTTGACGGACGGTCTTCAGTCCCGTCGCTTTTTCTTTTCGGCGCGCTCCTTTGAAGGGACGCAGACTCTCCCTCCTTGCTTTTTCCCTCCTCCTTCTTACGGGCGGCGGCAGCCCGGATTTGAGCCCTCAGCCTGGCTGATTCCATCTCTGCAAGACGAGGACACAATGTAAAAATGCAAGTGAAAGTGACGGAGAGGATGGGTCAGTTATACTTACGTTGACGGGACAAATTGTTCAAACGGCGTGCCTCTTCCGTTGGCTCGGGTCCCCCACAATAGGCGTAGAGGGCGTCAGGCGTAATCAGGTCACGACACTTCCTCTCCTCTAAGGGAATCCCCGTCACCTTGAAAATGAAGGCTTTCTGCTCCCCTGTGATTGCCGGACGAGAGAAAGCTGAAAAAGAAAAGGAGAGCGAACGGGTTAGAACCTTGACATAAGTAAACTTACATGCAAGGCTGACGGTGACGACCTGATTCCCTAACGTGAGCCCAAGTGTTATCAAAGCCCTGAGGAATTGACCCCCACTCTTCCTGACGGCACACCCAATTGGTCCCCTCTACAAAAAAGTACCTGCCCTTCCATTTCCTGTTGGAGTCGGGCATATTTGACACTAATCTCAACTCTTTCTTCCTCGCAGAAAAATGGTAAATCCCCTTAGACGAGGCAATTTGGTGTGGACGGTAACACCAAAAGAACTCGTCGAGGGTTAGCTGACGGTGCCCGCCACTTAGACTACCCCACAATATCTTAGAGCCAATGACCACCCTCCAGGCGTTGGGGGCAATCTGGCTGACGGATATCCCGAGATAGTTGGCCAGCTGACGGTGGAGCGCCGTCAGAGGCAACCTCAATCCTGCCGCGAACATGGCGTCATACATGCCAACGTCCGCGGTCTTCCCGGAGTAACACCTCTCCTTCTCCAAGGGAAGACGGATCGGAATATCGTCCGGAATTTGGTAACGGGCCTGCAGCAAGTTGAAAACCTTGTCCGTCATTGAAGGAAGAAAGTGATTAACCGTCCATTCTTTGGGAAGGATGAACGGACGGTCATCCCCTGAGCCTCCCAACGTGCTCTCCGAATTTTCATCTCCTGACGAGCCCTTATCACTCCCACTCTCCCTTGCGCCGTCATCTCCGCCTTTCCTTATTACTCCGTCGCCGCCCCCTCCCTCCTCGTCGCACGACTGAATCAACGATTCATCCTCTGACGACAAGGAAGAGTCATCTCCTGACTCGTGGCCCGGCTGATAAACCTCGTCGTAGCCCGCCCCGTCGCGGACTGACGACTGTTCGCTCGACGTCTCCTCAGACATCTTACTACCTACAAGCGACGGGTTCGATCTAAGAGCCTGAGTGACGGCCTTCCCAAAAACCTAAAAGCCGGGTATCTAGAACGAAGGAATTAAAAAAGAAAAAGGAGAGAACGGGGGGAGTAACTCACCAAGTAACGGAGGAAGTGCAAGGGAAGCTGACGGTATCAGACAGCAAGCGAGAACCAGAACGCAATTATAATCTCCTTGAGGTGACGGTTTCTCTCTCACCAGCAAAATCAGAATAAAAGAAGAGAAATGAGGGAAAACGGAGATGTATATATAGGAAGCTTGGAGCGCGGAAGACGAAGCGACCTTCCCGTCCAGCTACATTCCAGTCCCTCTACGACACGTGTTCCGACACTAGGTCTGCTCGAGATGACTAGCCATTAATGCCTTGTCCGCCACACGCTGTACTCCCCAATCCGTCAGACTTGACCGATGGGATTAAGGAGTAGGGGGCAACTGATGGGGGTAATGCCACTTGAAGGTGCCGTCGTCTCGAAGGTGCCGTCGTCTCGAAGGTGCCGTCGTCTTGAAGGTGCCGTCGGCCTTCGAGTGGGTGACGGCACGGTGGGGGTGACGGCGCTGATCCATTCATCATACCTGACCGTATCTCCAGCCGGCTCTGACGCCGTCATCCATGCGCCGACGGGGTGCACGGGTGACGGGGGAACCCTAAAGGACGGGCATGCCTTGTCAGGCACGCCAAGCGCTGAGATAGATATCTTGCACCCCACGCCATAGGGAATGGCTTCAGAGAGGGAAGGTTTCGTAAAGAACACGCACTAGGGCATGGCTCCGATCAGAGGTTATCTCCCCCGACACGCCAAAGTCCCAGCTCTACACTACTATAAATACCCCCGACCCTCATCAAAAAAGGTACGTATGTATTCCACCCCGACTCTAGCACTCTGGAGTTGTGAGCAATACTAACTTGACCGTCGGAGGGTTGTTGGCCGGTACCACACCGGTACTTCCCTTTGAGGTGCTTTCTACCCATGCAGGTCTACCTGGAACGCGCGAAGACCCTACGACTCACTGAGGGTGATTTTCAGCATCATCAATTTCAATTGTAATATATATGAATTTTTAAAACTGCATAGCAATATTAGAAAAGTAACAAAAAATCAAACATTTTTTTAATTATATATGAGACATAATATAAATAGAACAACAATGCTATCGACACCGTTTTTATTTTATTTTATAATATTTGAGAGGATAAATTGTGATTATTAATAATATTAATAAAGTTATTATTTTATTATATGTTGTTTCAATAATTGTCAAAAAAAGAAAAAAAAATGTGAAAATTTTTATATATATAGACTTATAATAAATATAGATATATATTGAGATTAGCAAATTCCTTCTTTCATTTGTAAAGTAAGAATAATTCCAATATTTCTTGGTACTGTTTTTTGTCAGTGTTTGTCTTCCTTTTACAGTTGACGGGTCATCAAACAGTGACTGTGCCAAATCTCAGAATATAATGCAAAAAACCCATTTGAGACAAAAGCAGTGTTGTTAAAAGCGCGCTTAAGCTAAAAGCGCGCTTAAGCGCAAAGCGCAGAGCGCAAAGCCTTTGGGGCTTTTTCCTTCTAAAGCGAAGCGCCTTCACAAAAGCGCGCTTTTTTGAGCTTTTTGTAAATTTTTTTAAAAAAATCCTGATTTGATTTTTAGCCATTAGATCTAATTATGTTTAATATAAGCCATTGATTTAATACATAAAAACTAATAGTGTGGTGTGCTACCATACACCTAAGCCTATCTCTTTAGATATTTTTGAATTTTTAACCACAACCACACAAACATACAATAAATCAGACGCTCACAAAGATAACATTACTTAACATTCTAGTATTTTTTAGCCTTTTCCTTCTTGGTTCTATACTTCTATTTTGATTCAATCATGTTTTGTAATCATGGCCATCAAATATCATGGTTGCATATATTTTGTAAAATACAAAAGAATTATATAAATGTTATATAAATTATATAAAATGTTTTATTGTAATTTATATGATTAATTGATCACTTGATTGTTGTATTGATCATTAATAGTTTTTTTTTTTTAAATTATTAAAAAATTTTTTTTAAATGTGCGCTTCAAATCGATCAGGCGCGCGCTTGCGCTTTGCGCTTTGCGCCTAGGCTCTAGGAGGCCTTTGCGCTTAAGTGTGTTTAAGTGCGCTCAGCGCTTTTAACAACACTGGACAAAAGAGAGAGAGAGTATGAGAGAAATAGAGAGAGAAAAAAAATGGGGTGAGAAGGATGATAGGCAGCTGGACTTTAAGCATCACAGCTACTGGCTAAAATCCCATTAACAAGTTTCATTCTTCTGGTGTGTACTTGATCCAAGTGCTTTCCTAAATATTCACTTTTTGCAGTTTTGGCTGATTCCCATTTGCTTAAAATATGTGTGTAGTTTTGTTCCGTTGGATGGTTGCTCTGGTTGCTGGATAAGAATTAAGAACCCATTACTGGATTTCATTCACTTGGTAAGTTCTTGATCTTATGGTTCATAAAGGTTCAGTCTTTTTGTAGTTTCTGTTGAGACAAGTCTGCTCATAATTATTGCTGATCTTGTGTTCATACCTGATGGTAGTTTCAGTTGCTGATCATGAAGCAGCACTGTAATTCATATTTTACGTTTTTATTGACATCCATATGCATATATATCTACTAGATTCACTCAATGTACATAGTTTTTCTGATCACTTATGCCCTGTTTGGATGGAGGGGGAGTGGGGGATTAGATTAGAGTTGACTAAAAATAAGTTAATTTAGTACTAAATCTACTCTATTCTATTCTACTCTACTCCCCCTCCCTCCCCCTCAGTCCAAATGGACCATTAGTCCCTCCTATTGTTAAAAACCCTCTCTCTCTCTCTCTCTCTCTCTCTCTCTCTCATACATATGTATGTGTGTGTATACATATTTATTGGTGTATTTATTGATCAAAGTAATTTTAGTGATGCTTTTTACTGGATTGTCGGGAGTTCAAGTTATGCGTTCCTGGTGTTTGTGTTTTGGGTTGCCAGCACTCCACTGATTTATCTGTTACTTCATACTGGATCAAGTGAAGGAGAAGAATACATGTGATCAGCCCAGATTAGTGTGTGGAGGATCCAAGCTGATCCCAAAAATTTTGGGACTAAGGCTTTGTTGTTGTTGTTAATAGTTTTGAAGATATGATATTTATTGTCTCTCTTTTTCTGTGGAGTAGTTGATTTGGTTGTTTGAAGGCTACTGAAGTGAGGAGTAGCAATTATTCAAGCATTGTACTTGTGTACAGTTAAGCAGGTAGTGATATTGTCCTATATAATCTGAAGAAGCTTATATGAACTGAATAGGATTTTGAAGATCAAACTCTAAAATTTGCTTACACTGATTTTTTTTCTTTGATGATCTTGCTGTCTAGGTGCAAGAAGTGAGAGGTGTAGAGCCGCAAAGCATCATTTAGCATATAATTGGGTGGTGTGTTTTGTCTAATTGATATTCTGGCCTGGATCCATTACCTAGGATTTTGTTACTGGTATAAAGACCAAGCTTTTGCCAAGTCAAAACCAGTTGCACTTCTGTTCCTTGCTGGAGTCATGGCAACCTTGTTACATTCTGAGTCTAGACGCTTATATTCTTGGTGGTGGGACAGCCACATAAGCCCAAAGAATTCAAAATGGCTTCAGGAAAATCTTACAGGTGTTGATTTTTTTCCTTACGACTTAATTGGCTATCACTGTGTTCTTGAAATTTTTGTTTCTTGCCCAGATCTGTTGTTTTTCATGTTTGTTGATGGCGGTTGCTTTCTAATTACTAAAACTGGTTATTGCAAATCAACTTAACACAAATCTTCAACTAAGCATCCATAAGAACTTAACCATATGATGAGGAACACTTGTTGAACAATTCTTTATAAGAATACACTGTATTCAATTTGTTTTAAGTTTGAATATATTATTCTTTCTTGTTGGTACATTCTTATATATTGCCCTTTCTTTCTTGTTACTTTCCTCATAACCCCAGTACTTATTGAAATGAACTTGAATGACAATGTCTCTTTTTCTAATTATACTGCAATTTACTTCACCTCATCTTATGCTAAAATATATAATTCTCCCTCTTGTTAAACTTTAAAAAGTTTCAATTTAAAAAACTGAACTTTCTTAATAGAATCAACCCCCCCCCCCCCCCCTTGCACTTCTGTTCCTTGCTGGAGTCATGGCAACCTTGTTACATTCTGAGTCTAGACGCTTATATTCTTGGTGGTGGGACAGCCACATAAGCCCAAAGAATTCAAAATGGCTTCAGGAAAATCTTACAGGTGTTGATTTTTTTCCTTACGACTTAATTGGCTATCACTGTGTTCTTGAAATTTTTGTTTCTTGCCCAGATCTATTGTTTTTCATGTTTGTTGATGGCGGTTGCTTTCTAATTACTAAAACTGGTTATTGCAAATCAACTTAACACAAATCTTCAACTAAGCATCCATAAGAACTTAACCATATGATGAGGAATACTTGTTGAACAATTCTTTATAAGAATACACCGTATTCAATTTGTTTTAATTTTGAATATATTATTCTTTCTTGTTGGTACATTCTTATATATTGCCCTTTCTTTCTTGTTACTTTCCTCATAACCCCAGTACTTATTGAAATGAACTTGAATGACAATGTCTCTTTTTCTAATTATACTGCAATTTACTTCACCTCATCTTATGCTAAAATATATAATTCTCCCTCTTGTTAAACTTTAAAAAGTTTCAATTTAAAAAACTGAACTTTCTTAATAGTATCAACCCCCCCCCTCCCCCCCCCCTTGCACTTCTGTTCCTTGCTGGAGTCATGGCAACCTTGTTACATTCTGAGTCTAGACGCTTATATTCTTGGTGGTGGGACAGCCACATAAGCCCAAAGAATTCAAAATGGCTTCAGGAAAATCTTACAGGTGTTGATTTTTTTCCTTATGACTTAATTGGCTATCACTGTGTTCTTGAAATTTTTGTTTCTTGCCCAGATCTGTTGTTTTTCATGTTTGTTGATGGCGGTTGCTTTCTAATTACTAAAACTGGTTATTGCAAATCAACTTAACACAAATCTTCAACTAAGCATCCATAAGAACTTAACCATATGATGAGGAACACTTGTTGAACAATTCTTTATAAGAATACACTGTATTCAATTTGTTTTAATTTTGAATATATTATTCTTTCTTGTTGGTACATTCTTATATATTGCCCTTTCTTTCTTGTTACTTTCCTCATAACCCCAGTACTTATTGAAATGAACTTGAATGACAATGTCTCTTTTTCTAATTATACTGCAATTTACTTCACCTCATCTTATGCTAAAATATATAATTCTCCCTCTTGTTAAACTTTAAAAAGTTTCAATTTAAAAAACTGAACTTTCTTAATAGTATCAACCCCCCCCCCCCCCCCCACCCTTTCTCCTTTCTTCCTCTCAGTGAATCACAGTTGGCTAAAAGTAACAAAAGTTAACATAGAGTATACTTAAAATCTACCAAAAAAAAAAAAAAAAAAAATCTTCATAGGAATTGCAGGTGGCAGAAAATGGCTAAAAATAACCTAAAAAATAAACACAGTTTAATGAGAATGCAAATTTTTGTGAGTTCTTTTGCACTAAAACACCATTTGGCATTCATTTGATGGTTTGTTAGTGTCCAAGGTAAGTCTCAAGTACACTTTACTTGAGTTCTTGTTAATTTTAGTTAATAGTCATTCATTAAGGAAGAAACTTATATTGGTTTGGAAATTCAATGTTTTAACTGAAACATTTTAAATTCTAAGGTTTAATTTGAAACCTCCTCTAAGCTATAAGCAGAATTATGTAATTTCTCCTTCATTTTACATTTTACTACTAATAATTTTAAAAGTTTGCAATGTCCCAGATGCTATTACAACCAGGAATCTTGTCATTTATGCTGGCACATGTTATGCATACAAACATAGATCTTGATAATTCAATGAATAATCACCCTTGAGTTGTGCATCATAGAAATTAATAGGCATTTAATCCACTTTTATTAAGAGGTAGTAGTCATGGTTCTCCATGGAACATGATCTAGGAAGGTTTGATGGCATTATTAACCATGGAAAAAAATATTAAGATGGCTAAACAAGTGGACGTGCTGCTCTATACATGTTTGTAATGCACATGCATCATCTCTATGCTATTTTAGGCCACATTCTTAACAGACCCTAAAACTGTTGATACAGACATGGATGCCAAGGTCAAAGCAATGATCAAGCTCATTGAAGAAGATGCAGATTCTTTTGCAAGGAGGGCAGAAATGTACTACAAGAAACGTCCAGAACTTATGAAACTGGTAGAGGAGTTCTACCGAGCCTACCGTGCATTAGCTGAGAGGTATGATCATGCAACTGTGGAGCTTCCCCAGGCCCATCGAACCATGGCAGAAGTGTTTCTGAACCAAGTACCTTATGTGCTGGCTGACGATTCTCCCTCAGGTTCTTCAGGCCCTGAGGTTGATCCTCATACACCAGAAATGCCACATCCAATTCGTGCATTGTTAGACCCAGATGACTTGCACAAGGATGCACTGGGACTCTCTTCAACCAGCTTACAAACTATGAAAAGGAATGGAGAGCGTTCAGAAGAATTTGACACTGGAATAAGCAAAAGGGGTCTTAAACAGTTCAATGAGATGTTTGGGTCAAGAGAACTAGCGGCACAAAATTCAAATGTTGCTAAAGGAAGGATGAGAAAAGACCCAAAAATTCATGTAGCAGAAGAGAGTGAACAAAATTTGCAACATGGTTTCTTTTCCAAGTCTCAGCATGCTGGGGAAGCTGAAAGAGAAGTTGAGAGTTGAGACCTTAAAGAAAACCCTAGCAGAGATACAGGTTGAAAAGGAAGCTATCCTTCTTCAATACAAGCAGAGTCTGGAGAAGCTACCTCACCTTGAGAGAGAACTTAATCAAGCCCAAAGGGATGCTGGAGGGCTTGATGAATGAGCAAGCAAAGCAGAAATTGAAATTAAAATACTGAAGGAAGCCCTTGTTGAGTTAGAAGCTGAGAGGGATGCTGGTCTTCTTCAATACAATCAGAGTTTAGAAAGGATATCTAGCTTGGAGAATATGTTATCTGTTGCCCAAGATGATTCAAAAGGACTCAATGTGAGAGCTGTTAAAGCAGAAACTGAAGCTCAATGTTTCAATCAAGAACTTTCTAGATTAGAGGCTGAAAAGGAGGCAGGTCTTCTTCATTACAAACAATGTCTTGAGAAGATATCAGTTCTGGAGACTAAAATATCACTTGCTGAGGAGAATGCTCGAATGCTAAATGAGCAAATTGAAAGAGCTGAAACTGAAGTTAAGGAACTAAAGAAAGCTCTTACCAAACTAAATGAAGAGAAAGAATCTGCAGCATTTCAGTATAAGCAGTGCTTGGAGATAATAGAGAAGATGGAGAGAGAACTTTTTCATGCCCAAGAGGATGCCAAACGCCTGAATAGTGAACTTCTGAAAGGGGCTGCAAAATTAAAGAGTGCAGAAGAACAGTGTTTTCAGTTGGAGAGATCCAATCAATCTCTGCGGTTAGAGGCAGACAATCTGGTGCAGAAGATTGTGGTGAAGGACCAAGAACTTTCAGAAAAGCATGGTGAGTTGGAAAAGTTACAAACTCTAATGCACGAGGAACACTCACGGTTTGTGCAAGTGGAAGCCACTCTCCAAACTTTGCAGAAGTTGCACTCTCAATCTCAAGAGGAGCAGAGAGCTCTGGCATTGGAGCTTAAAAATGGGCTTCAGATGTTCAAGGACTTGGAGATCAGCAAACGTGGGATGGATGAACAAATGCAAAGGGTTAAGGAAGAAAACAGGGCCCTGAATGAATGAACTTTTCTTCCACCATATCAATAAATAATCTGCAAAATGAAATCTTTACCTTGAAGCTAATGAAAGAGAAACTCGAAGAGGAGGTCACACTAAAAGCAGAACAAAGCAATACTCTCCAGCAGGAAATTTGGCATTTAAAGGAGGAAATCAAGGGCTTAAATGGAAGATGCCAGGCTATTATGGAGCAAGTAGCATCTGTAGGTTTGAATCCTGAATGCCTTGAGTCATCCGTGAAAGACTTACAAGATGAGAATTCAAACCTGAAAGAGGTCTGTGAAAGGGAAAAAGACGAGAGAGAAGCCCTACATGAGAAGTTGAAGCATATGGATGAAATTTCGAAAGAGAATGCTGTTCTGGAGAGTTCCCTGTCAGGATTAATGGCTGAGTTGGAAGGGTTGAGAGAGAAAGTTGGGTACTTGCAGGAGTCCTGTCAGTTTCTCCAAGGGGAAAAATCCACACTTGTTTCTGAAAAAGCTACTCTGTTTTCACAGTTACAAATTGTCACTGAGAATCTGCAGAAGCTCTTGGAGAAGAACACCTTACTGGAGAATTCACTCTCCAGTGCAAATATGGAGCTTGAAGGTTTGAGGGCAAGATCTAAGAGCTTAGAAGAAGTATGCCAGTTGCTTGGTAAGGAGAAGTCCAACATCCTACATGAGAGAGACGCCCTGGTATCTCAGTTGGAAAACGTTGAACAGAGATTGGGTAGTCTGGAAAGGAGGTTTACAAAATTAGAAGAAAAATATTTGGATCTGGAAAAGGAGAAAAAATCCACGTTTTGCAGGGTAGAAGAATTGCAAGCTTACATCTTCATGGAGAAGCAAGAGCACACAAGTTACGTGCAGTCAAGTGAGGCGCGATTGTTGGCAGGTTTGGAGAACCAAGTGCATATCCTGCACCAAGAAAGTAGGTTGGGGAAGAAGGAATTTGAGGAAGAACTTGATAGAGCTGTCAATGCTCAGGTTGAGGTTTTCATCCTTCAGAAGTTTATAGAAGATTTGGAAGAAAAGAATTTATCTCTACTAAATCAATGTCAAAAACAGGTTGAAGCATCCAAATTTTCAGATAAACTGATCTCAGAGTTGGAGAGTGAGAATCTTGAGCAACAGGTAGAAGTAGAATTCTTGTTAGATGAAATCCAGAAGTTGAGGATGGTAATTCATCAAGTGTTCAAGGCTATTCAAATTGATCCAGATAATGGGAATGTAGATAAGATTGAGCATGAGCATATACCTGTACCGCGTATTTTGGATGGTATTGAGGATTTAAAAGAATCTCTGTTGACAAGCAAGGATGAGAAGCAGCAGCTGCTGGTTGAGAACTCAGTTCTCTTAACTTTACTTGGGCAACTGAAATTAGAGGGTGCAGAACTTGATTCTGAGAAAAAGATCATTGAGCATGAGTTTGAGGTCATGACAGAGCAGTGTTCTATGCTGCAAAAGAACAAGCACGAGCTTCTAGAGATGAACATGCAGTTGAGATCAGAAATGGGCAAGAGTGAGCAACGGGAGGAGGTTTTAAAGGCTGAATTGGAAACTCTACACATTTCTCTGGCAACTTCGAAGGGGGCTTGCCTGCTATTGCAGAAAGAAAGTACAATGTTGCTTGAAGAGAAGAAATCCTTGCTGAAGAGTTTTTCTGACCTGAAAGAGGAAAAGCATATTCTTGAAGAGGATAACAGTTCTATTATTCATGAAGCATTAGCTCTCGGCAATATGGCTTTAGTCTTTGAGAGCATTGCAACCGAGAAATCTGTGGAACTAGAAGCACTTTCTGCAAATATCGACAGTCTCCATGTTGTTAACATTGACCTCAAGGAGGAGATTAGTATGTTGGGGAAGATGGAAATGAAAGAGGAAGAAAATCTTTGTCTGAATGAAACATTAGTGAAGTTAGGGAAAGAGCTGAGTGAAGCCAAAGACTTAAATGACCAATTATGCATGCAATTGTCTGTTGAAAAAGATTTTCTGAGACAAAAGGCAACAGAGCTTTCAGAAGCAGAACAGAAGCTTAAGGCTTCAGAGAGCTTGAATGTTGAATTATGCAGAACTGTTGAAGACCTGAAGATGGAACATGAAGAATCAAAGCTAATCAGGGAAAATCTAGAGAGACAGATTCTTGAAGTATTGGATGATAGCACAATTCAGAAAAAAGAAATTGAATGCCTTCGTGAGGTGAATGAGAATATGGAGTCTAAAGTAGCAATATTAAACAAAGAAATTGAAGAACATAGGATTAGAGAAGAGAATTTGAATTCAGAGCTGCAAGAGAAGAGAGATGAATTTGAACTATGGGATGCTGAGGCTGCAACATTTTATTTTGATCTCCAGATATCTGCCACTTGTGAAGTTCTACTTGAAAAGAAGGTTCAAGAACTTGCTGGAGCTTGTGAGAGTCTTGAAGATGAAACTGCTGCAAAAGGTATGGAGATTGCACAGATGAAGGAAAGAGTTAGCTTCTTAGAAAGTGAGATAGGAGGACTGAAGGCGCAGTTGTCTGCATATGTTCCGGTCATAGCGTCTTTAGGAGATGATATACCCTCTCTTGAGCAGAATGCCCTTCTTCACATGAAGCTTTCTGTGGCACGAAATCTAGAAACACAGGTATTATTTTTCATTTTTTTGAAAACATCATGTTAATGTATTTGGCTTCTTGATTCTTGGTGCTAACTTTTTTAGGGGCCAAACAACAAGCCCAAATCTATGAAGCCAAACCAACACGCACTCCCACCTGTGTATTTCATTTTAGTAACCTTTTTGAACTGTATAACATGAAGAACTTGTTAATTCAAATGGCACTAGAAATTGATATTCAACCACTTCAGTTTTTACACTTGGTTTCAAATCCTAACCCCTCCCCCCCTCCCCCTCTCCTCTTTTTCCAAAATTTGATTTTAAACTTGAAGGATAATTGGAAACCCTGCTTTTTCTTGAAATTTTCTGCATGCAGAAACAGATACATGCAGGATTGCAACTCATGCAAGTGGACTTGAAGTCCTTAGCCTTTCAACATAGATATTGTGTGTATAATGCCTTTTTGCTGAATCTCATACTTATTTAACATGCATATTTCTGTAGGACAAGGAAATGGAAATTCATCCTTATGAAAACAGCTGGCAAGAGCTTAAAGAAGATCAAAGGACTGCGATATCAGATGGAATCTCACATTTGCAGAAGATGCAGACTAGGATTAAAGCAGTAGAAAAGGCTGTTATGGAAGAAATGGAAAGGCCTGCAACACAAGAAAGCATAAACACCAACATCAAAGTAGAAGATGTAATGAAAGAGACTGAAGACTTCAAACCAAAAAGGCAAATTGCCTCAAGAGAGAGGCCTGGAATCACAGAGGACTAAACCTGAAAATGGGATTTTGATGAAAGATATTCCACTTGATCAAGTCTCAGATACTTCATTCTATGGGAGAAGCAAGATAGATAATGGTAGAGCTGATGATGAGATGCTTGAATTATGGGAAACTGCAGAGCAAGAGTGCGGCCAGGGTCCAATGGTCAATGAGACACAAAAGCAGGCATCTGCACCAGTAGAAGATGTTAATGCATGCCACAGGCTTGAAGATGGGGAGAAGAGTCAGGATCTCCCTTCAGAATTAGAGATTGAGAAGGAGTTGAGCATTGACAAGCTAGAGGTATCTGCAAGTGTTAGACAGCCAAATCAAGATGTCAACAAGGGAAAGTTCCTGGAGAGACTTGCTTCCGATGCTCAGAAATTGACGAGTCTTCAAACAACTTTACAAGATCTGAAAATGAGAGTGGAGATGAATAAGTGAAGCAAGAAGGCCAGTGACATTGAATATGAAACAATCAAAAGACAGTTACAGGAAGTTGAGGAGGCTATTTTGCAGCTGGTGGATGTCAATGATAAATTGACAAAAGATATTGAGGATAGCCCACCATCTTTGGATGGAAGACCTTCAGTAGAGCTGGAGGAGGCTGGAATTGTCCGCAGAAAGAGAGCAACAGAACAGGCAACTAAAGGGTCCGAAAAAATTGGACGTTTGCAGTTTGATTTACAAAACATTGAGTATGTTCTGCTTAAATTGGAGGATGAAAAGAAAAGCAAAGGAAAGCACCGATTTCCTGAAAGTAGAACAGGCAGTCTCTTGAGAGACTTTATTTACAGTGGAGGGAGGGGTAGTGAGAGGCGTAAGAAGTCTTGTTTTTGCGGCTGTACAAGACCTTCAACTGATGGAGACTAAGGTAATTACTAAGAGGAAAGCATGTTTCCATCAGCTATAAGTTTCACTCCCTGAGATGATCCTAATATTATGTTTAGGGGGTCATTTCTTGGATTAATCGGTAAAAACTGTGCCTTTTAGCTTAGAGGAACTGTAAGAATTTAGGACCAAACTAATTATAATAAGCTGCTTTTCCAGCATTTTATTTGTTAATTTATAAGACAATCAATATCAGTAAAGGAACTCAGTAGTACAAGTTTCTTATATATGGTTGATAGTTTTCTCGAATGGCATTGTTTTACACCAACTATGGTAGAGAAGCATGGACTTGAAAAAGTTCATTTTGACTTAACTACACCTTGGAGATGGGAAGTCCTCGCATATGGTCTTATACAATTTTAACAAGACCAATATGTGCTCAAGATGCAAGCCCACTTGGCCAAAATCCAACAAGTATATTAACTAAAAAGGCCCACTTCTATTAGTACTTCTTCTAATAACTTAAGAATTTGATGTGCACAATTTATCTATTTTGAGGCATACATTTTCAACAATGTTGTAAACCACTAAACCAGAGGTTTTTGAGTTTGTTCTCATTTACTAAGATTGTGGATGCCTCATGAAATAACCCCTTACTCAGAATGGTCTGATAAGCAGAATTATTATCAACTTGGTCCTCTATTTCCTTGTAATTGAGACTTGGTTGTCCAATTTGGCCATCTATTTGACTTTAAGGGACTCAAATGTTGAATAATGATTAAAAACATTGAGTAGAGAAGTCAGTTCATGGCTTAATGCTGGAATCTAGATTTTACACGTCTTGAAGCAGGTTAAGCCCTGCAATAATTTTGTGTTCTGACATAAAAGTTTTAGCAGGTGGAATTGATAGCTTTGACAGTCAAGCAGGAGAAACAATCCCTTAACACCAACCTACAACCCTGTAACTTCCAAGATTGGAGATTTCGAAAAAGAAAAAAAGTTCTTGATTTTTCTAGAATCTGAGAGCTTCTCAAACTCCACTCCAGGATGATAAATTGTTTATAAAGTTTCTCAAGTTCCTTAAAACAGTGTCAAAGGACGAGATTTGAAAATTAGAAAATACATCTCTATAAGGTTTGAGCCTTTGAGGTTTGGACCTGCGTCTGTAACGGATCTAAAAAATGTCGGTTGATCGTGGTGCCATTATAATTCAAAATTTCAAGATACTAATATACACTAAAAATTACTAATTAATATTGGCATTAAACCATATAAGAAAATGGCATTAAATAATTATATATAGCTACTTCAAGACTTGAATTTAATTTTTTTTTTTAATTACTACTTTGTATAATAGATACTATCAATTTTTTTTTTTTTATTATAGAAAAATACTTGATTAGCCCATCGTCCAATAAAGAACAGTTAGATAAATTAGTTCATGGTCACTTCAGATGATCCCGTAGATTTTGTAGCAATAGTTTCAAAACAAAATGTTCAATAAGTTTTAACTTAAAATGACCTAACTTGGTAGATGTAAAGCTTCATTCTACTAAGTAGTTTAACTTAAAAGAAGTGTTTCATGTAATTGCACATGGTGGTGGATGTAAAGTTTCATCCACCCTTAACTTCTTTTCAGGGATGAAAATCTAGGGGTTTATCTGAAAATAAGTGTTTCATGCTCATTACATACGGATTTGGTTGGTAAAGATAACAAAATGTCTATAGACTAAAATAAACGGACAAAAAAGTCTCTTAATGACAAAATCACTCTAATTCTGACAGGTAGGACAAAATAGGAGGAATATTTAAATAAACAAGTTCTCCATAAACAGCGAGCAACAAAATCTCAGAGCCACCAAAAAAAACAAGAAAGTAAAAGCTGAAGGGCAATTTCAGAATCCTTCATTCAGGCTCCAACTAGTTCAGCAGGGGCCTCAGCCATTGTCTCGTCAGCAGGCCTATCCACCTTGACACCAACATCCTCTGAATAGTCACCATGAACCTGCATAGACAATCCACAGTGGACACATTCACATGAGTGCCTCAAAATATCCTAAAACACAAAGACCCCCCAATATTGACACTTGAAAATGATCAAAAATTTCATAAAGAGGTAATAAACTGGATAGACAGGTATCATGAACGCAACTTAATTAAAAAAATTAAACAAAAAAAAAAAACTAACAGGGTGAACATAAGTAAATCTGATCATCCTGAAAAAATCAGAACCCAAATTAAAGTGGCTTAGGCCTTGGATTTGTCTGGGGTATGAAGTAACTGATTTCAGAAACAATGCTATAAACTGTATGAGCTCTAGGAAAACCTTAATTTCAAGGCTTTTTATTAGCAAAGGTTCAAAATTTTTAACACCACCACAAATGCCAAAGCTCTAATTTCTAAACTGGTATAATGTTATGCACACAAAGAAAGAGAGAAAGAGGGGTAGAGGGACTTGCCTCCATCAACTTTCCAAGGTCAAATTTTGGAGCTTTCAAGATCTTAACTTTTCGGATAAATACATTTTGTAGAGGGTAGATGCTTGAGGTTGCCTTTTCGATATCCTTGCCAATTGACTCAGGAATGAACTTCCTCACTAATTCCTTCAGATCACAAGATGATGCTGAGTTGACCATGATCTCCCTCATCTTGCGGCGGATCTAACAGATCACAAGCAACATTATTTGTTAAATAAAGGTAAAATTTATATTGGAATGCAGCAATTTCAAAAGATGACACAATTGTCAAAAAACTTTGTTGTTCAGCCTAATGAAGTTCACAAACAATCTTACTAGTGAAGAAAGAAGGCATTGGGCAACAAATTATTTAGGATGTAAGCCAATGATAAAGAAACATTTGGCTCAATTAATTCATCTGTTATATTTTACATATCTACACTATTCAAGAAGTTAAAAAAAAAAAATTAAATAACTTGAAAAGAAAGAAAATCTAGTTTATGTCATTAAAGTTGGAAAACATTTTAATTAGAAACTATTACATGTGCATGCACACTAGAACAGACTAGTGGTCGCATACAGTACACATCCATCTTTGCTCAAGTTGCTGATTAATTTCTATAAAACAATTTTTTAGGTAAATAACAGTATACAAACCTGTCTAATTTGGCTAGACTGGGCATAACAGGTTCTCTTGACTTGGTTTTGGCGCCTCTTGGTGAATCCAATGCAGAACATCCTCAAGGTGTAATTGTCTGTAGTCTTCACATCCACATGAGCTTCAATCAATGTCTGCCATTTCCTCACCAAAGACCTCAACTTGTCTGTTGTAAAATCCATTCCCTGAAATGTTTTATAAAGTAAGAACATAGCAGAAGTGACTGATTTTTTTCATTAGAAACATAGTTTCAACAATGTTGGAGGCAGATGAAACCATTTAAATTCCACATACCCAGAAATTTGTCAGAACATTCCTCCCTTGAACATCTTCAGCTCTCAATCTGATCTTCCTGTAAGCATGCTCCTCATCATCCTGAAGGTCAGCCAATGATATCTCAAAGACTCTGTGTTTGAGTCCTTCTGAGGCAATCTGTTAAGAGACAAAACAGAGGTCATATTATATGCACGAACATGTAATCATCAGGCAATTATTAAATACATTAAAATTGCTAGGTTGCGGAAGAAGTATAGCCTTGGTGCAATGGCAAAGTGCATTCCGCCAAAAGGAATGGTTGCAGGTGCCTACCAATAACCTATCTCAAACTCATCAAAAGTAGGAGATTTTTGCATTGAAAAAGGTCTTCAAAAAGAATGAAAATTAGGCCATGCTAAAGCAATCTTGCCACTACAAATCAATACTTCCATAAACTAGATCTCATACTTTCATCCACCTTACAATGAGAGAGGAATGGGGGTTGATTCACAAACTTGAAACCCTCACAAAAGATTTTAACATCATTTGTCATGATACTTTGAATGCAAAATGCACATGTTCCAACAACAATCCGTAACCAAGCAATAGATTTCAAAGTCGCTTATGACACAGAATATCTTTTGGCCTAACCTATAATTCTAACACTAATAGGCTAATAGCACACCAAAGCAGCTCCTATCCATTAAATCCAACTGGATCATCTTATAAACAAAGCACGGTTAAAATTAAACAAAAATTACCATCCAAACCACTATAAGAACCCATCTAGATTAGCTTTAACCAACCACATTAACCAATCAAGCAAGCAACACAAACAAAAAAATCAAAATAAAAAACCAATATTTTAGCTGCAGAGAAAGCTGACAACAAAACAGAAATGGAAACAACAAAAACCCCAGATACAAATTTTAGCTTGGTTTCTAATCCCACAGTTTCTCGTTGACCAAACACATCATAAGATCAGTAAAACAATAATAATAAAAACCCACAAAAAGATAAAAGAAAAAAGAGCTAACCTCAGTTCCCTGAGTACGAGTGACGAGGGTTTTGCCAACGTTTTTGACAGTGAACACTGATGGGGCCTTGATGTCATACCAGTCCTTCTTTGCAAAAGGATCAGCTCTGTAAGAGCATTCTCATCAAGAATGCTATAAAATATAGCATTTAACATCTCAAAAAGTTACTTTATTCATTTTAACAACTTACTTTACAAAACATTCAACATCAAAAGTTCTATTATTTTACCACTTCATTTAAATATTCTTTTTTTATTCTTTCTTTATGTTTTCAATTAACTACCATAACTACCATAACTAACTACCACAAGTACCGTGTAACATTACTGCAAAGTAGTATTGGAGAGAATTATTCTTAGCCTTTTTTTTTTTTGGAATTCATTCTCTTAGCATTCAATAATTGATAAGAATCCATAAAACATAGCATCATTTATCAAAGAAACAATAATAGGATGATCACTTATTAAATGGAACATATCCTTTTTCATTTATATTGTTGAAATTTTGCATCAAGTTTGAGATGTCAGCAACCATAATTTTTTCCTGCCAACTTGGTGTGCAACTAAAATTACAGACTTGAGCTACTCTTTTACTATTACACGTAAACAAAATTCTGCAGCAACCAAGCCATTTAGCTTTGACAGCATCTTCCACCACGGAGTTACTGCATTAGCTGTTGATGCTCCACTGCTGGCAGCAGCTATCCAATACATAAATCCAGCAGCTACCCAGTGCAGAGGAAAAAACAGCAGCTAAATTAAACCAGTGCAGAATAAGAAAACAGCAGTCCACACTCTGCAGGCAGCAGCTATCTAGTGCAGAAATCCAGCAGCTACCCAGTGCAGAGGAAAAAGCAGCGGTTAAATTAAAACCAGTGCAGAAAAACCAATGCAGAGGAAAAATAGCAGTTGAATTAAAACCAACAGAAAAAATATCCAATATAGATGGGATGAGGTAGCATCACATTATCTTAAAGTCCAGCAAAAATCACATTAATTGAACTATTAATCAAGCCAAAAAAATTTGTAAATCACTTGGGACATCTAATGAAGACCAGCATTGGTATGAACCCTAAAAACACATGACCAACAATGTCTCTAGACTCAAACAGAAATAATAGAAAAGAAGATACTATTACACAACTAATTTCTAAATTCTTTTGCTAGCTAAGAAAATGCAGGTAAAGAGAAAAGAAAGAAATAAAATTGACAAATCTTTTTGATTGATAAACTACACATCAATTGTAATAATCCTTGAAACAATTCCTTGATTTAACCTAGTCTCATCATCATCTATCATCCATGAAAGCAAAGTCCTCACAATCCAACAATTTGTTGACATGAGTCCTTTGTAAAATGAAAAACCAGTACATGAACAATGAAAACTAAATGTTTTCCTTAGTTATCTTAGTAAACAAATAAAAGGAAATAAAATTCCAGTGCATTTGGCATTAAGTAATCCATCAGAATTCTCAAACCACCCAACCATCAATCACTAGTTCACATACCAGTTCTATTTTTATTTTTATTTTCATTCTTTGTTTAGGACTTTTGCTCAAGCTTACAAGTGCAGCCCATGATAACAAAATCTAAACACAAATTGTCAAAAGCAACCAAATTTGCATTGATCACACCATAAAAGGATCCAGATATAACATCAATAAAAGCAACCAATCCATTTGTGAAATCACAGCAAAACTCAAAGTTTTCAATAAACACTCTAAAAACATCTTAATGCTTTATTTGTTCAATAAAGCTTTCAATAAGTACCATATCATATGACTAGCACATGTGGATGAAGAAACTAGAGTAAATATTAGTTCTCAACAACCAAGGAAATGAAAATGAATGGGAAATAAGGATTGCAACAAATCCTATTATGGTTTATATGTTGAGCAAAGTTTAATTTCATGTGTGTAGAGAAAAATGCAAATCTGTCTAAAATCTGTTCAACATATAAAACTCTAAAGATGATACTAGAATTTGAAGGAGGAATTTCAGCAAACACAAACCTCTGCTTCACGTTCAATGCTGTTATCCTGAGGAGTGAAGTAAGATTGCTGGTATTACTCTAGTGTTTTGGTTATACTGCAAAAAAATAATTGAATACTAATAATTAAAAAATACATTAGACAAGCATGAGTTTGCATATTTGAGCCTTACCTAATAACAACTTGCATCAAGAGACAAGAACAATGAAAAATTGGCCTCGATTACCACTAATAGTATCGCAAAAACAATTTTTTTCATAAAAAATCGAATGCTCTAATAGCTTAATCTTCTTTTAACTATGCTCATGAAACCATAATTTCATGTTGTATATGCAGCATGTCAAAAATTTGTCTCCACTATTTCCAACTAAATAACTCTCTTCATACTATTTTTCAAAGGGATTTACCTTGTATGATACTTTATGAAATTAAAGGATAGAGATGCATTTTTTTTGCAATGGTCAAAACTTTTCCTTATTATATATTTACATAAAAGAAAAAAATATGCATAACTAAATGCAACCTCTGATGTACTAATGACTAAGAGATAGTTGATTTTTTAACTCCTTTTTCCCCATTAATCTTTTGTGGGAAATCCAACCAAATAGGCTACATTTTCACCAAAGCCTAACTATGTGATAATAGTCAATGAACAATAACAAGAACAAGAACTGAAAACTGAGCAGAAATTGAGTGTGTTTGTGTTCCTAACTATCAATGAAGTTAGAGACAGTTTCAACTCTGAAAATACAACAAGAAGAATGCTTTCCAATCTATCATCATGATAAATTCCACAAAAACATTTCAAAAAGAAACAATTAAAGATTCAGACTAAAATCATAGAAAGATTGACAGATATAAATAACCTGTTTGGAGTTGAATCGGCTAGAAGTTTTGCCCCGATCGGTGATGAACTTGTGACAAACTTCTGACAGCAATACAAGACCCAATCGGTGATGAACTTGTGACAGCAATACAAGACCCACAAAATCCCTAACCCAAAACAAAACCTAAATGGAAGCTTGACCCATGGAGCTTCAGTCTAACCCAAATGGAAGCCTAATCCCCTCCCTTGAATCTTCAGTTTTGAGATGAGAATATAGGTATCAAGACTGGGTTTTTGGGTTTGGTCAGGGAGAGAAGAGTGTCAATCTTTTATATCCTCCAATTTTTACTTATTTTTACTTATTTTTTGGGTTTGATCAGGGAGAGAAGAGTGTCAATCTTTTATATCTTCAATTTATACTTATTTTTTTCATTGTTTACCGATCGGGGCAAAACTTTTAGCCGATTCAACTCCAAACAGGTTAGTTATATCTGTCAATATTTCTATGATTTTAGTCTGAATCTTTAATTGTTTCTTTTTGAAATGTTTTTGTGGAATTTATCATGATGATAGATTGGAAAGCATTCTTCTTGTTGTATTTTCAGAGTTGAAACTGTCTCTAACTTCATTGATAGTTAGGAACACAAACACACTCAATTTCTGCTCAGTTTTCAGTTCTTGTTCTTGTTATTGTTCATTGACTATTATCACATAGTTAGGCTTTGGTGAAAATGTAGCCTATTTGGTTGGATTTCCCACAAAAGATTAATGGGGAAAAAGGAGTTAAAAAATCAACTATCTCTTAGTCATTAGTACATCAGAGGTTGCATTTAGTTATGCATATTTTTTTCTTTTATGTAAATATATAATAAGGAAAAGTTTTGACCATTGCAAAAAAAATGCATCTCTATCCTTTAATTTCATAAAGTATCATACAAGGTAAATCCCTTTGAAAAATAGTATGAAGAGAGTTATTTAGTTGGAAATAGTGGAGACAAATTTTTGACATGCTGCATATACAACATGAAATTATGGTTTCATGAGCATAGTTAAAAGAAGATTAAGCTATTAGAGCATTCGATTTTTTATGAAAAAAATTGTTTTTGCGATACTATTAGTGGTAATCGAGGCCAATTTTTCATTGTTCTTGTCTCTTGATGCAAGTTGTTATTAGGTAAGGCTCAAATATGCAAACTCATGCTTGTCTAATGTATTTTTTAATTATTAGTATTCAATTATTTTTTTGCAGTATAACCAAAACACTAGAGTAATACCAGCAATCTTACTTCACTCCTCAGGATAACAGCATTGAACGTGAAGCAGAGGTTTGTGTTTGCTGAAATTCCTCCTTCAAATTCTAGTATCATCTTTAGAGTTTTATATGTTGAACAGATTTTAGACAGATTTGCATTTTTCTCTACACACATGAAATTAAACTTTGCTCAACATATAAACCATAATAGGATTTGTTGCAATCCTTATTTCCCATTCATTTTCATTTCCTTGGTTGTTGAGAACTAATATTTACTCTAGTTTCTTCATCCACATGTGCTAGTCATATGATATGGTACTTATTGAAAGCTTTATTGAACAAATAAAGCATTAAGATGTTTTTAGAGTGTTTATTGAAAACTTTGAGTTTTGCTGTGATTTCACAAATGGATTGGTTGCTTTTATTGATGTTATATCTGGATCCTTTTATGGTGTGATCAATGCAAATTTGGTTGCTTTTGACAATTTGTGTTTAGATTTTGTTATCATGGGCTGCACTTGTAAGCTTGAGCAAAAGTCCTAAACAAAGAATGAAAATAAAAATAAAAATAGAACTGGTATGTGAACTAGTGATTGATGGTTGGGTGGTTTGAGAATTCTGATGGATTACTTAATGCCAAATGCACTGGAATTTTATTTCCTTTTATTTGTTTACTAAGATAACTAAGGAAAACATTTAGTTTTCATTGTTCATGTACTGGTTTTTCATTTTACAAAGGACTCATGTCAACAAATTGTTGGATTGTGAGGACTTTGCTTTCATGGATGATAGATGATGATGAGACTAGGTTAAATCAAGGAATTGTTTCAAGGATTATTACAATTGATGTGTAGTTTATCAATCAAAAAGATTTGTCAATTTTATTTCTTTCTTTTCTCTTTACCTGCATTTTCTTAGCTAGCAAAAGAATTTAGAAATTAGTTGTGTAATAGTATCTTCTTTTCTATTATTTCTGTTTGAGTCTAGAGACATTGTTGGTCATGTGTTTTTAGGGTTCATACCAATGCTGGTCTTCATTAGATGTCCCAAGTGATTTACAAATTTTTTTGGCTTGATTAATAGTTCAATTAATGTGATTTTTGCTGGACTTTAAGATAATGTGATGCTACCTCATCCCATCTATATTGGATATTTTTTCTGTTGGTTTTAATTCAACTGCTATTTTTCCTCTGCATTGGTTTTTCTGCACTGGTTTTAATTTAACCGCTGCTTTTTCCTCTGCACTGGGTAGCTGCTGGATTTCTGCACTAGATAGCTGCTGCCTGCAGAGTGTGGACTGCTGTTTTCTTATTCTGCACTGGTTTAATTTAGCTGCTGTTTTTTCCTCTGCACTGGGTAGCTGCTGGATTTATGTATTGGATAGCTGCTGCCAGCAGTGGAGCATCAACAGCTAATGCAGTAACTCCGTGGTGGAAGATGCTGTCAAAGCTAAATGGCTTGGTTGCTGCAGAATTTTGTTTACGTGTAATAGTAAAAGAGTAGCTCAAGTCTGTAATTTTAGTTGCACACCAAGTTGGCAGGAAAAAATTATGGTTGCTGACATCTCAAACTTGATGCAAAATTTCAACAATATAAATAAAAAAGGATATGTTCCATTTAATAAGCGATCATCCTATTATTGTTTCTTTGATAAATGATGCTATGTTTTATGGATTCTTATCAATTATTGAATGCTAAGAGAATGAATTCCAAAAAAAAAAAAAAAAGAAAGCTAAGAATAATTCTCTCCAATGCTACTTTGCAGTAATGTTACAGGGTACTTGTGGTAGTTAGTTATGGTAGTTATGGTAGTTAATTGAAAACATAAAGAAAGAATAAAAAAAGAATATTTAAATGAAGTGGTAAGATAATAGAACCTTTGATGTTGGGTGTTTTGTAAAGTAAGTTGTTAAAATGAATAAAGTAATTTTTTGAGATGCTAAATGCTATATTTTATAGCATTCTTGATGAGAATGCTCTAATACCCACACGCAAAAAATATATACACATATTCAAAATCAATAACGATATCGAAAACGAAAAAAAAAAAAAAAAACAAAGCAAACCCAGATCTGAAAAACAAAAATTGAATGCAAAAACATAAGAAAGACTCACGCTGTCTTCTTGCCTCCCTTCTTTCCTTTGGAAATCCTCTTGTCATAAGCGTGCGTTTGGCATGCGTTTTCTACCAACGTTTTTGCGTTTAGATTAAATTTTGTGCGTTTTCCTTTCTTTTTTTTTTTTTCTTTTTTTATATTGAGAACAGTGTTTGACCAGAAAGTTTGCACTGAATGTGTCAAGTCAGTGGGTCTCGTGCACTGTTTACTGGACTCACAAATCTCCTTTTTCATCAACTTCATTAAAAATGGGTCTCATGACACTATTCACATATTTAAAAATTATTTTGTTACAGTATTTTCAATTTTTAGTCAAATAAATGAATTCCAAACAGAGTAGTACTAATGAAAACTTTCCTCCCATCATATATCAAAGGAATAGAAAGATTATTACGAGTCTCGACTTATAAATTCTTAAGTTAAAATGGTAAAATTAAAAATTTTGGGATTTAATTCATCTCATGGGACAAACTCTGGGGCTTTTTTTGTTGTTGTAGGAGTTTCCCCTTTTTATTGGCTTATTTCACTTAAAAATAGCTAAATCACACCAACTTCTTTTCAGATACTACAAAATAACATTCACCTCCAAATTATAGACGAAATGACACTTCTAAGTTTTGTAATAATGCCTAACATATTAGTCTTTACCACTATCATCAATTGTAACTAAAACAAAATCATCCAATTTTTAAAAAAAGATTCTCATTATTTCCTTAACCTCAGAAGAGAAGAGAAGTTATAATGTAACAAAAATTGGCAGTTTGGAAGCAAGGATAAGTAGCCAGTAGATAAAAGTTATCACACCAACCTTATGCCCGAGAGGGGAAAAAATGTTGTCAACTGATAATCATGCTATGTAAGAATTGCCCCTCCTATGATTATCAGTCAATCATTGGCACACCTCTTCTGGGCAAAAGTCCCAAAAATATTTCACTTACTACAAACCTTTTTTTTTTATCTCCAAAGCATTCTACTTCAAAAATTGAGTTTAGTTCAGAATAAAATTTGCTCAATTAAGGTAGTTTACGTTCAACTGCAATCTTATTCAAGGTAAATATTATAAAGACTCCTATAACCTAACAAATATAGCATCCTCTACATTTGAACTTCACCCTATAAATACAATAGGTTTGAGCTCCACTGGTACAGTCTTTTGCCCGTCTTTTATAGCCAAAAAGTCTTTGTTATCACCTAGCAGGTAAGCGTTCATGAATGCAACCACAATGCCTCCAACAAACCTCCTCATGGGTTCCCTAGACTTGCCATTCTTACACAAACAGTATGTAGTTTTCCCTCTAAGCCCTTCAGTATCATCATCTAATAAATCAAGATGACCATAGTCCTTGGCAACAAAATGACAAGCTGGTTCTTGACATTCATTAAAGAAGTCATCATGGTTGACACCCTTAGGAGCACAAGGAGGAAATAGAGGATTCTTTTTCACCTCACCCAAACCTGTCCCAATAACCATTACAGCCATATCAAGGTCAAATGAATGAGGGACATAAGTGAGTATTGGTGGAGGGGTTTGTTTCCCTTTGTCCATTCCATCAACTGGGTCAATGCCTATTAACGCAGAGAACTTAAGAGAAGTAGCTTCCTTTTTAAGAGCAAGTGCAAAAGCAACCTTGCCTCCGCGGCTATGGCCAGCGAGTCCTAGCTTGTTTATATTTGGTTGAACATGTGGTGGAAGCAAGTAATGGAGTCCTTTGGATAACCAATTTGTTATTGCTACTGTGGACTTTATCTCATCAGTTGAATCTGGTCCGGACAAGATGTATAACTGTTAATTGCAAAGATGAAATCTGCTATTAGCCAAACAAATAACATATACCAATAATTTTCACTAATTTTTGTGCTTATTTAATTTTTAATCTTTGGGTTTGGTAATAGGATTGGAACATTTCAGCCCATTTTCAAATGATAATAGACAGAGCAAAATAAGACGTTTCAACTGCATGTATCACAAATCATAGTACATGCTAATACATAGCAAACCAAAACCAATCATAGCACGGAGGCAAGTTCCCCTGAAATTTAAGAGATTTCTTGGTTTTCAAAGTGTACCATATGTCCAAATTGAGTTCTGCCATTGTTCTATCTTCTCTTTTTATTGTGGAAATCTCAAAATGCTTAACAAAATTATAAATGACTATTGGCTTTGGAGTTTGGACCTATTCCCCTGTCCCTCTCCGATACCAAAGGGTAAAAAAGTGGAAAAAGTTGATGATGTTTGTGATTCAGTTGAATTAGTTAAGAATCAAAACGGAAGGGAGTCATTTGCACATATTGCTAATTCGGTTTTTAATTTTTAAAAGAAGAAAATCCAAGAGAGAGAAACGAAACAAGGGTGTATCATGTGATATATAGACATTTGAATGTGAAAAATTGGGCCAAGTGGCTCAGGAATCAGGGCAGGCATTTCTGGATACTCTCCAGTATCTAAGGAAAGGAGAAATATCAACCGCATGGTTTTCAAATAATGAAACAAAAACAGCACATTGATGCCAGAATATAGGAGCTGTCTAGTGACACAAAAAATTATGCAACTTCTTTGTTTGTAATGTGGCAGAGTGTGATTAGTGAGGAAAAAGTAGAGTGTTCATGTGTAAATAATAAGAAACCATTCATAATCTGCTGCATCAGAGTTATAACAAAGAAGTTGTGTAATTTTTTTGTGTTCGCTAGAACTACTCCAAAATATACAGCTTGAAAAAAATTGAGCCTCTCTGGCATTTAATTTTTCACTATTACCAATAAAAACATACCTTATGAGTGAAATGAAGCTTTCATTATTTTGGCAAGGACAAATGAAAGGTCAATAGTTCACATGTTTTGCATTCTTTGACAAAGTATCTCAAAATTCTCGAAAATGGGGTTGGAAGCTGCTGTTTTGAATTTGAAATCCCTGTATAAGCTAAGGCAATCAAAGGTAATATGAACATCCTGCATTATTTATGGTCTTGACTGGGGGCCACTTCTTGGAATTATGAGGCGAAATAGCACAAAAAGTCACAGAGATTATATAATCCAAAGGTAAATCAACAATTGTTTCAATTGTTATACCATAAAAATCTAATGGTTAGAGCAATCATTAAATATCTAAGATAGTTAAGGAACTGTACTAATATTAAAGCCTAGAGGACATGTATAATCAGGATTTAGGAGTATTTGGCCTGGCAGTGATTCATAGATCCAATTCAATGGGGGCCAAAATCAAAACTTTTTTTTTTTTTTTTTTGGTTTGAAGGAAAATTATATAAAAACTAAAAGAAAGAAACAAGACCAGGACAAAGCCTGTTACAAAAGGAGCCCAACGAGTCCGCCTCAATCAGAGGAATCAACTCCAAAGGAGGATTAGAATGAACAATTTAATCCAAAGATTGCCTCAATCCTAAATTTGCTAGACGATCCGCACATTTGTTTGCTTCCCGGTAAGTGTGCCTAACACGAACCTGGGGGATTTGACTAATTAAGAGTTTGCAATCATCCAACAGGGGAGAGATCACTGCATTGCAGTAAGAAGAGTTGTTAAGGACATCCACCAGAGACTTCGCATCAAGCTCTATCATGACAGCACGAGCATTCATTTGCTGGCAAAGCTGGAGACCATCACGGAGTGCCCATATTTCAGCAACAAAGCTATCAGTTCTTCCAACTAATGAATTGAGCAAGTATTTCCATGATCACCAAGTGTGTCAACATACTTGGAGAGTCCAAGACCAATATAGCAATTGTATATAAAAAGTGAGCAGGTGATCATGTTGATGGTTCATACTTACTCAACTTAAAACTATGTTAAGCAAGCGTTTGACTGAACAAAATTGTGCATGCGTGAGAGAGAGAGAGAGAGAGAGAGAGAGAGACTAGCCTGAGGGGCAATGACTATGAATCCATGAGAAGCGATGTGTTGGATAAGCTGAGAGTAGAATGAGTTGTAAAGAAGGTAACCATGGAGTAACACTAGTATTGGGTATTCTCCAGCTTCAGATGGCCTGGCAATCAAAAGTGGCTTTGGAGGAGGGACAGCAAGTGTAGACTTGGCGGTGCAACTCCCAGTTTCCACTGTTTGAAGCACTGTTTTGTACCTCCCTATAGCAAAAACATTTGTCATGGTAGAAGTAGCAGCATCAGCTGTAATAGCAGCAGTAGCAGTAGCAATAGTAGCAGAAGACATAATTATGTATGATTGTATGAAACTAAAAAGTAAAGTTTGTACCAGTTTCATGTCTTGGGGGACAAGTTCAATCGTGTGGCATTTATAGACCCACAGCTCATGAGGGAAAATTCATGGTTCCGTTGTCATATACCGAAGTTGGAATTACTGGTAACTGGACTATGGTCCAAAACCTGTTGTGGGTTCAGTTTGGGCCGATAATTGAATTTTTTTTCTATTTAACTTTATTATTAAAAAAATTTTGTTATTTGACAACATGCAAACAAATGTGGAAAACTAGCATCTCGAGTTCCATTGCAAATCGAGTTTTAGAAACTCGAGTTCCAAAATTCTGATAGACTGACATGGAGAGAAATTCCACGTGGAACTCGAGTCATAGAGACTCGAGTTCTAGAAGAAAAGAAGAAGAAAGAAGAATACACGAACACGACTATGGGTAAGAAAAAGAAAGGAAGAAGAAATGAAGAAGAAAGAAGACATCGTCTCTTCAAAGAAGAAGATCGGGATCGGGATCGGAGATCCACGGAACCACACTGCGGATCGCTTTCGCGATCGCCGATCGGGATCGCAATCGCGATCTGGATCGGGATCGAGATCGCGATTGGATCGCGTTGGCGATCGCGGATCGCGTTCACGATCGCGGATCGCGATCGCGATCTGTATCTCTTCATCATCTGTGGTTCCGTGGATCTCTTCATCATCTGTTCTTCTTCAGTTCTTCATCATTTGTTCTTCTTCAGTTTCAGTTTCAGTTCTTCAGTTTCAGTTTCGGTTCTTCAATATCAGTTCTTTTAGAAATCGAGTCTTTAAGACTCGAGATTTATGTGGCATTTTTAGTCCAACTCATCAGCTTAAAGTCTCGCAAAGCGAGTCTCTGAGACTCGAGTTTTAATTTAGATCTCGAGTTTTTAAAACTCGAGATGCTAGTTTCCTTAATTAAATTTTTTTATTGCTAACTTACTATATTACCCTTCTTCACGTTGTTCTTTTGCACATTTTCCCCCGATAATTTGCTAAAGTTGGATTGGTTTTTTTTTTTTTTTTGCCATCTTAATTCTTAAGAGGCAGCCCTGTTATGGCCTTATAGCTATTGGTGCAATTTTCCATTTATAAACTCAAGTCAGGGAAAATGGATAAATATCCTTCATTTTAAAACTACGTAACAAAATACTTCTCTTTTCAAACTATTTAACAAAATGTCTCAATTTTGAAATTCAATTTTAACAAAATCAAGTTCTATGTGTATTTTTAAGTAAAACTCGATATTATTAGCAATGTCGAGTTCCACTTAAATTTTCAAAAAAATTTAAGTGGCAAAATATGCATAGAACTCAACTTTGTTAATGTTAAGTTCCACTTGTAACTCAATTTTATTAAAATCAACTTCCAAGAATAATGACATTTTACTAAATAGTTTAAAAAGATGAATATTTTGTTACCTAGTTTTAAAATTAAGGATATTTACCCATTTTCTCCCTCAATTCCTGAGGAAAGTATGAGGGCATGTTTGAAATGCTTACAATAAATCCAGTAAAGAAATAATTATTTTGTGGAATACTTATTCATTATTTGGTTGTCCTTTACATGCAATGGTTATTCATGGTTATTACTGTAAAAAGTGGAAAATGATAATGGCAACTGTGATTCGATTGAATTAGAATTTAGAAGATCATGGATAAGAATCAAAGCTAATAAAGGAATCATTTGCTTATATTGCTAATAGTTTTTTTTTTTTTTTCACTATTAAAAAGAGGAAAATACTATAAAGAAACAAAAACAAGGGTGCATCGCGTGATACATGAAATTTGAATATGAAAAACTGGACAAATTTGCTCAGGGCAGACATTTCTAGCTTTACTCTCTAGAAAACGTGGGTTTCAACAAATGAAGACAAAAACAGCATATTGATGCCATAATAAGAATAATTAGCTTGAATACATTAAGCCTCTCTTGGAATTTTAAATTTTCATTATTACCAATAAAAACGCACCACATTAGAGAAACTGTTATAAAGTTTTCATTAATTGGCTAATTTGAATTCACAATTAGTAGCGGAGCCAAAAAAAAAAAAAAAAAAAAATTTCAGGTGGGGCCAATATATATATATATATATATATATATCCAAAAAATAACCTACACACATGTACAAAATATATTTGTAAGATTATTTGACAAATTCTATTTTTTTTATTACATAATATATATATATATATAACATTAATAAAAATAAAAATATAACTTCTAACCATGAAATCAACATTTATTATAACATCGATTGAAACTATTTCTCAAAATAATATATACATATATTCTCTCTCAAAAAATATATATATATATATATATATTATATACATATATTTTTGGACTATTATTATAAGATTTCATTTTCGATAGTACTTTCTTTTAATATATTAACATCGAATTTTCTTTTGTTAATTAGTATCATGAGTATTAAATTTCTATATATTTTTTTTTTTGAAGGCATTGAATTTCTATATTTGAATGAAGAATAAAAGAGGAAAAAAAACAAATCGTACTATGAAAAAACCGTGTATATTTATTGCCCATAAGCTATCCATATATAGTCTCCAATTAGGTAATAACTGTTTCCAATACCAATAGAATTCAAGATTAACCATAACTCCAAACCCCACCATTCTTTCCCTTTACATTCCCACTGTTTCTTCTTCCCCAAGAAAAGCCAAGAAACCCTATTCCTTCATAATTCATATCCTCCAAAAACCAAAACCCACTGTTCATCGTTAAATGTCAACTGTCACCACAAACACAATGACTCGTAGCAACAAAGGTGACGTAGAGTCTGGCAACAACAACCAACTCTACCCCGTGATGCTTGAGAGCCCTCAGCTTCGATGGGCGTTTATTCGCAAAGTCTACAGCATTTTATGCATCCAAATGCTTCTAACCACAGCGGTTGCCGCAACAGCTGTGTTCGTGCGCCCCATACCAAACTTCTTCACTCAAACCGCTGCTGGCCTTGCTGTCTAGCTATATCGTCATTTGCATACTTCCTTTCATACGTACTTAAACTTTTCTCTTCTGTTCTTTTCTTGAAATTCTTTGTGGGGTTTTTGTTTTTGTTTTTGGTGCCATACATGTTCTTGAATTTGATACTCTTTTACTTTGTTTCTGCGCTGTTTTATGATATGTAGTTTTATGTCCTTGTACTGTTACCACAAGCGTCACCCTTGGAACTTCTTCATTCTCATGCTGTTTACGGTTTCAATCTCATTTGGGGTGGGACTTGCTTGTGCATTTACAAAAGGTATTGAATACAATTTACCTCAATCTTTTTTCTTTTTTTAATTTTTTATGTAAAATTAAATAAAGATTTATACTTTTTTATAGCCTTCTTTGATGAAAAAGAAGAAGTTTGAATCTCTCTTTAATTGCATTTTTTCAGTGATTTGTGGTGATGATTCCAATTTACTTTAGTTCTCCTTTTGGTTTTTGTTTTGTGTATATTGCTTGAATTGATCTTTAATTTCTTATATGGTTTGTGCTATGGAAGAAAAGGGGTGTCTGTTATTAAGGGCAGCCTTAATGTTTATGCTTGTGAATCTTCATTTTGTTGAAGAAATTTAAGAATCATGATAAAATATTTAAAATAATTTATAAAAGAGATTTAGAATATATCTAATTGAAGGAGACACAACCTAATTTTGGTGTTATATAAATTATTTCAAAAAATTCCCTCTTTCCTCACTCTTGCAATTAAGAAACTGATCTTCATTAATCTGTGGTGGATACTTAAGTTAGTAATTTCACATGTCTATGTGTTTTTAACTGATTTCATTTTCAGTTGAGAAACATGTGAAAGAGATGCTTGATAAGGAATTTGATGAAGCCCCTGTTTATTTAATATTGAGACTATGTTCCTAATCATAATTCATAATTATAATCTTATTGTTCATATATAAACATGTCTTTGCAATTAGCATTTTGTGAACATTGTATATGTTATAGTTGCTTTAGTTATCCATGCCTTATTTTAAGTCTTTTTGTGGTTTATGGTCAACCTAGTTTAATACAATTTTTAGTCATGGCAAAAATGGTTTTGGGACTTAACAGTGTTTTGGAAGAGGTTAAATATGTAACAATGTTACAATACAATTAGTTTCCAGGAGCAAACAATTGGTGGAATGCCCCTGGTTTTTTGAGCACTTACTTACTATTGACAATATAGACATCCTTATCCTCATCTCCTCACACGGCAAAAACAAATTTGAATCAAACACCATTAAAGCCATCCTCTCACACGATTACAACTCCAGTAACATATCAGCACAATTTAAGTCAAATACCACAAGAGGATAACCATCAACCATGTCAGATAACAGTTACAGGAGATTGATAACAACTATGTATTTTTTTATTTTCAACTGTTATAAATACAAGAAGAAGCTCCCAGTGATTTCATGAGAAGCAAATCACATTTAGAATCTCATTACATGTTTCAAATCTCTTTATGCTATCAGAGCAAATGGACTCACGTCCAACCATGTCAAATTCTTCCTCTTCCTCCTCTACTGTTGATTCAGCCATCAGCTCCCGATCCTACTCAACACTTATTCCATCAAATCATCCTCAAATCAAACTTGCCAAAGACAAATACCTTTCCTGGAAAACAGCTATTCTACCCTATATTAATGGCAACAAAATCCTCCATCATGTTCATGGCAGTACAGCCCGTCCTCCAAAAACAATTGTCTCCCTCCTCTGCCTCTACCATAATCTCTATTCCTGAATATGCTCATTGGTTTGAACTTGATCAGCTAGTGTTTTAGTCTCTATCATCTAGGAAAACCTTGTCCCAAACGTTGTTGGATTTGACTTCTTTACGTGAAGTCTGGCAAACTTTGGAGAAGATGTTTTTTCTCAATCTAGCGCATGAATTAAGCAGAGGCGCTATCAACAACTTTGAAGAAAGGCTATCTCTCCATCCCAGATTACTTCTGAAAGGCCAAAACTCATGCTGATCTTCTTTCCTCTATTGGTCAATCACTTGGAGATTATGAAATTAACTCCCATATTCTTGCCTGTCTTCCATCTGAATATAATTCTCTTGTTACCTCTGTTACCAGTTGGTTGGAATCAGTTTCTCTTGATGAACTCTTTGGACTTTGTTGCAATTTGGCATGACTTTAGCAATTTGTAATTTTGGACTTTGAAACAAGCAGGTTCCTATTTGAAATATCCACGTTTTGAAATGCTTTGAGCACAAAAATTATTCTAGACAATCTAACATGCTTAATTTAGAGGGTTGAAAAAAGAAAGAGTTTTTGAGAATATGCAGATTAGTTAATTTTTGTAACAAAATGTTGATGACATTCTTCTAATAGTATTTCGATATCTAGTTTTGTTTAGTTAGTGTAAGCCTTTACTTACTTGATAACTATTGTGATATTAAAACTTAAAAATCAATGCAAGTTGTGTTTTATATTTTACACTAAACTTTATTTTTGTTGTCAACAGGAAGAATTATTTTGGAGGCTGCTATTCTCACGTGTGTTGCGGTTGTTAGCCTAACTCTCTACACCTTCTGGGCAGTGAAGAGAGGAAGAGATTTCAGTTTTCTAGGACTCTTTCTGTTTGCTTCTCTCCTTGTGCTCCTAGTCTTTGGACTCATTCAGGTAAATGGGACTTCCCAACTTGTTTTGTTTCCTCTCTCACCCTTCATCCAAATTTGGACTAATGGAACCTCTTCTTAATGAACAGATCTTTATCCCTCTGGGCAAGATATCCGTGATGATATACAGTGGTTTGGCATCGCTTATATTCTGCAGTTATCTTGTTTATGACACTGACAATATGATCAAGCGCTACTCCTATGATGATTATATCTGGGCTGCAGTTGCCTTGTATCTAGATGTTCTCAACATCTTTCTCAGCCTCCTCAATTTACTTGATGCTGCCGACAGCTAAAAGCCTTCATTTTCTCCACTCAATCTCATATCTTTGCATCTTCAAATAGTCATATTGATATAGAAACTTTGAGCCTTTTTTACCCAATTGAAGAGGAGTGTGGTTAAGAATGCAAATCCAATTAAATACAGTATCTTTGTTCTGTTCATATCTATATTATTGCCTAGCTTCTCTATGGTGGGATTTTCTTTGTTTATCTTACCCTTGGTTTTGGAAAGAGGGTTCAATTTATATTCTAGATTTTCTATAAGCCTAGAGAGATTTCCAAGCAGTAACTCAAGCTATACAAGGCAAATTTCCTAGTGCAATTAAATAGAAAAAGAATGGTTATTGGACTTGAATCTTGCCATATGTTTTGTATGATTCATGTATTGCAGAAATGATAGTGCCATGTCGTATGCTACCAAAGCCTCCCTCGCTGAACTTAAACTTTGCTTCCTTAATACATCAACAAGATAATGCCTTTTATAACTGTTGGGTAGCTACAGTAGCTATTAGCTAGAGCTTCTGCACTTTATTTTTATGGAGTTTTTAGCTTTAAGAGGTAAAAGCCTTGACTCCATTTCAACAAATTCGGCCTTCAAGGCACCTCAAAAGAGGCCTCAAATCTCAATCACATTTTTTGGTGGGCCTCCCCCACATTTTAAAAGCTCACACACACCAAACCTACAGCCATAGACTTAATTAGTAGTCTTGGCAGCTCCTCCTTAGGCCTCAAACACACCCATCGTATTAAGCTGAAAACCAACAAATTAATGTGTATGTACTGTTATGCTTGAAGACTTCCTGTATTACATCATGTTCAGTATTAGTCCCATTGGGCTTACCTATGTCCACTATTATATCCCACTTATGACAATATGGGTGTCATTCTGCTCTTTCAGTAATAAAATATTATCAAAGACCTTGATTCACTTAATCCAAATCAAAATTATTACATAAAGTGGAAGACTACAAAACAAAGACAATCTTTGGTTCCACCACATCAGAAACCTTAAAGTCATAAACTATGTTCCCAAAACGATCAAGGGACAAAAGCCAAACCCACATAATAATAAAATAAAGCATACACGTAGAATCAGACAATGTCCTCATCTTCTACTAAATATTATGCTTTACTTAAAACGGGATTCGTTCCTTCTCTTTTTGACTGCCCCAGTCCAAGATACTTCTTTTTCTTTCATCAAACGACAGTGAAACAACAAGGACTTGGATCACATGGTGTTTGTTACTTTGATAATCACTTAACTTTTCCATTCAGAAACAAAAAGAAAAGCTCAATACATATTCCCCCCATGATTAAAGTGACCCCATTTGGATAATAACTTATCTTTTGATTTTCTTCTTTTTACAATAGGAACCCAAAAAACCAGCCCCCACCATATTTTAAAATATCTATTATGTTCATAGGGCCATAAAATCCTAGTCCCCACTTTGCCATCTGCCAAAATTTCACCCCCCCCTCCCTAATGTAAACAAACAAACACAATTCAAAGTTCAAACTCTATGCCTGTTATTCTTTTCTGCAGCAATTGTAAGCAGCCTTGACACACCTTGAGTCCAGATATCATACTCTCTCTGGTTCTTGCACTCAAATTCTACGACTCCACGCATAACGGTCTTCAATCCAAAGTAACGACGGTGCTCACCACCTTCCAGCAAGTGGCGGCCGGGCCATGCTGGCATATCTTTAATTACCTCCAACACCTGATCTGTAAAATTCAAAAGAGATCGAATTAAAGATGAACCCTTTTGATCTTTTTCCCACTTAATGCCATTTGCTTTCACAAATCCCCAAATGGAAGAAGACCCACCTCCAATTCTGTTCAACTTATTAGACAAAAGACAAAAGCAATTACTTACTCTTTTTCTTTTTTGTGATGGTCCCCGCAACGTGCCTGCTCTTCATCTTCAACATAACCTGCACAAAAAGAAGCTCAAAGATTAAAAGATTCCAAAGAAGCAAGAAAAGAAAGAGAAAGTAGATACATTTATTTCATCATGCTCAGTTTTTCCTAACTTTCCCTCCCAACCTTTTTATCTATCAGGTTCACACTCCTAATAAAAGTCTAATTGATTCCCAAATTATTAAGTGATTAGAATTTCTAGAGGAAAATCAGACAGTGCTTTAGGCTTTAGCATAGAAAGACTAACCTGGTTCAGTCTGTTGATGTAAACAGAGACTACTTTCCAATGAAGATCACCTGCGTTTATCAAAACAATGGTACAATCAAACTCTCTTCCTTGTAAGCTGTGTCTATACTAATAACAAATCAAAATTTGGACAAATAAACATAAATAACTTTCAGGACACATATTTGCCCACTGTTTCTCCATAATTGACTCCTTACATTACGTGACAGTCACAATTTGTTCCAAACAATTAATAAATACATCACTTTCTGCTTCCAATTAAAAGCAATACCGGAAACATTATTTTTCATATAAGCAAACTGCACTAAATTGATGTCGCACTAATTGCAGTCATTATCACATTAGTTTAAAAGGTTTTGACAGTAAAATTGCTAGCAACTTTAGCATATATCTTTGAAATACGATAGGAAAGTACAAGGAAATTACCTTTGCGGGTGCGCTTGAGGATCTCACAGCCTCTCGCAAGTAATTCTCTACTGCATATGCCCAGGAAATTTTCTTCAGGAACAAGCTCACCACTGTAACTACTGTTGGAATTACCGTTACTACCGTTACTAGGAACTCCCATTCCTTTCTCTACTGGTATAACTGCAGCTGTATTCCAAACTTCCTTCAATGCCCTTGCCTTCAATGTGGCAGCCCCACGTAAAGCTGCAATTCATCTCACAAATCCCAGGGACAATTTCGTCATTAAGAATTTAATTTATTGATTTTACATTCCATAAATGCCCATTTAAGCCAATTAGAAAAATTACATTAAACATATACCTGTCGCTGCTGCGGCAGTTAATGTCATAATATCCCCAGCTGACCTGACATTAACGGCAGAGCCTACGACCGACGCAAGGTGCTCACGCTCGGCCCCCATGGCCTCAGCCGCCTCGACACACTGGGCAGCAACTAACGTGGCAGCAGATGCCACCGCCATGTCAGTCTTCGCCATTACCTCATTTTTCCCAGCCCCAGACGTGGCGGCTGCAATAGCGGCGACAGCAGCCGCCACCCCAGCAACCGAAACGGCAGCATGGAGCTGGGCATTCTGAGCCCTGGTCTCTTCTTTCTTCTTCTCCCTCCTGTCCTTCAGCCACCTCCCCACCGTCTTACCGCCACCAGCAGCGGCACGGAATTGGTTGTTATGAGGGTTGTTTCAGCGGCCATACTGCATAGAAAAATAAATGCGTGTGGGGTCACACTTACATCAATTGATGCTAAATTGAGGGTGTAATGTCATATGTGTAACATTATTATGTTATTAGGTGCGTACCACATAATAATAAATTTTAATGGATGTGACTAATAAACACAAGTCCTAAATGCAATAATAACAATGTAAGAAATAAGAAATACTACTTAGATTTGGGGCATAGCTGAATTTAATGAGTGCGGTTGTACTAAGTGAGCGCACCCACCTCGTGTATTGAGGGGTCCATGAGACATTACTGCACCCTTGCACCCCAAGTGGGACGAGAACTAAGGGCTATGGAATCAAGGTGTGTTTGTTACAGAGTCTCCAAAAGGACAGGATTTTGGTGACAAGCACCATGTACTCAACAGTAAAAAAGTCACTAACCAAGGGGGACCAAGAAACAGAGTTGGGCAATCCAGTGACTACACACAAGCCGTGCACACCAAACAATTATTTCAGTGGCATTTCTGTAAAACCCACGGTAGATTTGTGCCAACTGTGAATAATTTAAGTTACAAGTACCAACATACTCTGCAACCTATATATACTTTTGCTTATTCCAAGGCCAAATTTATGAATTTTGGTCATTATGAAAGGCAGCACTAAGCACATGAAATAGTAATATCACTAAAAAACAAAGTTTTTGATTGGTCTCTAAAATTTAAACTAATAATTTAACCCCAAAAAAAATTTTTTAACTAATAAGAGATTTTAGTACAACTTATTGTGACTTACTATTGATTGAACCAAAAATTTGACTCTCAAATGAATCAAAACCAGCAATATCAGCATCTCTTACCTTCTCATTAGCACCACTACTAGATGCATTTTCAACCATAATGTGTGCTTCATAATTAGTGGCGCGTAAATATCCTTCAAAAAGGGAATATAACTTATCACGAAGATCCATCACCATTTTTGTCCCGTTAGTGCCATAAAGTCGCCTATAACTGAACTCCACAAACTGCTATTCTAATGGATAATGCAAATAAAACCAGCTCAGGCGGAAAATACGGAAAATTTGACTAATCTTCAAGCTCTTCAAATGGATAATGCAGTCACCAGTGAGTGACTCTACTTATTGGTCCACCATAATTTATTAAAATCGTCTTAAATGGAGTATTTTATTTATTTATTTATTAGAAAAGTCAGTACATCCTTTTTGAAGGTTTTAAAGGGAGAGAAAAAGAAAAAGAAAAAAAAGAGAAAGAAGTATATGCCACATATATTGATTGAGCTAACAAATATAATGCCAAAAGTTGCATGGTTCTTTAAGAAAAATTTGAATAATAGAAATTATTGATACATAAAATGTGGATCACGAAATTTGTGAATTGTGGCCTCCTTTCTCTTCCAACACATCTGTTCCACGCGTATGGATAAGCATGTTTTTCAAAGGTGACAAATCCTATCTAGCTGGACTTAGCTGACTTCAATTCAATTGACAATTTGAACCTTTTAATCATGATCAAACATTTGAGAATGAAACAAGAAAAATAGTTCTTAAATTTCACCCCTTTGCTCACAATCAAATTGCCCCAATTGACCTGTTGGCTTGAGGACAGTAATAATGGCCAATTAAACATTGGGTAAATAAATAAATTATAAACACTCAATTGTTGACATTAATTATTGGAGATCACAGAGGAGACAAGGACACATCACAAATGAAACTCACCAAACCAATTGCTATTCCTTGTACTGTTCACTCAAAATATGTACTATGCAAAGAGAGGGGGGGGGGGGGGGGGGGACTACAAAGAGAAGCAGTAACAATGGATACACATGAACTGAAAAGGTTATACTAGCAACATGCCTTAGACACCCACCTATGGACTCTCGGTTATGAGGTTAAAAGATTCCATTAACAAAAAATGCATGTACTAAAACCATTACTACCAACACTAATAACAGAGAACAACCCGTAACTGAGTTCCAAGAGAGTATAGTTATCACAGGCATTCTATCAAACACCTGCTCAGCAATCTCAAACAACTATACTAACCATCCACAACTTTCAAAACAAAAATAAAATACCCACATAAAACAAAATAGCAACATCCCCAACATAACATTTCCAGTGGCTATCACGCATAAATAATTAAAAAAAAAAAAAAACAGAGATGAGTGACTTAGAAAACCCCAAACCCAAAAAATGCATGTTCCGAAATTTTTTTGTCTCCGAAAACCCCAAACCCAAAATTCTCGAAAACTTTAACTTAGAAATCAACCCAGGAATTGAGTGACTTACCTGAGAAATCTGATGCCTTCAACGACCTTCTACGCCACCGTCGAAGCCCGACCTCAAATCGCTAGCAGGTGAGACTAAGAATTTCCTCACTGGTGAGACAAGTATGCCTGAAGAATGATCACTATATTGTCTCTCTAGAATTTTCTCACTTTTGTTTGGTTAGTGAGAAAATATGAGGGAAAGTATCTAAGGAGAGTGAGACTAAGAGCGAGAGGGCCGAATGTTTTGGCCCTCAGAGAAAGTGTTTTAAGGTTACGTAGGATTTAGTTTTTAGAAGGGTTGAGTGGGTACCGTGGAATTATTTAATTTTAAATTTTAGATGGGTTTAGTGGATATTAGTGGATTTATCCATTTAGATTTATTTAATTAATAATTAAATGAGTCTTTACTTATTTAATCTAAATATTTAAATAGGTTGGATTAAGACTTATCCAAATAAGGTGGGTAATGGGCGGGTTCATGGATATGAATAAAAGTTGCCACCCCTACCTATAACTATTCACGTTAATGGGCACTCTAAGGTGTCCGTTAATAGCATTTTTATGTCTTTTTTTTGCAGCTTTATGGGCCCGTTTGGGATTCGCTTCTTTTGTTGAAATTGAAAATTTTTTGCTAAAAATACTATAGATAAATATAAAAGTTAGCTGAAATAGTATAGCGAGACTCATGAATAGTACTAAAAAGTACAGTGAGACCTATAAATAATAGTAAAAAATAAATTGTACAGTAAAATAAGTTGGCAAAAATAATCTTTGCCAAATAAACATTGTCATTTTTTTTGCAGCTTTATAGGTTGTGGGGTTAGCTTTATAGGAAAAAAAAAAAAAAAAAAAAAAAAAGGTTAGAGCACTACCATTAGGGGTGTAAAAACCCCCTAGTTGCTATTTTAGCCACCAACCTCGAAAAATGTGCTCCAACTGGGTTTGGGAATGCAAAAGATCTTAACATCTGCGAACAGTGAGGTTGTGTATATACAACCTCAATATTCATCAGATGTAAAAAAGTATAATATATTTTATTCTAACTCTTTCTTTCTCACTCTCACACACACACACACTTTTTCTCTCTCTTTCTCTCTTCTTTGATCCATTCGTCCTCTTTCTCTCTTCTCCCTTTTCCCTTAGCCTCTCTCACTCCATGCATCCCTGAATCCTTTTTTTTTTCCTTTGTTCGGTCAGCATTTGGGTCGGATTTGGATGGAGATTGGGTTGGAGTTTAGGTTGTGTTTGGGTGGTTGGATTTAGGTCCAGTGGGTGGTGTTTGGGTGGTTGAACAAAATTGGGGTTTGCTTGCCGTGGGTCTGGGGTTGCCGCTATGGGTGTACTTGCATGCTCGTCGTAGGTTTGGTTGAATGAAATTGAGGTGTGCTTGTTGTGGGCCTACCTTTGCCGACGTGCATTGCTTGCTTGCTTATCGTGGGCTTGTTGTGGTCAAGGTGTGGGTGATGGTGTGGTGGCGTTAGATCGAGTAGGCTATGGTAGCAGATTCAATGGGTTTGTGGTGGTTTTTTTTTTTTTTTTTTTTGGTTTTTGGTGGTGATTTGTGGTTGTTGTGGTTGGTGGTGTGGGTAATTGTGGTGGTTGTTTTGGTTGTTGGTAATAGTTTCAGTTTTGAATAGTGGTGGTGGTGACTGAGTTTTGGTGGTTGGCTTGATCTGGGTTGTTTAGTTCTAGGTTTGGGTTTGGGGATGATGAAAATAGATAGAGAAAGAAATGAGATAGGGGAGAGGAGAGAGAGGGAGTAGTTTTATATTTATTTTATTAAGAAATTTATATTATTTTATTATGATGTATATAAAAATAAAAACTAGGATGTTAAGAGAGTTGTAAAATGAGATGGCAAAATAAATAAAGTAGGTTTTTAGGGTGTACTATAGAACTTTTTTGGCATCCCGGATGCTAATGCTCTTATGGGGCTAGTTTTATGTCTTTTTCTTCCATTTAATAAAATTTTTTATTAAATGAGACTCACATTAGTCCAACCTTAAGAAGCACCACACAGTGCTTGTTAACATTTACCTCACAAAAATACCTTGAAACTTGTAATCACACACACACACACACACACACACACACACACACAGAGACATTTGGAGTCAAAGATGGTGATCGATTGGAAAAAATTTGGCGTTACAAAAATGATGAGTTGTGGAGGTAAACTTACAAGTACTTGAGGGTTTGAATACTTGGGATTTTTTTTTCACATTTGGGTTTTTTGTTTGGTAAACGGTAGAGATTTGTTTGTGTTCCTTAATGACAAAGTACAAAAATCTTCAATGAGTTAATTGTTTGCACATGCGCCAATTAGGGCACCTGAAGAACAAGAGATAAAGAACTAACAGAGAGCACAGGTAGGATGCCGGTTAAAGACCTTCCGAGGGTTAAGTCAGTGAAAGAAGAATTTCCAATAACTAAAAAGTGTAAGAGCCAAGAAATTATACTACCTTGGAGAATAGGAGACTTGGTGCTTATATAGCGGTGTAAAGCTGACTAAGATCCCATGAATGTAGGATCTTTCCTTGTAGGGAATATATAGAGTTACTGTTTCGAGATCCTAGAGCTCTTCTTCCCATACTAGGAGGATACGAATATGTAGAAGGATTTTTGAAAATGGTGTGCAATTTCTTTCCATATAAAGATGCATAAGTGGAGTACACACAAATGGTGTGGGGCTAAGTGCAATCTTTTGTCGGTATTAAATAGCTTGACGGGTGATGTCATACTTGACGGAAGAAATGAAAGGTGTACTCGTTGACATCAGACCTGAAGGGGGATATTAAACCTGAAGGGCATCCTTATCCTAAAGGATGATTCAAACCCAAAGGATATTTTTATCCTGAAGGGCAAAAGGAGTTATAGAATTTCTTAGTTAAAATATTCCCCATCACTTAAAAAAAAAAAAAAAGAAAAAGAAAAAAAGAATATTGCTTATTTGAGGATTTGTTAAAGAGAAGTGTTACGTGCACAACACTTTTACAACAAAGGACAAAGTTTAGCTACAAAGTTGGTTATAATCTAAGGTTACAACCTTACTTAATATCATTAACATTACTATATATTTTGAAAATCTAACAGTTGAATTACATGTTCTTTACACTCTTAATATACATGTTAAATTTTGTGCCAATCGGATATTAGTTAGTATATGATATATAAGCTTATATTTTATGCATAATTTTAAACTACAAAAACTTGCAATTTAAACAATTTATTGATGACATACTTATTGATTTTTAATTTCTTAAAAATTTGCAAGCATGAAAGATATAAGAAGAAAATGTAATTCAATGGTGGATTTGTCAAAATTTGCCTTCAATAAAAATATATTGAGTAAGGTTGTAGCCTTTAGTTACAAGTAATTTTGTAGTTAAATTTTGTCCCACAACAAATCATAGGTGATTAGTTGTTATTGGTTCTAATTTCAACCTATTATTAATACTTTTAGTCATCATCAAAAACTCTGGCTAACAATTTAAAACTAGACTCATCATACGCGTTTTGCATGTGCAATAATGTTATTTTTTTTATTTATTTGTTTTTTTAGATTGGTGTTATAGTATTTAAATTAGAAGTGATATATAAATAACCGTGCGTATTTTTTTTTTATAAAGAAAGAGGTAGGTAACGTGAAATAATTTTTAAAAATGAGATAGAAATAGTGTCCTAAGTTTTAGGCTAAATGGAAAAGATAAAGGAAAAAAACCTAAAACTTAGGAACAATAAATTATTTTTTTAACCAATTTGTGTTTTTTAATTTAAAATTATTTAACTAAAAGATAGAGGTATCTTAGAGAGTTTAAGAATTTGTGTGAGGGTATTTTCGTACGCAGAATGTTGAAACTCAAACAGGAAATCCTGTTATTAATAGTATAAATAGAAGATAATCTTTTAATACAAATATATATATATATATATATTACAATCATTAAAAAAAAAAAAGGAAAATATATAAATTCACAATTCAAGTTTAATCAATTATCATTTTAGTCAAGTAATTTTTACTTTTTGTTATTTTTGGTTTGGTAAGTTTATTTTATTTTATTTTGTTACAATTAGTGTTTTTTTTTTTTTAGGGAAAACATGTCGATGTATTTTATTAAGAAAAACTCGATAAATCGGTTTGGAATACAGAATAAAACTGCGATGGAATATTCTCTGTTCAAACTAGAAAATCTAGAACATCTTTTGAATATCTAGCCAGACTATGTGCTAAACTATTGCATTCCCTCTTTGTATAAGAGCAACGCAGCTCATCGAATTGTTGAGACAAAATATTTGCATCCACTAATAGTAGTCCGCATGGCACCAATTCCTTCTCATCCTCCCTTAAACCTGTAATAACTGCCGTGGAATCACCCTCTAACACAGCCCGCCTCACACCCACGTCTGATGCGAAAGATAAAGCCCACGCCGCAGCCATTGCTTCAATGTCAGAACTGCCTAGCACCTGATGACCACCTTCGAACACGATGCAATTAGTAGACCTCTATTATCTCTGATGACTACTCCTATACCAGATTTTTTCTCCTTTGGGAAGATTGCCCCATCAAAGTGAATTTTAAAGCAACCTGATGGGGGTGGCTTCCACCTACACCTCGTTGGCTGAGTGTGTTTCGGTATTGAACCATGGCTGACCCGTCTTGCGTGGAATTCAGCTAACTAATTTCTGGAGAGGTGAGCGATCTGATGGATGGCATCTGTGGGTTGGTTAAGCCGGACTCGGTTTCGCTGGTTCCATATGGACCAAACCATGATTGCAAATAACTCCAGCTGCTGGGTGTTCTTGATTATCCATGATAAAGTTCTTTGAAGTCTAAGAACTGAACTTCACCTCGGAAATTCCACAGTTCCGGTTCTGCCCATACCAAATCAAGCCCAGGACACGACCACAATGCGTGTAGGGAATTTTCTGTTGAAGCTCGGCATCTCACACATAAATCATCCTCTGTAATTTTGCGCCGAAACAGTGTGTTTTGTTGGCATGGCTTCACGGCAAGCTCGCCACAGCAATGTCTTCACCTTTTGTGGTACACTCATGGACCATATTTGCTTCCAAACCTGTGTGTCTCCATCTATCACTATCCAACGATTCATGTGCTCTATCCATCAGCTCTTCCTCCATTTTTAAGAACTTATAATCGGACTTGCAGCTGTACATTCCGTTGCTTGAATAGGGCCAATACAAGATGTCTTCAGATGCAAATCGGCTTAGTGGAATTTGCTTGATTACCTCCGTCTATTCCTCATGAAATAACCCCTCCACCATCTCTACATTCCACTGTCTAGTATGTGGATCAATAAGAATATCCACAGTTGACTCTTCAAAATCTGCAATTGGACATTCAGATAAAAGGGGAGGATGCTTTTTTGGCAGCCACTGATCCTGCCAAATTCTGATATTTTCCCCCATTGCCAACCCTCCACCTCGCACCCCTTTGAATAACATCCCTCCCTATGAGTATACTCCTCCATGCATAAGAACCCAATCTTGAATCCTTGGCCTCAATGATTGTTGTGTTTGGAAAAAACTGTGCCTTGAAAACCTCGTAGAAGAGAGTATTACAGTCGTGCAAAAGCCGCCAAGCTTGCTTTGCTAATAGTGAGTCATTGAATATGGCAAAATCTCTAAAACTCATACCATCCACTGCTTTTGATTTAGTCAAATCATTTCATTTTACCCAATGAATTTTTCTCCAGTCACCTCGTTGTCCTCACCAAAACTTTTTTTTATCGTAGCTTCAATCTCATTGCTTAGACCCAATGAAATTTTGAAACTTTCTATAGTGTATGTTGGAATGGCTTGGATGATTGATTTTATCAACAATTAGCGTTTCTTAACGTCAACTTTTTACCAAAATAAAATAAGGACTAATGGTGACAATAAATATAAATTTACAAGACCAAATCGATAAAAAATAAAACTTTTTGAATCAAAATAACAAATGACTATACATAGGACCTTGCTCGGGAGTAGGTAGGATGCTACTATAGTCACGTCCAGGTAGAAAAGCCACGCTGGTAGAAGAAAAAAAAAAAAAAAACCACACATTGTCTTTTTTTAACTTCGTGCAAATGCAATATCTAGTCTTGCCAAATTGCAATCACCGCTGCTAAGGATTGCTGAGGCCTGAGCTCAAAGCCCGAACGGAGCAAGACGGCGTGGTCAAGAGACGCTAAGGAAGTGGTTGAGTCCTTGCCTCAAGGTGCTCTCTAAATTTTCTCTGTTGGCTTCCTATTTGCTACAATTCTTTACATGCTTTTCAGTTGCAGTTCACTTGTTTGATAAAATTCCTCTAATGAAATATGCATTATAATGTGCTTTTGTGCATGTGTTTTGTTGTGTATGTTACTTTATTTTATGAATGCATTTGTAACGAGAAACCCACTTAATGTTTTTCACTATTTATCGGTTAGTGTGCATAACTCCATTCAGATGGGCTGGTTAGTGCTTACTTGTTTAATTGATATACACTCTTGCAAAGTTGTGTTGATCATAGTTGTTTATTTTATGCATAACTGTTTGTAATGAGAAACCCATTTCAAGTTTTGACCAGGCCATCAATTTGTTGTGCTTAACTCTTTGCTTGCTTTATGCTCTGCAATGTTGCGTTGGTCATATTTGTTGTTTATTTCTAATACAGTTTAACGGGTTATGATTTTTTAATTTCATCAGTCTTATCCATGTATTGCTCATGCCAATAACTTCATTGACGCTAATCTCAATACTACAACAACCATCACAGCAACTATTAGTCCATAAGCAATTTTAGTCATGTTTAAAGTGATCACTTTTAATCACTAGAAACTTAAACCGATTTCTTTTTACCATTTCTCTCTAATGAAATGATGCCGTTGTCAAACTAAGAGTCCGTTTAGGATTCGCTTATTTTGTTGAAACTGAAATTTTTTTGTTGAAAGTACTGTAAGGTAAAAGTTAGTTGAAATAGTACAGTAGGATTTATGAATAGTATCAAAAAGTGTAGTGAGCTCATAAATAGTAGTAAAAATAAGTTGACTTTTTAATTTTTGCTAAACACACACTAAAAATTGACATGTCATCTCTCTATTAGACACGTTAGCAACTAAACTTGATCGTTTTATGTTTCTTAGTACTAAAAGTGACCACTTTAAACTTCGGAGACTAAAATCATTCATTGGATAAATATATATTCATAAGTCTTATCCATGTTTTGTTCATGCCAATAAATTCATTAAGGCTACTAATCTCAAGAATGATATGTAAAATAAATACCCCTGGTTTGGTTTTTGAAATTGTGTATTTTGGTCACTGTTACTAATCCATCAAGTGACACTTTTCTTGTATTGACTTGATGCCTTGATAAGTTTCAACGGTTTGTAGTTTTTTTTTTTTTTTTTTGAAACACGGTTTGTAGTAATTTAAATGAAAGCTTTCTAATCATAGAATTACTTTAAGGTTAAAATGGAATTTTTATACTTAATTACCTTCTGGTATTTGATTGATTTATTAACTAATCAGTAACTTGTTTAGGGCAACGTAAAGTCTAAAAAATATGGTCTTTACTCTGTTTCATTTTTTCTCTAAATATAAAATTTGATAATTCTGGTAATTATCAATGTGATGAATCCTGGTTTAGAATTTGTTTCGGCCTGTTCATTGGAATCGGATATTTCGATACTGATTTATTTCAATGTATTGCTGTTTATATATATATATATATATATATATATATATATATATATGTTATGGATCAAAATCATATAAATTATTAATCTTAAAAAAAATTAGAAGTCCATATATCAATTAATATGTTAATCTTTAATCCTCAAATATCACTTTAATAATTTTAACAAATTAACAATTAATTTTTTAGAATATAATAAGAGTAATATGGATATTAAAAAAAAAACAAAAACAAAAACCAAAGTGAGGCATAAGTTAAAAAAAGAAAGAAAAACTACATGATAGTTACGTGAAGAGAGGAACCAGGGGTGTGCAGCGAAACCCACCAACCCGTTAAAACTGTTTCGACCTAATGCAACCGAGTTGGGTTAGTTTTTAAGGGTTGGTGGGTTGGGTTTGGTCCCTTTTTTTATTTTTATTTTTTTTATTATACAGTAGGTTAGATTGGGTTTAGGCCATGAGATTTATAAATCCGCCTAACTCGACCCGACCCGACCCGACCGGACCCACCTACATTTAATGTATTTTTAAATTAAAAAAATTAAAAAAATATATTATATAATTTTGTTATTTACTTTTTTGCCCCTCTTCCAAAATAAAACCCAAACCCTAAGTTCTTTTCACATAGTTTGTGTTTGTTTGGTGTTATGCTCATGATTGTTTGGTTATAAATTTGTTCTTATTCGTGGTGGTGTCATTCCAATGCTCAATTTAATAATAATAATAATAATAATAATAATAATAATAATAAAGCTATCCAATATATGGGTCCAACCCAATCTACGTGGGTTGGGTTGAACTCCTACGATGAATTAGGTTGGGTTGAATTTTCTTAACCCACCATGGTAAGTTGGGTGGAAAAACTCCTTAACCCACGATGCACATCTTAGAAGCTAACTTTTAAAAGATTGAAATTTAGCATTCCATTTAAATTCTAGGCAGCTAGTCACATGAAGGCTCATCGAAAATAACACAAAATGAGCTGAAACTTTTTCGAATTCGTTTAGTTGGAGGGGTAGAAAAGTGAAAAGATAGAAAATGGTGGAAGAATGGAAAAGTATGAGGATATAAAAGATTTTAATTTCTCTCATTTTTGTTTGATTAAGAGTGAAAAAATAGAAGGATGAAAAAAATGAGTTTATATAAATTCACTCACATATTCTTGTTAAAAATATAATGCTCAATAAAAAAAAGAAAAAAGAAAAGAAAAGAAAAGAAAAGTGACAAACAAGCATTTAAAAAAAAAAAAACCAAAATTTATTAAAAAATAAAATTCATGCGAAGAAGAAAAAAATCACGTCTAATTAAACAAAAAAAAGAAAAGAAAAGAAAAGAACACCCCATACCCCACGCCTCAGGAAACGCAAACAAGAAGAAAGATGGACGCGGCGACCAGCTGTGGTGAGTGGGCACCTTCAGTGAACGCCTGACTGCCGCGGTGGCGACTGCTGCGACCAGATTGATTGATTCATGCCAGACGCACGGCACAGCCGTTCAACTTGAAAAACTAAGCGTATATTGATGTAGGAGGAGCTTGGTTTCTGAACTCTGTGCATGTTGCATAAGCGTATATTGATGTTGTTTATTAGCATAAAAATTTTATGTACAGGCTATATGAAAGGACTTTTGTTTGACCTACTGGATTTCTATTTGTTAGCAATTTCAAATAAAATTTTCCCTGTTGGCTTTCTATTTCCTACAATTCTTTACATGCTTTTCAGTTGCAGTTCCCCTGTTTGATGACATTCCTCTTTGAAATATGCATTATAAATTGTGCTTTTTTGCATGTGTTTTGTTGTGTATGTTACTTTGTTTTATGAATGCATAATTGTTTGTAACGAGAAACCCACTTAAAGTTTTCACTTTAGTGTGCATAACTCCATTCAGATGGGCTGGTTAGTGCTTACTTGCTTAATGTAATTGCTAGTGTTATTATGGAAACCGGGGACAGAGCTGAGCTTCAAGGTTTTCTGAAAGTTCTTCCTCCTGTAGACTTCTGCTGTGTCTATGGCTCAGCTCTACATCCAAATAATCGTGAAAAGGTTTCATTTTATTTATTTATTGTTTTTTTTTTTCCTTATTAATATTACACTTTACAAGTTTAAGCATTTTTTTATTTTAATAATTTTTCTTTGAAATTGAATAATGGCATTGTAGTCAACTATGGTAGATTACATTCTTGGTGTATCGAATCCCGAGCAATGGCATTCTCAGGTAGGTTTTGAATTGATCCCTTTTTTGAAATTCCCATGTGGAGAATGTTATAATTTCTGATAGAATTTAATTTTGCTCATTTTACAACCAAGAATCTAAAAATGAACAAAAATCACTATGCTTCATGGATGGCACACCTTGGTGGGGCAAAACTGGTATGGCTTTCTCTTTCTTGTTTTCCAAAAAAATCAATATGCCTCATTTTGCTCATGTCTTGTTTTTGTTTTTTGTTATATCTGATGCTATATATTTCTTCGATGCGTAAGATTACTGAAATTGCAGATGAAATTGGGGTAGGAGTCCACTTTAATCCTTTTGTAACTTGGAATGATAAGGTATGAACGTTTGATACTTAAGCTCATCAGCTGTGTCTGTCACTTTGTGTGAACTTTTACTCCACATGTTAGAATTTTATGTGCATTAGTTTTTTTTTTCTATGTCCTGGTTTGGCATGTAATGTTCACATGTATAAATTCCAACAGATGTTCAAATATGGGGTTGTTCGGATGCATGATTTGGTTCAAGACGTACTGAATTGGGAGAGGTTCTACTTGAGTGGTCGTTTACAAAAACCAGTATGTCCTCCCTATTATTGCTTTAAGAACATTTATTCTTATGTGTCTACATTTCTTTGCCTGGGAAGAGTACCAAAAGGAAAAAAAAATATATATTGCCGAAAGGAAATTTTCTACCAAATGTTTTAATGATGTGTCTGTATATTGTATCCATCTCTGCTACCATTGTGTCAATACATGTTATCTACTTTTCTTTGAGAACAGATCAAAAAATGTGATCTCAATTTTTTCAGAAGAAGTAAGAACGATTTGTTAAGGGTCTAGCGTTTCAGAGTTCTTTTGCACTGATCATGCATGTTCCTTTTCATTGGATAATTAATTCCCATCATTATATGCCATATTTAGAGAACACAACACAAAATGTGAAATTAATTTTTTCTGAAACAAGAATAAATTGTAAAAGTTTCAGTATTTGAGAGTTCTTTTGCACCGATCATGCTTGTTCTTTTTCATTGAATACTTAATTAGTTTGTTTTTACTACAAGCCCTTTTTAGTAAAAATAATTTTACTTGCTAGCAAATTGATTGTTAACTTTACAAACTTTGCAGAACTGTTTGAGTTGCTATATTTTCTTGTGAAAGTCCTTTCAAAACCCTGCCCTCCCTTGGCTAGGATTACATCAAATAGATCCACTTCTACCGATAGGAAATTTCTTTTTGCCACTGCTGCAGCAATACCCCATGCCTTGGTATAGTGCGGTTGCTTGAAATAGGTTTTCTCTTACTCAACAAATCATTGTAAGGCCCAGAACACTGGTCTTCCTCTTCATAGATCACTAATATTCTTATTCACATTATTCTTAGAAAATTGAGGCTGACTACTGGTCAATAATATGGACTAATAAGTGGATGACGGGCAGTAGCTGTATGGTCTTGCCTTGGACAAACTTAATGTATTAAAAAGGTAATGAATTGAAATTAAAGTTCCATATAGGGTTGGTCCACCTGTTTGAAATTTTTGGGTGCATTCATATGTCATAATGGGTCAAAAACAATTATGGTTTTGATGTTTCAGTCATTTGTTTCCAACTATTTCAAAATATAACTTAAGAAAATAATATGAGCTTTTCTCTAATCAGGTTTTTTAAAACACTGAAATATTGAGACAATGTGGTTTTTTGTTTCTAACACTTATCTTCACAATGTTCTAAATGAACTTCATTTTGATTTTTGGCAGTGACATGAAAGCGACAATTATATGTTTAATCAAATCTGCTTAGTGATTGTAAATTTTGGACAGTGAGAAGTGTGGGGGAGTTAATTACTTCTCAAACCATACCTACCGCTGCTTTAAATTTAAATGCTTATTTTAAAAAGTTATGATGAAAATCAATGAATATATATCCATTACTTTATAATTTTCAAGGTATTCTAGTAACCAATAGGAAAGGAAAATGAAAATCAATGCATTATGCTATGTTTGGAAGTTTGTAAAGAAAAGAAATGGGCATTTTTTTTTTGCTCCTCCCCCTTTCTCTTATGCATTTAGAGTTTATAACAGTGGAGATAGAAAGCAAAAATATATATTTTTACATAAAATATGGAAATATATAGATATTGACTAATTTATTGTTTATAGTATGATCAGATTAGTAGGATTCTTTGTTCTTCTGCTTATTTACTGTAAGGTTTCTGCTACTCAAACTTTGCTCGCTAATAGCTATCTCAAACCGTCTTTGCATTGTGTTTTCCTGTATTTGTGACCTGTGATCACTAACATGGTTACTTCTTCGTTTTTCTTTGTTACTTAATCTCAATTCTCAAGGAAATTTCAAAATTTTCATACAGGTTCAGATACTTGTGGATAATCTGGATATAGAAAATGTAAACTCTGCTAATTTGAGGGCTGTAATTTCTGCGGCCCTCCTCCTTTTGCCACCAAAATTCACTGAGGTTTGCTTTATTCTCTAATTCAGCAATGCTTGATCATTGTTATAATTATTAGATTCACTAGTAATTATATGTTCATGCAGGAAGATCTGTATGCCAAAATATGCAGTCTCTCATATATGGGTGATTTGCGTATGCTTTTTGCAGAGGACAGAAATAAGGTAAAGCTCGACAGCTCACATCTCTAAATGGAAATGGCTTCCAGCCTTTTATGTCATTAACACACAATGCTTGCCTGGTACATACACTTATGTATATAAACTGATGGATCTATTGAAATTATTTAATTATATGTTGCTCTGATTTGTAAGACATATTTAGCAATTAGCAATTGGCTAAATTTATGGACTACTATTAGCAATTAGCTCTGCCCCAATATGGCATATACAACCAAGATATGCCTGTGGAAGGCATATTACTCAAATCTAATTACTGGAAGATTTCTTAAGCTCTAGTAGTTTACCTCCACTTCATTACATGATTTGCTGTTGCAAGTGCTTATTGGATGTCCTTTTTATTCTCTATTTTTATATTGGGGATATTACTGAAAGTTACATCTGTTATGACATTTCATTGACGAAAGAGGACCAATTGCTGAACATATATTGCTTTTACAAAAGTTCAATTGTTCTTTCATATAACCTGCCCCAGGTGAAGAAGATTGTACAAGGGCAGTTTGATTTATTCCAGTTAAAGTATAAGCCATTTCTTGAAGAGTATGAGGCTAAAGAGTTTCTGAGACTTGCATCAACTGGAAGTCACCAAAAAAATATTTCTCAGGTTTGTTTAGATCCTCGAGCTCTCAAATCAAAGCTGATTCAATATGTCTTCAGTTTCTATGTTCTATTCTAGAAAGACCTCAACTTTCTAGCCAATGAACTCTAGCTCAAATGGCGAAAGACCTCAACATTCTAACCTCGTCTTCTGTTAATGAATAAAATATGTATGTGGCCTTAAACTAATCCATGAAGAATACTTGTAAAGTTTAGCATAAAAATTTCTACTTCCTTTATTTGATGTAGTCATCATCAGGCAAGCAATACTGATATAAGAATTAGTTGAATATTTGTTTAGATTACATTTACTTTAAATAAATAAATCAGGTTTTTCTTTCTGCAAGGCAAGCAATACTGGCCTAAGAATTAGTTAATTATGTGTTTTGATACCATTTACTTTAATACATAACTCAGGTTTTTTCATTCTGCAAAGCTGATGCTATTGGATATATTGATACTTGGAGTTTATGATTTTTCTGCCTTTCATCTCCTCTATGAAACAGTTTAAATTTGAGCTGATAGTAAAATCTGTACTTCCTTGCATAATGTTTGGGCCATCAGAAACTTCTTGATGGCATACTTAATGATTTATCTTTTGCTCAATGTCAAATTCCTAAAGTAAATGTCTTGTTCTGTTAGAATTCATTTATCATTAGGATTTTTGTTTAATAAAAAGCAAAAGATAAAAAATTTAGCAAGACATTGTTATTTCCAAGTTGGTTCCAAAGTTTAAATAAACATTGTGTATTTGAACTATCTTCTCTTTTGAATAAAGTTATTTTTACTTATAAAAAGAAATCAAAATACTTTTTCACCTCTTATAACAGGATTGTGGCTTATCAGTAGCTCACTCTCTTGTTAATTCTCTGCCTCCAATGGTCAGAAGCCAAATGGGAATGAAGCTAGGAGAGAAGAAGAAGCTTACTGAATCTGGTATGAACTTCAACTTGTCTATTGTGTTTTTACTAGACATCTGCACCCATCCCAACTTTGTGCACTCAATTGTAGTTGGAAAAACTTGATTTTGACAATTCATTTTGAAGCGTGCTTCTGGATGTCCGTTGACAGGCAATTGTATCACCATGTTAGACTTAATTAGACAATAGTTTCAACTAATGCCAACGTTGAATTGATAGTAACATTTTTTTAACAATAAAATTGAAGGTCGAATCATAAGTGAGGTTTTGATTGGCTCAAGAGAAGAGGCTGCAAAATGCATGCAAAAGGTTCTGAGGCGAACAGTCATGGTTTCAAGTACAAGGCAGGCTGTCTCCGGCCTACTGACGGTTGGTGCTGTAACTGCTGTTAGATATCTTTCTAACAAAATGTGCAGGGCTTGGAAATCCTGGAGATGATACTTTATACCCATTTTTATTTTTTATTTTTTTGAAACACAGTTTGCAACAATGTACTAGTTTAGGCTAAACCTGAGTTACACCCGAACCTAGTCCTTGGTGGTCCCTGGGCTTAACATAAGAGTTATGCTGAAGGATGACGTTTTGGTCACTGTCAGCCTGAGATCATACACCAACACTCCAAATGGTCTTGCTTGGATTGCTGATCAACTTGTTTGCAAAATAAGAGGTCTGTAATTGTTATATGAATTTTTAGATTGGATAACAAGAATAGTTTCTGATTGGTGGAAAAAGCAAGTCTTGTATTAATATTTATGGTCTTTGTATTTTCTCCTAAATTAATCGAGGAAGTAATAATTCAGTTTCTTCATTGTTAAATGATGCTTTCTTTGTTTGTATTTCAATCTGTTCACTGACAGGGTCACCTTGTCATTTTCTTTTTATACTAAAACCACTGGCTCTTTTTATTCAATTCATTATACCATAGAGCATTGAAATAAAGGCTTGCTAGGTTGATTTGTTTGGATGCAAAGAGGTATTCACGAGCAAGGAAGCTGTTCTTATTGGAGAATGGCATGACTTTGATAAGTATTGTTTCATACAAATAGAATCATTGAAACAAATCATCTTTGAATTTTACTGGGTTAAGTCTTTGCAAGGGCCACATTTTGATGTTACCCTCACCCCCCGTCTTGACTCTTGAGCCTTGACTTATCAACAAGCAAGTGGTTTTTCGCAGCAGAGTTTTCTTGTGATGAGTAAGGCTTTGTTGGTTATGAATAGACATGTTACATTTTTTGTTATCCCTTTTTATGTGGGGGGCCTTTTGATCAAATGATTATTCTAGTCTAATAAGAGATATTTAAACTCCAATACCCATTAGAGGTTTGTGCCTGCTTCATATTTTAAATTTGACTCCCCTGTTGCTTTCTACTTGATTTGAGGAGAAACAGTTCAAATCTTTGAAACTTCTTATCGAAAAGGACATTGGAACACAAACAAACTCATTTACCGTTTTTCCAAAAGATGCGCATCTTATCTGCCGGCTCTTTGTCTCAACCCATTAACTTCAGTACCCACCACATATAGAAAACAAGATGTCAGCATTCTCAATTTCAACTCTACCATTCCACATGGGGCAGCACAACCGTAGATTCATTATCAATTATTGAAGAAAGTATCTATAGCAGACTTCTTTCCTCACAAATAAAACCACACTTGGTGAGACATTGATTGAAGCTTATATAATAGCACCAACCCTACACTTTAGTATTGGTAAACAATATAGGGCAAACATTAAATTGGGTTCCATGGGAGAAGTGGGTGATAATGTTCAACCAAGAAGTTATTGGAGATGGAAAAAACAGGATTTCTTCCCAGAAGAATCCTTTCAAAACTGGGGCACCTATGGATTTGCACTATCACAAACACGTCATCGATTCAAGGACCGTCTCATCAGCCGATCAAATGATGCCGAGGAGATTGGAGAGCTTCGAAAACAAAGTGAAAATGATATGAAACGATGCCTTACCTGGTGGGATCTCACCTGGTTTGGATTTGGCTCAGTCATTGGAGCTGGTATCTTTGTGCTTACTGGCCAAGAGGCTCATGACCATGCTGGACCAGCAATTGTTTTGTCCTATGTTGCTTCTGGTGTTTCAGCAATGTTGTCTGTTTTTTGTTACACAGAATTTGCAGTTGAAATTCCAGTAGCAGGAGGGTCATTTGCATACTTAAGGATTGAATTAGGTGACTTTGTAGCTTTCATAACAGCAGGAAACATACTTCTTGAAAGTGTTGTTGGAACTGCAGCTGTTGCTAGAGGATGGACTTCTTACTTCACCACTCTACTAAACCGTCAACCTGATTCATTGCGCATTCACACGAGCCTCACCGATGGTTATAATCTCCTGGACCCAATTGCTGTTGCTGTTTTGGCAATTACTGCAACAATTGCAATGATCAGCACAAGGAAAACCTCTTACTTCAATTGGATAGCATCTGCAATTAACACTGTAGTAATTGTATTTGTGATAATTGCAGGATTTGCTCATGCTAAAACCTCTAATTTGACGCCCTTTTTGCCTTATGGAGCTAAAGGAATCTTTCAAGCTGCTGCAATTGTCTACTTTGCTTATGGTGGTTTTGACAATATTGCTACCATGGCCGAAGAAACCAAAGATCCAGCCAGAGACATACCACTTGGATTGCTTGGATCAATGTCAATCATCACAGTGATATATTGCTTGATGGCACTTGCATTAGCTATGATGCAGAAATACACAGACATAGACCGGAATGCAGCATACTCTGTAGCATTTCAGAGCGTGGGAATGAAATGGGCTAAGTACTTGGTAGCTCTTGGTGCTCTAAAGGGAATGACCACTGTTCTTTTGGTAGGAGCATTAGGACAGCCACGATATATTACTCACATTGCAAGAGCACACATGATTCCGCCATGGTTTGCTCTTGTCCATCCAAAGACAGGAACTCCGATAAATGCTACATTATTGATAACCATTCTAGCTGCTTGTATTGCTTTATTTTCGAGTTTGAATGTCTTGGCAGGCTTGTTATCTGTAAGTACACTCTTTATCTTTATGATGATGGCTGTTGCACTTCTTGTGAGGAGATATTATGTCAAAGAAATCACTTCGAAAGTTAACCTTATAAAGCTAGTTATCTTCTTGCTGATGATTATTGCCTCCTCAATGGCAACTGCAGCTTACTGGGGACTAATGCCTAATGGTTGGGTTGGATACACCATTACTGTTCCTATTTGGTTCTTGGGTACTGTAGGAATTTCATTGTTTGTGCCTCAACAAAGGACTCCAAAAGTTTGGGGGGTTCCTCTTGTCCCTTGGTTTCCATCATTGTCAATTGCAACGAATATCTTTCTCATGGGATCTTTGGGTTCTAAGTCATTTATCAGGTTCGGAATATGCAGCATTGTAATGCTACTATACTATGTATTCTTTGGTCTCCATGCAACTTATGATATGGCCCATCAGCAAGATAAGCTGAAATCTATGAAAGTTGATGATGATAACATCAAGCAAAATGCAGGGCCTTAAGATCATTGTACTTTACCTTTCAGTCTGTTAATCCCCAATAAGATTTCCTTCCTACTTGTGTTCCATATTAGGATGCTACAAGTGTTTGAAATTGGTAATTTGAAGTCCAGATAGAGTTATTCCCAATGTAAAAATGTTTAAACAAATATATCTGCATAGCAATGCACTGAAAGGAAGAAGCATTACTAATGAATAACAAAGTCACTCAAGTTTATTCTATACATGAATATTTGTGGTTTATTGATTAAAATAAAATGAATTACATAATATCTATGCAGAAAATTTCTGATTAGGCCTACTACTCCTGATTAGCATCCTTGGGTTAGTAGAGAGGCTAAGGTTAGTCCTATATTTAATTTTACTTTCTATGAAATGTCTTGCTTTATAATTGCTTACAATTTTCATCATCTAGAGTTGTCTATTTTATCCAGTTGCAGTGCATATTCTTTTGCTCCCCATGAATAAGTGAGATCAAAGAAAAAAATATCACAGCTCAACATCCTTTGCAACCTAATAAAATTGAGGGGAACCTTAATTAGAAACAGACCCCTAAACAAATTACCTCTAAGCCTAAATCTCCCCTAGAACTTGAGCCCTCCAAGCTCCAACAACAACCGACTTCTCAGAGTATTTTCTTCACTTAGTATAGGAGTCTATGCATTAAGCGACCAATGGTAAGTCACCAAGGCCTCTTGGATTTGTGGTGTAGCTTCTCCTAAGATTTCTAGCACCAATCACTCAAAGGATATCACTTAGAAGGTAATATGGAGTGTTTGGAAAATCTTCTCTCTAGATATGAACACAGTGAGAGGGAAAGAGAAAAGAAAACAATGAATTCTCTTGTGGAATGAATGAGTTTTCTCTCTCTTAGGGTCCGTTTAGTTAGGAGGATGGAAAAGTGAGAGGATAGAAAATAGAGGGAGGATGGAAAAGTGGGAAGATAGAAAAGGTTTAGTTTTCCTCATTTTTGTTTGGTTGAAAAGGTGAAAAAGTGGAGGGATGGAAACTTTTTAGTTTGGTTGAAAATAAGGTTTGTATAAATTTATCATCATGTCCCTCTTAAATAAAACAAAAAGTAACACATTATACTTTTAAAAAAAATTATGTATAGATGAAAGTGGACATTTCAAAAAATAGCATAAGAAATCATCCAAAAGTGTTTTCTTAAAAAAATAATAAAAAAAAAATTAAGAAAAAAAAAAAAGAAGGAAAAGAAGAACCCACCACCTGACAAAACCAAAGAAAAGAAAAAAAAAAAAAAAGAATAAGAAAAAAGAAAAAGAGCAATATTTTTTTCCACTTTTCAATCCAATTTTCTCTCCAATTTGGAGAGATTGTATTTTGAAGAGAGAAGACAGAAAACTTATGGGCCCCGGCACTTTTCTCTTCCCCTCTCCATTTTAACCAAACAGTAGAAAATGTCATTTTCCATCTTATTTGCTTCTCTTTAATTTTCATCCTCTCTATTTTCACCCCAACCAAACATTCCCTAAGGAACAATGATTTTCTTGCTCTCTTGACTCTCAATCTTCTCTCGTAGGGTTTTCTCACTTTTATGGTGCAGATTGGAATAAATTAGGATGCGTACAGAATGAGCTGGCTGAAGAAACACCGCATATTTATTGATTCTTCAACTTTGGAGGCATGGCTTATCTTGTTTTCGCTGTTTGACTCCTTTGTGGTGTCTCCAAAACGTCGGGGACGTTTTTTTCTGAGGGCTGAATTGCTAGAATAAGCTCCAAATTTCCCTTGGATTCTTATATGTGTGATTGAATTGAGAGACTGAAACCCAAAATTCTAGTTTGTAATGAATAGCGCCAAGTGGTACATCACAAGGACAAAATCAAAGTGCAAAACAACAAAGAGATAGAAAATATGCATAGTACACTAATTTTGAAATAGCTTGTCACTTACAACCAAAAAAAAAAAAAAGAAGAATTTGAGAGAGGCGGTGAGTTAGAGAGAAAAGACTCCTTAATATCACTATTTTCATCCTTAGGCCTCAAAATCGTGTTTCTCCTTCATGGTTGTACGAGATTTTAGAGGCAAAACATGGCTCTTTTGTTTTTGATCTGATTGGGGTGTTTTAAATCTAGCTTAGGATGTCCTTAGGGACTGGTTTTGGTATAGGGAGTAAACCCATTGACCCCTATGTTGTTAAACAAGTGGAAAATCTTAGATGTACTTTAGCTTACGTAAATGGAGGAGTTGCTTTAGTCATGAATGAGGAAACTCAATGACAAAATTTGACTTGGCTACACATTCCCAGCTAATTCAAGTATTCAACCCCTAAGGGTGTTGCTCTTTGTGGCAGAACGCATCAAAAGTTAGCCAAGGAGCTAGCTTAGTTTTAGGGGCCTAAAACAGGGCATTCGAAACTATAGTCACTTATAACAAGAGCTACAGGTCTCTATTTGGGTGAAAATTTCAAGTACCTGACCATTTATATTAGCTTTAGGTGCTGCAAGTGTCCCTAACTTATTTAGCAACACACATAACTTAGACTCATGCAAGAGGTTCAAAAAGAGCAATTCATCCCTCCAAATCACTCTCTCAAATTCCCCTCATGTAGTTATGTTACATGGGCTTAGATCATAATTGAAAGAAAAAAATAAACTATAATATATGAATTGGGCCCACATAAAAATTAAGCTAGGCCGAATCAAGCTTGTAGAAAATCTGTGGCAAAAACAACCACCAAAAATCATGACTAATGAGGAAATCGAGCGGTCAAAAGGGAAGAAAAATCAAAAGGAAAGACTTTTCTTTCTAAAGTAGCATACGCTAGTAGTATTGTAGTAAGCTAGCTGGTCTTATTCAAAGATGAGGGCTAGACACAAGAACGTGTGAGAGCAGACAAAGAAAATCTGAATTGTAGTAAGCTAGCTGGTCTTTTTCAAAGATGAGGGCTAGACACAAGAACGTGTGAGAGCAGACAAAGAAAATCTGAAATTTGACTTCGAAGATATCCAGCAAATGGCACTATAATCTAGTCAGGGCCGGACCACTAAGAAGGGCGGGGGCCATGGCCCCCCAAACTTTTTCAATTTTATAAAATTATCCGTAAAGTTTTTCCCAAAATTTTCAAGATATATATGGCTAGCTCCCTCAAACTTTTCAAATATTAGATTTTTACCTCTTAAATTTATCTAAAACTTTCTTAAGAAATATGGTGAGCCCCTCAAACCCTTCATATTTCTTGTAAACACTATTAAATTGGTTCAATTTTATATTTGTTATTATTTTGGCCCCCCATTCATAAAATTTGAGTTCCGTCCCTGAATCTTTTTTTTTTTTTTTTTTTGAGAAGGAAAAAAGGGTGGCTCACATGTGAAATCACTGCCGACCACACCCCACAGATACATCGCCTATGGGTACCACCAGCACATAATGGAGCCTGCGACTTGGACTTTACCCCAATGCATTTCGTTTGTTTTTAAGAAACCAAAGCCCAAACCCCACACCCATGGAATATGAGGACTCGAACCTGCACCTGGCACAACCATCAAGAAGGGGGCAACCACTACGCCACACTAGCTGGTGGTCTGTCCCTGAATCTAGTGCATATATACCGGCCCAGAGTAGCATACGTCTATCAAATTAGGCATATACACCTTTCTCAAAAAAGAATAAGAAAAAAAAAAGGCATACACTGCTTTAGGTAAAGACCTCAGAGAACGAAGCAATGACAATTTTAACCCAGTGGGGTTGGCCACTAGGAGCTCCCAAAGTGACTGTTTTGGGTTTGATTAGGAGCTTTTAAGTTCAAGTCTGGGTACTAGTATTTTGAAAAATTTCCTTAGGCCAACGATATGGGCCCACTCATCGCGAATAGTGATTAGGCTCTAGTTAAAAGTTTTGAAGAAACACTGTGAGAATCCAAAAAAAAAAAAAGAAGCAATGACAATTTTGACCAATACATTACATGGTTTCGGGTGCAATGTATATGTTTAAGCCAAAGCAAGCAACAAAATGCAGAAGAAACAAATCAAAACACACGAAAACACGTAATCAATAGAGAAACTAAAGAAATCATGACAACAAAGGAAGAAGGCAAAGATTATGGCATCGAATCATTGCCTCCCTTCCTAACTACTTGTTTTAGTCTCAACTGACTGGTCGCTCGCTCAATCACTATTGCAACTCGGTGTGCAAGTCGAAATGGGATATGGGGTTCAATCTAGCAAAACTCAAAGAAATTATCAGTAATTTTATAAAAACAATGATGACTGGAAATTAAAGGAAAGAATTATGTGAGTGAGAGGTTTCTAGTTGTACCTCAGATTGGCTAGATATGGAATTAGTCAAGAGTGTGTTATGTGGATACATACAAAGTCCCACGTTAAGCAAATATTAAATCGATTTTGGGCTTTATAAACGGTCACAAGGAGCATCGATTGAGTCTAAGATCAAACCAGAGTTTTTTTTTGGTATAGCATAGATGTTGTTAGAACTTTTTCTTAAGCCATTTCAAATGATTTTATCATATTAATCATGAGTTATTTTAAGACTATAACCTTTGGCTTTACCACATTTTTTGAATTATTTTATATGGCATATTGTAATCGACCAAATATCACTTTCATACAAATTCACCAGTTTTTATTTCACAGCTCACAGTTATGTCAAGATTGTAACAGAGTTGTTGTATTAAATGTTGTAGTCCTAAATTTTTCACATACTGTGCACCAATCATAGCTGTGGGTGGGCCATACGGGCCGCTAGGCACGAGTCAAGATGTGTTGTGGCCTGGTTCTATCTTCGACCTCTAACCCAAAACGCTAGCCACCACTAGAACATTCATAGCCTTGGTTTTCCCTCAACGAACCTCAGTTTTTTTTTTTTTTTTTTTAATGAAAAATTCACTATAGAAATTTTGTTCTATAGTAGTATAATTTAGAGACAAAAATCACTCAAAAAGATTAGCATATGAATGTGCAAAGCCACAAAATTGAATTTGCAGATATCAAAGTGAAACTTTGAAACACAACATCTCATTGCGTTTTACACACAATTAGCCAAAGAGTCACGAGTAAACTGTTTCTTTCCATGTTCACAAAGGACGAGCACCATCTCCATGACCTCCCATCCCATTACATGTAGGTGTGTATCATTTAGGTACCACAAAAACGTTCTATTATTTTAAAATAAGATTCTACTCTTTTTTTTTTTTTTTTACTTTTTTTTTTTTATAATTTTAATTAACCACGGTTCAAACAACTACATCAAATTTCCTATTCTAAATTTCATTTATTTATTATTTCTCCGAAAATAGATAAGTAATAGGAAAGTTGATGGGGGTGTTTATTGAGTTTCCTTCCAAAATTGTTCCCATATAGGGAGACCAATGCCGTTGCTATAAGGACTTTTTTTTGTGTGCAAAATTTAGGTATAGTACTTGCTGCTCCTAAGTAGCCATATAGTTGAATTTTAAGAGGAGAATCTAAGAAATAATACCTAAAGTATTGCACTTAAGTTTTATTTTATTTTATTTTTTATTTTTTTAAAAATCATAAGGTGGATTATCGAGGCTATTTTTTTTTTTTATTTGACAGAATGTTTTCTCTGTTTAGGAGAGTATTTTTATATACCACATGCTGTGGAATGTTAAGGTTTTACTGATACGGTGCAAATATGGGCGCACTTTAGGCCTAAGCAAGCCCAACGAACATGGCTCAATAAATCACAGAACTTTAGGCTAAGGATTTTACTTCTCTTTCTTATTTATAACTAGATAAAGGTTGGTGCGTTGTAATGTTTACTTAAATATATATATATATATATATATGTAAATAAACCAAAAAAATAAAAACTGAACTAATAAATTTTTTTTTTTGAGAAGACAATAATAATTAGTTAGTCACATTATATAACACATTAATGTTACAACATATAGTTAATACATACATTTGAGTCATTTTTTATGAACGTAGTGTGTAATATATAAATTTTACATATTAAAACAAAAAATTATGATATACAATCAAAATTAATATTAAATTTATTTTAAATTACTTGAAATTTTTGCCAATAGAATTAATTGAAGTTCTTGAAGTTTTTAGAGGCTTTGTATCTTGATTCCTATTAAGATTTGAAACTTTTAAATGTCCTTGTACGAAACTAACGAGGGCCTCTGTTTTTAGGTATCTCAAGGGTGTATAACACACTTGACCTAACTAAAGTCAACCACATCAATTAAAAACCCATGTCATCTCTAACTTAACATAACTAATAGAAATTTGTTTTCAAAACTAAGCCCTAGACTTTCCAAGACCTAAAAACAACAACCACAACCAAAAAGAAAAATCAAAGATTTTCCCATGCTCCTCCTTTGAAGATGCTGCCCATTACTCCCTCGCCCTCTACCATGCTGCCCATTATCTCTATCAATATCGTTGCAAAAGGCATAGCATGGATATGGCTTCACATATGGTGGGGGGCAAGGGAAGTGATCATGGAGTAATGGGGTGATAGCCGACAGCAAAGATGGGGCCGAGACGAGTAGGAAACGATAAGGGTTTTTTTTTTTTTTTTTTTTTTGGGTGCATGGGAGAGTTAAAGAGTTAGCAAAGAGTACAGAATTTCTGTTAGTATTGCTAAGTTGAAGATGACATGAATTTTTTATTGATGCGGTTGATTTTGGTTGGACAATGTGTGTTATGTTATGGAAATTGCGTTCTTTTTGAGTTCTAATTATATTATAGATACAACATTTTTTTTTTGAAGTTTGAACAGATTTGGGAATTATTATGTATTATTTTGATTGATGTTTCGCATAGTTTTGTAAAGTTTAAAGACGAAAATAATATGATGCAGAATAAATAGAAAAAGAGAGAGAGGAAAAATAAAAGATAAAAAAAATATTTTAGAGCATAAAAAATATAACCTTCAAAGTTTAATTGGCAAATGGAATGATAATGTTTCAACGCAGCCGAGGTCAACATTGTCAAAACAAATTAACCCTTGGCCATGGTGAGAAAAGAAAACGTTGAGGAACCGTTACAAGAAAAAGTCATAATCCTAATAGCCTAAATAGGAGCCAGTGAACTTTTTATTACGTAAATATTGTTGATTGAATACCAGCCGAGCTAAAACCATAACAGTAATGCTATTACGGAAATTTATCTTTCTATGGTCCTACCAAGACAAGTCTGTGCTAAATACAGGAATTGTTGAGAACAAAGTCCTTATTAAGCCAAAATGCAAACCAACTGCACAGAGAGATACCGTGAACGGCCCAAACTTCTTTGCTAATACTAACAATTTGAACTACATGTTCACAATGGTTTCCAGAAAAAAAAAACTATCAAGTACACAATTGATCGATGTCTTAAGTTTGTTCTGTCACTCTTCTAAATCTATGGCAAACCATTTTTCTCCTTTGCTGTTGCAAGTTACAACAATTATGAGCCACTCATATCCAACCACACATAGCCCTTTGCAAATTATTGCTTTAAGTTTGAACCAACTTATGCATAAGAAATTCGATCTCTAGCTTTGGATACCAATTTTCACATTTGAAGTATCAATCCCATATCCCCCCTATGGAAAACTTCAACTTCTTTCCTCTAAACTATCATCCTTTGCTTCAACTCTCATATGCATTACTCATAATTTCAAGTATTCCCTTTGCTGTCTCTGACATCATGAACGCACACATTATCAATGACTACCGAAAAATTATTTGGATTCATAAATTTGGTTTCATAAAAGATGGCCACACCTCGATTTCACTAAAAGATATCTCTTGGAAATCAAAGAATCACACAGCACAACTGAACCCTTCTTCCATTGGATTTTTAGTTTCCGATAGATCATCCCGGTCCACAATCTTCAATGAGTCCATGTTCAACAAAGATATCTGCATTTTGTCGGGTAATTATGGGAAAGTGTTATTCACATTTGAAAAGCTCACCACCAACTCATCAACTTATAATTTTGCCACCTCCATTAATGAACCTGGCGACTATGTTTTGATGTTTGGTAATTGCCAATCAGAGTTTGAACTTTCAATGGATATCCATGTTGAGATGTACAATTTGAAACATGGTGAAAAGGATTTCCTTTCTGCAGGCGAAACCAATTTACCAATGCTCTATTTTCTCTTCTTTCTCATATATACAAGTTTTTTCATTATATGGGTCTTCACATGCATCAAACAAAGATCAATTATTATTAAAATCCATATAATTATGGGTGCATTACTTCTCTTCAAGGCGCTTGCGATCATATGTGCTTTCCAAGACAATGTGGATGTGAAAAAAACTGGAACTTCTCATGGTTGGGATGTAGCATTTGACAATTTCCAGTTCTTTAAGAATATTCTGCTTTTCATTGTTATTGTCCTCATAGGGAAAGGATGGTTCTTGTTGAAACCTTACATACAAGAGCGCGATAAGAAGGTTTTACTGATTGTACTTCCATTACAAGTTTTGGAGAATATAGCTTATGCTGTTTTGGTGGAAATAGGTCCCATAATAAAGGATTGGTTTACATGGATCCTATTTATCTATTTGATTGATATCTTATGTTGTTGTGCGGTTTTTTTAACAATAAGTTCTTCAACTAAAAGCTTACGAGAAGCATCCAAAAAAGATGGCAATGCAGCTAAGAATCTTGAAAAACTAATACTATTCAAGCAATTCTACATGGCTGTGGTGGGGTACTTGTATTTTACAAGGATTGGAGTTCTGGCAATTGAACTGATGATGAATTATAGATATGCATGGGTTAAGGATGCCGCAAATGAGGCTGCGAGCTTGGCTTTCTATGTGTTTATTTTCTATAACTTTAAGGCAATTGAAGGGAATCCATACTTTAATATTGTTGAAGACGAAGTGGAGGCAACAGACAAGTTGTTGGAAGAAGATTTGAACTCTAGGCTTTGAGCTAGTATGTTGTCTCTTCAGGTCTATTCTATACAGTGGAATGAGATTCACTATTCAAGCTTCTTGTGAAACAAGGACAAGGACACAATCGTACCGCATATTATAAAGTGCTTTTATTCTCTTACATTTTCACATTACATTTATGTATTAAAATGTGTTTTTTTTTTTTGAAAACATTTTGAAGTGTAGATATTCTCACTTCAATTATAGACATGTGCTTGAAATAGTTGATATAAATTAATGTGAAAGTATGTTTCCCTATTTTTAATGCAATGTATGCATATTCAAGACTCCTTTCAAAAGCCTGGATCTTCTAAAACTAAAACCATTGCAAATTTGCAATCTAGCAATTCTTTAATTCTTAAAGGCTTATTTGTATTTTTCTCACTATCCAAGGAAAAATAGGTATTGTTAATTAATGATTAAGGGCACATGTTAACTAATAATAAATACTTAATTCTGAACTATAATGTACATTTTTCTAAACAAAAAGAACACCTATCAATAATTCATTAGTTTGCACTTACAAATTTATTATGATTGTGTGTGTACTTTTCTTGATCCTATGTGATGTACATATTAATTTACATTTTATATAAAAATTATATATTAAAAAATATTATCGAAACTTTAGTAATTAACTTGAAACTTTAATAGAGTTTTATCTAGATTAAATTATCTAAACGCAAACATAAATTTAACATCTTGGTGTAAGAAGATACCTAATTTGTAAGTTTTATTATATTAAAAATATGATATATGATCAAAACAGTTAAAATAAATTTTGGATTCTATTTTAAATTCTTGAGTACTTTTGAAATATAACTTTAGTGTTGAAACTACTCTAACAAAGTTTGCCTAAAGTTAAATATCTTAATTAATGAGAATTTGACCGCTTACTGAAGAGAAAAAGATAGGCAAATTGTGCATTTGTTGTTTCTATGGCTCTTCTATAATATAGTATATGATATGTATAAATCATTTTTATGTAAAAAAATTTTGTGCGCGTTATGAGTTAGCTATTACTTTCCAATAAAGTTCTGGCCCAATGATAAATGATAAGTAATAATAACGAATATCAAGATAAAATTTTGTTTGTGAAACATAATGGAATTTCCAAAATACAAGTAGAGTACAATTTGCCACAGTATTTTTTCCTTAAATTCTTGTAAGATGCTATCTTTTTTTACTTGTTTGGGTTCTCTTATGCTTTGTTTGGTTGGAGGGATAGAAAAGTGGGAGAGAAAACCCCTATATATGCCCTCCATATATTCTTCACTTTTCTTCACGTTTCTCTCCCCTATTTTCCATCCCCCAATTTTTACACCAACCAATCAAGGTGTTAGCATTGTGCATTTAATAGTAGTTTATATTCACATGCAAATTTTATACTTTCTTTACTAGCTATATATATATATATATATATATATATATATATATATATAGCCACGCACATACAAACACAATGCTCTCTCTCTCTCTTAATTATAGATCACTTCAAGATTTGAGTCTCCTGCCCAGAAAATGATGAATGCTCTTTATGATACAACCAAAATATCAATCGTTGATTAATTAGTTTTTGATGTAGACAAAATTCAAAGTCAAATCCCTAATTCAACCAAAAAAAAAAAAACAATATTAATTGAACTAATTAGAACACAGAGAGTAAATCTAGAATAAGAGATATAGGAAATTTAGAGTACATAGCCACATAACAATTAGAATGAAAATTTTAAAATCAAGCCCAACCATATAATGCATTAAATTTATGAAAAAACTCAACTAGAAATGTATTTTTTTTTTTTCAATTTAAACCAAATGGAGGAGATGATTGTTAAGTGTCTTGCAACTCAATAACATTAACTAGTACTTTTAATGGAAAAAGTTTATGATTAAAATGACACTCCTCCACTTAAAAATATGGAAAAAGTTTGAGGCTAATTTCAATATGAATTTTCATGTTTGATTATGTTTCATTTTAGCTATGTTTTTCATTTTCGTTAGTAATTCGATCGTTCAAAATATGTTTTTTTACTTACAAAACATTTTAAAATAATTCAAGAAATAGTCAAATACAATGACTTTTTTTTTTAATTTAAAAAAAAAAACACAAAGGATACTTAACGGTCAAATTACTAATAAAAATAGATAGCAGTGTCAATATGAAAACAAAATCAAATATAAAGGGATAAAAAGTTAAATATAATGAAATCAAATATGAAAAATGATTACACTACCAAATAGCATAATAAAAACAACTTCAAATTTTAAGAACAAAAAAAGTTACTTCATGATCGGTGTATATATATATATATATATATATATAACCAACAAACAAACAAACTAGAGGATATGATTTTCAGACTCTCTACACTGCACCACATCATAAAAACTAATGGCATCTAAGGTGAAGCCCAAAACCTCATAAAATTATAATTAGTATGTTAACATCTCAACTGTAATAACTACCATCTACCAGTACCAGAATCAGATGTCTTGCTACACTATTCAACCACTTTCTCCTCTCACTCTCCCATTCTCTTCACGTAGTTTCACACTGCCTTCCCTCCAATCTGACCGCCACACTGTCCATTCTCAGCCTCTCACCACTACTACTCTCACCTCCATCACCACCAACACCACCGCTTTCTCTGCAAAACCCTTGTCTGAATCACGCTCTCAGGACTCATGGGTCGAATCCCTTCGCTTCCAAGCCCGGTCCAATCTTTTTCTGGAAGCCATTTTAACGTACATCCAAATGACTCAACTGGGTATTCCACCGGATAACTTTGCTTTCCCGGCAGTCCTCAAAGCCGTGGCGGGTCTTCAGGACTTGAATTTGGGAAAACAGATCCATGCCCATGTCTTCAAGTTTGGGTACGCTTCCTCCTGGGTTACCGTGGCCAATTCCCTTGTTAATCTGTATGGGAAATGTGGGGATGTCGGGGACGTATACAAGGTGTTCGAGAGAATTACTGAGAGGGACCAAGTTTCTTGGAACTCTGCCATTTCTGCCTTGTGTCGGTTTCAGGAGTGGGAGCTTGCTTTGGAGGCATTTCGGTTAATGTTGTTTGAGAATGTGGTGCCTAGCTCGTTTACATTGGTAAGTGTGGCTCTTGCTTGTTCGAATTTGCATAAACATGATGGTTTGCGGCTTGGTAAGCAAGTTCATGCTTATAGTTTGAGAACGGGTAATTGGAGAACGTATACAAACAATGCATTGATGTCTATGTATGCTAAGCTTGGAAAGGTTGATGACTCGAGATCGTTATTTGAGTTATTTGAGGACCGTGATTTGGTTTCATGGAATACCATGATAAGTTTATTATCTCAAAATGATCAATTTTTAAAGGCGTTATTGTTCTTGCGTCTCATGGTTCTCAAAGGAATTGTACCTGATGGGGTCACCTTTGCAAGCGTACTTCCTGCCTGCTCTCATTTGGAGATGTTAGACAGAGGGAAGGAAATCCATGCTTATGCATTGAAAAATACTGATTTAGTTGAGAATTCTTTTGTGGGCTGTGCTTTGGTTGACATGTATTGTAACTGTCAACAAGTTGAAAGTGGTCGCCGAGTTTTTGATGGTATCTTAGAGCGAAATATTGCAATTTTTAATGCTATGATTACTGGTTATGCACAAAATGAGCATGATGAGAAGGCCTTGGACCTCTTCTTTCAAATGGTAGCACTTGATGGAATTTGTCCAAATGCCACCACAATGTCAAGTGTGTTGCCAGCTTGTGTAAGCTGTGAACTGTTCTCTGACACGGAAGGTATGCATGGATATGTAATAAAGAGGGGTTTGGATAGGGATAAGTACGTGCAGAATGCACTTATGGACTTGTACTCCAGGATGGGGAAGATAGAAATTTCAAAATATATATTTAACTGCATGGAGCAAAGAGATATAGTGTCTTGGAACACATTGATCACTGGTTATGTTATTAGTGGATGCCATGATCATGCACTCAACCTTCTAAATCAGATGCAAAGGGTAGAGCTGGAAAGATACAGAGATGATGATTGTGTGGATGAAAATAGGATTCTTAAACCAAATTCAGTAACACTAATGACTGTTCTGCCAGGTTGCTCTGTTCTTGCAGCACTAGCAAAGGGGAAAGAGATCCATGCTTATGCTGTCAGACATTTATTGGCATCTGATGTTGCAGTTGGTAGTGCACTAGTTGACATGTATGGAAAATGCGGCTGCTTGAACTTATCTAGGAGAGTTTTTGATCAGATGCCCATCAAGAATGTAATTACCTGGAATGTTCTCATCATGGCTTACGGGATGCATGGGAAAGGGGAGGAAGCCTTTGAATTATATAAAAATTTGGCCACAGAAGGAGAAAAGAACATCATTTTAAGGCCTACTCAAGTTACATTTATTGCAGTTTTTGCAGCTTGTAGTCACTCAGGGATGGTTAATGAAGGCTTACACTTGTTCCATCGAATGAAAGAGGACCACAGGGTTGAACCTGCACCAGACCACTATGCTTGTGTTGTGGACTTGCTTGGTCGAGCTGGTCGGGTGGAAGAAGCATTTGAACTTATCAATACTATGCCTCCTGAGTTTGACAAAAAAGATGCATGGAGTAGCTTGCTTGGTGCTTGTCGGATGCACCATAACGTAGAAATTGGAGAGATTGCAGCAAACAATCTCTTCCACTTGGAGCCAAATGTAGCTAGCCACTATGTTCTTCTGTCTAATATCTACTCTTCTGCCGGACTCTGGGGAAAGGCAATGGAGATTAGAAAAAAGATGAAGGAAATGGGAGTAAGAAAAGAACCTGGGTGTAGCTGGATTGAATTGGGCAATGAGGTTCATAAGTTTTTGGCTGGGGATGTATTACACCCACAAAGTAAGCTGCTCCATGGATTTCTTGAAACCCTGTCAGAAAGGATGCGAAAGGTGGGTTATGTGCCTGATACCTCTTGTGTACTCCATAACATTGACGAGGAGGAGAAGGAAACTATACTCTGTGGGCACAGTGAGAAACTGGCAATAGCTTTTGGTATCCTTAACAGCCCTCCTGGAACTACCATTAGGGTTGCCAAGAACCTTAGAGTTTGTAATGACTGCCATATTGCGACCAAGTTTATATCTAAGATAGTAGACAGGGAGATCATTCTAAGAGATGTCAGGAGATTCCACCATTTTAGGAATGGAACTTGTTCATGTGGAGACTACTGGTAATAAATGCCCAAACTCATTTATTCTTCTGAAGAATTACGAATTTTTTGGTTTAGATATTAAACCATCTTGTTCTGTTCTAGACTATGTTTCCACATTCTGAAATATAGTTGGAACGAACACAATTCTTTAGTAATTTAGGCTAGATTTTTAAAGACAGCCTGTATTCCGGATATCTCAAACTGTGAAGTGTCCAGTATCTATTTCAAGCTGTGAAAGTGTTTGGGGTGTCCATTGAATAACGTCTTATGCTACACAAGTACTTTTGTTCTATTTACATCCATTGAGTGGCTTATAAACTACGAGTTGTTAGTAAAGTCGGAAGATTCGCCCAACACGGCTTCTCTGTCATAAACATCTGACCATTTTCTTTTTTTGGCCAAGTAATTTATTTACAATAAAAATACCAGTGCACTAGGGCATATCCAAAAAGAAATGCTTCCATCTCTCTCTTCTCTCTCTCTCTCTCTCTCACTCACTCTTTTTTAAGGCAAAATAAATCGCTAGTTCCTAAAATTTAACCTAGGAATGATTTTAGTCCTTAAAATTTAAAGTAATCATTTTTAGTCCCCAATAATTTAAAGTGATCGCTTTTAGTCATTTTGCCGATATTTGTAAAATATCTCCAATGAAGCAATGGCATGACCATACTAAAAACTAGCATGCCATCACACTCTTAGATATCTTGAGGATTAAATGCGATCACTATAAGTTTGATAGAGACTAAAATAAACTACTTTAAACCTTAGTAACTGAAATCAATCGTTTTTAAGTTTGACTGGAACTAAAATCAGTAACTTTAAAATTTATGTTTCCACTACCATTGATTAACCTGCTGACTATGTTTTTGATGTTTGGTAATTGCCAATCAGAATTTGAATGTCAAATGTACGTCCACACTGAGATGTACAATTTACAATATGGAGAAAAGTTGTTCCTTTCTACAGGCGAAACCAATTTGTCTTTTTTTTTTTTTTTGCTTGACGCACAGTGTATCCTCAAGGCGGACAACCAAAGACTAATTGTCAATGCTCTATTTTCTCTTCTTTCTCATATGTACAAGTTTTTTCATCATATGGGTCTTTACAATTTACGTGAATGAAAAAAGAAAAAGAAAAAAAAGAACCAATTATTAACAAAATCCATATAATTATGAGTGCATTACTTCTATTCAAGGAACTTGCGATCATATGTGCTTTTCCCAGACTATATATACGTGAAATAAACTGGTACTTGTCATGGTTAAGATGTAGCATTTGAGTATTTTTAGTTCTTCAAGGGTATACTGCTTTTCAGTGCCATTGTCCTTATAGGCACTGAATAATTGTACTTCCATTACAGGTTCTGGAGCATATAGCTTACGTTGTTTAAATAGGAGGAAAAAGGCCCATTAACAAACGATTGGTTTACATGGATCCATATTTGTCTATTTGATTGATGTCTCGTGTTGTTGGGCGGTTTTTTTTTTTTCCCCCAATAAGTTGGTAAATTAAAAGCTTACGAGAAGCATCCAAAAAAGATGGCAAGGCAGCTAAGGATCTTGAAAATCTACCACTGTTCAAGCAATTTTACATAGCTGTGGTGGGGGTATTTTTATTTTGCAAGGGTTGGAATTCTGGCAATTGGAATTATGTAGATCAATGAACTCGACCATAGATTTATAACTAGTGAGTTTCGAAGCATACTTTTTTTTTTGTGAGACACATGGTAAGTAGTATTTTCTAACTAGAGAGATTTTCAAAAATAAAAAACGAAAAACCTTTTGGCTATAAAATTTGTGTTCACAATGGAATATGCACATGCACATATACATATTGTATTGGGTCGATTTTTCTAGTTGGTGAGTTAGATGCGCAGTCTTATTGATCATAGATTCCAAAGAGGGAGTCCGACTAATTTTAGGTTTTAATGAGAGAATCACTCCAAATAAAGGGTTCCAGCAGCCCAGCCCCAAAAAGAAGAATGCACTACCTAGTCAAAATGACTTGAACGTTGACCAATAGTAGAAGGACCTTGGGAAATGTTTTATGTGATTGTGTTCAAACTAAGATGATGTTATTGCTGACCGAAGTTTGTATTGTTTTTATAAAACTTTGCTGTAACCATATTACTATATTAGAGCTTTGGAATTTACTATACTATGTTGAAGTTTATTTATTTTTTACAATCTTTAACTATTTTGAAAAGAATTGAAATAGTAAGGAAATGTTAAAGTTTTTAAGTTAGGTCATTCCCCGGTCCAAATTTGTAAATACTGCTTACTGAGTTATCTCCCTCTCTTGTATCTTTAATTTTTCAGATTCTTTAAGGCAATCAGGGATTAGTGACTCTTTGGGATGTATAGGCGATAGCAGTTTAGTTTGAAGTTGGAAACTTATTGTTGAGATTTTAGGTCCTTTTTTTTTTTTTTTTTCTTTTTTTAAGGATAATTGTTTTTGTTTTACTAAGGATGTTTTATCTTGGGAAACAATGATGTAATAAAAGTCCATAAGAAACTTGGACTCTATGGAATTTTTGATAGAATTTTAACATGTGACATTGGCTTCATAGTAATTACTCTTTATTTATCAAGCTCAAAACACCAATTATTTTTGGTATATGCAGAGCTTGAATCTTATATCTCTTATTTGATGACAAAAGACTTTACCAGTTGAGTTAACTGGAATTTACAAATTCTATAGAGTTAGTCTCTTTGTTGATGGAACTTTCTTTTTCTTAGAAGATTTTATTATCATTATTAGATCACTAGCATTGGAGGAGAAAAAAATATTTTTTTAATCTCATACACTCTCTCTTCCTCTGGCTTTTAGGCTCCTTTCTTCTTTCTTTTCACATCTCTTCCTCTCACGCTCTCTCCTCTCTTCCTCTCACGGTGAAGCTCTCTCAAGATTGGCTTTTGGGCTTCAGAACAGTATGGCAGATCGGCGTGGAGGCTTTGGGTGGGTGGAATTCAGATCATCGTGGGTGGCCTTGGGGCCATTGGTTCTCGTGGGTGGCTATGGCTTTGGTGTGGGTATGGATTTGGTAATGGTGGCTGTTGATGGTGGTAGTGGTGGTGGTGGTGGTGGTGGTGTTATTGTTGGTTGTGACTGTGATTGTGATTTGTGGTGGTGGTGGAGGTTGGTTGTGCCGTTGTGGGTTGTGGTGGAGGTGGCTAGTTTTGATTGTTGGTGCGTGGTGTTGGTTATATTTGTGGTTGCGGGTGAAGAGAAAAAGAGAGTGGGAAGAAAAAGAGAGGAGAATACTTTTTATTATTTTATTAAATAGTTTATATTATTTTAATGGGTTGTATGTAAAAATAAAAATTGGGATGTAAGGTGTATTATAAAGTGAGTTGATATAATAGATAAAATAGATTTAAGATGGTAAAATAGATGCTTTTATTGCTGTTGTTGGAATGATATTTGCTTGGGATAGAGCTTTTAAGTGACAGCCATGATGGAAAATTTTATACAATGATGGAAGAAGCTTTATTTTTACTTGTAGTGGAATGCAACAATTGAGCTAAGGGTCAAAACTTATGTTGTTCAATTGACATTTTATGATGTTTTGAACGAAGATGTGTTCAATTCCTCCTCCTATTGTAACTATTAAATTAAAAAAAAAAATTGGATAGTGGGATATTTATTTGTTATAAATTGACTTTAATTTAATAGATAGATGTATATACAGGTAAAATAGATGGTTGCTTCTTACTCTTTAATCCTTGATCGTTTTTAAAGGGTCATGTTGTTTGTTTTTGATAAAATATTTTAATTAGACTTAATTTTATTAGTTTTATTATTAGTAATTTTTGTTGTTGGGCTAATTTTTTTGGGCTTGTATAATTTATTTTAGATTTAATATATTAATTTTTTATGGCCTTTAAAAGGTGAAAAATACTAAAACTACAAAGTTTTTACAAATTGCTAATGTGGTGAGTAGTTATTGGTAAGTAAAAAGTTATGCAAGTGTGCGAACCAATAAGAATTTGCTACTTTAATAGTTTGTAAAAATGTTGTAAAAAAGTTTATAGCTATAACATTACTCTTAAAAGAATTGATGGCATTGTTAAGAAGGGGCAGAATGTAATTTTATTGAACAAAATTATTAAAATTAGTACCTATTAATATACTAATAATTTAATATATATATATATATATATATATTTAGGGGGGGCCATTGCCCCACTCTAGTCCATATATACCTCCATCCAACATGCGTCATTACCCTCAACCTCAATACGCTGCATGTCACATTGATTGTTCCTATTTGATTCACTTTCTTAGTTTCTTAGAGATGATGTACATCAATGAAAAGTTTCCAATAAAAATACACATTTTGAAAGATTACTTATATTGGGACAAACACTCTAAAATGTTTCTAGGGTTGGTACGAGCTAATAGGGATAGAAATAGGTTCATTTCTATGAAAACAAACATTTTATAATTGTCTTACTTGAATGAGAATGCACCTTTGCTCAAGCGAGCACTACAAAAATTGTTTTTTTAAGTCCCTGAGTAGGAATTTCATTCAATTTGTGGCAATGATAATCTTATTGAATACATATATATATATATATATATATGCATATATATATATATATGTATGTATGTATGTATGTATGTATGTATGTTGTTGGTGAGATAAACACATTAAGAAGATTCTTTGAATAGTTGATATAACATAGAGAGACACATTTAACTCAACAGGTTTAACCCATGAAAAGGCCTAGCCCAATAGCTAGGTGTAAGCTCAACTATGTTGTATTAACTATTTTTATTTATTTATCATTATTCAATATATGACTTCACTCACACATGTATACCCAACAATATATACTTACTAAATACAATATGTAAGGTCCTACTTAAAATGTAAAAGAATTGAAAATAATTAAAGGTAAAAGAATTATGTTTTTAAGAATCTCACTCAAGCGAGAATGAGGTTTGCTTGAGCAAGGGATGAGCAAAGTACAAAGAACTTTCTGTTTGGATCTTATTTTAGAAAGATTCAAGCGAGGGATAGCCAAGACTATTTGTATAACTTACTTTATTTTAGGATTTCCTTTTGTAATCCGTGTTTGTTTGAAAAGCTGAATTACCACCCCCCCTCCCCCCCAAAAAAAAAAACATTGTTATTTTGATATATTTTTTGGAAAATAAATAAATTTATTTAGTAAAAATGTCCAATAATTACACCTAAAAATTAAAATTAATGCATACAAATGCAGGATGAGCCACATAAGTTCAATATTAAGCACACCCATGGCAAAGACATAGACTTTTGTTAGTATGTATTTTTCTAATGACTAAGTTTGCAACAAACTTACTTGTAACCTAAGGACTACAAGACTACTACTTCACTCAATATCTTTTTATTTGATATGAATTTTGGTAAATCAATCATTGGATTTTATTTTCTTCGTATATCCTTCATGCTTGCAAAATTTTCAGAAGATAAAAAACCAATAGTTATGTTATCAATCATATAGTTAAGTTTCAAAATTTTATAGTTTAACATTATACATAAAAAATGAGTTATGGATCAAATAATAAATAATATTTGATTGGCAAATTTAACATGTGTGTTAAGAAAAATAATCCAACGGTTAAATTTTCAAAATATATAGAGTTGTAGTCTTTGTACTTTTTAAAAATCCCTTGTTTTAATTTATATTTTCCAATTGCTTTCATAATCATTCAAAAACCTCCTCGTGGTGAGGAGAGAAAAAAAAATTGAAGGTAAAACCCCGCTTTTTTTATTCATTCCCCTGACTAATAAACCAGTGTAGGGAAATCTCCCTCCTACATCAACCAAAACCAAAACTAACTATATAAGTCTATAACACCAAAGCAAGCCAAAACAAATGGCATTGAAATAAGAATTCCATGTTCTCAAAGGTTATTTAAAAGAAGATTTCCATTTGGATATTTATGGTATCTAGTATGGAGTAAAAAAAATCATGTGTCTCTTAGAAAGACGAGACATTGGAATACTGCTTTTTATTATTTTATTAAAAAAAAATCTAAAAAGACTGTTTTATTTTATTTTTATCTAAAAAGATTGTAAAAAAAAGGCAATCTAGATCATAGGATTGTACGTTCCTTTTATCCCACCTTCCTAAACGACTCTAATTATTTCAAAATCGTTGAGAGATGAGAATCAAATTTGGATCTGATCAGAGATAGATATTTTATTGTGTAAAGCTTCTTCTTTTTTTGTTTTCCTTTTTTTTGTTTTTGTTTTTGTTTTTTTTTTTGTTTTGTAATGCAAGTATAAACAAGTATTTTAGATGACAGGTTTTGTATCTATTCGATCTGTAAAATGTTGGGACTTTTTATTTTTTTGGATGGGAAAATGTTGGGACTTTTATTAGAGCTATTTCTCATTTGTCTATGATATTGACATCCTCTGGTTAGGAGTGTCATGTAAATGGTACTCCTTAGTCATTAACTAGGTAATTGCCTGGTCTTTAAGTGGCTGATATTCAAAAGGGGGTAGCATTAGCATGATCAATATACTTATCTCATGCTAACAACTTTGCTAAATAGTGCTGTAGATTGAGAAATAGAAGTTGGTGAATTTAATATAGTATTGTTATTTGTTGCCACACTTAAGACTACATTCTAGTTAACAAGGGAATAAAAATTTAAAGACAATATTTATAAAAGGATAAAATATAATAATAAAGAATAAATTCCACTAATATACTCTGAGGTTTGGGTTAATGCCAACCAAGTTCAAGACTTTTCATAATTAATCAATTCGGTCTCTAAAGCCAACTTAGTCTCTAAATAATTAGTTATTTTTTCTTAACTGTTTTAGAGATTAAGTTGGCTTTAGGGACCAAATTGATTAGTTTTGAAAAGTCTTGAATCTGGTTGGTGTTGGCCTAAATCTCAAGGTACGTTCATGGAATTTACCCTAATAAATAAGATCTTGTTAAATTTTATTAGAAATATTTTTTCTTAAATGAAAAGTAAGATCTTGTTTTCCTCCATTTGATTTTCAAAACATTGTATTTTTTTTTTTTTTTGTTGAGAAACAAACTAATTGTTAAATACACACTTAATTACACTATTTCATGTGGGTTCCAGATAGCTCAACTGGTAAAGTCTCTAATGGTTGTATAAGAGATCTGTGGTTCAATCTTTGACAACACCCACTTTATTATTTTTATTTTTTTTGAAAAATAAACTAATTGTTAAACATACACTTAATTATATTCTCTCACTAAGTTCAAACACATTACTTAACTCAAAGTACCAATACATTACTTAACCCAAAATATCACTACAAAATGGCCAAACTCTTGTAGTAGTAAAGTAGGGCTTTGAGCAATGGAAAATAGTTATACTCAAGCAATGTGGGACAATACCCACTTTATTATTTTTTTTTTTGAAAAATAAACTAATTATTAAACATACACTTAATTATACTCTTTCACTAAGTTTGAACATATTATTTAACTCAAAGTACCACTATAAAAGAGCGCAACTAGTAACAGAGTGAAGCTTTAAGTAATGGTAGAGATTTACACTAGTAAATATTGTACACTTTTTAGATTGGAATTTACAGTATAAAGTTATAAACAAAGAATTTTACTATATAATATTGTGAGTAAAGTGGATAATGTTTCTCCGAAATTCACATTGGGTACACGTGTTACAGCATATCACAAAACACGCTGAACAGGAGTATCTGAAATTTCGACTTCTTCAGTAGTATTTCTCATCTCTCATCAATGGCTTCCACTCTCCCTCTTCACCATCCCACCCACTGGTTTCTCTCCACTCCTAAGGTTTCAATACTCTCTCTCTCTCTCTCTCTCTCTCTCTGTATTTATGTAGCTTGTTTTCTCTATCTAATTTTAGACATTATGTAAAGCAGTTGAAGAGTTGCCACCATGGATGGTCACCACCGCGACCCAGTTGCTCTTTTCTTGCTGACACCCAAAATCAGATTAGACCCATTAGAGCAACCACTGAGATTTCTCAATATCCCATATTCCAACCTCCCCAAGTTGAAGAAGAATCATCCTCTGAGGTAAACACCACTCACTTTTCTTTCTTCATTTACTTGCTGTTTAATTTGTGAGAAAACTTAGGGACAAGAAAGCTGAATTTGTGAGCGCCAATATTGCAATGTTTTTAGCTCGCATTATTTGCACCACCAGTGAATTTTCATGTTCATTGCAAACAAAGAACAAATGCTATACAACAATGACAAAACCTTAGTCATAAAATTTTTGGGTTAGTGACTAAATTTTATGCTGACAGACCCCTCATTTTTTCGGGGTTGGGACCGGTTATGAACAAAATATATGACACTAAGCAGAGACACAGGTTGAGTTGAGACAAAGAACATACATTATTGAAATATTCAGTGTTTTTCTTTACATCTGTTTAATTTTTCCCAATTTTCTGTAAAAAAAGAATAGTGCAGTTGTTTAGATATTTAGTTTTGATCATACCCTTTTGATGTCTGGGTTTTTCTTTGTCTGTTATTTTCATTGCTAAACTTGTGATTTTGTATTTCACACAGTTGGAGTCAGCAGACCCTGATTTTTATAAGATAGGGTATGTAAGGAGCATGAGAGCTTATGGAGTTGACTTTAAAGAAGGGCCAGATGGATTTGGAGTGTATGCATCCAAAGATGTTGAACCACTTCGCCGAGCCAGGGTGAATTGCTAATCATTAGAGTTTCTATGTGTGAACCCACGTTTATAATTAGTTATTGCTTTTGCTCCTGCATTTTGTTACAACTTACAAGACTATTAGTATTTTGTGTTTTCGATTATTTTCACATTTTGATGTCATGGTTAATCTTGGAGTCACATTTTTAGTATTCCATTGTAAAAGTAGTTTACTTAGTTGTGCAGGTAATTATGGAAATTCCACTAGAATTGATGCTAACCATAAGCCAAAAGCTCCCGTGGATGTTTTTCCCAGATATAATCCCAATGGGTCATCCTATATTTGATATTATCAACTCGACCAATCCAGAGGTAATTGTATTTTTCCTTGATACCAAAAATGAATGCTTAATTCTTGGACCCATTTATAGAATTAAAATTTCTTATTAGACTCTGGTCCCAACATATAATGTCAATTTGATCAATAGGCAGACAAGTCTGCTTGGTTATTGAGATGATGTTCAATTAATAACCTTTATTATTTATTTATTTATCTTTTTTGTGAGTGGCTACTAATATTGGGAAACTCTTTGTGGCAGACAGATTGGGACCTGAGGTTAGCATGTCTTCTTTTATATGCATTTGATCGGGGGGATAACTTTTGGCAGCTGTATGGTGACTTTTTACCTAGTGCAGAGGAGTGCACTAGCTTGCTTTTAGCTACAGAGGTGCATGACTGCAGACTAATAATCTTTTTATCTCTAATGGTTCTTTGATTTTATTTTTGGTTGTTTTGCCTCCTTATTTATAGATTCTCATGTATTTTATCTGACTCTATTTGAATGCAATACTCTTGATTTTGAGTGATGAAGAGAATAAATGACTGAGTGAGTACTATAAACAAGCATATGCCGTGGTGCCTAGCCAATGGGATTGTTTTGGTTGTAAATGTAGAAATCATAATAATATAAATTTAGCATCAACTTTAATTAATGAAGTGGCTCTATTTCACTGATCCCAAGAAGTGTTTTTACTAGTAGTTACTCTCCTAGTGTTATTCAAAGAGTCAGTTTGTTAGTTCTTTGTAGTTTTCCTTGATCAGTCATTTCTTGTAAACCACTATTTACCTACGTTTCTCTTCCCCATTGCTATATATATGCTACAGGAGGAGCTTTTGGAGCTTCAAGATCCTAAGCTTGCTTTAACTATAAGAGAACAGCAGCACCGAGCTTTAGAATTTTGGGAAAAGAACTGGGTACCAAGAAACCTGTCTGTCTTATACTGTAGAAGCATTCTATTTTTCCTTTTCCATTATGTACTCCACTATTCATTGACATTTTTAATAATATATTGCATCTGTTTAATTGCACTCAGCACTCAGGTGTACCCCTTAAAATAAAGCGCCTTGCGCGCGATCCTGAGAGATTTATTTGGGCAGTGGGTATAGTACAATCACGATGCTTTAACATGCAACTAAGGATTGGCGCACTAGTTCAAGATACAAGTATGCTAGTCCCTTATGCTGGTAAGATTATACCCTCAAAAATTCTTAGAATCATATTCTCTAATCTTTTTGCTCATCATACTATACTGCAAATATAAAAGTATAAAACTATGAGTGTTTAAAACAATTAATTGGTTTTCTATTTAGTAATTTAGATTTTTTCATTTGAATATACGTATATTTTTTCTAATTTGATAGAGTCATGTAATCTTGTGTAGGGAATAGGGAATTTAATTTTTATTTTTGTAAGTTGAATAATGTAGAAATGATACTTTGTCAGTTGAAAGTAACGCATTAAACCTTTTACATTCCTTTAGCAATGGGGATATATATATATATATATATATATATATATATATCAACCTAATGTGTAATAGACTATACACATTCATAGTATTATATAAAATTTTGATAAATTCGAATGTAGTTTTTTTATATTTCAAAGTTAATTAGTTAAGACACATGAATTTGCAAGTAAATATAATTGAAATATAATTATAATATAATCAGAAGGACACTTGGCATTTAATTGAACTGTATTTAAAATTTAGAGACACTTGACATCAAATTACAAGATAATTAGAATGGGACTTGGCACAAAAATGGAGTACAATTAGAATCTAGTTTGGATTCTTGATTGAACTTTTTCTTACCTTTTTTTCTTTTACATAATGTATAAGATATGATAGAAGAAATTGATATTACAATGAAGCTAATGAGCCAGAAATAGACAAGTTGCTAGACTTGCCTTTTGGGTGAATTTTAATGTGGTAAAGTATGAGCTGTATTTGGAGCTGCATAATACTGCATTCTAGTAGCAGATACTTCCCAAGAAAATTTTCATCAGAATACAACCTGCAAAAGAGTTTTTGTTTTGCCTAAAGCCTTGATCTGTTTAGAGACTGTGGTCCACTTTCCAACAGGTTTGTGGATTCTTAACAAAATTAAAGTATGTGTCCTCTCTTATGGCCAAGAGAGCTCCAAGAAGAAGAAGATATAATAGTGAAGATCTTAGCTGGACACTTTTTTTGCGTCCCACGTGTCAAATAGAGCATGCAATCAAGGTGCCTGGTTGTGACTAATTTCCTTTGGTGGTGAATTCCTGTCACTTCTAAAGTCAGGAGAGATGCAGCAGAAAACGTTTGAGTGGAAATTAATGTTTTAACGTCACTTCTAAAGTCAGAAGTGCCATGACTCATTTAGGACTAGTTATGCTTGTTTCCTTCCTTTTATGGAATCTTAAATCTTGCGAAACTTTCCATATATAAGCAAAATTTCACCTCAAATTTTTCCCAACTCATTTGTATAGATTTATAGGTTAAGTTGGCTGCTTTGTTATTAGATAAATGTTTGATAAACTTGCTCATATTTTTGCAGACATGCTAAACCATTCCTTTCAGCCAAATTGTTTTTTACATTGGCGTTTTAAGGATCGTATGCTTGAGGTGATGATAAATGCTGGCCAACGGATTAAAAAAGGAGAAGAGGTAATATCTTTTAAGATTATCAAATATTGAATTGATCAATTCTCTGTTCAGTTTAAATGTTTCTGCATGTGGAAATGCACAGATGGCGTTGCACAAAAGAGTAATTGACTGTACAAAAATATATTTAGGACCATCTTAGTTAAAGAAAAACTAAATGCCAGTCTTTCTCTTGCGTTTCCTTTTCCTCGTCCGAGTCAGTTGTCCGGATTTTCTCCAAGCTAAAGAAACCAAATCAAATGTTTACGTTTATTAATTATTTTCCTTTCTAATAGTTACCTTCATGCGAGGACATGGAAACAAAATCAAAAGTTAATTAATAAATAAAAAGGGAGAATAATGTTCAGGTCAGGTGATGCAGGACAATTAAAAGTAACAAGGAAATTAAAGGATAAACCTAAGAATCAGCACTTAGGGTCGCTTGGAATCAGCACCAAGCTACTTAGGCATCAGCACCTAAGGCAATAGGATCAACACCCAACTATTGGAATATATCCAATCTGAATTTCATTAATCATGTCTGTATTCAAATACTAATAAACTGGTCTCTTACATAGAGCTAGAATTGGAAAATAAAGAGATAAAGATAACAACATACAAAAACTAATCATAACTAAACTCAAATACTAATCCCTATCCAAATAAAAGTCTACAATTATCCAATTTCCAATAAGATAAATAAAAAAATTTTGAAAATATAAATTCTAATATAATTTTGGTTTTGCTCCTACATCATACTCCCTTGGTTGAAAAAAGCTCGACCTCAAGTTTTAAAGCATTTAAGGATGAAAAGTGAAAACTTTGGTACATAATACTTGTTGCAGTTAAGAATTGTCTTTGGGAGCGTTGAAAGTAGATAAACCTTGTATTCCACCTCAGGAAACTTTTCTGGAAAAAAATTCAATGATTGGAATTGGAGTATCAACCTTTTCGACTCTATCAAACTGTAGATCTGCAAGCACCAAGGATGATTCTTCAAGTATACAAGCTTCTTATTGTTTAGGCTCTATAGCAGACTCATCAGGTTGCATGAACATTGAAACTTCGGTTGACTCTTGCACTTTGTTGTCAATATCAAGGTCTGATGGTACTTAATTTTCCTTCATTTGAGTAGCCAAGTGTTCAACAGTTTTCATTAGATTTCCCAAGTCTTGGCATATGGCAGATACTTCATGAGTGAGCAGAGCATTGTTGCACTGCCTCATACTAATCCCTATCTGAATAAAAGTATACAATTATCCAATTTTCCTATAAGATAATTACAAAAGTTTGAAAATATAAATTCTAAAATAATTTTGGTTTTGCTCCTGCATCATCAAGAGTTTCGCTTTAAGAGATACTCTGCTAAGGGATTATTTTGAATCTTATTTATAATTAATAACAATTCCTAATTCCATGATAATGTGTAACCAAATCCAGAATGCATGCACTTGGTGGATTTTTGAATTTTTTTTCATTAAAAAAACTCCAGTCAAATTTGCAATGGTAGTGACTACAGAAATTAAATTGTGATTTGGTTCTTACTAAAAATAATTCTTTTGTTAATTTACATCTCAAGTTGTTGTCCTTGCATTTCTGGATAATTCATCCAAGTGAAGAGCATGTAAAGGATATATCTGTCTTAAATTTAGGACTGGAAAGTGGAAACCTGTAATGGCACCATGTTTATATGTGGGAGGGTGATTCTTGCTAAGCTTCTGAATCTTTGTAGAATTTGTAGTGTATTATTGCTTTTCCCGATAGAATCTTTCTTAAGCATTTCTACTCATGAAATCAACTTGATAATGAAATTCTGATAATATCTAGTTGCAAAGAAGTGTCAACTTTTAAAGCTATTTATTGTACATAATGATACTGATGAGATTATGGTTAACCTTCTAAATTAGAATTGGTTTCACATCTGTTATTTATTTTGATATTTTTACTCTTCCTTGTGTTATCAGCTATTTTCTATATGCACAACTACTTATCGCTCATGTTAGATAGAAAGAAAAACCTAGGGTTAGTTATATCTTCTTAATGCTATACCATCTGCTGCTAATTTCATAAATTTCCACAGATGACCATCAATTACTTTAGCGGTCAGAAGAATGACATGCTCATGCAGAGATATGGATTTTCTTCACCTGTGGTAATTTGCTTTCAGCCCTGCTCTGTTCCTTTTTCTGTTTCAGATGGTGCTAATCTCATTGAGTTAGTAATACAAATCAAAATGGTGATACTTCATGAAAATTATTAATATTTTTAAGTGAATACTGATAGTGTTTCAGCCCATAAAACGGAAGGGAAGGGGGGGTGAGGGAATTTTAAATAAAAAGAAAGGTTGGGGGGGGGGGGGTGTGGCTACTGATAGTTTTTAAGGGAGGCTAAGTGAAATATCTTGACACCACCTTGAAATACAGCAACAACCTAATTTTGGTTGGTGCTAGAAAATCTAGCAATTAAATAAAATTTTAGAAAATGTTATCTTTATGTCACATCTGGAATTTGAAGTTCATGTCACATGATCTGTACAATTTAATAACTATTAGTAATCTTTTTTTGTATCTTTTGCATTATTTAAGTATAAACTTTCTCATAATGTAATCTCTAGCAATAATCTTCTTGATTTATAGAGTGCTTGTGGGTGGAAGAATGAGCATCCTCTTCATAGCACCTCTGTTTAGTATAATTTGGAAGTTAATATTTGCAAGTAAAACTTGGTTTTTATTTGTGATAATCTTTTTGAAATTATTTTCTAAGCTATATCTGGCTTGAGCTTGCAGAATCCTTGGGATGTGATCCAGTTCTCAGGCAATGCACGTATTCATTTGGATTCATTCTTGTCAGTCTTCAATATAGCTGGCCTTCCTGAAGAGTATTATCATAACAGTATGGATTATCTAAATTTTCTGTTCACAACTTGGTCTATATTAAACTCTGTTAGCACCTAATGACCTAGATTTGTCTTCCAAATGATCCAAATAAAACTTTTCGCAGGTCGGCTATCCAATGATGGAGATACTTTTGTTGATGGAGCAGTCATAGCAGCAGCAAGAACGGTTCCCACTTGGTCAGATGGGGATGTGCCTCCAATCCCAAGCCTGGAAAGGAAAGCTGTGAAGGGGATACAGGAAGAATGCCAACAAATGCTTGCAGAATTTCCTACTAATTCTGAGCAAGACCAGAAACTGCTAGGTAAGGTTTCAATGCTAATCCCACTCTCAAAGACTGGATTGATAATAGGATTATATGTACTTTTGGCGTTTGATATAACATATGGTAAAATTAAAATGAGATCTGGAGTTGGCTAGCAGATTACTAATATGCCTGAAAGTTAAAATTAAGAGACATTTGAGGCTTATATTAATCTTCTATGTACTACCAACAGATTCCATGCCAGAAGCTAGTAGGGCACTTGACACTGCAATAAAGTATGTGGTCTTCACGTAATCTAATTGTTTACTCATTACTGAGCCTTTTGGCTTCTAAATGTTGCAAAAAGTGAGACTCCTTATTGATGATTTCAATGTTTATCTGGACCATGCAGGTATAGGTTGCACCGGAAGTTGTTCATAGAGAAAGTCATTCTGGCATTGGAGATGTATCAAGAGCGAATATTGTTCTAATTCTTAAGGTTTCAACTTTGAAGATGTAGGAAAATTTTGTTTTGCTAATTATTCAAAAACTTTTTAGTTGAAGGACTAATGTTAGGAAACTAGATCAAAGTGTTTGGAAATCTGTGTTTGTGCAAAGTTGATTGCCTTTTCTCTTACTATAGTTTTTGCTTTAATCCTCTTTCTCGGCAGCTGATCATATAAAGCAGCTACATATACCTTCATACATTTTATATATTTCATGTGCGTTCGGAAAGCACGTTTCCCTGTTCACATTTGCATTTGGCATTTGAAATAGTGGGACCTACGGTTGCTGTTCACATTTTAAAATGAAGACTCACAGCAATGTTTTAAAACTGGGACCCATGGCTACTGTTCAGCCAACAGATGAAGACCCATGCAGTGTTTTAAAACTGAGACCATGGCTACTGTTCACATTTTAAAATTATTTTGCTATAGTGTTTTCAGTTTTCAGTAAAATAAACGGTATTCAAATGAACCTTTTATACACATCAAAAAGAAAAGAAGTGTGAAGAGTTTGTAAAGCATTGCTGGTTATACTGCTGTCAAATTTTCATACAAAACTATCTTTACTAGAGAGAGCACTTTTTTTAGTAGAAAGATTACTCATGCTTGACTCTGGTTGGGGGGCCATGAATTTTAAGGCTTGCTGGCGATGTATGTTCCTCCTTAATTGTAGTCATTACCTTAGTTGTGGTCTAAATAGATGTTGATGAGGCCATCATGAGTGAGATTCTTGGGTTTTGGCTATTGACTTAAGTGAATGGAGGTTATGGGAACCGTTGATACGCTTTCTTTTATGGGCACAAATCCTCAATGGTGGTTTTAGTCATCTATGGAGTTTTACATTTGTGCCAAAGCTCAATGCATGAGTCCAACGTTTAATTTTGTTGGGCCCTAAATTATTGGAATAAAGTGGGTTGGGCTGCATTCTCGTCTCACGAAGTGATAAGGTTGTGTAGGGTTGTTTAGACCATACTATTGTGATAAACGATCTAATGTGGCATAGTTAAGGTGCTAAGATCTCTCTCTCTCTCTCCCAATAAATTGTATTTGTTTTATCTATCGAAATTCAAAGCTTTAATAGTTTGGTCTTCAACAAAAATACCCCCCCCCCCCCCCACCCCAAAAGAAAACTAGTCTTTTATTGATTTTTTTTTTTATATAAAAAAGTGTCCCTTAAAAAATAATAATATTACCAATAGCTTATTGTAGGGGTAAAAGGCCCAATTCCAGATAGTGGGCCGTGGGCCCGTCCAAGCGGATTTGTCGTCCGAGCGGACTTGTCATCCGAAGACAATAAGTCACGAGGACTGTACCTGGTTTAACTCATCCCTGTAATAAAACTTGTATGAAGGAAAAATGGAGTGGTCCGAAAAGCATTGCCTGGTGGGATGATCAGAGGGACGATCCAGGTGAATGTCCCAGCATTGATCCTATTATTTCTGGAGAACCTCCAGGTTCATGTGGGCAAAGAGGGCAGGTGGCAACAAAGAGATATTATGTGAAAGACTGCTGCCACCTCAATTATGGCCCTGCAACTAACCTCCTGGCCGCATTAATGGAGAAAAGACATCTGAACAGTGACCTTCGCCCTTTACAGCTGCCATATGAAGACTTCAAGTGAAGGTTGATGGGACAAGTATCAAAGGAGACTCACCTAACTGGCACGTGAGGCAAAATTGGCCTATAAATAGAGCTGGAAACAAAGAGAAAGGGCATCAAACGACCAGGAGAAAGAGGGAAGTCATTGAAGAAGAGAACAAAAAAGGGAAAGATATAATTACTCAGAACAGTTGCCCAAGCTTTCTCCTCAGACTAAGCCGAGAAGGATCTTGTACAATCTCAAGATTTCATTTATGTTAATCTGGTCACCACCATATTTGGGCCATCAACCCACTCGCTTTCAATCAAGTTTTCTTCGGCCCACTCTCTTAACAAATTCATTCCAAGGATACTGTATACATCATGGGCCTCAATTTCTTCTGCTTGTAGGCCCATCTGTTGATTTGTGTCCTTACACTTATAAATTTTTTACAAAAGCCTACTCAAATAGTCAAATTCATTTTTTTTAATGAAAATAATACATTACAATTCTTTAGCGGTTATTATAAAAATTCTTTTTATTTTTTAGGAATCTAATACAATTCCTTTTAAGGTATGTGGCAAAAGAAAATCCATTGTCAAATCCAAAGTAGAATATCTATTTAATCTGAGTGATAAAATATAATCCAAGGTGTTTTAGGCTTTGTCAACTTAGTTTCAACAATGCACCTTTCGAATTATTTTTTCAAGTTTTCATAGTTTTCTTGACTGCTCAATTTTTTTCTTCAATGTATTGTTCTAGTATTAAGTTTGTTGATCTTTGAGACAAGAGTGCAAAGTCGCATAAGATCAAGATGTCAATAAAATGAAAATAAAATTTTAAATAGATTTCGTTTTATAAGTAAGTGTTTTTTAGAGATAAATTGGAATGATTTTCTCTAAAAATGATTCTTGATTTGTGTATTGACTATTGTTTTGATATTTGTTGGTCATATATACTTGGATTTAACGTAGATTAAAGTTTGACTACAAACTTGGTTGTAGTAAAAAATTACAACTTTCACTAAAAAAAATTAATAAGACTACATATTTTTAAAATCTAATCGTTGAAGTACACGTTCTTTAAGTTTTTAATGCACATGTCAAATTTTATACCGATCAAATATTATTTACTATTCAATCTATGAATGTATTTTTTTTTATTTAATATTTTAGACTACAAAAATTTGAAATTAAAATATTTGCTTGAACACATAGCTATTGATCTTTGATTTTTTAGAAATTTTGCAAGTATAGACGATATAAGAAGAAAATGTAGTTGGATTTGTCAAAATCACATCCATTAAATAAATATTGAGTAGAGTTGTAATCTTAAGCTACAATTAAGTTTGTTGTTAAATTTTATCATTTAGTGTACTGCACAAGTTTGTTAGTATTGTAAGCGGTAAATGAAGTTTTTTTTTTTTTTTCATATTTTAAATTTAAATGTTTAAGAGGTCAAAAGTTTCATTAAAACAAAACATATCTCACAATGAATGAATAAGCTAAAAATATATTACAAATACGATATGAATACATACTTAATTTAATTTTAATTTTTCTATAAAACATATCTCAAATTAAGAATTAATTTTAATTTTAATTTAGTTATTTCTAACCAAATATAAAAATTTTGTTAATTTTTTGATTAAAAAAAATGTGTAGGGGCACAAATTACAGATTGGGCTTACAGGAGAGATTGACTCTAGCCCAATGAGTAAAAGGTATCCTCACAATAGAATTTGTAAGAGAGTGGGTTGAAGAGCTAGGCTTTAGTGGGTCAAACAGAGATGAATCGAGTGAAAGAGCGTCCTCGGCACAATCAGAGGAGCTTTGTTCTGGCAAATGTGTTCAATGAGAATTGTTACAGGAGTTCTTGAGATTGTTCTCCTTCCATTTGTTGATCATCCAGGCGTATACTTGAGTGCCTGTCCCATCAGCCATCCTCTTTAGTACTCTGTGAGTTGCAGAAACCGAGGTAGCACTGTTTAGGGGTCCTGTCCACATAAATGCGGTGTTAGCAGCCTTTTGTGAAATATCTCCTGGTTGCCACCTGTCCCCTTTGGCCCATATAAGTCAGGGGATTCCTCGGAAATATCAGGACCGGTGCTGGCACATTCATCTCAGCCGTTCCTTTGATGATCCGAGCAGTAAGTTCTCCTCGGACAAGTCCTTTTCTCTTTCGCGTAGCTTGTACGTCAGAGGGGAGTTAGGCCAGGTACTTCTTTCATAACTGGGTGTCCTCGGACGAGTGGCCTCCTCGGACAGGCCCATGGCCCATTATCTGGTATTGGGCCTTTTCCCCCTACAATAGCCCCTCAAAATTCCGGTTTTCCCTCTTATCCGAGGAGAGAGGTGGGATTTTGATTTCTCTAGGGGTAGGACCCATTTAAGCTTCTCTACTTATCCACGCGGAGGCGCCCCCAAGCTCAGTTTTGTGAACGTGCTCGGCTTGGACCGTCGGCAGCGATCCGAGGTGTTGGGTACGTTTGAGGAGTGCTGATTTACTCAAGGTATGTGGTCCAAGGGACCAGGTATGACCAAGGTTCTGTTCTGCACTTAGCAGTATTAATTTACCCAAGGTGTGTGGTCCGGGGAACCAGGCACGACCAAGGTTCTGTTTAGCAGGAGGTCTGAGGGACCCGACGTAGCTAAAGAGTTGCTGAGTAGAGAGTCCGAAGACCCGGCGTAGATAAGGCTTGCTTAGCAGAGAGTCCGAGGACCCGGCGTAGCTAAGGTTTTGGTTAGCAGAGGGCCTGAGGACCCAGCGTAGCTAATGAGTTGCTTAGCAGGGGGCCTGAGGACCCGGCGTAGCTAATGAGTTGCTTAGCAGAGAGTCCGAGGACCCGGCGTAGCTAAGGCTTTGTTTAGCAGAGGGCCTGAGGACCCGGCGTAGCTAATGAGTTGCTTAGCAGTTGGTCCGAGGACCCGGCGTAGCTAAGGCTCTTCCTAGCAGAGAGTCCGAGGACCCGACGTAGCTAGGGAAATGCTTAGCAGGAGGTCTCAAGGACCCGGCGTAGCTAAGGCTCATCCTAGCAGAGAGTCCGAGGACCCGACGTAGCTAGGGAATTGCTTAGCAGGAGGTCTCAGGGACCCGGCGTAGCTAAGGCTCATCCTAGCAGAGAGTCCGAGGACCCGACGTAGCTAGGGAAATGCTTAGCAGGAGGTCTCAGGGACCCGATGTAGCTAAGGTTCTTCCTAGCAGAGAGTCCGTGGACCCGACGTAACTAGGGAAATGCTTAGCAGGAGGTCTCAAGGACCCGACATAGCTAAGGCTCATCCTAGCAGAGAGTCCGTGGACCCGACGTAGCTATGGAAATGCTTAGCAAGAGGTCTCAGGGACCCGACGTAGCTAAGGCTCATCCTAGCAGAGAGTCCGAGGATCCGACGTAGCTAGGGAAATGCTTAGCAGGAGGTCTCAGGGACCCGACGTAGCTAAGGCTCTTCCTAGCAAAGATTTCGAGGACCCGATGTAGCTAGGGAAATGTTTAACAGGAGGTCTTAGGGACCCGGCGTAGCTAAGGCTCTTCCTAGTAGAGAGTCCGAGGACCCGACGTAGCTAGGGAAATGCTTAGCAAGAGGTCTCAGGGACCCGGCGTAGCTAAAGCTCATCCTAGCAGAGAATCCGAGGACCTGACGTAGCTAGGGAATTGCTTAGTAGGAGGTCTCAGGGACCCGGCGTAGCTAAGGCTCATCCTAGCAGAGAGTCCGAGGACCCGACGTAGCTAGGGAAATGCTTAACAGGAGGTCTCAGGGACCCGACGTAGCTAAGGCTCATCCTAGCAGAGAGTCCGAGGACCCGACGTAGCTAGGGAAATGCTTAGCAGGAGGTCTCAGGGACCCGACATAGCTAAGGCTCATCCTAGCAGAGAGTCCGAGGACCCGACGTAGCTAGGGAATTGCTTAGCAGGAGGTCTCAGGAACCCGACGTAGCTAAGGCTCTTCCCAGCAGAGAGTCCGTGGACTCGACGTAGCTAGGGAATTGCTTAGCAGGAGGTCTCAGGGACCCGACGTAGCTAAGGCTCTTCCTAGCAGAGAGTCCGTGGACTCGACGTAGCTAGGGAATTGCTTAGCAGGAGGTCTCAGGGACCCGACGTAGCTAAGACTCTTCCTAGCAGAGAGTCCATGGACTCGACGTAGCTAGGGAATTGCTTAGCAGGAGGTCTCAGGGACCCGACGTAGCTAAGACTCTGTTTATAGAACTGATCCCGCCGTGGAGCCCCTTTGATTTGCTCGGAGCCCCTTTGATTTGCGGCACCATCGACATATATCTTCTAAAATAAAGGTTCTCGAGGCATGTATTCGATGTCAAAAGCCCCTAGAGCTTTGCCCCATGTAATCAGCCCCTCGAAGTATAGACCTTGACCTCATGTAGTGACTTGTTTACATAGTAATTGGCCACCATAGTGGCTTTACCCAAGGATTCTTGCTGATGGGGGCCTAACCGTTGCACTCACTATCACACAAGCTCTTCCTACAAACGGCGCCAATTGTAGGGGCACAAATTACAGATTGGGCTTACAGGAAAGATTGACTCTAACCCAATGAGTAAAAGGTATCCTCACAATAGAATTTGTAAGAGAGTGGGTTGAAGAGCTAGGCTTTAGTGGGTCAAACAGAGATGAATCGAGTGAAAGAGCGTCCTCAGCACAATCAGAAGAGCTTTGTTCTGGCAAATGTGTTCAATGAGAATTGTTACAAGAGTTCTTGAGATTGTTCTCCTTCCATTTGTTGATCATCCAGGTGTATACTTGAGTGCCTGTCCCATCAGCCACCCTTTTTAGTACTTTGTGAGTTGCAGAAACCGAAGTAGCACTGTTTAGGGGTCCTGTCCACATAAATGCGGTGTCAGCAGCCTTTTGTGAAATATCTCCTGGTTGCCACCTGTCCCCTTTGGCCCATATAAGTCAGGGGATTCCTCGGAAATATCAGGATCGGTGCTGACACATTCATCTCGGTCGTTCCTTTGATGATCCGAGCAGTAAGTTCTCCTCAGACAAGTCCTTTTCTCTTTCGCGTAGCTTGTACGTCAGAGGGGAGTTAGGCCAGGTACTTCTTTCATAACTGGGTGTTCTCGGACGAGTAGCCTCCTCGGACAGGCCCATGGCCCATTATCTGGTATTGGGCCTTTTCCCCCTACAAAATGTATTACACAATTTTTGTAAATATAAGTTTTCTTAAAATAATTATTCAATGGTTTTTTTCAAATGCATATATAATTACGTGTGAGCATGTATGTGTATATGTTTGCACGTGCGCTTTGAATTCTATATTATTTCATTTTGGTCCTAAGTTGGTCCCCAGAAGAATAGATTTATGACTCTGTCCCTGTCTCTCTCTCTCTCTTACCCTCACTCCTAGCATGCATATATGCAAAAACAATATATTTATAAGCAGCCATTAACTTTTAACTGTGCAAGTCACGTATTAGTAAATAATAAATAGTAATCATTTAAAAAATATATATAATTCCAAACCTATAGCGTCGATTTTCACATCATTTTTATGTTGACAAAGCATTTATTTTCATTTTTCTTGAACCATTTAAAATTGTTTCTTCTACTTGAATCTTAATATTGGTTGAAATTTCATATTCACCGAATTTTCTGAATCATGGCACATTTAACTAGTACTTTTGACACGAATAGCAAAAGAAAAGTTCTTTTCCATTTCCATAACTAACCAATATTTTCTTTTACTTCAAAAAATCATATAACTTTTATTTCTTAGTTTCTCTCCAATTTAGCTTTGCTTATGTACTAACAAGTAACAACCTTGTTAATTTTTTGGGAAAAATACAAAATAACTTTTTTTTTTCCTATTAGTTTAATTATAAATGTATTAAATAACCTGTGGTAACCAAATAGATAAAGAGTTTAATTTTTAGGTGTAAAATGATAAAAATAACATATTATTAGTGATTTGTATTTTTTTATTTGAGATAGAAATCCTATTCTAGTTTAATCTAAGCATATATGTTTAAAGTTTTTTTTTTTTTTTTTTGAGATTTGAACTCTAATTCTTGCCCTTTCACCCACTTGTAGAGTGACAATTACACCAAAGATTTACACAGGTAAGTGATTTGTATTTTGAAGATGCTATTGGTTTCATAATTTTCTACCCTAAGAAATAAATGAATTATATTATTTTTAAGATTGATTTTGGGGAGAAATATATCCTTCATTTCCATAATTGTGCTTATGAATTGAACTTTTTGCAAAGTAAATGGAGGACATGTTCGGTTTAATTCCTAGCTTAAAGAAACTACCTTAATTTAATATTTTATAGGTTCAACAAATTGAAATTCACGAAAAATTGATTTTGAGGATGCCTTGTGTGTGAAATATATCACTTTGTGGGTGGGTTGGATTATTTTTAAAGAACTAGTATCTCATGTGCCTGGCGCGCATGAGAGATTTTTTCATTTTTAAGAAGGTTTGTAAATTTATTAAATAATAATTTATTACCTCGTCGCCAAAAATTTGTGAGTGTATTTGACGTGAAGATAATCACCATAGTTTTGATTATGGTGAATAACAATACACTATACCTTCTTCTTTGCAAATACTTCCCTTACTGGAAGCATATTCTTCTACATTCTTCTTTTTTCACTTTATTTATTAATTCATGTTTCAATATTTATTATTAGCTTTTTGTTGGCTTCAGATGCAATTGGAGAAATCTAAGGGTTGGTCCAAGAGTTAAACCAGCCAGTAGCCATATTATCTCTTACATTAAGTTGTAGTTTTGAGTTGAAAAATATTTTATGTCGAGGATACTATATTTCTTTATGTTGTATTGCTGTATATTTAAGTTTTAAACTTATGCTGATTGTGGTATCTTTTGTCCAAAGATGTAATGTACTGAATTTTATATCGGATTATAGTGATATATTTCTTGTCTAGTTGATTTAACTATTATTTGGGATATAGTGTTGGTGTTACCTAGCAAGTTATAATGCTTACGTTGTATACACATAATACATCAAGAAATGTTATATCTATTGCTGGGAATTCAAAGTTAATCTCTTTCCATACTTCAAAAGCATCATCAAGCTTGAGACTACATTTACTAGCCTCACGAATAATTTCATTACTCTCACGAGCAAGATCACATCCCTCATTACGATCTTATAGACTTATACACATGCTTGTAAAGCTACTCGATTAGCTATGGCACCAGGTGTATTTCCCCAAGGGTGCCCCAAAGTTCCTTCGCTTGTATAATTGTGTAGTGTCAGAGGGAATAATGGCTAAAACAATACAAATAAAATGCCAATAAAACAAAACAGCGGTCGATTTTGCGCAACAACAAGGGTATAAGGGACCTCTCCTTTAAAATAGATATGGTTTATAATTCACATCAAATTTATAATTTTCAAAAACATGACTGCTCTCTCTCTCTCTCTCTCTCAAAGGATCTTGAAGCAAGTGGCTTGGTGTTGCCTAAGTAAAAATGAGAATCCAGGTGTTATTTATTTCTAGTGTCTTTTGATGTGGTCAAGTAGAGTCTTATTGTGTTAAGAGGTGACTTATAGTGTAAACATCAAATCTCTAACGGAAATATGTCCTATATGCATTTGGAAAACTAAAGTGACCAATTCTTTTTTTTATTTATCCAGAAGATTTGTTCACTCTCTCTTTCTTAAAAATCAAGATTTCACTTTATTTTTGTCAGGTTGATGTTTGTTTGGGGGAAGCATCGATCAATGATTAGAGAATATAATGACGGAGAGAGGAGTTAGATTTGCTCCAAGCTGCGAAGAAGGTTGCAAAAGCTACAAGGCTAACTAGGGGTTTCTTGTTGTGCAACACAGGTTTCACATTGCTTTGATGTTTTGACTTTTGAAGCAGTTTAAGAGCTTTTCAATGACATGGGTATTTTTCATTCTACTCAACCAAGAAATGGTTCCAAGATCTCATTAAACATCTAGTGGAGATGATTGAGCCATGGTTTTAGATCTGCTAAAGATGAGGGAAAAGATGGAGTCAAACAGGACAGGGGTGTAGCAGTGGCGGCTCCAGGAATTTTGTCTAGGGTGTTCCTATTCCACTTTGAAAAAATTTTGGGTTATTTCAGTCTGTTTGGGGACGTTTTGGTAAATACCTTCCAAAATTCAAGATTTGGCCAGCATGAAGTTTGTGCTTAAAAAAAAAAACAAATATTCTTAAAACCAAAACAAATTTGCATTCAGTACACCAAAAAACCTCAAAAGGAAAAAAAAATGAAAAGAAAAGAAATAAACAAAAGTACCTGTACAATAAACTATAAGTTCATTTGAAATATTAATAATAAACTATTAGTTGTTTCATAAATTTGTTTGTCTTTTATAAACTATAATTTGTTGTATTGTTATTTCATTAATTATTAAATTATTAATTGTTATTTAGCCTAACATAATTTAATTTGTTTGTCTTTTATAATGTATTAGTTAATTAAATTATTAATTATTGATGTTTAGTTGCTTCATTAATTTTTTTTTACTAACTATTAGTAGTCTAGCACACACTCCACTGTGCATTAGCACACACTAACATACATCCCACTGTGCATTAGCACACACTAGCACCCACCCCACTGTGCATTAGATTTTAGTTCAAAATTTGTTTGGCAAAAAAATTTTGAGGGTGTTCTTGATATTGCTTGAAAGTGTTCTTATTTTTTTTTTTTTACTAACTACTAGCAGTCTAGCACACACCCCACTGTGCATTAGCACACGCTAGCATACATCTCATTGTGCATTAGCACACACTAGCACACACCTCACTGTGTATTAGATTTTAATTCAAAATTTGTTTGGCATAAAAATTTTGAGGGTGTTCCTGATATTGCTTGAGAGTGTTCCTATATTTTTTTTTTTATGGATAAACAAATAAAAAAAATTTAAATTATTATACATAAAAAAAAAAAAAAAAAAAAAAAAAAAAGAGATTTCAAGTCAGGGTGTTCCTAGGAACACCCTGAACTATAAGTGGCGCCGCCACTGGGGTGTAGTGTCTTTGCAAAAACTTCCTGGGTTGGAAGGAAAGTGTTCATCAAGATCCATCTTCATAAGACAGAAATGGTAAATGTTAATAATTTTTTTTTCTAACTCAATACCTATCCACTTTGGTAATGCTTTCCATGAGAGTGTTCAGAAATGATTTGATCCAAAGTTACTAGTGAAACTGATGTGAGGCACTAAGCATGAAAAAACGGCAGGCGAACTAATTCAAGTGTCTGGCTAGTAGAGTCTGTAATGTTTTGAATTGCTTACTAAAATAGGATGAAGAAGGCTAAGCATCAATTATTGCTCAATATTAAAGGACCCATAAAACCCAGATTTGAGGAAAAAGACGCTACAAGTTGTAAATGTAATATCATCATAGTGGAGGAGATGGCAAGCCAAAAACGGATATCCTAAATTCAAGATTTTTATTTTTATTTTTATTTATTTTTTTATACAAGATATAATTCTAGTTTAACCTAATCTAAGTGTATATGTGTATGAAGCTCCTTCTTGGAGGCTTGAACCCCGGCCCTTGCCCCCACACTCCACAAACACTTGTACTTGTAGAGTGATCATCGCACCAAGAGTGTGCGGTGATATTTTTTATTTTATTAAATGCTGTCGACAAAATTAGAGCCGATATCCAATTTTGGCAATATTTCATATAGTCCTAACATTTTAGCTTTATTCTAGCAAAACTCCTTACCAATGTTTAAAGAAGTTTACAAGCACTATTCCAGTTAAAATGCTAGAAGTTTATAACATATTTCATTATATATTTTCAATAATAATAATAATTTAATAGACCATTTGAAAAGAAAGGTAATAGTTTAATAGACTTATTTGAAAAGATGAAGTCTCTAGACTCACCTCTAGAAAAAGAAAGAGACTTTGAACTCCATTATAGATCACCTTCAGTAAAAACCATGATAGAATATTGGCATAATAGACAAAAGAGTAGCTTAATAAGTACTGTCATATCTATAAACATGACATATACAAAAGATGATAAGAGAAATGACTTAAGGACACTAAAAACAACTTTGACTGAAAAAAAAGACAGAGTAATAATCACCTTTTAGAACTAGTTTTGTTTACTGTTTGGGGTTGAGGCTTGAAGAAGGAGAGTTTCCTTTGGGGGAGGTTGTCATGGCTTGAGGGTCAAGAGTGGTTTTCATTAATTTATAATAAATTCTATAAACAATAGCTAAAGGTTCTGAACCTTCTTTCATGAAATAACCATGTGTCTTTATATTCAAAGTTAAAGCATCCATTATATTTCTGTCTGATAAACTTAAAGCAAAATTAGGATAACAATTAAAGTATATCGGTCTAATATGTAAACTTGTATCCATCATTCCTAAGAGTGAATCATTAAATCTTAAATGTTTGTCATCTCTTAAACAAAGTAAAATACTTGTATTTAAAGCTTCTCTTGTTAATGGCTGTCGGGGGGTTCTTTTTACGTTTCTTTTTTAAAGAAGGAAGTTAGGCCCGGCGCTTCGCAGAATGGGCTCCAAAGTACCATTCTGCCGTTGCCGGTTTGTGTGCAAACATTGAGTCCAAGTCCAAGGGAAGACGTTGCAAAGTGGGCTCATCCTTTTTTTCTACTGCAAAAGGAACTTTTTTCCAGTTTTTGCCACAGGTCTGACTTTTCTGCCGTACAGCAAAACTTTCTGCTGTGCAATAAAACTATTCTCTTTGCAATAAAACTTTCTGCTGGGCTTATCCTCTATTCCTGTCGCAGCAAGAATTTTTCTCCAGTTTCTGCCGTAGATCTGACTTTTCTGCCGTGCAGCAAAACTCTGTGTAGTAAACTGTCTACTGTGCAGTAAAGCTTTCTGCTGGGCTTATCCTTTGTTTTTGCCGTAGCAGGAACTTTTCTCTAGTTTCTGCCACAGATCTGACTTTTCTGCCATGCAGCAAAACTCTGTACAGTAAACTGTCTGCTGTGCAGTAAAGCTTTCTGCTAGGCTTTTATCCTTGGGCAAAACTTAGGTACAGTACCTTAGGTACAGTACTTAAGGTTCCCTACCTAAAATTTTGACACCTGTCTAACTTAACCCCTCAACCAAACGGCGTTAAAACTATTTTTTTTTTCCTTCTTCCTTTCCTGTACTGCAAACGCTTCTGAACCAAACCCAAAAAAAATCTCATAGCTCTCTCTTTCGGTGGGTATTTGCTTCCTTGCTTCTTTTTCTGATCTATGATTCTTTCTCTCTCTCTCTGTTCTGATCTATGATTCTTTCTCGGTGTGTGTGTGCGTTTGGATGTGTATTTGTTTCCTTCTTCTTTTCTGATCTATGAGTCTTTCTTCATTTATGATCTATGATTCTTTCCTTTGTTCTGATCTATGATGCCTCTGTTTCTTTCTTCTTTTCTGATCTATGGGTCTTTCTTTGTCTCTGATCTATGATTCTTTCTCTCTTTTGGTGTGTGTATTTATGTGTATCTGTTTCCTTCTTCTTTTCTGATCTCTAAGTCTTTTCTGATCTATGATTCTTTCAGGTCTGTTTCCTTTCTTCTTTCTGATCTATGATTCTTTCTTTCTCTCCGATCTGTGTATCTGATTCCTTTCGTTTTTTCTGATCTATGATTCGTTCTTTCTTTTTTTGGGTTTTTCTGGTTTATGATTCTTTCTTTCTCTCTCGGCTTGTGTACCTGATTCCTTTCATTTTTTTTTATCTATGATTCTTTCTTTCTTTTTTTTGGTTTTTGGGTTTGGAAGAGAAGGGTCAGCCGGTCAGTGGTGGTTTGGAAGAGAAAGGTTTTGGGTTTGGAACTTAGAATCGTTTGCAGTACGGGAAAGGAAGATGGAAAAAAAAATTTTAGTTTTAACGCCGTTTTGATGAGGGGTTAAGTTAGACAGGTGTCAAAATGTTAGGTAGGGAACCTTAAGTATTGTACCTAAGTTTTGCCCTTTATCCTTTGTTTCTGCCGCAGCAAAAACTTTTCACCAGTTCTGCAGCAGATTTGACTTTTTTGCCGTGCAGCAAAACTCTGTGCAGTAAATTATCTGCTGTGCAGTAAAGCTTTTTGCTGAGCTTATCTTTTGTTTCTGTAGTAGCAGGAACTTTTCTCCAGTTCTGCCGCAGATCTGACTTTTTTGCTTTGCAGCAAAACTCTGTGCAGTGAACTGTTTGCCGTGCTGTAAAGCCTTTTGCTGCGACAGTAAAGCCTTCTGCCATGCAACGTGGATGATTACTTTTGATTTATTTTACTGCAGAAATATTGTTCCTTACTTCCTGCACATAAACAAATCTAAAATCCAAAGAAAACACCAATCAAGCAAATGTTAGCTTACATGAGTTAGCATATTCTCAAATATATACATACATATATTCATAAATATACTTATACGTATTAATATATATTTTGCAGAGCATGAGAAACAAGATATATGTATATATACTTATGGTAGGATAATGAGTCAAAAGTAAAACACATAATAACAAATAAAGAAGAAAGTTTTGGCAAAAAAGGCTGAACACAGTGAATGTAATAAAAGGGTGCTATAGCAGAATAACCAATACAGCAAGTAAAGATACCAAAGCAGGACAACTGATGCAACAAACGTGATAAAAAAAAACGTACTACGGCAGAATGACAAAATACGACAGATATAAGTTATAATGAGAGAAATCAAACATATTTGCAACCGAAACAAGTTTTGAATCTTCTCATAGAATAAGTAAACTAAGAAAGAACTCAAACCCCAACTTGAACAACCTTGCCATAGGCTTTTGCCATAAAAGTTGTGCATTTTGGAGAATATGCCTAAATAGCTACTAGCTATTACTTTTAGAGACTTTAAAGAGTAGGTTTGCTAAGAGGGAGGGAAAAGATGGTCTATTGATGCATGCCCCTATTCTTGCCGTGTTTTCTCTCTTCATTTTACTACTTTATTTATTTCTTTCTTTCTTTCTCTTCCGTTGGGTCTCTCTCTCCCTCTACCTTTCATCCATGGCTACCTCCTCCTTTTATAATGAGCTAATTCAATGGGATTTCTCCCTTTAACTCCTAGGGCTTCACCAACTGTTTTTAGTTTGTTGTAGGCATCTCTTTAGAACTACCCACTAACCCATTGGTTGCCTCGACCACTGCTATTGCTCAGTACATGTCTGCTACACCACTATTTCATGACAAAATCTTCTTTTGTTTGATCTTGTTGTATACCTCTACTTCAAGGTTCAAATAGATAAGGATTGGACTACTGCACTACCTAGCTCTATGGCATGCATCAAATGGTCCCAACCATTTATTACTTCTTTTGGGTAAGATACCATCCCAGCAGGATATCTTTTCAAAAGAAGTCACGGCAGGAAACCAAAATGACCCCCTTTTTCCCCCACCACCAAACCACACCTTCTGAATCTCCTTGACCGTGGGCCCACCTCCCTTGTATTGGCTGGGTACAGGTTGGTGGAGTTCCGGCCCTTCGGTGCTTGCTCTATTGTCTTATGCTTTTGTCTCCTTTCGTTCCTACGCTGTTTCTGCCGTAACAAATTACTTTTGTTTTGTTCTGCTGCGTGTCTTTGTCTTATTTCTTCACGCGTTTCCTTCTGCTGACACTTCCTGCCGTTCCTTGTTCCTTTTCACTGTGCTTCTTCATATTAATTTTCACGCCTATCCTTTTATACAAAAGAATTTAGGCCTTTTTGGGCCAGATAATGTTGATTGTATCAAAAGGGTCTTAGGCCCAATTTGTCTTCATCTGCCGAAGTCATTCTGCAAGAGAACTGTATTCTGCGGCAAAGCTGTATCCTGCTGCAAATTTGTATTCTGCTGTAGAATCACTTTCCCTTGCATTTCTTTCTTTGGACCCCTTTTGCTCTTTGGGCCGTTGTTTTTCATTGGGCTTTCTTCCTCATGGGCTTTTGGCTATGGATTCGCAAAATTGGGCATCAACAATGGCTTTATAGCCACTTGAACTAAGCCAATATGTAAAAAAACATATTTTTCTTTATGTCGGTTGACTGAGTTTATCGAGAAAAACTGGATTGTTTCATATTCATTATATAAAGAGTAAGTTCTTTCAACAATTTTATAGTATAATCTGTCAAGAATTTTCAATTTCTTTCATTATTATATATTTTTCTCAACTATATCTATTTTCTTCCGTATGATTTCCATAGAACTACTATTATCTTGTCTTTCTATTCTTTCTCTCTCTTTTCTTACTATTCCTTTCTTTATTATACATTTTTCTCTTTCTATATCTATTATATCATCTTTTTCCTGTGCTATGTGCATAGAACTATATTTTTTCTTTTCTGTCAAAGTTGTTTTCAGTGTCCTTAAGTCATTTCTCTTATCATCTTTTGTATATGTCATATTTATAGGTATGTCAGTATTTATTAAGCCACCATTTTGCCAATTATCTATCTTGGTTTTTATTGAAAGTAATTTATGATGGGGTTCAAAGTCTCTTTCTTTTTCTAGGGGTGAGTCTAAAGACTTCATCTATTCAAATGAGTCTATTAAACTATTACCTTTTTTTTTTTTTCTCTCACTACTTAAGTATATATCACAGGTCTATTAATTGATTCTAAGACTTTTAACCAAAATAATCTATGTTTATATATAGAGAAATAATATGTCCACAATATTTTCACAACAAATCTTAAGTAGTAGGTTGTTACTTCTTGTTATTGTTGGGTTAAAAAAGTAATCTCAGTGCTAAATTCAAATTTGAACCAATAACAACTAACCACCCATAATTTGTTGTAAAAATGTTGTGAGCATAGCACTTCTTTTATATATATATATATATATATATATATATACACGTTTTTTCTTTTCTTACCAAATGCTGCAATAAAAATTATTACCCTTGCGGTCTTTAAGCATCTATAACCAAAATTTCGATCACAATAAGTTCTCAGAAATTTCAAATAAGTTTCATTATTTCAAAGAGTCTTTTTTTTTTTTTTTTTTTTTTTGGGGGGGGGGGGGGGGGGTGGGGGAATGTATTTTTGGTAATTTATTAAGCAACGTTCCAGAGTGGAAAATATTTTCTACCATTTTACAATTCTTTTCCGTTGATTTGTGTTTATATATATTCATCAAAACAAATTAGGTACATCCAATTACATGTACTTTTCCACCTGAGGAGAAAATGGAGAAAATCTTGTATGAGCTGGGCGCATAGCATAAGGTACTTTTGCCCCACCTGAGGCGGATATAGGTCCTCCCATGCGCATAGCATAAGGTACTTTTGCCCCACCTGAGGCGGATATAAGTCCTCTCATCAAACCTCAAATTGATGCAAATAGTAACAGCGGGCATGCTGGGACAGAAAAGAGTTAGATTCTAATATCAGTTGAGTAGACTGGACTAAGGATCCTGGAAATGTATCACACACGCCCATCCCAGAGTTTGACTTTGACTGGTTCTACTTCTACTTAGTACTTACCCACTATCCAAAATAATAATAATAAAACAAAATAAACAAACAATTATAACACGTTAGGAGCTGCAAGGTCTGAATATTGCTCAGTTATTTCATTGTTAGGAAATACATGTGCTCTTGTTTAAGTGATTATTTATCAGCTAGACGTGTCTTTTCTTGTAAGACAATGCCATCAAATTTGTATATGTGATTTTCAGAATTCACAACACATAACAATTTAAGGAATTGTTTAATAGAATGGTACCGGTCTACTAGGTTCTTCCTTTTTTATAAGGAAGACTGAGAGGCATCAAGCAATGGTCAAAGGAATGACCTTTCAAGGAGAAATACTCTACTTTGAACTAGAAATTTTCAAAACAAGTTGAAAATATGGGGCCAAGAGAAAATTTTCAAATCTTTGAAAACAAGTTGGAAATATGGAGAAAAAAGAAAAAGAACTTAATTGAATCAATAAAGTAAATGACAAGCATAACTGACGGAGGTAGATCCATTTCTTTCTAATGTGGCTCTTCCAGAATGAATAATAATCATATGTGATTAGGCATATGATCATATACTTAAAACAAATACCATAGTTGAGGTAACACCATTCATTAGGAGAAGAAGGGAGGAAATAATGACACAGACTGCCGTGACCCTCATCATTGACAAGTTGTTCCAGTTGCTTGTCCAAGAAGCAAATTTGCTAAGAGGTGTCCACAAGGAAATTGTGAGTATTAGAGATGAACTGGAGAGCATCAGGTGTTTCCTCAAAGATGCTGAAGCAAGGACAGAGAAAGGAGACCTCCACGATGGTGTGAAAACTCAGGTGAAACAAGTGAAGGAGGTAGCCTATCATGTTGAAGATGTTATAGATGAATACATTCTTCATATTGCACAGCATCGTCATGATAAAGGAATTGTTGCTTTCCTCCACAAAATTGGTAGCTTACTGAAAAATCTAAAACCACATCATGAGATAGCCACCAAGATTCAAGATATTAAAATATTAGTCCGTGATATCAAGGAATGAAGTGAAAGATATGGCTTTAATTCCTCAGAGCAAGGATCACGAACCAGTGCAACAAATGCAACATGGCATGACCCTCGAGTGGGTTCCCTTTTCATTGAGGATGGTGAAGTTGTGGGGATGGTGAAGTTGTGGGTATTGAATCCACTAGGGATGAGCTCATAAGCTGGTTGGTAGGGGGGCCCTCTAGATGCTCAGTGATTTCAGTGGCAGGCATGGGCGGAATTGGCAAGACCACTCTTGCCAAGAAAGTATATGAGAATGATTAAGTGAAGGGACACTTTGACTGCCGTGTTTGGATCACTGTGTCTCAGTCATACAACATGAAAGAGATACTCATGACAATGACAAAGCATATCTACCAGGCAAAAAATGAAAGAGCTCCAGGGGAAACATACATACTGGACGAGATCATGCTAATTAGCCAGCTCAGGGAATATTTACAGCAAAAGAAGTATGTTGTTGTTTTTGATGATGTCTGGAAGACGGAGTTCTGGGAAGTTGTGAAACACGCTTTACCCTGTAATGACCGAGGAAGCAGGATAATCATTACCACACGCAGTGATCACATTGGTGCTTCTTGTAAAGAGTCTTCATCCGATCAGGTCCACAAGCTGGAACCTCTGTCTCAAGAAATGGCCTGGGAATTGTTCTGCAGAAAGGCATTCCAGTCTGAGTTTCAGGGCTGTTGTCCCAGAGAGCTGGTGAGATTGTTGCTTGACATTGTTAGAAAATGTGAAGGCTTGCCACTTGCACTTGTGGCCATAGGTGGTCTTCTGTCAACCAAGGAGAAGGTTCCATCAGAATGGCAAATGTTATGTAATAGCCTCACTTCTAACTACAAAGTAATCCCCACCTCACAAGTATAACAAACATACTCTCTCTTAGTTATCATGATCTACCTTACTACCTTAAATCTTGCTTCCTTTACTTCGGCATCTTTCCGGAGGACTATTCAATTACTGATTCAAGATTATTTCAGCTATGGATAGCTGACGGCTTTATAAAAGCAAAGAAGGGAATAACATTGGAAGAGGTGGCAGAGGAAAACTTAATTGAGCTAATCCACAGGAACTTGGTTCAAGTGTCAATTAATTTTTTGATAAGGTTCAAGTGTCAATTAATGATTATGAGGTACGTAAAAAGTACAGGATCTACGACCTGTTGCATGAAATCATTCTATCAAAGGGTGGAGAGTCAAATTTCTGTCAAATTTTAGTGGCAGATGGCTCAAGTTTCACTGGAAAAAGTCGGTGCCTATCAATCCATGATGGTCGAGAAAATGTTTTAGAGACCATTACGTACTCTCAGGTACGTTCAATCTTTCTTTTCAACATTAATGAATTGTCCAAGTCTTTCATGATTAAATTGTTTAAAAAGTTCAGGCTTTTAAGAGTGTTGGATTTTGAAGATGCTCCTATTGATTGTCTTCCTGAAGAAGTCGGTAAATTATTTCACTTGAAGTACTTAAGTTTGAGGAATAAAAAAGTGAAGATACTTCCAAAGTCACTAGGTAAGCTACAAAACCTACAGACATTAAATATTCTGGAAACTCCAGTGCGTGAGCTACCAATTGCGATATTTAGGCTTTATAAGCTGAGACATCTTTTGGCCCATTATAATGACCTTGAAATTGCAAGTAGTTTGTTTTCATTGCAAGGAGTGAAATTACATGATGGGCTTGGATGTTTAAAGGATTTGCAGACACTAACACTTGTAGAGGCAAATCATCAAGAAGTTGGTCTAATCAAAGAGCTGGGAAAGTTGAGGCAGTTGAGGACATTGGGCATTTCAAATATGACTGCAGAAAATGGGAGGGCCTTGTGTGCCTCCCTACAAAATATGCACCACCTTAAACTTTTGGTTGTAAGCTCAATCAGTGAAGATGAGATTCTAGATTTACAATTTCTCCTGTCTCCACCTCAATTTTTACAGCAGTTAATCATAAGGGGACAATTGCAGAAGTTTCCCAACTGGATTCCAGAACTTCAGAATCTAGTCACATTAGGTTTATATTTCTCAAGGTTAATGGAAGATCCATTGAAATGCATCCAGGCTTTGCCTAATTTAACTAATCTTATCCTCAATCAAGGATATGATGGGGAACAGCTGCATTTTAAGGAGGGTGGCTTTCAAAAACTCAAAAAGCTCACACTCAGAAATTTGGTCAAATTAAAAATGGTGAAGATAGACAGAAGAGCATTGCCCCTTCTTGAGCAACTAGAAATTGGGCCATGCCTGCAGCTGAAGGAAGTACCCTCTGGAATACAGCACCTAAAAAACCTCACAACTCTGGACTTTTTGGAGTTGTGCAGAGAATTTGCACTTCGTATGCAACCGGATGGAGGCCAAGGTTTTTGGAAAGTCAAGACCATAACTACTGTCCGTTTCAAGTATAGGATTAAAGGAGAATTATATCAAATGTGCAAGCTCGGTGTCACAGACTTGTTGGAGCGTCTGCGAGGGTGAGTCTTTGAAAATCAAACTGCCATACAGTTTCACTGAAAGACAAGGTATGACCTTCTAAGCCCTAGAACTTCTATGAAAAATTTACTAATATTACTATATCCAATGATAAAATTCTTTACAGTATATGGTTGACAAACCAAATTTTCATGCTGAAGAGAAGACTTGCATTGGCTGGCAAATTCCAACCCATGCAACAGTTGAAAATAATACCACAGCCTCTTACTTTCAAACTGTGCTCCCTTCTATTTTTTTGTACTACTATACAACAGATATTCTTGTGTTCACTACTGAAAACAGTCTGATATTAGTCTATTTTACAATAGGATCTTTAAGCGTTTAGACTTTGGCCAGCACAATGGATGATTATCAAAAGTTGTATTTCATTCAAGGATTTCATTCTTGTTAAAGATATTGGGTTTATGTTAATGTAATAGCCCAAGAGGCCCAACGTATTGTAAGCCCATATAGGGCTAACCCTAGCTCTCATATATGCCCAACTAGGGTTCATTGTAATCTACAATTGAGAATACAGTAAATATGTAGCCTTAGAGCTTTATCCTGTGGACGAAGGCCGTAGGCCGAACCTTAAGGTCCTCTTGTGTTCTCTCTTTTCTGCTTCTGCTTCTGCTTCTTTGAATTATTTTATTCTTGTCCTTCAACTATTCTCATATGTAACAGATTTGAGGACCTTGAAACTAAGACTTTATAATAATGGTTTGTAAGTTCGGTGAGAAAATGTGATAATATTTTACTAATGCATTCCTTCCACACTTAAGTTGCATTGTGATAGGCAGTGCATCTGAGCACTTAAGTTCTAACCTGCTGACAATAACTAAGACTGCATTGCCCCTTTTTGTGTTATGCAACCTAATATTTTGAATTTCTTTGTAGTTCTCTTTTACCATTGGCCGAATCTATTACATTCTCTTTTGCTTATATCACACTGTTTTAATCGCTAGGCTCTATATACGAATGTGAATTACTCAAGGATTTATAATGCCGGATCATGCAGGATTCATGTTTCCCAATCAATCATACAGGACACAGATATATAGAAGTTTCCATATTGAGGTAGGATGTTGTTCTTCCTGTTTAAGTTGTTGCTAATGTTGTTGTAATGTTTTTGTCATTGGTAACTCCATGTAATTTTTTAAGTTTGTTAAGTGTGAATTTCTTAAACAGTTAAATGTATATAATCTCAATCTTCAAGTGAATGACTCCATTTTAAGTGAATAACGCATTATTGAACAAGCTTTAATGAATGATATCTTTACTGAACAAACTTTAATGAGTGTAATGAAGGTTCATTCTTTTATCTCTCTACTATAGTTAAAAAGAAAAGGTGTTTATCTTCTTTGTCTCAAACAGTGCTTACATGCCTTCTGATCCATGGTTTGTAGAGTGAGTAGTGGAATCTGGTTTCTACCACAAGAAATAAAATGTCACGGCAGGAAGGACAAGCATGCTCCTAGAAAAGACCAGATAACAAAACTAACTAATTATCCAGCACTACTGCATTAGTACTCATGATGATTATTAAGCAAAGTTCAAGTTGTTTTCTCTTCGCTCTCTTACAATTGGCAAAACACAAATGCAAATGAACATTCAACCATCAGCATTTACCTATCCAAAAATAAAAGGAACATTCAGCCATCAATAATTAGCTTTCATCATTGGAGAAAAGAATTACTGCAACATCAATTAAATACATTGGTATACGTTATAAATTTATAACCCACAGAGAAAAAGACCATTTGTCCTAAATTTTCACTTGAAGAAAACTAACGATTTCAGCATTTAACAACCCAAAAATCAATAGCTTACCTGCTCAGCTCTACTCTGTCCAATTGCCAATTATGTGATCTAACAATCCCAAAACTTTCTTCAAAGCCTCATCACCACTAACATCCCAAACCAAACCCAAAGCCTCATTCAACTCCATTGCTTCCCTAATCCTTGCCTCCCTCAACAAACCCCTATAAACCCACTTCCCCAAATCTCTTCCTGGCACCAAATTCACACCCACCATCTCCCTCAAAACCTTCAAGGCCTCAAAAACCATACCTTTCCTGCAAAACCCATTAACAAGAATCCCACAAACCTTCAAATCCAACACGCAGGGAGACCCTGGTCTCACCATCCAGTTGAAAACTTTGAAGGCCTCTCTAGCCTTGTGGTGCTTGAAATAAGAGGTAATGAGCATTGTTGTGAGATCACTGAGATGGGTTTGTGATATTTTCGGGTTGTGTTTGAGGAAAGTGAGGAGGGACATGGAGAGAGCCATGTCTGGTTGGGAAATGAGAGAGTGAATGAGAATGGAAAAGGAGAGAGATTTGGGAGGTGGGTTTGTGAGGAGAGCTGTGGTGGTGAGGTGGATTGCGGTGGAGAGGTGGTTTGAGAGGCAGAGACGTGGGAGGAGGAGGTTGATCTTTGTGAACTGTTCTTGGGTTAGACTTGCATTGGTGGCGGCGGTGGTGGTGGGATTTGATGGTTCAGTAGAAGAAGAAGAAGAAGAAGAGAAGAGTGAAATGGAAGGTTGGAAGAGAACAGAGATAATGGGTTTCGAGGGAAACTTGGGAAAGTATAGAGGTTGAAGATGTTTGAGATTGAGCGAGTTCATTCTCAATAATGCTACTGAGCTGCTATTACAGTGTCTTATATGTTCTCTTCTATTTAATGGTTATATATATATATTGGCAACTGTTTAAAAAATAAATTCCAAAAGTTAAGAAACTGATATTAAAAAAAAAATAAAGCATTTTAAGACCTTTGATTTTTAGACTAAGTTTGGTATTATTTTTTATTTTTGAGAAAATGAGATTTTTTATTTTAATTCTCAAATTTTTTATTTTAAATAGTCATTGGGTCTATATACACCACTAACCTGACTACAAAGAGAAAAAAAAAAAAAAAAATTATATAGAACAGAAAGCACAAACAGTTATAGAGTTAACACACAAAAGTTTGGAAAGTAAAAAAGTATTGGTAGAAATTATACTTATTAGAGCAAATGTCTAGTTCGGTAATGACCTAAGTTGAATTTCGCACAAATTCCTTTATTAATGTCTAATCTATTTTGTAACATCTTCTAAGATTCTTAGAGTATCAATATCCGGTCTCTCAAATGCCATATTTTGATATATTTTAGCATCAAAGCACCAAATGCTGCCGTTACCCAATCTTCTAATTGTAAAAAAAAATTTATAATTGTGTTATAGTACCATCATAAAATTATGACGGTATTGTAGCAACATTCTAATTGGATACAATATATTTTTAGTTGTTGATTTTGTAGTTTTCCCAATTTATACTTTTTAACGATTTTATTTCTAACTCAATTTCATGCTTAACATGAATTAACATGTTTTAGAGTTTCCTAGCCATCCCAGAGTATCTTGGCAGCCATAGATAGGATTTATTATTTTTAGAGTTTTCTATCAATTCAATTTTTCATCAATAAACCCATCAAAAAAAAAAAAAAAATTTGGAATTCCTCTTGTGAATTCAAGGGCTATAATTCCAAAGCATACGCGTTTCGTTTTTTGTGGCATTTTGTTTACATCAAAAAATATATGAATAGTAATTTTTTAAAATAACTTTTTTCACCTCTGTTTATGTGTGTGTTAAAAATACTTAGTATTCTCAAAAGAAAAAACAGTAGGTTAATTCCATATTGAAGAATGAGTGTACGTTAAAGAAGTTTAAAATTTGTACTGTGTATTTAAAAGTTAGGCCCTTTTGGATATATACTACTGTAAATTTCTTTAAAAAAACTTTTTCCTCTCTCTTCATGTATGTATTAAAAATACTTAGTATTCTAAAAAAAAAAAAATCATATTAGTCACAAAAATAAACCGAATGACTTTTTTGAAAACATAATCAAACTTTATGAACCAAAATGAAATCTTAAACTAAAGATAGTCATCTTTAAAAATTAAAAGTGTAACTAGTATGTTTTTTTATTTTTTATTTTTTTTTGGGAGGAAAGGTCAATTAGAGATACTGAAATAATCCTAATTATTTTTTAAATAGTAACATATTCTGATTGTTTTGAAAAGAGATGAAAATTGCAATTATATATATATATATACACACACACACACAAAGATATTTATGATACTGCATAATTTAAAATTTCATTTCGACCAGTGAAAATAATATAATTGATTTTAAATGCATCACTATATACAACTTTATATTCTTAAAATATTATATCTCCATTGTAAAATGATCCATCTCATATTTCAGAATAAATGGACCTAAAACAATCTTTTGTGCTCCCAGAATAAAACCGCGCTATCCTTTCTTTTGAAGTTTGATCGGTAGGTCATTTTCATTTTCCCCCCCCCACCCCCCACTAATAGAGATGCAATGGAATCCAAATTCTGTGAAGTGGTAACTGGTAACAATCTCATTCATTCACCAACTAGATGCTGTGGTCATTCAGTAAGGTGAACCATTTGAGTTGAAGAAACAGGACGAAAACATTAGGAAGAGAACTTTTGGTTTTGGATAGGATCAATTCCATATGAATGTTCATACTTCATAGGATTAGAGGAAAACATGTTGATATCATATTTTATTTTTATACAAGATATAATTATACTCTAGCCTAATTTATGTGTATATGTGTGTAAGACTCCCTCTTAAAAACTTGAACCTCGACCCTTAATATCCTTGGTTGACTAAAATTAAGGAACATTAATTGTCTTTATTTTTGTCCTATCAAGGAATTCTCCCTAATCAACTTTAGTATATATATGCCTTCTTAGGATTCACAGTAGAATAACAATAGACAATTAGGCCAAACCATGTAAACCATGGTTTTAAAATGCGGGAGGTTTAAAAAACTAGATAAAAGAGGTTTTTGAGGTTGGATTGGGATTCAACCTCAAAAACCTCTTTTATTATAGACAATTAGGCCGAACCATATAAACCATGGTTTTAAAATTCGGGTGGTTTAAAAAATTAGATAAAAGAGGTTTTTGAGGTTGGATCGAAATTCAACCTCAAAAACCTCTTTTATTAATGTGTCATTTAATCTTTTATTAAATTTAATTCATAAATTGTCTTTATATATAATAATTTTCAATTTCTTACCCATACAAGGATTGCGACCTAATGGTTGATATGCTGGACATATATATTAGTCTAGAACCCTTGTTTCCGTTCTCTTCTTCTCTCTCTTCATCTTTTATTTTAATACAAGCAATGGAAAAGCGGTTCTCTTCTTCTCTCTCTACACCTTTTATTTTAACACAAGCAATGGAAAAGTACACCTTTTTTGTGATAGAATCAAGGGCACCTAGATGGTCCGCCAGTTTGAAATATGATAAAAAAAGCGTATATGACTAAACTATCCAAACAAATGCTATTGATGTTAGTGTCATGCAGTGCACAAAATGAATTAAAAATGGCAGCCTACAAGATCTCAGGAATCGTACATAGGTATATGGATATGGATATGTTAATAATAGCTTTAAATGTGAAGAAACTTTACTTAAAAACATTTCCCCAGATCTCAAAAAAAAAAAAAAAAAAAAAAAAAAAAACTTAAGTAAAGCGTTTTGCAAAAATATGATTTGCAATAAGTGGAAAACTCTCCTGGCTGCTTCTGATTTTGTTTAGTTTTAATTTGCTGTATTTGATAGCCTTTGTGTTGATTTGGGTAAGAAAATGCTCGAAGATTAGAGAAAACAAAACGATGAGAGGCAGTTCAATAAATTCAACCACATAATTGGAATCATAGATATTTGTCAAAGTCTGTGAAGAAAAGGAAAATAAGAAATCATTGTAGCTCTTCAAGAGTAATGCTATCCGGATTTACCATTGCACTGTCTCAAATGACAACCTTCAATATTACCACCATGACTAATGATAACAAAACTGACATGTTCAAGGGTATATCTGAGTGAAGTATAAAATTCTATTTAAGCAAAAAACAATTCTCCTATGAATTATGACCAAACAGCAAGCCAAATCTTATTTAACCAATCCTAATTTTGTTTTCTTTTCCTTTCTCTTATTTATTTCTATTAATCATTACATTGTTCCTGGTTTCTCCTCAATTTCAAAACTACATTTACATGTCAACGTTTGTTTAAGAAGAGAAGAAATGTTTTGTGAAGGAATTTTCTGTGTATAGATAGCTCAGAGTCATCCTAAAGTGATGTTGTAAAGAGAGAACTGGATCTCTCCTTTGTTTACCAAAGAGCTGTCAAATGTATGTAACTGAATATTCACAGCTAGCATTATAATGGTCCTCGTGTATGGATGGTTTTATTGTAGCACTGATTCCTTCAGATTTTGTTTCTGCAGATAGGAGCAATATATGGAGGCAATGTAAGAACAAGCCAGCATAGAGGATGCAAAATTTCTCAGAAAGGCAAAGAAAATATTACCTTAAACTGAGCTTTGTCGTAAAGGTTCAGCTTCACTTCGGACATCATTATTGTTGTTGTTGTCCAGTGGCATGTATTGTGACATGATAGCCATGATCTCTGAGTCCATGTAAGACTGCAAATGGGAAGAAAATGTTTCAGTAAGTATATAGAGCTAATCCAGGTTACAAATTAACAAATATGGGCACAGTCTGTCAATGGTGAGTTTTTGTATACCCGGAGCCTGTATTTGTAGAATATATAACCAGCAAGACCAGCTCCCGCAACAGCTGCTAGGACCAGGAAGGTTAGGAACCACCCGAATTTCGAAGTGCGTCTCTCTGTCATTCAAAAACCAAAACAAATATCTTCAATTAATCACCCACAGGCAAAACAACATACTTTCTACTGACAACCATTTCTTCTATAGTTGAAGGAATCATATAGAAAATAACTCCACAGAAATTTAAGGAATTATATTAGCATAAATAAATGTACTTAAAGAAAAATTTTAAGGAATTATCTTGGCATATAAATAAATGAATGAAAGAAGAATACCCACTCTAAAGGCTAATGGAAACAAATGAACTTGTACATGCTATAGACAACATCAAAATGTTTTTCTTTCCATATGATCTCCAAATGCGCAATTTCATAATTTTAATCTGAATCTAGGAAAGACATATAGGTGACATATTCACATCCTCCAAACTCCAATGCTTTATGCATGTCCATGAGTCTCAGCACACAATCACTATACCACTTCAATTTAGGAGAGAGCATCAAATATTTTGAAGGACCATAGACTTTTTGTCTTTAGAATTTCTACTTTGACCATTTCTGACATCTTTTAAGAAGCAGCTTGAATGAAACAAAAAAACAGATGTAACCATAAACAACATTGAGTACTTTAGGCCTAAAAAAGCCCCCACCTCAGAACCGTCAAGGAAAAGCCTTAACTCCTAATCATATAAAATTTACAGTGGAAAGAGAAAAAAGTACTAGGAACGTAATATTTTTGAGTGCAGATGACCACAAAATCTTTTGCAGAGGACAGTTATTTAGTTTCATGACTTGAGTATGCTTTCTTATCTATCATCTTGCTTCCAAAAAAAAAAAAAGTGTGCTTTCTTACCAATACAGTCATCATTCTCCTTTATATACAGATGGTCCCCCTTACACTTGCATTCATAACTACCCCAAGTGTTTTTACAGCTGCAACCATCACACTGACAAGCAAGGTGTTCCTTGCATTCATCGACATCTGGTGCATAACCAAAAGGATAAAAGGTGATAGATGTTAGCATATTAGATACCGAAAGGCCTTAGAATGTTGAAAAAATAGAGCATATACATAAACTAGTCTCAAATAATAATAGTGGGATGCAGGATCACCTTCACATTTCTGACCATCCCCACGAAAGCCATGTGGGCACTGACAACCTGACAGCTTGGACTCCTACTTTGCATATGAAAATAATTTTGGTAAGATGGAAAAGAAAATGGGAAATCTTGGGCTACATTCTAATGGAAAGTGCTAAGGAAAAATAAAGACAGATCTTTCACAATGAACCAAAAGAACTGATGAAGCAAGCAACAATTGATAAATGTACAAGATTAGTTTAGAGATCACTGAACTGAGCAAGCTGAGAAAGTCAGTTCGTCTTTACTTTCTGACCAGCAACCTCCATTATTTATTGAGCACCTTGCAGGTCCAAACCCTGTTGGTGAAGGAGTAAAAGTGAGTAGCTAATACATGGGATAAAGTCCATCCTAAATAGATAAAACTTGTGACTCATAGCAACAGCATCAACAAAATAGCATTCTACTGCTGTCATATGTGGGTCTCAGACTTCCACACCATGATAACCTATACATTCTTTTACGCTCTGATAAAATAGTGACACCTCCTCACCATGAAACAGAATTATATACCCATGCTCACAGGAGGTTTTTTGCTTTCCAACTGATCAGAAGGGGAAAAAAGTACCTGTACAATATGTATAACCATCTCCTCTGTACTGAACACCTTTAGCAATAGGGCACTCACAAACTCTTCCTCTAAATGTGTCCTGTCCAAATACAATACTTCACCATTACTAAAAAGTAGCTAATTATAAAGAAGGAGCTAAGTATCCATACATAGAGATATGTTTTCTTGATGAGCATTAATTACAAAGATTGAATTCTGAAATTTTGCATTGTATACCTTGCAAGCAGTTACATTAGACTTTATGTCCTGCCAGCAGCCACCATTGTTTTCAGTGCACTCATTAGTCTCAATATCTGATCAAACAACAGAAAGCAAATGAGAAAAAATATAATCAACTTTTTTAAACTCAGAAAGCAGCAGTCATTAAAAAGTAATAATTAAATAAGAACATCAACCTCCACTTAAACAAATTGAAGGATCAGTGGTCTCCTTGAATCCAGCACATATTGCCTTCAAGACGGCAGTTCTCTCCAATTTTCCTTCAAAGAAAGTGAACTCAGAATTTTAGCATCATGACATAGTAAATATTGTACTAAAATGATAACATGGAACTTTGGAAAAATAACTCGTATTCATAGAACATCAACAAGGATTAATTTGGAATATATATATATATATATATATATATATATATATATAAATCTTTCAAGAATATTAGTGGATGGAAAATAATGAAAAAAAAAAATCCAAGAATAGTAGCATTGATATGGGAAAGCAACCATGACATGTTTAAAGAAGAAGAAGAAAAGCACACTTCTTATCTTTTCTTTCAATCATATAGAAAAAAAAACCTTTTCAATCAATGGTGACCAGTTGTTCTAGCATGATGCCACTTTGACATTCATGTTTGGCCTATTGTTTCAGGAAGGAGAGATATGATGGAAAAGAAAACATGGTGTTTTTGAAATCTGTCAAGCCTTTCTGGATTTCTAAAGGGGGGAAAAAGACAAGAATGTTGCAGGTGACCAACAGAAATTCTCTTACTAGCCCAAATTCAGGAAACCTTATACTACAATTCTGGCAACAACCCTCATGGATCTCCCTAAGAATCACATGTCCATAAGGCTCAGGGTTGAAACACAGTTATTTGCATTCTGCCTTGGAAGTGAAGAGTTACTGAGCAAACTGTCACATTATTTTATGACAGCAAAGACATTGTTATTATGCAACAAACCTCGATATTGGACGTTGTTAATGACCAATGTTGGCAAGATGGTAACATCACCACGAGATCCTCGTCCGATCTAATCAGCAAAAATTGTAAAACAGTAGTTAGAATACACTCTGACACAAATGAAAATCACACAAATTAATCCAATTAGGTCATTTTAAACTGTTACAGCGTTTATTCTATTTCAATGAAAAATTACACAACTTCAAAAAGAATCTATGCAGTCTTTTATAAGAAGGATTACTTAAAGAAGGGAAAGTGTAAAAGAAAGACCTGGCGTTCTTGCTCAATTTTTAGCACTTCATTCTCCACATCAGCTAAAGGATCACCTACGCACTTTTTAATCTTCTCAATGGGCAGATCTGCATCAGTTAAATTAAAGCTATTAGAACCACAACTTGAATAGAATATACAAGGAGAAATACTGTAGAGTGGTACTTACTAAGTGATTTTATCACATCTTCAGCGCATTCTTTGCTATATTTCTTCTCCTTCATGGAACACCTAATATGGAAATCTGTCACGTAATCCCACCAAACCCATGACCGGTTGGTCTCATTTGCAACTCTATGCACACATAGCTGCCTCAAGTTCTCAAACACCACATCCTTCCCTTCATAGCCCACTCCGAAATCCTGCTCCGGATCAGGTGCACAATATCTTCCATTGTTTATGCATTGAGACTTGCACTGATTGCTAAGGGTGAAAGCCCGTGGGCAGTACCAAGTTATATAGTGCGGTGTGAATTGGGTGTAACCCCCCTTCTCAAGTATCTGAGCATGACCCTTGAAATTCTTCACAAAATTCATCTGCTCATCACAACGAACCCCGCATTCATCATTACTATTCGTCCAAAACTCATACTCAACTCTCCCATCAGGATGGGGCATTGACTCCCTCCAGTCTAATCTTATGACAACATCTTCCTTATTTTTCAAAGCTTCTTTCAAGCTATCGCCAAAAGATTTCTGTATTAAAGCGGATGGAATTCCAATCTTCTCTATATATCCATCTGCATCACTGCTCTCCTCAGGAGAATCCATAGTAATTAGATGCTCTTCAAAATTGTCAGCTACTAATACAGCTGCAGCTCCAGCTTGTTGACCATTCCATACTTTCTTAGCAAAGTAGCATGCTACAATTGCAACAGGAAAAAAAAAAAAAAAATTAAACTCAGTGCACTCAAAAGAGTTTTTATAAAGAAGTCATTAAGAAATCATAGTGGATTTAAATGTCATTTGAAAATATGGTTGCATTGTAAGCAGAAACATTTTGGATGTTAGAATTCTCATGTATAAGTGGTGTGCTTGTTCAAGTTATCGAGTCTCACACCAAGTAGTAGTAGTGTAGGGTTATAATATAACATAGTTACATCCAAACTCACTCACCTAGGCTTTTGAGTTAAGGAAGTTTCCCAGCATATTATATTGCGCCACACAAGAGATCTTCAGAATGTTATTTCTTAACTCTCACAAATCCAAATCCCAAAAAATGGTATTGATTTGACTATAGTTAGAAGGATTTGTTAATAGGTAGCTTCTCTTTTCAATGAACAAAAGTACTATAATTAATTAGGATTTATTACATATAATTGGAAAGCTTTTAAGAAATTTGTTTTTATTATCAAATTCACTACAAATTGATGCACAGAAAAGAGATGGTGGATAGACTTTGACTTTGACCTCAAAAGTAAACGCAAAAAATAAGAGAAAAAGAAAAAGGAGAAAATAAAAGGAGAATTTTCAATAAAAGTGAATTTTGCACCACACAGTGGCACACAGGAATTGCAATAGACAAAGAATCCCCACGTTTAGTATACATCAATTGGATAATTATTACAATCAAAACAATGTTCACATCTGGGGTTGTTAGGCATGATCTAGATTATCAAAACAAGTGATAACATGGGAAAACAGGGGAAAAGAACAGAGTACCAGTACCAAAACATGGCTCAAATGTCCAAAGTCCAAATCCAAAAAAATTGAAAATAATTTACCATTTTAATCATATCATTTATAAGCCCGTGCTTTGTAAGTTCAATCAAAATCAATTAAAGCTAACATCTAATTATAATTAAATTGCATGCTTATGAAAGAAATTCATAAAATTCTTATTGAATGAGTTCAAAACAAACAAATTAAACAAAAGAATCTACTGTTCTATCCAGTAAGATTCAAATAGAGAGAAAGTCTTAACCAGAGAGGTTGCAAGCCAAGTCAAACAAATAACAATCACAGCATGAATCATCATTCATAAATCAAAATCTTAACAAGCATCTTTAAAATCAAAGAAAATTAACACTGACCCATTAAAAGTAAAACCGAGAGCCATAGATTTACATACCTCCCCGATCAAGAAGAAGAACAGTGGGGCGAGGAGAGTTTGATGACTTAAAAGGCTTATCACCCTCAAAAGCCTCACACCCATTAGACCCTTTCTCCGGATACACCACTGTGCCAACCAGGAACCCACCATAATCAGGGACACCAAAGTTCCCTATTGCACCATCATGCTTCTGATGACGCAGATTTGAGGGAGATAAAACAGTTATACTATTCTTCTCCACCACAAACCTTGCACCCACTTGATGGTATTGCAAAACTGCTAAAACAAGAACCAAAGCTACAAACTTTCTAAGAAAATCCATGCAAGTTTTCTTAGTAAAAAGTATCATCATCATCAAAACCAAAATCTATATACTATGTATGTATTCTATGTGTGTGTGTGTGTATTTTGTTGTTGGCTGTGTTTTTGTGAGGCAAAATGACTTTACATGTGGAGAGAGAGAGAGAGAGAGAGTTATTAGTATTGCATTGTGTTGTATGCTTTGGTTTGGTGGTTCTCTTTGGGGGGTTTTTGAAGTTTCTTTATCTAACAGCAACGTAAAGGAGACGACAAAGAAAAGAGGGTGGAGGACGGAGTCAGCGCAACTACTTTCTTCCCATCTGCAACTACTAGGAAGTAGGAACATAGAGGAGAACATCATTGCTTTTTTTTTTTTTTTTTGATTTTAAATCTTTGATTGGAGGGATATTTTTTTTTATAAGGGATTTTTTTTTTATTTAAATACAAGGGGAAAAGTGATTCTCAAAAATAAATAAAAAATACAAGGGAAAAAGTACCTAACAAAAATATTATACTTTTATCACTGACACATTAAATTCACAATTTTAAATATAAAAATTTAAAATTTTTATAAAGGTGTCATTAAAGTATTTGTTAGTACATTATTTTAGAAAAATTTTAATTCATGAGAAATATAAAAAAATTATCAAAAATTCAATTGTTTTCTCATAAAAGTTTTTAAAAATATTTTATAAACAATACTCTTAGAGTAACAGTTAACTTTCTCTTACATTTTACATGTTACTAATCTGAATTTTTTGCTTTTTTTTTTTTATTCAACATATATATTTAGGAAAATATGAGGTTTAAAAGGTCTAATTTAAAAGGGGAAAAGTTTGGGGTTTAATATGTCTCAATCATAAAATTAAGGATTTTTTGTGTTTGTGTGTGTGTGTGTGTGTGTGTGTGTTTTTTTTTTTTTTTTTTTTTTTGTACTTTCCCTTGAACATAATATATTATTTTTGTTTATTTCTTTGTCATTAAGGTAAAATGATCTTTCTTTTAATTAAAGGGGCAAAGGTTGTTGTATGGATGTTCATACGCATTGGAAAGCTCTAAGTGTGACCAAACAACACGTTACAGTTTCAAGGTCAAACAATAACGTCCTCAACTTTGACATTGTCATAAAGGTCCTTTTGGTGGGGTCTTTTCTAATTAATACTGGTCTGAGTTTCCAAGTGGATATTAAATTTTAGATTAAATTTAATTTAGCTCCTTGATTTTATTTCAACTATCAAATTAGTTTTTTTAAGCTTTAATTTTTATCAATTTAGCCTCTCATTTTGGTCAATTAAATCAATTTGGTACTCCTTCCAAATAAGTTAGCGAATGAAGTCATTTGAACTTTTTTTTTTTTAAGATACTCATTAAATAACAATATTTATTAAATGACATATTTCATAAATGTTTTCAAACAAATTTTTAATTAAAGAATTATGTGGAAACGACGTTGTCTTTTCCTTGAGAGAGTTTTATTACCAAACCAAAATATTAATCGGTTTTTGATGCAAACAACATTATCTATTTGCCAAAAATTTTGGACTAAATGATAAAAATGACTCACTGATGATAAATTTTCCAACAAGGGGCAACTTACAAATATAAAAAATTGAGCAGTCCTAAACCGACCCTAAATGATAATTTTTTTTGAGAGAGCCTCTTACATTTGTGTTCTTTTTGATGTCCAATAATCTTTTTACAAGAATTTGGTGGTAACTGAGTGGTAGAATTAAATTTACTCTTCTTCTCCATGGCAAAAATGTTCTTTTGTAGCCACTTTTTATCGTGATTTTGTTCTTCACTGATTCAACATAGCATCCACAAATGTGTTTCTTCTCGACATAGTAAATAAGTTTTATATATATATATATATATATATATATATATATAACTAGGATAGATTAATCCATTTTAATTTGCAAAAGTAATTATATACATTCTTTACTTTTTAATCCATTTTTCTAAGTTATTTCCTAAATTAAAACTCATTTTTTAAAGCTTTTCCTAGAGGGTATTCTATTTAGTTCAGTTTATCAAGGCTCTTGCTATTAAATAAGAGATTTGGATTTGAATCATGTTTATCAACGACGGCTCCATAGATTTTTTTAGAGGGTTCATTTAAATTTGTGTTGAAGAAGTAAGCAATGACCTCTTTGTAAATAATATATATATTTTTTTTTTAATTTCATTTTGATCATTAGGATATTAAGATAGATATTTTCTCATGGGTAGTAACTCATAATTTGAAAGAAGATTTTTTAAGTCAACACGAATTCTTTTAGAAGATAAATTTTAGGTAGGAGATGAATATTGTGAAAACATGTGATTTTTTTTATAAAAAAAATTTATTCATAGTACTAGCAAAAAAGAATAAATGATAACTATAAGTTCATTAGACATAATTTTTTTAGTATAATAAAAATATTAATTATTATTGCTAAGATTAAATCTTGGAAATCCTTAATATAATAAAGTTATTAATTATTGTTGTTAAGTGAACTTTAACTATTATTACTTAGAATACTTTAATTTATTATTTATTAGTTTTTGTCTTTACTCTTTTCAATTATTTTATTTAACAATTTAACTCGACTTTGAAAACTTATTGGTTTATGTAATTCATTAGAAAGAATTTCTGTTGTGTATTTTACATTATTCTATTAAAAATTCAACACAACAATAAAATCACTAAAAAAAAAATTGTCTTCACTTCTCACTTCCACTATCTATACTTAATTGTGTTTTAGTATTTACACTTTATTGTTCACTTAATTGTCTTTTAATCTTTTTCTGATTTTTAAAATAAACAAATTATTAATTTTTGTTGTTGGAAAGTCAGAAATAGATATATTTTTTAATTTAGCGTGTGGTGTGAAACTGAGAATCTTCTAACTCAATTGGTATTTCTTAATGTTTCCAATAAAGAAATCTACGGTACAATTCCTTCCTCTCATACTGGAACCACTAGATTATCAAAATAAAATAAGATAAAAACTCAGTGGCATAAATTATTTATTATACATTATAGAGGATGACTTTTCCCATTATATACATATTTTACATTAGCCTGCTCGATCATCAAAACAGCGACATTTTAAGTAATTGTGCCAAAAATTTGATGGCAAATATGTCATACTGAAAGTCAATATAAAATAGACTGACAAGAAGAAGTCTACCTCCTCTAAGTCTTCCACCAGTTTGTCAATTTGATGGAATAAGATTTAGAACTCAATGCTGACCTTACAAGGCAAGTTGAGTGCTTTAGGGGGCAATTAATTATAAGATAAAGACTTTAATATTATTATTCTTTATGCATTTGCATCACACACACTCATATATATATATATATATATATATATATATATATATATATAAAAGTAAATAATATCATTCTTGGAATAAACTATACAGTAACAAGTCAGGCGCACTATTTCTTATTTATTTCCTTAATGTTATTATATTTTTCCATATGTCATGTTATGATTATTCATTGGCCCAAAGGCCCCAAACCATGACAAATTGACGATCTTCTGATCCACTTAGTGAAGAACATGATTCTTTTTTTTTTTATTTAGCATTGTTTATTTATTTATTTTAGATTTAATATTTTTATTTTTTTATTTATTTTTTCTGAAAGAACAAATAGAGGCTGGTTAGATAGCCCTGGCCAGTGTTCACTGCGCGCATGGTACACGTAAAATATAATATTCTTAAATGATGTGCAAACATCAGGCTTATAATTCCCCTGAAAAGTAAGAAAAAAAAAAAAAAAAGAGAACGACTTTGAAAAGTAAACACAGAAAGAGTACTAACTGAAATAGCATCAGAATCCCTCTTTCCTCAAGCTTCCTGGAGTCTTTTTGGACTCTACAGAGGTTATTTACTTATTATATTTAATCAGTAAGAGTTGAACTTAAATGCCAAGCTTTAACAAATTTTTTTAGGGGTAGAATAGGTGGTGTTTACAAAATTAGGTACCATTTCAGACTTTCAGTGTAATAAGAGTATATTGAAATTTATTTCAGAGTGGCCAAGGAAAATGAGCATTTTTACTCATCCACCCACTGTAACGTTAACAAAATGCTATCGATATAATAAATTTTGCAACTTTTTTTTTCATAATTTTTAATGTAACAAATTGTGATTAGTCTAATATCACTTTCAGATTGAATCACTATCAACCTTACATATTTTATTCTACCTCCAATCATCACCTGCCATTTAGCCGCTGTGAAATTTGTGGTGTATGGTAATACTATACCATGAAACTTTTCCAACTGAATGCCTTGCACCTTATATGGATTATATGGAGGCCTGAATGATACTATCATGATTTGGGTTTTGGGCTATTTGCCAATGGCCTGGAACAACCATATTTTTTTTCCTTTTTAAAAACATTTTTACAATTAAGTTCAGAGGGATACAATGAATATTCACAACATTCTTAAGTGACATGAATGCCTTTAGTGATAAAAAATTTGATACATATGAATGTAAACTAAAGAATAACAAAAGAATTTAAGCTTTTTTGCTTTCAATCGTCAAAATTAGCTGAGTTCGTTTACCAATATTTAGGCAAATAAACAGGAAAGAGATGATACCCTGCAATAATCTTCTTTCAAAGACAATATTCTTGCTGCTAATTTTTGTTAGAAACTATATATTCTCATGTTATAACCTTGCCGCATTCTCTTTCAATCTCTTCCCTTGAAGGTCAAATCATAAAATTTTCTTCTTTCTTTAAGAAAACGGAAGGCTTATTTGGCCCTTAAAATGTTGTTTCATGTCAAACAAGCCATCGCCCTCTTGTATGCCTTCCTCATGAGTGAAAAATACAGCTCAAGAAATCAAATGCCTTATTAGTTGAGAAATTTGAGGATGTTTCTTGTTCATTGAGAAACTAACTTGCTTTTATAAATATGTATATCTTTTGATTGATACGTTAGACATGCAACCATTTCATTTGTATCTTGTAATTTGCTATTAATTTTACAAACGGTCAAGGAACTAGTTATTATAAGTGATAAATTACCAATTCAAAAATAAAACAAAAAATAACAACTTACTTACTTACCAATTGTTTTAAAAAAATTAAGTTATTAAAAAATGGTGAATTTAATCATTTTAAATCTAGTAATAGTGAGTTCTTTTGAAAGAGGGGAGAGAGGGCATAAAAAATTTGTCACAAAAACTTCTTGTTGTTACATCTCTCTCTCTCTCTCTCTCTCTCTCCTATATTACTATTGTATGAGGTTCCTCAAACGGTGTTTCACTAATCATCAATATATATATATATATATATATATATATATATATATAAAGGAGAGACCTCGTGCAAGAGTGCATGAGCTCTTGTCATGTGGCACTTTAATTTTGCATTTAGCATTTTTAATCTCTTTCATTCAATTTTTTTTAACTGTTACCCAATAGATTACAATAACTTATTTTTACTGTTACTTAAAGAGTGCATGAACTCTTGCCATGTGGTGCTTTAATTTTGCATTTAGCTTTTTTAACCTCTTTCATTAAGTTTTTTTAATTGTTACCCGATAGATCACAATAACTTATTTTTACTGTTACATAAAATATGGGCTATTATTGACAATTACTCTAAAAAATAGATTACCTTTTAAAAATAGACTAAACTTTATGAAAAGCCGAATCCTATTTATTACTTTACATATTATGACCTAGACTTGACCCTCCCCATGTGTAGGTGAAAGGCTTTGCATGTTGTAAAATCTATTCTTTTATATATCTCAATCTCCTTAGGAATCAAAAAGTTATGCTTCTATAATTTCTTTCCCAATATTTACATTTCATTTCAAAAAAGTATGATCATTTTCAAAATTTCATGTTCCTCTTAAATTGTTTATTTATTTATTTATTGTTGAATCCCAAAATATTATGTTCGTTTGAAGTATTTAGTTTAGCTCTCTAAAAACTATTTATACTTCAATAAAAAAAAACCAATTGTTAACCCACAGAAAAAATATTGATTTGTTGTTCAATCCCATAATATTATGTTCGTTTAAAGTATTTAGTTTAGCTGTCTCTATAAATTGTTTGTAATTCAATAAGAAAGGAAATTAAAAAATAATAATTGTTAACACACAGAAAAAAAAATATTGATTTATTTATTGAATCCCAAAATATTATATTCCTTTGAAGTATTTAGTTTATAATTCAATAAGAAAAAATTTATAAAAAAAAAACGTTGTTAATCCATAGAAAAAAAAACATAATAAAAAAAAAAAAAAACAAAACGAAGGAAGTATTTTCATATACCTTTTCCAAAGAAGGCGTATAATCATGTACAAGAAAAAGATTGCATAGATGTATTACACAAACATAGAGTTGTCAAAGAAATTTGGAGGTGGAAGTCAGGAGTAAAAAGTCTAATGACATAGTAATGATCCATGATACTGATAGTTGTAATAGAACAAGACTTAATAGGTGAATGGTACTAAACCTTAATCGTACTCGGGAAAGTAGTTCAAATGATAAATGTTTACAATGATCAACCCCTTCACTTATAAATGTTTTTTTCTCACTTGGTTGTTGGGCTTAATGGTGATGTTTTTTCTTTTTGCTAAACTAATGGTGATGTTGCTACTACAACTACTTTGCAAGAATTTGGGAGACATCTTCCCAACAAATGTCAGTGCATTGGATGAGCATACAACTGCGCTTACAGGTACTAATTTAATAATTGTTCATGATTGTTCTAATTCAGCAATTAGCTTGGTTAGAGTATCTATATGTATGGCTGTGACATGCCTAAAAGTGTATTGAATTTTCGCTTAGGCTAAAGTATAGTCACCCTTGATGTACTCATAAAACATGATAGTGATTAAAAAGAAATATTTTCTTTGACAAGTATTTGATCAAAATAAATTCTTAAAATTACCCATATGTGTTTTTCTTTTTGGTGTTTTGTCAAAGTTACATTAACACTTACGGCTTTTGCAAATTGAACAAAATGACTAGGATTCGCAATTTTGAAGCCCTGTCAACTATATGACTTTTTTTTTCGACATGCATATCAATATTTGATAAACATAAGAGCATTGATTGGATTTATTTTACTTTTGAAAATATGTTGCAACATTTCATATTAGCTTTTTTATTTATATTAACCACGTAAGGAAATAATCAATAAAGGAGGAGCTTATGTTGCATGTTGTAAGCCTTTGCTACCGCCCTTCTCCCCCTGTGTGTGTGTGTGTGTGTGTGTGTGTGTGTGTGTGTGTGTGTGTGTGTGTCTAAGTACTTAGTATTATTGAAGATTATCAAAAAAGAATGGGAGAAAGTCCCACATTGCTTGTAGGAGTCCGTGTCCAGTAGTTTAAAAGCCTTGCTAGCCTCTTCAAGAGTTAGGCCCTTTTGAAGATGCTAGTATTGTAAGCCTTTGTTACCACTCTTCTCCCTTTGTGTGTGTGTGTGTGTCTAAGTACTTAGTATTATTGAAGATTATTAAAAAAATAAAAAATAAAGATAATTTCTTATATACTATTTTAAAATAAATTTATATCGTGCGACATCAGCTAGTTGATTTAAAGGCTATTTTGTAATCTATACCCAACATATTGATGATGCTCTAAATTAAAATATATTCTATATTGTAAAAAAAAGTGAGGATTTAAATATCCTACGCCTATTATAGGACGTATCTTTAGCCTCCACAAAAAATTTATTTTGTGTAATAGGGATATTAATGTATCATCTATTTTTTCTCCAAAAAAAAAAAAAAAAAAAAATGTATCATCTATTTGACATGGGATATGTCCCCTCCCCCCCGGTTACACCCTTTAGTCTTCATAGGCAAGAGATATACCATTAGGCTCCAAGACTAGTACAACTTATTTATAGATAGAGAAAATTATTAGGTATTCTCAGAGTACTATAAATGCGTGCTCTCTCCTCTCACATGAATGGTGGCTCCCACTATGAATTTAATTAGTGAAACTCACTATTCATGTGAGATGAGGGAGTACGCATTTATGGTATTCCGAGAGTACACAATAATTTTCCTATAGATAGGGTTCACAAAGAGAATCATGCAACTTATTTATTACAGAAATGTGCACAAATTTAGTTGGTTGGAGAATTAATGAAATTGTTGTCATGAAACTATGTAATCATTTAATTACAGAGGAGAAATGATATGTCCACAATATATTTACAACAAATTCTAAGTGGTAAGTTATTACTGGTTGTTATTATTGGGGCAAAAAAGTAATCTTAGTGTTAAGTTCAAATTTGAACCAATAACAACTAACCACCTATAATTTGTTGTGAAAATGTTGTAAAAATATTGTGGACGTAGCACATCTCAATTACAGAGGTCTCTTTTTTTACCCTCCATTTAAAGAAAAAGATAAAATAATAACACACATAGAGGACTTTAGGGCCCTTAATCCACATCATGCAACTCATATGCACGGTAGCACAGGGCAGGGATGAAAATAAAAAATTTTATTCCCCCTTGTTAGTTATTATGCGCATTTATTGACTTACTTAGATTAATTAATCATAGCCACAATTACTAATACCAAATTCGAAAATCAATGAAACAAATTAAGACAGCATGCGAGTTTATAAAAATATAAAAAAAAATAAAAAATAAAATCAAGGGTTCAAATTCCTATCCTCCAACTATTAAAAAAAAAAAAAATGCAAGCTCAGTGACGAAGAGAAAAACAATCGAGAACCATTCCCAAAAGGAAAGAATACTCTAAGGGTACATCTACCCCAACTAAGGCAATTCATCATGAGAAGAGAAGTTTCACAATCTAATTCAAACCCTTGACCCTGGATGCTACTCAATAGTTTAACTTATTGATATTGCCCCACTCCAGCTCCAAAATTGCAGAACTCTTCAATATGAATACCTTTCACAAACCTCATTTGTGATCATGATTAGACCCTCCTTGAAGATTTTCGTGATTTCAGCTTTTGACCACCAAAATGTAGCAAGACCGCTGTTAGGGATGACAATGGGGCAGGTTTCCTATTTTCTACCCTCACTCCACTCCTGCTTCAAGGCGGATTTTCTTTCCCCTACCCTATCTTAGCAGGTATCCGTCCCTAGTCATACTCAAATTTGTCTTTTTTTTTTTTAATATATAGAATTTATCAAAAACTATCATTCATTAAATTAAAACTCATAAAATAGTTTTTTTTTTTTTTTTAAATCTAAAATTATAAAACATTCTCAAAGCATAGCAATGCAAATATTCAAATATTAAAAAACACAAATATATATATATATATATATATATATATATATATATCCCTTATAAAAAAAAACCAATAGACATCATAAATTTAAAGTTTAATTTTACATATAAACAAGATGGGTTTGGGGTTAGTGCTGGGGAAAAGTTAACCCTCGTCCTCATCCCATTTGCTTTGTGAGGTGGATGAGGCAGGTACACGCGGGTGCAGATTTAAGAATATGGGAACATGAGCTTTTAAACTCACAGGTTGATCAAACTTTAGGTTTAAATTTTTATTTTATTTTTATTTATCAAATGTATTGCATAGTGGTCGCATCTCTAAATCTTATGGAGTTATGTTTATTAGATAACTTTGATATGTTTTCGTATATGGCACGAAAACCTAGGCATAAATCGGCTTTAATTAACCAAGTTAGATTAAACTTTCATGATTTCAACCAATCAAGATCCTACCGAATTGAACACAAGTCATTATAAGTAAATTTTTGTAAAGGTTACAAGAAAATTTATTGTAGAATTAGCCAACACCTAAAAATACCAAATCGTCGCTATTGTACTATAACAATCAAAAACATTTTTTTAAATATCTTTTAGAATTTGGGCTTTTCCATATTGAAACATTGCAGAAAGTTCGTTTTATTAAGTGGGAATTGGAGAACCAATTAAACGTTGCATCAAAATTGTTGAGAAAAATTTATAATGGCTCAAACAAAAAACAAAGAAGGCTTCAATTGCATGATCCAGCTGAGTCACTCTCCAATGGTACAAGCTTCTCTTGTACAAGTGCTAGCATATGTCTGAATAGAAAAATGCTTTGTTAATATGTTGGAAAGACAACAGCATTGATTTGTTCTCTCTTGAACACTTAAGGGGCTAACTTAATTACTTATACCCTTTACTATTAAAAAATAATATTACCATTTCGTACCTCTTAGACACAAGGTTATATGCACCTTTTTTCTCTCAATTGTTTGAAGAAGGGCAAGTAAGAAATGTAATAGTCACTAAACCAATGATTAATTTCCAAACACCACATAATTGAAGGCTACTTCTTTTATTATAACTATTCCTCAAACTTAAAAGTTCCTTGTGTTGATAAAAAAAAAAATTGTCCAAAAGAGAATCTCTGTAATTCTAAAAAAAAAAAAGTCCCCCACACACTATATAAAGGCTTCAATGTTGCAATTAAATATGCAACTCATCCTCAATCAAACCCTTCTCCGACAACATATTTGAACAGTCTATGTCAAAAATCCCCTCCTCTTTTTACTTGCTAAACTTTGTTTTCCTTCTTCAAATTGCTTTTGGGATGGACCACAAATGTTTAGGTGCGCAAATTTATTCCACAATCAATGACCTTTATGGTTCAATTTGAATGAGCTTTCAGCTTATCTTACCTATCAAGTCTCTGCCACTGGTTTTGCACTAGGCACAAAGGGTCAAGGTGTAGATTACCAAAGAAATTCACATACTGTAATGTGAATTTCTTTGGCCAAATTGATTGTGATACTTGGTACTACGAAAGGAACCCACAAAATATGACAGATTACCAAAAAATTACTGAAAAGAAGGAGAGCGGTTGACCCAACTCGCTGGCCAAGCTTCTACTACCCCAAAAATGTTTTTAACTGGAGACTTGGATCTTGGTGACAACAACAAACTCTATGGGTCAGTTCAATGCACTAGAGACCTTTCAAGCATGGACTGCGATAAGTGCCTTAATGAATCAATTGGGTTGCTTCCAAAATGTTGTGATTCCTCTAAAGGGGTTCGGATATATAGTGGGACTTGCGACGTAAGGTTTGAGACTTTCAAATATTACTCTGAATGAATTTGGAGCATCCATGGAGAATTGTCTTCTAGATAATTTTCATATCAAAATGTGATGTGTAATATGAACCTACAGCTCTAAGATTGTGGGTGATGAACTGATGGAGGCAGTGGGTCAAACTCAGTTTATTTAAGTTTTAAGAGTCGAGCATTGTAATTTTCTGTTTTTTTAAGGGATGGGCTGTGCTCATGGTCCATTGGGTTCTATTTTAGTTTTATATAGTTTAGTTAATTAGTTTGGGCTTAGTAATAAAGCCTAAAGAGTCCAAGTTCAAGTCTTACTATGAGTTTAAAATAAAGTTGTATCTTCACTAGGAATAGGTATTTAAGTCTTCTATTTAAAGGATTGTAAAAAAAAAAAAAAAATTTATTTAAAGGGTTGTAATACTTTCTATTAAAGAATAATATATTTTCAGATTTTAGAGCTATGAAGCTTTCTTGAGGTTTGTCATTTGTGTGACACAACCTTCGTCGAGGGATGATGCCAAAAAAAACCTTAGGCGTGATGCTATGTTACTGTTCTCAAGTTATTGTTCACATCTATAGAATATCAACCCAAATCTTGATTTTCACCCTTTATTTAATCCTCGAACCCTACTATTATTCCTTTACCCCATTGAAAACCCTATATTATTCTTATTATTTTCTAGCCTACTACCCACCAAAACCTAATCCTAATAATTGATTAGAGCCCCAGCCACCCAAATTTAACTCTGATTTGTCAAATATGATTTTGCTTTGTTCCCCCTTGTCCTACGTGCGTCATGAACTTTTGCACTTTAAGATGGTTGGTGATGAACTTCTGTCCTTTGCATGCGTTAAAATTTTTATCCAAACTGGTGCACAATTGAATAAGATATGGTGCGCAATTCCTTGGTTTTATTTTGCACTAGTCTTTTTTAATGAGGATTTAGGCAATTTATACACTCAGATTAAAGAACATCTGAAATTGCCTTTATTATTGAAGCGGGTGATCATATTCTGAATATGTATGGCACATTACTTTTTTCACATTTTCTATTTAAATTTGTGTAAATGTTTACAACCCTTGCCTCTTTCTCTGTTCATATTCTCGGGCTTTCTATATTGCTGCAAATGTCACACGTTTGACAAAGGAATTACTATTAGTGCTTTTGTTGAGAAAGTTTCAAAGATAAGGTGTTATTGTGAGAATAGGATCAATGGTGGTAAATGGTAATTGTATCTGATAGAGAAATCTCTATTAAAGAAAGAGCTACTAGTGAAGTTGAAAGTTTATCTTATGAGAGTTTTAAGTCACAGCGGCAGACGTGCAATTTCCACATAAATAAAACGCATTTTTACAAACAGCTAACCCAAATGAACACTTAGTTCAGTCAAGTTGTATAAGCAACTCATGGTACTAAAATAAAGACAAAGTAAACTAATTTATAGTCAAACCGCTATAACTTTTATTAAAAAAATTAACATAATTACATATTTTGAAAATGTAATAATTGAATTGCATATTATTTATGTCTTAATATGCATGTTAAATTTTATGCTAATCAGGTGTTATTTATTATTCAATCCAAAATTTAATTTTTTATGCGTAATTTTAAACTACTAAAATTAACTTAAAATTTAAATATTGAATTAATGAAATAAATATTAAATTTTGATCTTTTAAAAAATTTTCAAGCATAAAAGATATAAAAATAAAATAAAAGTGCCGATGTCTCATGAGTTACTATCTTGGTCTCATATCTCTTAAGGTAAACAAATTAATGTTGACCCGTACGTGACCCGCTCCATGTAACTACTATGCGATTTCCAAAAGCCTAAAGTCTATTTTACTATGCGATTTCCAAATGCTTCGAGAATGCTAGAACATGCCACTGTTGTTCAACCTATCATAAACAAATTCCAACAGGCCATGTTGAATGATAAAAGTTTGATCTTTTTCGTTCTCCAAGGATACTTTTTTGAATGTAGAATGCCTTTTAAGGTCAGTCAACTTTCTATAGGTCTCAGACTTGGAAAATAACTTGATCATGACTCTAATAGTAAATAGAGTCATGACTCATGAATCACGAGTCATGATCCAAAAAAAATGTCTCATGACTCATGAGTCAACAACGCGAAGGTATACTTTTTGTTGGTGTGAATGCTAAATTTAACAAATTTCATACGTAAAATTCGTATACTAGAAAATAACATGTTGTATATGGGTTCCGGTTAGTACAATAAGTAAAGTTTTTGATAGTTGAATAAAGGTGAGTTTGGTTTGGTTTTTTAAAACCGAGCTTTTTGGAAAAGTGAAGTTTTCAAAAAGTGCAGAATGAAAAAGTGTTTTTTCAAAAAGCTACGTATTCGGTAAAAGCTGTTAAACAATGCTTTTTGAAAAAGTTGAGTGTTTAGTTAGCACTTATAAAAGTAACAGTTTGAGGGATAAATTACCAAAAATGACAATGTATATATAAGAGAGTTTATTTTATACTTAAATCAACTACTTCATATACTTAATAAAAAAAACTAATTAATAATAATAATAATTGTAGGGACTAAAGGCCCAAATATAAATGTTAGGTCGTGGGCTTGACCGAGGAGGCACAATTATCCGAAAACAGTAAATAACGAAGAAAATGCATAGCTACAGGCCTCGCAAGTATTTAGCGGGTGTGTAAACGTAGAAGAGTTGTCCAAGGAGGATTACATCCTCGGATAATCAAAGAGAGAGCCAGGATATGCATTCTGGCATTTATTATGATATTTTAAGAGATTCTTCTGATACAGAAGCATCTGGTAAGCACATAGGACAAGTGGAAGCAGAATGATATTATATAGAAAGCTGTTACTACCGCATTAATTGCCTTGCAGCTAACTTTCTGGCCGCATTAAAGAGAAAGAGATGTCTGAACAGTGATTCTCAACCTTTACAGCTGCCGTGTGAAGACTTCAAGGCGAGGTTGATGGGACAAGTATCAAGGAAAAATCATTTGACCAGCACGTGTGAGAAAATGGAGTATAAAGAGAGAGAAAGGGAAGGAGAAGGGGGATCGAAGAAGCTGGGGAGAGAAACAGTTGTGGTAGAGAGAGAAAAAAGATACAAAGTTGTAAACATTCAAGTAATTATATAACTATCCTCCTCAGACAGAGCCGAGGACGGTTTTCTGTAATAGCACTACTCTATTTCTATTTACCTGGTTATCGAATATATCTGGATAATATTTGGTCTCACTTAAAGCCCAGTCTTTTTAACTCACTCTCTATAGATTCATTGCTAGGACTTTTTGGGCCTGAGTCCGTCCATCTCGCGGGCCTAGCATTCAAAACTGTGTCCTTATCGAATATATCTGGATAATATTTGGTCTCACTTAAAGCCTAGTCTTTCTAGCTCACTCTCTATAAATTCATTGCTAGGACTTTTTGGGCTTGAGTTCGTCCATCTCGCGGGCCTAGCATTCAAAACTGTGTCCTTACAATAATAATAATAATAATAATAATAATAATATATTATTGGTATTAATTTAATAATGTTTGGGCAATTTTTCTTTTTAGTGTCATAATTATTTAATGACTTCTTATCAATATTAATTAAATCTAAATAATTTTCATCATCATGAAGCACAAAATGAAAATGAAAATGAAAATGTAAAAAGACGATAAAATATACACCAATAATTCAAGTTTAAATTGTACTACATAAAAATGTAAAAAGATGATAAAATACATACCAATAACCCAAATTTAAATTGTACTACATAAAAATGTAAAAAATTGTACTACATGAGTTCTGCTCCAGTTGATGCAACATCCATAAACATTCTATCAAGTTGTTGTAGATTCTGTAGGCCTTTATGTCAAATTTTTGAAGCTTTGGATACTTCCTACAAAATGTAATTGTCATTTCACTTATATTACAATAATATACATAACTATTTCAAACTAACTACGTATTAATAAAATACTCAACTCACCTTCAACTTCATGTCCCACCAACCATCACTAGCATCAATTGTTCCCTTCACTGCATCCTAACCTAAACTTATGTCAACATCCATCATCAAATTTTCCCACACTCTCCAATATGCTTTTAATACATCCCACCTACTTTTTAATTGGCCCTTATCATAGTTTAGACCACTCTCATCACAGAATTTGATCACCAAATTGCTCCAACCTTTGGCACTTAAGGCAGCAAAGATTCTTTTATTCCCAGTTTCAATCTTTTCCACACAAAGGTTACAAAAAGTAGTTGTCCAACTTGGATCTCCCCATAATGCTCTTGCTTTGTTTGCCTCGGAGTTGGAAGTGGTGTTTTTACCCATCTATAGAGTTAAGCAACCATAAGAAATGCAAAAAATAGAATTCATAATATTCCAATCTAGTGAACTAGTTACAGACGTGATCTAATAAATCCAAAAGATTGCTAGGCATCCAAGTCATGTATAGCCAAGGACGGACCTAGGAATTCAAGCTGTGGGAGGGCCGGAGAAAAGTGAATATTTTTTTTTTAAATTCCAATACGCATCCATATAATATTAACAAGCTATCAACCAAGACAAATACACAAAAATCATTGTTTCTTAATATATTAGGATACAATCACCTACCAAGAAAAACAAAAGACACAAAATACTATTGTTTCTTAATACATTATCTATAAAAAGAGAACTCAATGCTATTTTATAAATTTATCTAATGTCAAATTACTAGTTATAGTATAATGAGTTAACAACAAGCACAAGTGAAGCACTGTTATCTTCTTGAATTTGTGTGACAATTTAGTATATTATATGATTTGTCTTTGTCATTTGTCTGTCTTTATCTCTTTTTTCTGTCACTCACCCAGTCCCACTACCGGTGCTATGAATTTATTATGCACTATCAACAAACACTTTTCCTAACTTTACCATTTTTATTCCTTGAAAGATGAATCACTGTTCAGTCTATTCCTTTTTCTGTCACTTGTCCCAATTTTATTGCCCAACCACCAGACAACAAACAGTCAAACACTTATATATTTTCTAATTTCTATAGACTCTACTCTCTCTTTTATGATCTTTTCTATATAATATAAGAGACAGAATCACAATCACAGAGAGACAAGACTCACAACTCACAAAAACAGAGTCTCAATGCCAAAAAGCCCAAAAAAAAAAAAAAAAAAAAACACAAGCACAAATTCATATATTCAATCCACAATCACCATCATCACTCATCAGTAAAAACTAAAAACACAAACACCATAAGCATAGATTCTGAGATTCACAAACACTATATTAGGCTTTGAAAGATAGATTAAATACTTGAGTGTGAATTGTGAACTGTGAAGGCTAGAGCAACGAAGCTGGGTTGGGCAAATCAAGCAATCGGCGGCAAAATGCAGATGGGTCTTGCTGCGTTGTGGCTTGTTGCCAGTGGCCGTTTGGGTCTGCGTCTGTGAGATGGGTTTTGTGGTGGCAGCGTGGGCAATGAGATGGGTCTTGTGGTGGCAGCAGCATCACGGCGTGGGCAGCGGCAAGATAGGTCTCTCTCGCCTTTCAATTTCTCTCTATCTCGAGTCTTGACTAGTCTCTACTCTCTAGGTCTCTCTCGCCTTTCACTTTCTCTATCTCGCACTCTCCCTTCATAATTTTTTTCTTTTTCTCTTTCATTTTTCCGTTTGGACCTCTGGGTTTACATTTGATGGGTTTTACTCTTTTTTTCTTTTTTTAAGATTCATATGGCTGTCCGCTGGGTTAATGTCATAGGGGCCCAAGATACAAGTAAAGGGGGGCCCAAGTCAAATTTTTTTTTTTGAAAATTAACTTGCTAAATTTTTTTTTTGGGACCCGGGGGGGGGGGGGGGGGGGAGGCCGAGCCCCTTTTGGCCCCCACCTGGGTCTATCCCTGTGTATAGCTATACAAACCTACTTATATTATAGATGAAGTCATGGTTCAAATAAGCAAGAAGCTACAACTGCATCAATTTCACCTTAAAGTGAATATATTACATAATGCATAGTAGCAAGGAGGTAAAGGTCAAAAGAACCAAGACAAAACAAATGGAGATCAACTTTTGAAGTTTCAGTGACAATGATACCTCTTTTATTCATGAAATTCTAGAAAATGTGTAATAAATGTTGCTCCCTATTTTAATATTGTTTGTGGACTTGTGGTAATAAGACAAAGGAAAGGAAATTATATAGGGTAAATAAACCATGAGGCAAAATCTGAGAGATATTTTTCTTTCCCACTCCCCACTTTTCTCCTCACATCATTTGGACTCTAATGTATGAGAAGGTATCTTATGTATTCATTGTTCTTCTAGCAACGCATAAGTTCTAACTAACTATATCAACTAACTCTAATGCCACACAAGACTGATGTAAACATATCACTAATACAAGTAATACAAGTATATCTATACTAAAATACAAGTGTACAATGCCAACTAATCAAATACACCATTATCTAAAGCACAGACACATTATACACTTAGGCTGCACTGGCGCATGCACACCTCATCAGTTGCACACGCATGCCCCATCAACAGCAAACACACCCCACATCAGCAGCCCACGCACACCTTGCAGTACCTCACCATGCAGCAACACACGCATGCCTCATCAGCACCACACGCACTCCCCATCAACACTTTACACACATATACACCTACACACTCTTAACACTAAGATGTGACACACTAACATGTATTTGCATCCTCAATATAAAAGCATATAGGCTCCATGGCACATCTTTGACACATTCTAGTTACCAGAACAAATATTTTGTTATTTCCTTTATCTTCAAGTTTACAACTACAGCCCATTGGTTTTGAACAGTTTAGCGAGAGTTGTATTTTCAAGTTTACACACACCTTCTCCTTCCCCTTCCTATTGGTACCAGTAGACTTTTTTTTTCCACCCTTAATTTGCAATTTTGGTCTATTAAAACCAGCAGCATTAGAAACACACTTCTCTTTTCCCTTCCTTTTGCTACCACCAATAATAACACTCTCAGGTAAGTTATGAGTAAATGGTATGCAATCACTATCAATCTCTTGACTAACAGTGTATAATACCACACTTTCTACACCTTTATGACAGTCAACCATCTTCATCACATCTGGATCTGTTTTTATCTGCACAAGCCCTTCATCCAAATTCATGCCAACTTGTTTGTAATAAACTAAATCCCCCCTTTTATATCCATATGACTTCAAACTGCTCTTAACCTCAATAAAAGACATACAAACCCTATCATATCCCATACCATGAATTGATATGTCACCACCGACATAAATTAACCCATTCAAATTCTTGAACCTTCCCCTGTGGTGAATCTCAAATATTAAATCACCTTCTTCCATGTTTTGGCTGTATTTTTTTCTTCATTAAAATATTCTAGTCAAAAACATGCTTTCAATATTACAAGTGGGACAAAATTTATTCTATACAGAGCAGGGACCAATTGAAGACACCACCTAAGTCAATATAAACACATAATAATATTCTATAACAGTGTTAAAAAAAAAAAAACCCATCCATGATTAAAAAATTCAAAAAGCTACCAAATATTAAATTCCCTAACTACTAGTTCTAATACTCATCAGTAACACAAAACCGGCGAGAGAGTGAGAGAGTATGATAAGCAAGAGAGTGATAAACGAGAGAGTGGGAGAGTGCAGGGTTCAAACACAAAAACCTTCTAGAAATCCGATAAGACAGATGCAGCAATCATATGAAATTTAACACAAAACCATATTTATATCTATATCAATCTGAACCCAAAGCAACTATGCATCCAAACATGACAATTTTTTGTCATAAATTAAAAGGTGACTTGAACATGGAAATATCACATAACTTTGAAAGACAGAGCATCCACAAAAGAAAAAAAAAATATAAAGCATGTACCCACAAATTTTTTCAGTACTCGGCAAGAGAACAAATAGATCATTAGTAAGAACAAAGCATGCACAGATCTGAAAAATTTTCAACTATTTCAAAATCTTTGGTGGTACCTGGTGGTTTTTGGTAGCAGATCAGTGTTGCTTGGTGTTTTGTTGATCAAGACTCTACCTTCAAAATGTATTTCTCAGATCAGATTAGACATAAATAAATTTTTTTTAAAAAAATACAGAGAAATGCGCGTTGAAGAAGACGAAGAAAGAAGAAGAAGAGGAAGAAGATTCAACGGATGACAAAGGCAAGAGAGACTTTTACCACGTAGAGGCTTGTAGCAACACCAAAAGGGCAGAGCAGAGAGAAGAGAGGATGGTGTTTGTGCGTACCAAGAAGGAGGTGGTTGGGCCTGACTCTCTCTTGTTTGGGCTCAATTTATTTGTGACGTGGGTTTTGTTTTTCCTACAACGGGGAGCTCAGTACATGGAGGCCCATCTCAGCCCACTTGCTTCCCGATCACTCTGTTCTCCTTTCTGTACCTCTTTCTTCTTTCTCCCCTCTCCCCTCTCTCCTTTCCAACCCCCTACTTCTTCACCGCTCTCTGTTATTTATAGCTTTCACTGGGTGGAGGTGTTATGATTATTCCTATCAATGGTGGAAGAGGGGGTCCAATGTTATCTTTGTTAAGTGGGAAGTTGGTAGTTGAGCAGCAAAGTGGCTTGGGAACTTGTTCTTCGTGGCTGTGTTATGCACGGCAACGTCTACTGGGCGTTTTGCCGACCAATCCGAACACCATACTTCGCCGTGTTCAAACACTTAGGATAACATAAACTACTGCCCATGGTCGGGTAACTGCCGGCCAAGTGACAATGAAGGAATATCGTGTGCAATGGAGCTTCCATCAGTAATACAAAACCTGATTGTGAGCTCAATACTGCCCGGCCCGGCCCAGTTCATCAGGGGATGTTTGGGCCTCATGTGCTGCGTTGTGATGAGTTATGCTCGGCCCTAATGAAGGCTTGGGCCAGGACCGTACAATAGCCCCCCCTTGATTAGCATCCGCTTGTCGGGGGCGAATCAAGGTGGCCCGGGTGCTCCTTTTGCCGTTTAAAGTGGAAGAGTTTTTGATACTGAAAGGTTAGTAGGCAAAATTTTAATGCGCCCTGAAAAGGCGCGTCATTCCAACCAGCGGCTCTACCCATCATTACTGCCTGGCGGTTCGCGAACCGAGGCGCTACAATGTGAAAAGCTGCAACCGTTTCCCGCTCCTTCTCTCTTCATTAAATGATGCTCATCATTGCTTTCTTCACGCCTATAAGTATCCCATTCTAAGTCGTTCCAATATTTTTACTCCCCTCAATTCCTGAATTCCCTCTCTGCCGAGCATTCATCTGAGTGGTCATTTCCCAGCCCAGAACACCCCTTTCCTATAATCCCAAGTAAGTTCTCTGCCTCTCCCTTCTACTTTTATCTCTTCCTTTAGCTTCCATTTCTTAGTTTCCATACTTTTTTAGAATGGGTTACGCCCATCTGTTGAACACCGAAGCATCTTTAGCCTCCTTCAGGCGGACATTCAACATCCCAGAGGATGTGAATGTTGCGTACTGTCACGAGAGCGAAATCGCTCTACACAAAGGACCCAACGTTGCCTTTTTTCCTTTAATGGCCATTCTAGAGGGCGGGGTTAGGTTTCCCGTGAACCTCCTGATACTTAGCACCCTTAGGTTTTACGGGCTGTCTCCCGAGCAACTTCCTCCCAATTTTTACCGGGTAGTTAGTTGCGTTGACCGATTGAATCAGATTTATGGTCTGCAATTGGATCATAATGACGTAAATCACATGTATAGCTTGTGCGGTAGTAAAAGGACCAATTATTATTTGAAGGTCAGAGATATGAGGGTACGGCTGATCTCCTGCCTACCCGATTCCAATAAAAATTCTGCAGGGGAGTTTGTCCGGGTGAGCGGCAACTGGTTTGCCGATGATGCGCCCTGCCCCCTTTCTCGGCGTGAAGTCGGTTCGTACCGCACATCAACCTCCCCCTCACTTCTCCCTTTATTATTATTGTTGCCCTCTTACTTTCTCCCTATTTTTCATCCTGGTCTTGTTTGCAATGGGGTCTGATTCATTGTCTACTTCTTTTACAGACGGAAGAGTGTTTACGCCAGACATCAGATCAGTGCACGTGAGGGACCTCAATTTCGTGCTAAGGTCTGAGATTTTTGTTCACACGGACGGGCAACTCCGGGCATCCCATCTAATTTTGGGCTGTGTACCCGCCTACCGGACTTGGCAGCCGTTCTCTCAGGCTCTTTTGGTGGACAGTCCCCTGCTTTCTTACATTGACGTTCGGCACGCCCACTTCCTACCCCCCACCCTAACCGTAGGAGAGGCCCGAGATATCGGCCCACGCTACACTACAGCCGACGACCTCCCCCCCGTCCGAGACGAATCAGCTGAAAGGGTTTCTCGGTCACTAAGGGAACGAGCACACGTTCCAATCGAACAAGGCCACACTGAGTCCGGACTACCCCGAACCCACATTGCCGAAGATATCCGAACCGCCACCCCCACTGACGAGATGGTTACCAGAAGGACGCTGACCGTTGACCGTTTCCTTCCAGGCCCGAGGCAATAAGGCCAGCCGCAACAAACCCGGACCCGAGATCGTTCCCCTCCCCCACCTACTAGACAGAAGAAGAAGCAACGTGTTGAGGATCCCCCTCTCGGGAGGCAAGGTGACGCCTCCTCCAAGACCCCTCCCCGCCCCTCAGGCGGGATTGTGATACGCGAGCCAGCCGGTGGCTCCCAACCGGCCACCCGGGGAGTTGCTGGGCGGGCCTCCTCCTCCAGGCAGGCGCCCGGCTGGCAACCGACCTTCTTGTTGGGGAATGAGCCCCTGCCGGCCACCGCAAGCCTACGGCTATGGGCACAAGGAGAGGGTGGCCGAGTGGCTGAAAGTTTAGCAAGTGGTCTGATGCTGCCCGCGGACGTCCAGTTTTTCCGGGACGGCACTGAGGAGTCCATAGCTAAGCGGCTCCAATGGCACACCGTAGCGGTGGGTTTTATCGTCATGTCCTCTCTCAATTCAATTAGCATGTACTTACCTCTTTGTTTCCCTTTGAACTCACCGATACTATGTCGCAGGCCGCGCAAATTACTCATATGCTCGGGGAGAGGATGAACGAGCTGGCCGAGGACGCCGAGCGGGGGAAGGCGCTTAGGGAAGTGGCTGCTGATACGGCACGGGAGAGGTCCACAGCTGCCGAGAACGCCGAGAGGAGGGCACAAACGGAGGAGAAGGCTAAGCAGCAGGCCGAGAGGAGGGTATCCGAGCTGGAGGAGAGGTTAAATGAGTCAGAGCTGAAACTTGCACAAGCCGAGAGCCTGGCAATGGCGCGTGCTGACGAAGTTGCCGATCTTAAGGCGACCTTGGAGGCGTGTGAAGAAAAATGGTACAACGAGGGCTTCGCGGATGCTGAGAACTCCGTGGAGCCCGTCGTTTCGCAGGCCAGGGCTCACGGCTTTCAGGAAGGTTGGCTGGCCGCCCTACGAGCAGCTGGTGCGCCCGGGGATTCTCCACTCTGGATCCCTGAAAACATTCCTCGACCTACTTCTCTCAATCCGGTCCAGAGCCAAGCCATTCCTGCCGATGAGGAGGACACCCCGAGTATGAGGGAGCTGGTCCGGGCAATTGATACTCATGTTGAAGACCTCGATTTAGAGGTATCCAGCGCCCTCAATGCTCCTGGTGATGAAGAGTTTCAGCAACCCCCCACCGAGGAGAACCAAGGACGGGACATGACAGGCTCATCTCCACACTCCCCGCTCAGCCCTGCGACTTAATCTACTCTATTTAACCTTCATTTACTTCAAGTACCTAGGCACCGGGTTGTGGTGACTGAACAATTTTTAGGCTCATCGTACTAGATTTACTCTGTTTGCCTAGACGCCGGGTTGTGGCGTCCGTACAATATTTTACTTTTTGGATTTTACTTTTTGGTTTTATTTGTACTTATTCCGGTCTGTTTAGCTATTAAAGTGTTTAATCTGATTGTTGCATGCTCGTACTCATTACATACTCCCAAACGCTCCGTTTTCAACTTGATTGTGCCGTGAAGGCGGTTAGAATTTGTTCGTCCATACCCTCGTATGATGGTTTAGTCATTGGATTTGATCATTTGGGGACAAGGATCAGTTCGGGGCGATCATTGCTCGGAAATAGATTTGCTCGGCGAATGGATTGTGCCAGGAATATTCTTCTGCATTTGGGAATTTCCCTTGTGAAATTCTACCTTTATAGTGACCATATCCGAGCCAGGGACAGGCTTACATTTTTTTAAAATTTTTTGTTTAGGTCCCCATATGCCCGGCGAACGTGATCTAACCGGCGACATGTTTTTGTCCTCAGAAATTTTTTGATTAGGTTTCCACCTGTCCGGTGAATGTGAACTAGCCGGGGACAGGTTTCCGTCCTTAGGAATTTTTCGTTTAGGTTTCTGCCTGTCCGGTGAAAGTGATCGAACCGGGGACAGGTTTCTGTCCTTAGAAATTTTTCGTTTAGGTTTCCGCCTGTTCGGTGAAAGTGATCGAACCGGGGACAGGTTTCTGTCCTGAGAAATTTTTTTGTTTAGGGTTCCACCTGTCCGGTGAACGTGGTCGAACCGGGGACAGGTTTCTGTCCTTAGAAATTTTTTTGCGTTTAGGATTCCACCTGTCCGGTGAACGTGGTCGAACCGGGGACAAGTTTCTGTCCTTATAGGAGGAGTTTACCGGAGGGCAAAACTGCGCCCACTACACATCCCTGTGTCCACAATAAACAAAAACGAACTCAGGATAACAAAAGGATTCATAGTTTCTTTTAAAACTCCTCAACAATAGAATTTCTTCAGGTTATGAACGTTCCATGGCCGTGGAAGTGGTTTTTCGTCTAAGCTTTCCAAATAATAAGCCCCCTCCCCGGCTATTGCGGTCACCCTGTACGGTCCTTCCCAGGCGGCAGCCAGCTTCCCGGCGTTAGTATCACGCATGTTTCCAACAGCTCGCCGCAGAACTAAGTCTCCTGCACCGAACTCTCTTGCCCTTATCTTTTGGTTGTAGCGGCGAGCCATCTTCTGCTGATACTCGGCGAGCTGTATTAGGGCGGTGTCTCTGAACTCTTCGAGCAGATCTAAACGCTGTGCCAGCAATTTCTCGTTCCGGCCGGTGTCAAAACCCCTCACCCGTGCACTGCATAAATGGACCTCGGCTGGGATTACGGCTTCTGCCCCGTAGGCCATGGAAAAGGGGGTTTCCCCAGTAGACCTCCGGGGTGTCGTTCGATATGCCCACAAAACGCTAGGAAGCTCCTCCGCCCATCGTCCCTTTGCTCCGTCAAGTCTCTTCTTTAATCCGCTCATAATCGTCTTGTTAACGGCCTCGGCCTGACCATTGCTCTGAGGGTAGGCCGGTGTCGAGTATCTGTTCTTGATGCCCAGGTTGTTGCAAAATTCGCGAAATGCCCGGCTATCGAACTGCAACCCATTGTCTGATATGAGACAGTACGGCACCCCGAACCTGGTCACTATGTTTTTCCACACGAACTTCTTAACATCGGTGTCTCTAATGTTTGCTAATGCCTCAGCCTCAGTCCATTTGGTAAAATAATCCACAGCTACGAGGACGAACCTCCGGTTTCCCGTAGCCCGGGGGAATGGACCGATGATATCCAGCCCCCATTGGGCGAAAGGCCAGGGACTGCTGACAGGGTTGAGGGGTCCTGCCGGTTGATGGACCGAGGGGGCGTGCCTTTGGCATTTCTCACATTTCCGTACGTACTCGGCGGCATCTTTTTGCATTTGCGGCCACCAGAATCCTTGGGTGATTGCCCGGTGAGCCAACGAGCGTCCTCCCACGTGACTGCCGCACACCCCATCATGTAACTCAGTCAATAGTTCGTGCACACGACTGGGGTGTAAGCACAACAGGTACGGTCCTCCATAGGATCTCCGGTACAATTCCCGATCCGGTGACAACCAATACCTGGCTGCTACACGACGAATCTTATCGGTTTCCTTGTCATCGTCCGGAGTCTGATTATCAGTCAGGAATTCAATGATAGGGTCCATCTAACAAGGTCCGGCACGGGTAATGCTTTCAACGCCCACTACGGGGCCGGTAGCTTCCCCGACTCCTAGGATGCTGGGTTCCCGTACAAGTTCCACCTTGATCATCCGTGGCACATTCTCGGTTAGTGCCGAGGCCATGTGGCCAGTGAGTCTGCATGTCTGTTTTGTCCTCGGGGAACCTGAGCTATTTTTGCTGTCCGGAAATCTGCCATGACACTTCTTGCCAGCTGCAAATACCTCCTCATTCTGGGATCTTTGGCTTCAAAGCTTCCCTGCAGCTGGTTGACAACCAGCCGCGAATCCGAGTATACTTCGACGCTCTTTGCTCCCAACCTAGAAGCAGTTCTCAGGCCGGCAAGCAGGGCTTCATATTCTGCTTCGTTATTGGAAGCTTTGAATCCGAGCTTGAAGGAATGTTCCAACCAAATCCCCTCTGGTGTGATCAAGACAATCCCGGCTCCGGCCCCTGTTGAGCTCGAGGCACCGTCCACATAGACCTTCCATGGTGGGCAGAGTACCTGGCAAACCGCTCCCCCTCCATCCCTGAGAGAGAACTCGGCTACAAAGTCGGCCAACACCTGACCCTTAATCGAATTCCTCGGCCGGTATCTTATGTCGAAGGCCCCAAGCCGGGTCCCCCATTTAGCTATCCGACCTGTGAAGTCTGATCTTCTCAATAAGGACTGCAAAGGGTACTCGGTTAACACATACACGGTATGGGCTTGGAAGTAGTGCGGCAACTTTCTAGTACCGTGCACTAGGGCCAACACCAGCTTTTCCAAGGGCAAGTATCTGGTTTCCGCATCGACCAAGGTCTTGCTAATGTAATATACGGGTCGTTGTGTATCTCGGATCGTTAAGAGCACGGCGCTGGCCGCATGCTCTGAAACCGAGAGGTACATATATAAGTCTTCTCCGGGTAATGGTGCGGTTAGTACGGGGGCCCGTGTCAGGTACATCTTCAAGTCATGGAATGCTTCGTCACACTTCTGGTCCCATTCAAACCCTCTCCATTTCTTTAGTAGTTGGTAAAAAGGGCGGCACCGGTCGGCAAACTTTGAGATGAATCGGTTAAGGGCGGCCAACATCCCGGTTAGAATCTGCACCTCCTTTGGGCTCCTCGGGGGCGTTAAATTCATCACGGCCCCGATCTGGTCGGGGTTGATCTCTATTCCCCGTGTATTGACCAGATATCCCAAAAATTTCCCTGCTCCCACTCCGAATACACATTTTTCAGCATTGAGGCGCAACCGATGTCCCCTGAGGATTTCAAAAACCCCGAGGAGATCCTTACTGTGTCCGGATTCGCGTTTGCTTTTGACGACCATGTCATCTATGTATACTTCCACCGTGTGCCCTATCTTATCACGGAACATCCTCGTCATCATTCGCTGATAGGTTGCCTCGGCATTCTTTAGGCCGAACGGCATCACCGTGTAGTGATAGTTGGCCTCCGGCGAGATAAATGCCGTCTTCTCCTGATCCTCAGCTGCTAGGGCTATTTGGTGATAACCCTGGAATGCATCCAGGAAGCTCATCCTGGGGTGTCCGCATGTGGCGTCCACAAGTTGGTCGATCTTGGGCATTGGGAATGGATCTCTCGGGCATGCTCGGTTTAAATCCGTGAAGTCTACACAAACCCTCCACGTGCCGCTCTTCTTCTTCACTACCACCGTGTTTGCCAACCAGTCCGGGTAGAAGACCTCCTTTATTGCCCCCGCTTCTTTCAGTTTCTTTACTTCCATTTTTACTGCCTCGACGTGCTCCTTCGCCGATCTTCTCGGCCTTTGTCTTTTAGGGGTTATGGTCGGGTCGGTATTGAGACAATGAACGATGAAATCGGGGTCCACTCCGGGCACCTCGTACGGGCTCCAAGCGAATATATCAACATTCCGGACAAGAAGCAGTAACATCTCCACCCTTTCCTCGTCCGTCAAGCCGGCCCCTATTTGGAAGTACCTTGACTCATCTGGTAACAGTTTCACTCTGATCAGTTCCTCTGTGGGACTAGCCCCCGCTTTGCCCGAGGGCCGCAGTAATTGCTATGAAGGGGCCCCTTCAGGTTGACCCCCATTCTCGGTGGTCTGACCCTCCCGGTTCACTGCTGCAATAAGGCACTGTCTGGCCTTTCGTTGGCTGCCCCTTACCACTGCGATGCCTTGTTCGGTCCGGAACTTGATTTTTACGTGAAGGGTGGACGGCACGGCCCCCATTGCATGGATCCATGGCCTCCCAAGAATTGCGGTGTAGGGGGAAAATGAAGCGACCACTATGAACGTCACTGTGACTTCCTTGCCTTCCAAAACCACGGGAAGGGAGATTTGCCCCTCTGGAACCACTACCTGGCCGTCAAAGCCGATCAGGGGCGTGTCGTACTTCGTGAGATCCTTGACTTTCAGCCCGAGCCCCCTGTACAGGTCGGGATACATGACCTCGGCGCCGCTTCCTTGGTCTACTAACAACCTCTTCACCAAGAAACCGCCTATCTGAGCCGTCACCACCAGTGCGTCGTCGTGTGGCTGGATCGTTCCTACGAGGTCCTCGTCGCCGAAGGCGATAATGTCCCGGGCAATTTTCACCTTTTTTGCAGGTGATATTTCCCCCGCACCTATGTCAGCCGGGACCGTCGTCAAGACCTCTTTCCTGCCGATCCTCATGACGTCTCTTGGTGCAGCGTGAATTACTTCAATTACTCCAATGGGAGGTGGGCGGGGGCCCTTGCCCGGCTTTGCGCCCAGTTCACCTTCATTGTTTGCCGTGTTGATTACGAATTCTTTCAAGTGCCCTGCCCTTAACAACTGCGTTAAGTGATCCTTTAACACCCGGCAATGCTCGGTGGTGTGTCCCTTATCCTTGTGGTACGTACAGTACAAGTTTTGGTTTCTCCGGGATGGGTCGCCCGCCATCTTGTTTGGCCATCTGAAGTACGGCTCGTTTTTTATCCGGTCAACTATCCTGTGCACCGGCTCCTTGAACAGCACGTTTACTTCCTCATGCGGTAACCCTTGTTCTTGGACGGCTGGCCCCTTTCTGGGTTTCGGCTGAAATTCATACTGCCGAGGACGGGTGGTCAGCAGGGCTTTACCTTTATTTTGTATCCGATCATCTTCTAGGCGTTTATACTCCTCTATGCGTCTCATTAGCTGCCTCATGCCCTCCGGAGGTTTCCTAGTTAATGATTCTCGGAGCTCGGAGTCCTCGGGGAGCCCCATTCTAAAAGTACTTGCCGCTATCTTCTCGTTACCCCCCCCCGATCTCGTTGTAAAGCTCCCAATAGCGGTTCGCGTAACTGCGTAGGGTCTCCCCAACCCTCATCTTTATGGATAGTAAGGCGTCCACAGGTTGCGGAACCCGGCTACAAGTTACAAACCGGGCACCGAACTCTTGAATTAGTTCCGCGAAGTTGCGAATTGAACCCTTTGGAAGCCCATTAAACCATCTCAACGCCGTAGAGCCGAGGCTGGAGGGGAAGACTTTGCACATCAGCGCATCATCACGCTTGTGCAAGGACATCATGTGAATGTAATGACTGACATGCTCCACCGGGTCCGTTTTTCCGTCATAAGAATTGAACGGTGGCCGATTGAATCTGTTCGGCATCGGGGCCTGTTCAATTTCCTCCGAGAACGGGGATCGAGCTGCTTTACGTAGCGCCCGGCTCATTGCGTCCATAGCTGCATTTCGCGGGCGTTGCTCCTCCGGGGAACCTGATCCACGGTCAGCATAATCGCGTGATCGGGAGCGGTCCCGGTGACCTAGCCTCTCCCGTGAACGTGGACGATCGTGCTGTCGGCGATGGATGGAATGCTCGGAATTGTCTCCCTGGCGGTCCCTTGCTCCTCTCCGTCTCCCACCCTGTTGATCTAAGTTCGCTCCCCGGCGTCTTTCCGCCTCCAGCTCCAGATCCCTTACCAGCCTGCGTAGCCTCTCTAGTTCTTCGTCTCTCGGATCGGGGCGTCTATTTTCAGTGGCGCCGGACACTGTCTGGTGAGTTCGGCGTGATCCCTCGCTCTGGCCGGAATGCTCTTCACCCGCTCCTCGGTGCCTGTCTTCGTGCCTTTTCTGCCTTCGCTCCCGCCAAGTGGACCCTTGCGAGGACCCTACCGAGCCGCTCTCGGCATGACTTCCCGAACGTCTCTCAGACATCAATCCTGGCGTGGACCGGGGCTGAGCTACCGCACAGTAGGAGATTCCCACAGACGGCGCCAATTGTGCGTACCAAGAAGGAGGTGGTTGGGCCTGACTCTCTCTTGTTTGGGCTCAATTTATTTGTGACGTGGGTTTTGTTTTTCCTACAACGGGGAGCTCAGTACATGGAGGCCCATCTCAGCCCACTTGCTTCCCGATCACTCTGTTCTCCTTTCTGTACCTCTTTCTTCTTTCTCCCCTCTCCCCTCTCTCCTTTCCAACCCCCTACTTCTTCACCGCTCTCTGTTATTTATAGCTTTCACTGGGTGGAGGTGTTATGATTATTCCTATCAATGGTGGAAGAGGGGGTCCAATGTTATCTTTGTTAAGTGGGAAGTTGGTAGTTGAGCAGCAAAGTGGCTTGGGAACTTGTTCTTCGTGGCTGTGTTATGCACGGCAACGTCTACTGGGCGTTTTGCCGACCAATCCGAACACCATACTTCGCCGTGTTCAAACACTTAGGATAACATAAACTACTGCCCATGGTCGGGTAACTGCCGGCCAAGTGACAATGAAGGAATATCGTGTGCAATGGAGCTTCCATCAGTAATACAAAACCTGATTGTGAGCTCAATACTGCCCGGCCCGGCCCAGTTCATCAGGGGATGTTTGGGCCTCGTGTGCTGCGTTGTGATGAGTTATGCTCGGCCCTAATGAAGGCTTGGGCCAGGACCGTACAGTGTTAATGAGCTTCAGGGCAAAGGGCAGAGCAGAGAGAAGAGAGGATGGCGTGAGTGAACTTCAGGGCAAAGGGCAGAGCAGAGAGATGAGATGAGAGGAATGAGGAACAGGCGTGAGAATTGGGGACATCTTCTAATTTATTGAAGGGTGTTAGGGTACTTTTTTATTACACCTGATTTTATTTATACATACCATTTTATTTAAAACCCAAGAATACTTATGCTTGGTAATATTCGAAAAGGCCATGATTCAAGTCCATGGCAAAAAAATTTTATCAATGGAATTCAAATCCATAAATTAAAGCCCATGATTTAAACCTATGGCAATTTATCTAAAAGTCCAATTCTCATTGGCGACATCGAAGCTCAATTCTCATTGGCAACATCAAAACCCAATTTCTATTGGCAACATTAAAGCCCAATTCTCATTGGCATTACTTTATCAAAAACACCCAAAATTATCAACACTTGGCAAAGAAAATATATATATATATATATATATATATCATGGTAAAATGTTATTATGGCAAAAGGGACCAGGGCGATCGACTTAAGGATCATCCTCTCGTATCATAAACTCGTGAAGAGCATAAACACCATTTGCATCATGACGTCCATGATATATACCTTCAACACTCGTGGTAAAACATTCAAACCTATAAGCTCATCATTCAAATTATGATGCGATTATTAGAAGCCATGAACATTGTTTTATGGAATTCATCATAGTAAATAATGTTTACAAAAGAATTCTGAAAAACTTGTCTTGTTATTCCAAACACTACAACTAATTGCCCAAAGGCCCATTGCAAATATTTATGAAAAAACCAAAAAATATTTACTAATAAAAATCCATGGCAACATGTGCACACAACCTAGTCCAAGAGAACTAGCCCATGTAAGCAAGCCCAAGTAATAAACATCAGCAGGAGGCAAAAAATTAGGAGTAGGCAAACAGCCCTTGATCACCCCTAACCAAAAAGAGCAACTAAGGACTCATACAAGGGAACCAAGCCTTTGAGAATGGACCAAGGGATGTCCCATCAACCTTCTGCCATACTTTACCTGACGAGAACAGTACCCAAGGGTTTGTTATGTCAGCTGAAGCTTAAAGAATGATAGAACTCCATCAGACTGCACCTCCAGCGGAAGGAGAGCTAAGACCAAATCATTTAAACTCCAACAAATTGATGTTAAAAATGCTAACGTGATCAAGACGTGATTCATGTGCCAAGCCCATGAATCTTAAAGGGGAAAAATTGGAAACATGTGGTTTGGAGGGCATAAAGAGATCTCCAGCGAAACCCCCTGAAGTAGACTAGAACTTGACACCTGCCTTGGAGTGTTGGATCTTGCTTTTTGGGAGACCAAATATCGGTTGCAGCATTAGGATTCTCTCTTGATACACATCCCAAACACAATAATTAAGCTCAGCCCAAAAATCCTAGCATTTAATGCAAAAGGCTCTAAAATCCCATCATTACTCAAAGAAGTAAAGCAGCCCCTGAAATGGTTTTTTCTACTTCTGATCAAAAACCCCAGGAAAGTTTGACTTTGATTTCGCTAGCCTAGATACGTCATACGTTTTGGATCCTTGTCAATTAACGCATTTCTTCAACTCCATTATAAATAGACCAGCAGATTAACCCCAAGGGCAGGCTAACTACCCATCTGAGACTTAGAGATTGGCTGGCCATTCCTTTTGTTGGTGATTTAGCTCTTTTAAGGCTCATCATCCATCACCTTCCACCTTCACCCATCTAATCCCAGACATCCTTCACCCCTTTACACTGCCATAGTTCATAGATGTCTTCCAACTAGTCATAAACAACCATTTACTCATAAAAAACTTCAGTCTCAACATCTGTCCCTTACCACTCACTCAAAAAACAGACCTCATTCATCTCGTCCACACTTTATAAACACTCACCCATTGAAATTTTAGCTTAGTACTTGCTACTCCGAGCTGGGGATTTTTTTTTTTCTCTCCCTTCACACCAGGCCAATTAATCCTCCTTTTTTTCTTCCTACAGAACCTTTAATCTTTACTTTTTATTTACAGTTGAAATGATATAATGTATTTTTAACAATTGAACTCTTCTCTCACATTGATGTAATGGTGGCTGAAAGTGCAATAAATTCCTCTTGAACAAGACACATAAGTACCTAAAATTTACCATAATTTGTCCAAATACTGATTGCTGGACCATGAAATTCCATCCCTACTGTTGGACAATTTATCTTTTGGACTTAAATGTAACTTTACCCTTACCGCTGGAGAATTTATTTCCCTTGAACTATCAGAACATGACCATTAATGTACTAACTAAGCATCGTAAATATTCTTTTATTGGGCTTTTGTTGTTGTTTTGTTGAATGCAGCCATTGTCTCCTTGCTTGGATAGACTTGTCATCACACTGATAGCCTTTGGATGTCCGCTTAAGAGCGCATAGTTGAGTTTCGGTTTGGTTCCCCAACATCTTATTCAGAAGCATCAATTTTCTCCCCCAACAAAGGGTAATTTGGTAATTGCCTAAGATTGTCCAACGGATATATGACAACGCGCACGGGCTTTTTCCAAAATGCACCCCAGAGCTCCTTTATGCAATTGCGCGTTCTCTTCACAAACCAAAAATGCAACTTTCTCCAAAAAGTTGCTTTTTATACCTAACCAAACGGGCTTTTTGTATTTGTAGTTTCAAAATGGAGCTTTTTGGGTTGGGAAAGCTGAAACAAACAGGCACTAAGAGATTTGAGATTTAATTCCTGCTTACACCAAAAACTGATTGATTTATTGGTTTGTTAATAAAAGAGCTATCACCAGGAACGGATGTCATAAATTGAAACTCTTAAAAAAAAAAAAATCAAATTACCAAATCTATAAAAAAGAAAAAAAGAAAAGAAAAAAGAAAGATATTGCCATGCCAGTCTTCGTGCCCAAAAGCCATTCTTATATCAAATAGAAAGTCACTAAAATTTCAGAGTTCAATTAGGCCACACCTAGCCGGCCACTTTGTCAATTTCTTAACCACACCAAAATTCTTGGACATTGACGACTCCAAGAATATTTTTCGGGGGTAGTTAAAAAATTTAAATTAAATAAATTTTTTTTAATAAAGAACTTGAATATATAAAGTTATTGACCAAAAAAAAAAATGCTAATACATGAAGTTTTATAATTTCATTTTATTAGTTTTTATAATTTGAAATAGTTACGTAATAGTTCGTTATCAGTTGTTATTATCTATTGTCAATATGAGTAGGTGTAACTATTTTATTTTGTTAATTTTGCATAATATTTAAATTTTTATGCAGTTGTCCTTAACTATTTATCATTGTTTTTATAAAAAAAATTTCAACTAAATGAAAAAACTCAACTTATCGACATAATATTAATTGTTGACCCACACAACTATACTCATATATACATTAATAATACACTAACTTTACTCTTTTTTCTTTTCTTGAATTAGTAACTTTATAACAAAAATTTATTATAACATGATAACAATACACACACATGGAACCAATCCTCTATATTTCATAATTATTAAATTATGTAAAGTTATATTATATTTATGCTATACATGCATGCATTCATGCACATCACAACTCACACAAATAATAATAATAATAATAATAATAATAATAATAATAATAATAATATCACACACAATCAGTAATTAAACACATACTCATACACATATAATATAAATTTATAATAAAGATAGAGGCACTCAGCTCACAAACATTCACTATTTACTCAATTACTCTTATAGTCAAAGATACCAAGATAATCAGATAAAGAAGGGAGATGAGATCTAAGAATGAGACCAGAGATTAGACCAGAGAGAGTAAATGAGAGTGATCTGTGATCTGTGTTGTTTAGTTTTGAAATAAGTTGATATGCGATGTTGTTTGGTTTTGGGCTGGGCTGAAATGTGATCAAGGGCGTTTCTTTTCAAATGACAACTACCTCTTCCATGCAGCGAGGGCGTTGCAAAATACTTTTAAGTATAAATTAATTAGACTAATAAAAAAAATATAATTTAAAAAAAAATTTAGGGGAGTTCAAATCAGAAGATAATGTACAACCGCCCTAATCTTGTAACTACACTAAATTATATAAAAAAAATTGGCCTTCCGTGTCTTAGCTCTTTTTTTTTTTAAATGGATAGACCAGATAGTCTGATCGGGTTACCCATGAAGTGGAAAGAAATACAGTTTTTTTGTTTGTAAATCCGGGAAAAAATCTCCCTATCGCCCATTATGTTATTAAAAACTGAAATAAATCTGATACTGCACAGAATCAGTGGACTGTGATGCTCCGAACTTCAACGAAACAATGACTCACTTGGGAGACCTGAAAAAAAGAACACACAATCAAGCGACCGGGGTGGACCGGCCAAGTGCCCTCCAATGCCTAAATTAGTTTCTCTCTGAAAAATAGAGTTCTAACTCTAGAAGAGTAATCTTGAAAAAAACCTCTTCTCGTTTGGTCTGAATAGGTGTTTATATAGGGAGTTTTGGAGCGGTTATTGGTTTAAATAACTTCCCCAATATTTGTGGAAGTAGAAAGGTTAACTTCCTCAACTGCTATAGAAGTTAGAATGTTCAATTTTATCTTTTACAACTGCCTTTGGAAGTTAAGCACACATGGTCCGAAGTATAAGCTCTTATAGGCAAATCCATTTCTGGACATTTCCAAAGTGTTGGAGGGTCGTCCATGCGCTTTCTTGATGGACAACCCTTGATGTCCACGGATGACCTTTTTGATTATGGATGACCCTTTGGTGTTAAGCTGGCTCTTGGCTTTGGACAACTCCTATGGATGATCTTAAATGGCTAGCCCTTAGCCTTGGACTTTGTGGCCTGAATCTCCAACACGCGGGTAATTGTTATGTGATCTTCCAGGCATTTCCCTATGGACGATCTTCCCATCCATAGACGATATACTTAAATCTCTGGCCCTTGTTTCCTGGACAACCTCTATGGACGAGCTAAAGATGTAATTATTTCGCTACTCCATCAAAATCAGTTCAAAATTTTTTATTATGATCACCTTGATTTTTAGATAAAAATAAAACTTATACAAATAAGAATCTAAAGTAGGCGAAAGCACTACTTTGGTCTTTAAATTTTATGATCACACTTAATTTAATTCATAAATTTTGATAATTGTCAATTTGATCCTTATTATTTTCAACTTACAATTAATCTAGTCCTTACCATTAACCCATTAATAGAAAACGCTTACATGACACTTACATGACAAATGGTGTACACTACTGACGCATTTGAAGTTTATGTGGAAATTAAAATTAAAATAATTAAAAATTTATTGATATATTAAAATTCCATGTTAGCCCCTAAATGAAAAAGAATTTTTTTATTATCAATTTTGAAGAAAGTGAAAAAAGAAAAAAGGAATTAAAAAGAGGACAAAGTTTAGCATGTTCTTTTGTGTGAAATTCTAACCCTTAAATTGCATGTTCTTTACATTCTTAATACATATGTCAAATTTTGTGTGAATTAAATATTATTTACTATATGATCTATAAGTTTATATTTTATGCAGAATTTTAAACTACAAAAATTTGCAATTTAAACAATTTATTGATGACATAACTATTGATCTTTAATTTTCTAGAAATTTTGCAAGCATGAAGGATATAACAAGAAAATATAATTCAATGGTGAATTTGTCAATATTTATCTCTAATAAAAAGATATTAAATAAGGTTGTAGCTTAAGGTTACAACCAATTTTGTAACTAAACTTTGTTCTCAAAAAGAACCTTGATTTCATCTAATCTTTTCTTGCATTTGCTTTGATTTTCTAACATATGTCTGCTTAAAGAATTCGGTTTTATTGAAATTTTCATCTGAAAAATGTCAAAATGATGATGGGAACACGTGGTCATCAATGTTTTTCTCTCTGTTTCTTCAAGAAGGAATACATTAGAAGGGGGAAAACAAAGAAAAACAAGAACATTACAGAGGAGATACGGAAATCACTGAATAAGCAAACACAAAACAAGGATAAAGAGCACATGGCAGAAACTCGAGCTTTACAAAAAGGAATCAACCCTCATTACATTTTTTTTTTTTGGTTAAGAAAAAATAGGGGTTCGCTAGATTACGCTAACCCTAATTGCATTTGAGACTTTAGAAAGTAGATTCCAAGGTGAAAGGTCAAAGGAGCCCAAAAAATGACTTTGAAGCTGCCCATTTTACAGGCCAATAATGAGTAGCTTGTCAAAAATGGAGCGTGTGTTAAATAAACTACTTGGTGTTATTTACACCTAAGAAAATATCACTAACAGCCAAGAAAATTTGACTAACAAACCTACAAATTCTAACTAATTACAAAATCACATGTGAAAAATACAACAACAAAAAAAAAGTGCTGAAAAAAATAAAATTTACAAAATACTAAAACACATATAGAAATACAATTTTTGATATATTTACAATTTCTCATAGGCCCCTTCAAGATGGAGTATAAAATAAAGTGAGAGAGTGATAAATAAACTGATTGATACTATGGATTCACTAGTTTCCCTTATATAAACAAGAGGAAAAGGAAGGTTAATAAAATATCACTAACAAACTGACGGAAATTTTATGAAAATTCCATTGCCGAAAGCAGTGTCTTGGTCTTTGCCACAAGATTGGCAGTGACCTTGATACTTGGATATTCCAAATCGTGATCACCTCAAATTGTTTTAGGTCCAACAATATCAAATTTTGGTCCCCTCAATAATATATTAGGCTCTTTCAAATAAACAGAAAAGACTCATGAAAAATTTTATTGGCCTAAAATTTGAAAGAGATGTGGCTTATAACATTGATATGAAAATTCGATCATATAAGAAAATTGTAAACTTTATGTAATTGCATGCTTTTTTTTGTCCATATAAGAAAAATTGTTTTTATTAAATTTTGTATTAATTAAAATTTGTTAATAAAAACCGTGAAACAAAATTCTTAGAACCACCACTGTGCCTAGGTCTGTTTGGATACCGTTTATTTGCTGAAAACTAAAAACTTATTGCTGAAAACACTGTAAAAAAATAATTTTTAAATGTGTGAATAGTGCTGTGGGACCCAAATTTTGTTAAAAATCTGTATTTGGATGACTTTTGTGGGTCTGTGAACAATATCCATGGGACCCATAGACAAAACGCAGAATGCAAGAAATGCGCATTCAACACTATCCAAACTCACACCTAATCTAGCTATTATTACACTGTTAATTTTCTAAGCTTCCAAATGGTGTCATAGGTGATTGCGTTCAACGGTTGAAGACAAGGAAACTGGGCTGCCCTTGCTACACATCCATCCATCAATCAATTTATCAATCAATCAATCAATATATATATATATATATATATATATAAGTAGAGACCTCATGCGAAAGAGCATAAGATTTTGTCATGTGGCGCACTCTATGCTGAGAATTGAGATACCCTTAAGCTATATTAGAGATAAGAACAAATTTAAAAGTGGAGACTTTTATTTCCTTTGGTTCAATGTTTCAAGACTAATTTTTGTTACATTTTTTATTCAATGGTTTAAGACTACTATTTATTTCATTTGGTTCAATATTTCAAGAATTTCCATCTCTCACACACACAAAAAACTTTTTACATTTCCATTAATTCTTTTCACTTTTACTCCTTTATATACACATGTCCATAATCTTTCATACCATCCTATCTCAAATACACTGAGACAAAAAATGATGTCATTTAGCTTTAATCTTTCAATGACACCTACATAACTCCAACATTGCAGTATTATTTGATTGTAACCCATATGAGTAGGCTAAGCCCAAGGAAGGGGGCTTGCGTTTTTATTCAGTGACGGTAGCTTACGATTTTAATGTTGAAGTCAGACATTGTAGATTTTGTGAAGGTTATGATTCGATTGGAGTTTTTGGGTGTTTGAGATTTTGGTTTGGGAAAGTTATAAATGTATTTTAATTTAGAACTAAAGAAAAAGAAAAAAAAAAACATTCTAATTGATTATTTATGAAGTTAGCTTTTTTTTCTTTTTTTTTTTCTTTTTTTAAATTGTGTTAGAATTCATAATTTGTAGGTTTCTTTGTATGTAGCCATAGTGATAAAAACAAAAATCAATGGTGACTTAAAAATATTTTTCAATTTTTTTTAAAGGATACGGAAGCCCAACTAAAGTCAATTGAATTTTGATAAATGAATGTGTTTTTAACAAATTTCTCTTTGTTTAATCACGTTCTCTTTATATTGATACTTACAAACGATTTCCTTAATTTCATTGAGATAATTAATTGGTTGTTTGCAATCAAGGTCTTCATATTTGGTTATGAGAATAGAGTGATTGAGAAAGTGTTTAGTAGGTTGCTTAAATTTATATAATTTTAGGATAAAAAAAGTATTTTAAATTTTAAATTCTAATTTGTAGATTTCAAATTCATTTAATCAGTTTGAAAAATAAAATATACTTTTAACAGTAAATATTATAATCTTACAATGTTATACAATTTTTTTTAAATAAATTATGAATTAAAAAAAAATCAAGTTTCAAAGTATCTAACAATATTGTGGACAAACATAAATATTATACAATGAAATAAGTATTAAGTATTATATGTAAACTAGCCGTGAACTCGCACGTTGCGCGTGATAATTATTTTTATGGTGATTTTATTATTTTTTTTACAATTTAAATTAATCTAATAATGAGTAATGTATTTTGTAATTATATTTTTATTTATTATAAGAATAATCATAAATGTAATATAGGAACAATCCAAAATACTAAAAAAACGTAAACTAAAAAAAATTAATAAAACTTAACAATGATCAATTGCATCAATACTACGTTAAATTTTTTTTTTGATAATCTATTAAGATTATTTTCTTTGTAAAAATTATAATTTCGGCCACCTAAAACATATTATCAAATAAACAATTATTAACAAAATCTAAGAATTAAATTTCTATACATGCATTGTTATAAAATAATAATAATTAAAATAAAATTGCAAAAGTAAAAATTTGTCACCTATCTGATTATTTTCATTTGGCTAACCTTTACTTTTCTTTAAATGAATGACATTATAGAATACTTCTAATACAACTATTAAGAGTATTTTGTTCACCACAAAAGATTAGAAAATAAACAAAAATTAGTAAAGTCTTATAGTTTAACATCTAAATTGAGCACTATAAAAAAATCATGATATGTAACAGAATAAATACCAAATTATCTAAATCATGCTATGTAATAGAATAATTTTATATTTTTATGTACTATATTTAATTTTTTAGAACGCAATAGGATAAAATTTAATAATCAAAGAGAATAAAAAATAAATAAAAACAACAACAATTAAAAAAAAATTAAATCGCATTAATCCAAAATAGAGTTTTAAAGAATATAAAAAATTATCAACTTTAAGTAGAGATGCAAGAAAAATAAAAAAATCCACCAAAAAGTTTAAAGAGAGAGAGAGAGGGGGGGGGGGGTGGAGAGAGAGAGAGAGAGAGAGAACCTTCTTTTTTTTTTTTTTTTGTGAGGGAAAACTATGCATAGAATATAAGAGATAGTGACAATTTATAATAAGAGGGTGGGAATAAGAAGAGACAAAAATAAAGGAAAATGAAGGGAAAGAGGAAGAATGATATTAATGTAGAGGGTAGTGGAGAGATGAAAAGGTAAGGGAGGGAGAAAGGTTGAAGAAGTAGTAAGGAGATGAAATGGTAAGGGAGAGAGAAAGGTTGAAGAAATGTAAATATTAAAAAAATAAATGTTAAAAACAATTATAGGAAAATTGGAAAGAAAAAAAAAACCCTAAATCTTAAAAGGCTTCAACGTTGTTTTTTTTTTTTTTTTTTTTTTTTTTAAGCTGAAAAGTCTCACACAAAACCCTAAAGATGAATTAAAAAGGTTTTGGGTTGGGCTTGATAGTGGAACTAAATAAATAAGAGGTAAGCTGGATTAATTATACAGATTTATTATGGGGTGATAGTGGAGGTAAATAAATAAGTAGTGGACTGCAATTATAGGGCTGAAAATTGTAAAAACCATTTTAAAATTATAGGACAAATTATATATATTTTTTTAAAAGGAATGACGTGGCAGCTGATGTGATGCAATGTGAGAGCAACAACATTAAACGTTATGCTTCAGCTTTTAGTAATATATAGGTGATAGTGAAGGTAAATAAATAAGTAGTGGACTGTATTTATAGGGCTGAAAATTATAAAAAATTATTTTAAAATTATAGGACAAATTATATTTAAAAAAAAAAAGGAATGACGTAGTAGTTGATGTGGCGCAATGTGAGAGCAGCAACATTAAACGCTACGTTTCAGCTTTTAGTAATATATAGATTTTAATATACATAAAAATGATTTCAAATAAAATTGTAAAGTAGTCCACGTATCGCACAAGATATCACCGAGTTTGGAATAAATGCAACTCTTTATCACCTTCCTGATCTTAGAGGTACGTAGAAGCTAGAGTGCCCCAAGTTGACTTTGTAGGGCAGTCTCTCGCTCACAAAGAAATTAATGACATGGCGGCAATTCTCCATAATATTACCTTCAGTCTTTCATAAATTTTTTAATACCAAAACTTCTTCCGTACATTCATTTTGTTCCTATTCAATAATAGATGATTGATTTAACAAATATGCTGACTTAACTAAAAAATGTACCCGATTTCTCCTCTGTCAAACACAACCATCTTTGGAATTTGAATTTTCTTTATAACCGCAGCAGATTCTGTATGAATTACCTCAATGTTTCTATTGGAAACAATAAAATATACCAACTAGCCAATTGAGTTACAAATGTTCACCCACCAATGACAAAAGTAGTAATCTTAGAGCAATTGCATCAGCTCAGCTAAAGTCTTGCAAAATAGAAAAATGGGTAGTTTTTACACATTTTGGCCCCAAAAAACCCCCATATCAGTGGGTGCAAAGTTGTGCATTTTTGCACATTTGCTACAGTAACCGTGCATATATGCACGGTTACTGTAGCGCCTTTATACATTATTTTATCATTTTTCGTTAGCACCATTTTTTCTCTCTCTCCTTTCTGTTCACAATGACCTCCTCATCTTCTTTCACCTCAGATGAACACAAACACACCCACACACAAACACATCCACACACAAATTAACACAGAAACACACTCGGCCGGTGAAGATGCTGTGGAGCTTGGTTCGTGGATCGGCCGGTCGGTGAAGAAGATGTGGAGCTTGGTTCGTGGATTGGCCAGCCAGTGAAGAAGTTGTGGAGCTTGGTTCATGGATCGGCCGGCTGGTGAAGATGTGGAGCTTGGTTCGTGATCGGCCGGCCGGTGAAGAAGATGTGGAGAAAAAAAAAAAAAAAAAGAGAAGAAGAAGGAGAAGATGTGGAGCTTGGTTTGTGGATCGGCCGGTCGGTGAAGATGTGGAGCTTGGTTCGTGGATCGGCCGGTCGGTGAAGAAGATGTGGAGAAAAAAAAAAAAAAGAGAAGAAGAAGGAGAAGACTGAGAGGCGGAGACAAAAATGAAGGGTGTCCGTGTATTAGCCAAAAAGAAAGGTTAAAGAAGGGTTTGTTAGGGGTTAGGTGGGAAATAATAAAGAAAGTGAGGGAAATATTATTTTAGTAAAAATGTGTGTATAATAGATAAACTGATGTGGGTGTTTTGTAAAAGTAATAGTGTAAAATAGAAAAAGTAGGTTTTTTGGTGTAAAATAGACGGAACTTTTGCACGAATTGATGCAATTGCTCTTATAAGATATATTACCAATTAGGTATTTTCTAAACCGATCCTGGATACTGCATTTTTTTGTCCAGGCATGGATTAGTTAGTCCAGAAAGGAATGGTTGCTGGGTTCATAGAAATAGACCAAGACTCTTGATAGTTAATTTTCTCCTATAACAAAATGTCATAATATTTTCACAACAATTGAACTATCAATACCCATTTTGTTTCAAAATAAAATTTAATAAATTAATGAATTTGTATTCGGATCCACCACAATTAAAATCAAGAGTTTTTGAAAATGTTATTACATTTAATTTTGTCTATAGACTTTTTCAGAGTTCATACCTATAGAGTGAGTGGGTCGAACGGGTCAAGTGGGTCACTACATATGTCACACGAGACACTTTTCAAAATGCCCATGTATGCTTAATTTCCAACAAAAGTCATTTGTTAAAAGGTTCATGGCCGAATACTTAACTAGTACTGTAATTACTACATTATTCTATAACATCTGTTTTGGCCTTTTATATCGTCTTAGTATCTGTTTTTGTATGTGACTTATAAAGTCGATGTCTATTATTGTATAAGTCGATGTATATATATTCATTTGGATTGGAGAATCAAGTATCCTCGAAAAAACACAAAACAAAACTGAATCCACAGATGTCAAGGCATTTCACAAGCAGAATGGTTAGAACCGAAATGTTCATCTCCATTTCCCATCTCCTCAACCTGGTTCTTTTCTTGTGTGTGCTGGGACCTGCCTTCCTAGGAGCTATTATACCCACTTCATGTACCAGCAACCTCACTTTCAGATGCTCACAGATGGAGAAGAATGCTCTTCTTAGCTTCAAAGAAGGTCTCACAGATCCAGCAGGTCGCCTCTCTTCTTGGTTTGGGGAATGTTAGAGATATATATTAAACATATTGGCCCAATGTAATAGGCTCAAGCCCACTCCTACTTGTGCTAGTAGTCTAGGGTTTAGTCGCCTATATATACCCATGTTAGGGTTCATTATAACACAGGATTTGTACTACCTCTAATATATTATTGATGTAGCCCTTTAAGGGATTCCTCCGTGGATGTAGGCCGACAAGGCTGAACCACGTAACCCTCGTGTTCTTGATGTTCCCATTCTATACTTCTCCTTCCGCATCCACTCTAGCATATACAACATGGATAACACATCGCGTTGCCAATAATATTACATTTAACATGGTATCAGAGCCAAACTTCGTTCTTGGCATCAAACAAACATCTCTACACAGCAAAGAAGATTCTCATGTGCACACCATCATCTGAAGTCACACATGTTTGTTTGCTGGATTTAGACTCCACGGCATATCGCAGCCACCATGGCTCAGTGCAGTGTCCAAGATCCACAAAACCAAGCAAAATGTGATTTAACTTTTCAGATCCACGCACATCAAGCCTTCGCCTATCGAAACCGACCCCAGAGATGTGCTCATCGGTCTCCCGTGAGGAAAACCCAGAAATCCAGTCAACCGAAACCTAGCCACGCGCCCCCACGCACTGCACTTAGCTTCGGAAAATATCCCACGTGCCACATCGGAATCCTCACTCACAGATCTCAATTAGTGACACGCGCCGCCCTTTCGGCCTCCACGTCCACCGATCTACGGAACTTGAGATTCTAGCACTCATCCGAGAACACACGCGCCTCCACGCGCCTCCCTAGTTTCTGGAATCTACTTCACGCGCCGGTGAATTCTGTCACGTGCCAGTCACGCGCCGAAATCCCTGCTGATGAGATCTGACGTCACTTGATGATGTCATCACTCCACGTCAGCAGCCACGCAAGCAGCAAAAGCCACGTCAGCCCTAAACACGCCATCAGACATGTCAGATAGCCACGTCAGCAGAGTTGCCTCGTCAGCACCACGTCACCTAGCTGACTGTTGACTCAGATCGACCCGACCCGGACCACCCGGATCTGACCCGTGGCACTGACCGTTGACTTTGACCAGGATCCGTTGACTTTTGTTGACTTTGACTTCTGCGTTGACCTATGACCATTAGTCAAAATTTCTGAAATGGCCTATCTTGCTCAGTTTTTCGCGTAGATTACGATTTTGGGCTCCGTTTCTTCATTTGAAACTCCAAAATTGGTCAATTGGCACATTCTTCATTGTGGTTTCTTCAAAGGCATTCTTCAAAGCATCTCCATGTGATCTTCTCATGCTTATCCAACCTCAAGCCTTCTTCAAGATTCCGCCTTGAGTTTGAGGGAGGGTGTTAGAGATATATATTAAACATATTGGCCCAATGTAATAGGCTCAAGCCCACTCCTATTTGTGCTAGTAGTCTAGGGTTTAGTCGCCTATATATACTCATGTTAGGGTTCATTATAACACAGGATTTGTACTACCTCTAATATATTATTGATGTAGCCCTTTAAGGGATTCCTCCGTGGATGTAGGCCGACAAGGCTGAACCACGTAACCCTCGTGTTCTTGATGTTCCCATTCTATGCTTCTCCTTCCGCATCCGCTCTAGCATATACAACATGGATAACACATCGCGTTGCCAATAATATTACATTTAACAGGGAAGATTGCTGTGTAGCTGGATAGGTGTTGGATGTGACAACACTACATCACATGTCGTCGAGCTTGACCTCAGAAACCGATTTCAGTTTAGCGACTATAGTTACGAGGACATGCAAAAGTACAACAAGTCGTGCTTGGGGGGTAAGATAAGTCCTTCTCTACTCAATTTAAAGTATCTGAGTTATCTGGACCTAAGCCAGAACAATTTCGAAGGTATCAATATTCCAAACTTCTTGGGTTCCCCTGAAAGTTTGAATTATCTTAATCTCTCTTTCTCACTATTCACCGGTGTTATTCCTCCCCATCTTGGGAATCTGTCAAAGTTGCAGTATCTTGTCCTTAGTTCCAATTCATTCCCCTTCTCAGAGTGTTATCCCGTTACATTGGAAGTCAAAAGTCTACAGTGGCTTGTGGGTCTCCCTTCTCTGAAGTACCTTGATATGAGCTTTGTATATATGTGGGAAGTTAAACCAGATTGGCTACAGGCAGTTAACATGCTTCCTTCTTTGTTGGAGTTAAACCTAAGTGGTTGTGGACTTGTTACTCTTCCTCAGTCTATTTCCTCCATCAACTTCACATTTCTTACAGTCCTTGATATCTCTCACAACATGTTTGAAACCTCAATACCTCTGTGGTTGTCAAATTTGACTGGCCTTTCAACACTTAATATTGGATCCAATTTCCTTCGAGATGCCATTCCTAATGTATTTGCTAATTTGGTTTCTTTGCGAGAGCTTAATCTTTCACATAATATTTTTGAAGGTCAGTTACCAGTTGGTCTGGGACATCTAACCAACTTGAGCAGTTTGGATTTATCTAAAAACTACATTACTGGTAAGATACCATTCTCATTTGGCAAACTTTGCAAAATTTGTTGGATGTTGCAAACAACATATCTGGAAAACTTCCCAGTTCAATGCAATTTTTGTGGTCACTACAGTGGTTGTCATTGGAAAAAAAAACATCTTGAAGGGCAGTTCCCTTCCTTCTTGAGGAATTGCACATAACTGCTAAATCTTGATCTTGCAGGAAATAAATTCTATGGAAGCTTGGCAGCATGGATAGGAGAGAGCATATCATCATTATTGAGGTTAAGCCTAAGATCCAACTTGTTTGGATCTCTCTTCCAATTTATTTTTTTCCATCTCTTTTAGAAATTCCGAGTCCAACCATGGTTTTTTTTTTTTTTATAAAATGGATAGACCAAATGGTCTGACCGGGTTACCCATGAAGTGGAAAAAAATACAGTTTTTTTGTTTGTAAATCCGGGCAAAAATTTCCCTATCCCCCATTATGTTATTAAAAATTGAAATAAATCAGTTCAGAGTTTTTTATTATGATCACCTTGATTTTTAGTTAAAAATAAAACTTTTACAAATAGGAACTTAAAGAAAGTGAAAACACTACTTTGGTCTTTTTTTTTTTTTTGCTAACCAACACTACTTTGGTCTTTAAATCTTAAGATCACACTTAATTTAATTCATAAATTTTGGTAACAGTAAATTTGATTTTTATTATTTTTAGCTTACAATTAATTCAGTCCTTATCATTAACCTATTAACGGAAATGTCTACATGACAAATGGTGTATACTATTGACACGTTTGAAGTTTATGTGGCAATTAAAATAATAATAATTATTATAAATTTATTGATATTTTAAAATTCCATGTTAGTCCCTAAATGAAAAAGAAAAAAAAAAAATTTATCAATTTTAAAGAAAGTTAAAAAAGAAAAAAGGAATTAAAAAGAACCTAGATTTCATCTAATATTTTCTTTCATTTGCTTTGATTTTCTAACATATATCTGCTTAAAGAATTCGGTTTTATTAAAATTGTCATCTGAAAAATGTTAAAATGATGATGGGAACAAGCGCTCATCAATGTTTTTCTCTCTGTTTCTTCAAGAAGGAATACATTAGAAAGGGGAAAACAAAGAAAAACAAGAACATTACAGAGGAGATAAGGAAATCAATGAGTAGGCAAAAACAAAACAGGGATAAAGAGCACATTCATGGCAGAAACATGAGCATTTCAAATTGGATTTGAGACTTTAGAAAGTGGATTCCAAAGGTGAAAGGAGCCCGGAAAATGACTTTGAAGCTGCCCATTTTACAGGCCAATGAGTAGCTTGTCAAAAATGGAATGTGTGTTAAATAAACTACTTGGTGTTATTGATTGTGTATTATTTCAGTCTAGGAAAATATCACTAATTCCAAAATCACTTGTGAAAAATACAAAAAAAAAAAAAAAAAAAAGTGTTGAGAAAAATACAATTTACAAAATACTAAAGCTCATATAGAAATACAGTTTTCGATATATGTACAATTTCTCATAGGCCCCTTCAAGATGGAGTATAAAATAAAGTGAGAGAGTGATAAATAAACTGATTGATACTATGAATTCACTAGATTCCCTTATATAAACATAAACAAGAGGAAGAGGAAGGTTGATAAACTATCACTAACAAACTAACAGAAATTTTATGAATATTCCATTGCCGAAAGCAGTGTCTTGGCCTTTGCCACAAGATTCGCAGTGGCCTTGATACTTGGATCCCCAATGAACCAAATTTGATCCCTCAATTAAGGATCAGTGCATCCAATGAAGTCAATCTAGTGGCTGATCTGATAGACTAATATACAAGGCAATGGGACACAGGAAAACTAACAGCCCTGTTGGATCAAACAACTGTGAATAGAATCCTGAATATCCTTCTCCCTCATCAATCCCACATGACTAGATATTCTGGAGCTTAAATGCAAATGGTGAATACTAAATAAAATCAGCATATTATGCTCTGTAGATCCCAGTCAGGTATTGCCCTCCACCCAATCCTTCAAAATAAAGAGTGGAAGAAAATCTGGATGTTGAAAATCCATGCTAGATTCAAGAATCCATTGTGGAAACTTGCCTGGAATATTTTACTTAACTGTTAGCTGTTTTTTGTGAAACAATGCAATTGAGTCAGCAGTGCATTTGTTTCTTCAATGCGACCGGGCTGGCCAAGTTCGATTGATGTCTCCTTGGCCTATTAATTTGAATCATGTAAACAGTGTAGTCAACATCAAATTGGGTGAATCTTTTGTAAATGTTGTAAAAAGAAAAAAAAAAAGTGACATTTTTAATTTGGCTAAATCTTTTGTAAATGTTGTACTCTCTTTTGTTTATAGAATGGATAATATGTTTGCCCACCTATAAGTCCATTGGGCTACCCTTTTGTCTAGGACTGGGCAATAGGCTCTCTAGACTATGGTTGAAGATGGCCCTAGGCCATCCCTTCTTGTTGTTCTGATTGATCAATAAAGTATTTATTCGTCAAAAAAACAATACAAATCACACGTGGAAAATATAAAAGCATATGTAAAAAATATGAAAAATGTGTAGAGTAAAATACGATTTTTGATAGGCTGATTATTACTTGAATTTCTCTACACCCACCATAGTTTAAACTTTGCACTACCTCTACTCATTGCTAGGGCTTCATGTCTTGAACCAACTGCCCGAACTCTTACACTATGTTTGGGCTTTTTCATATTGAAACATTACAGAAAGCTCGTTTTATTAAGGGGGAATTGGAGAACCAATTAAACGTTGCATCAAAATTGTTGAGAAAAATTTATAATGGCTCAAACAAAAAACAAAGAAAGGCTTCAATTGTATGATCCATTTGAGTCACTCTCTAATGGTACAAGCTTCTCTTGTACAAGTGCTAGCATATGTCTGAAAAGAAAAATGCTTTGTCAATATGTTGGAAAGACACCAGCATTGATTTGTTCTCTCTTAAACACATGAGGGGCTAACATAATTACTTATACCCTTTACTATTAAAATATAAGATTACCATTTCGTACCTCTTAGACACAAGGTTGTATGCACCTTTTTTCTCTCAATTGTTTGAAGAAGGGCGAGTAAGAAATGTAATAGTCACTAAACCAATGATTAATTTCCAAACACCACATTAATTGAAGGCTACTTCTTTTATTATAACTATTCCTCAAACTTAAAAGTTCTTTGTGTTGATAAAAAAAAAAAATGTCCAAAAGAGAATCTTTGTAATTCTAAAAAAAAAGTGTTCCACACACTATATAAAGGCTTCGATGTTGCAATTAAATATGCACACATCCTCAATCAAATCCTTCTCCAACAACATATTTGAACAGTCTATGTCAAAAATCCCCTCCTCTTTTTACTTGCTAACCTTTATTTTCCTTCTTCAAATTGCTTTTGGGCTGGACAACAAATGTTTAGGTGCGCAAAATTATTCCACAATCAATGACCTTTATGGTACCAATTTGAATGAGCTTTCAGCTTTCTTACCTATCAAGTCTCTGCCACTGGTTTTGCACTAGGCACAAAGGGTCAAGGTGTAGATTACCAAAGATATTCACATACCGTAATGTGAATTTCTTTGGCCAAATTGATCATGATACTTGATACTACGAAAAGAACCCACAAACTATGACAGATTACCAAAAAATTACTGAAAAGAAAGGAGAGTGGTTGACCCAATTCGCTGGCCAACCTTCTACTACCCCAAAAATGTTTTTAACTGGAGACTTGGATCTTGGAGACAACAACAAACTCTATGGGTCAGTTCCATGCACTAGAGACCTTTCAAGCATGGACTGCAATAAGTGCCTTAATGAATCAATTGGGTCTCTTCCAAAATGTTGTGACTCCTCTAAAGGGGTTCGGATATATAGTGCGACTTGCGACGTGAGGTTTGAGACTTTGAAATATTTCTCTGAATGAATTTGGAGCATCCATGGAGAATTGTCTTCTAGATAATTTTCTTATCAAAATGTGATGCGTAATATGAACCTACAACTCTAAGATTGTGGGTGATGAACTGATGGAGGCAGTGGGTCAAACTCAGTTTTATATGGTATGAAGTGTCAAGAGCATTGTAATTTTCTGTTTTTTTTAAGGGATGGGCTGTGCTAATGGTCCATTGGCTTTTATTTTAGTTTTATATGAGTTTAATTAATTAGTTTGGGCTTAGTAATAAAGCCCAAAGAGTCCAAATCCAAATCTTATTATGAGTTTAAAAGAAAGTTGTATTTCCACTAGTAATAGGTATTTAAATCCTCTATTTAAAGGATTGTTAAAAAATAAAAAACTTCCATTTAAAGGATTGTAATACTTTCTATTAAAGAATAATATATTTTCGAATTTTGAAGTTATGAAACTTTCTTGAGGTACATCATTTGTGTGATGCAACCTTCTTCGAGCTATAATGCCAAAACCAAATCCTACGTGTGATGCCATATTACTATTCACAAGTTATTGTTCACATCCTTAGAACATCAACCCAAATCTTGGTTTTTCACCCTTTGTTTAATCCTTAAAATTTAAACCCTCTATTATTCCTTTTCCCCATTGAGAACCCTATATTATCCTTATTATTTTCTAGCCTAATACCCACCAAAACCTAATGTTGACCCGTACGTGACCCGGTCCATGTAAATCTACTATGCGATTTCTAAAAGCCTAAAGTCTATTTTACTCCAAAGGATACTTCTTTGAATGTAGAATGCTTGGAAAGGCCAGTCAACTTTCTGTAGGTCTCAGATTTGGAAAATAATTAGATCATGACTAATAGTGAATGGAGCAAGATCCAATTCAGACTATTCTGATCCATAAAAATCTGTCACATGACTCATGAGTCAACGACACGAAGGTGTACTTTTTGTTGGTACTTGGTATGAATGCTAAATTTAACAAATTTTCCTAAGTAAATTTTGTATACTAGAAAATAACATGTTGTACATGGGTTTTAGATAGCTCAATAGGTAAAGTTTTTTATAGTTGAATAAGAGATTTAGGCTTTAATTTCTGCCTACACTAAAACCTGGTTAGTGGATTGGTCTGATAATAAAAGAACTATCACCAGGAATAAATGTTATAAGTTAAAATTCTTTAAAAAAAAAATAATCATATTACCGAATCTATAAAAAAAAAAAAAAAAAAAAAAAAAAGAGATGAAAGATATTGCCATGCTAGTCTTCCTGCCCAAAAGCCATTCTTATATCAAATAGAAAGTCACTATAATTTCAGAGTTAAATTAGGCCACACCCAGCCGGTCCCTTTGTCAATTTCTTAACCACACCAAGATTCTTGGACATTGGCGGCTCCAAGAATATTTTTCAGGAGTCGTTAAAATACTTAAATTAAATAATTTTTTTAAAAAAAGAACTTTTAATATATCTAGTTATCGAAAAAAAAAATGCTAATACATGAAGTTTTACATTTTCCTTTTATTAGTTTTTATATTTTGAAATAGTTACGTAATAGTTTGTTATCAATTGTCATTATCTATTATCAATATGAGTAAGTGTGACTATTTTGTTTTGTTAATTTTGCATAATATTTAAATTTTATGCAGTTGTCCTTAACTATTTATCATTGTTTTTATAAAAATTTTTTCAACTAAATGACAAAACTCAACTTATTGATACTATATTAATTATTGACCCACACAACTATACTCATTTATACATTAACAATACACTAACTCGATTCTCAAAAAAAAAAAAAAAAAAAAAATTACACTAACTTTACTCTTTTTTCTTTTCTTGAATTAGTAACTTTATAACAAAAATTTATTATAACATGATAACAATACACACACATGTAACAAATCCTCTACATTTTATAATTATTAAATTATGTAAAATTATATTATATTTATGCTATACATGCATGCATTCATGCACATCACAACTCACACAAATAATAATAATAATAATAATAATAATAATAATAACAACACACACAATCAGTAATTAGATGCATACTCACACACATATAATATAAATTTATAATAAAGAGAGAGACACTCACAGCTCACAAACATTTACTATTACTCCTATAGTCAAAGATACTAAGAAAATCAGGTAAAGAAGGGAGATGAGATCTGAGAATGAGATCAGAGGGAGAAAATGAAAATGATATGTGTTGTTGTTTAGTTTCGAAATAAGTTTATATGCATTGTTGTTTGGTTTTGAGCTAGGCTGAAATGTGATCAAAGGCGTTTCCTTTCAAATGACAACTACCTCTTCCAACGAGGGCGTTGCAAAATACTTTTTTAAGTATAAATTAGGCTAATAAAAAAAATATAATTTTTTTTTTAAATTTTAGGGGAATTCAAATAAGAAGATAATGTACAGCCGCCCTAATCTTGTAACCACACTAAATTAAAAAAAAAAAAAAAAAAAAAAAAAAAAAAAAAAAAAAAGCCTTCCGGGTCTCAGCTCTTTGTTTTTGTTTGATTATTTTATTATTTTTAAAATTTTTTTTTCCATCTCTTTTAGAAAATCCAAGTCCAACCATGGTTTGTTTATTTGTTTTTGTTTTTGTTTTTGTTTTTTTTTGTTTTTATTTTTTATTTTTTATAAAATGGATAGACCAGATGGTCTGCCCGGGTTACCCATGAATTGGAAAGAAATACAGTTTTTTTGTTTGTAAATCCGGACAAAAATCTCCCTATCCCCCGTTGTGTTATTAAGAATTGAAATAAATCTTGGTTTTTCACCCTTTGTTTAATCCTTAAAATTTAAACCCTCTATTATTCCTTTTCCCCATTCAGAACCTTATATTATCCTTATTATTTTCTAGCCTACTACCCACCAAAACCTAATTCTAATAATTCATCAAAGCCCCAGCCACCCAAATTTAACTCTGATTTGTCAAATATGATTTTGCTTTGTTCCCCGTTGTCCTACGTCATGAACTTTTGCACTTTAAGATGGTTGGTGATGAACTTCTGTCCTTAATTTGCATGTGTTAAAATTTTTATCCAAACTGGTGCACAATTAAATAAGATATGGTGCACCGATTCCTTGGTTTTATTTTGCACTAGTCTTTTTTAATGAGGATTTAGGCATTTTATACACTCAGATTAAAGGACATGTGATAATTGTGCGCCTTTATTGAAGCGGGTGATGATATTCTGAACATGTATTGCACGTTACTTTTTTCACATTTTCTATTTAAATCTGTGTAAATGTTTACAACCCTTGCCTCTTTCTCTGTTCATATTCTCGTGCTTTCTATATTGCTGCAAATGTTACACGTTTGACAAAGGAATTACTATTAGTGCTTTTGTTGAGAAAGTTTCAAATATAAGGTGTTATTGTGAAAATGGGATCAACGGTGGTAAATGGTAATAGCATGGGAGTCAATACCGGCTTATACCAGCCTTGTACCAGCTGTACCAGCGAATTTCGGCCGTACCGGACCGTAACACAAAATGTTTTTTTTTTTTTTTTTTTTTTTTTTTTTTTTTTTTTGTAATTGTGGCAATTTTTTAAGGGCCGGATGGTAATACTCATGTATATTATGGTCCTGAAGTAGATCCTTTTAATGGATAGGAGTAAATAATCCTATGTAGTTTGTGTTAATTTAATTATTTGTATTATTTGTTTTCTTTGTATACAATGAACAATTAAGTTTTTTGTTTTTTATATTGTGTTTTTTTTTTCTTTGTATGCAATGAACAACTAAAGTAATGTTTTATTGTAAATAGGAGGTAATGTTTTATGGTAAATAGAGATTTCGTGTGTGTATATTAAATATATAAAATAGCGGTAAACTCGAAACGGTACACCGGTATTGACCGGTATCTGAAATATATCATACCGATAGCCAAACCGGTACAGCCTCCGGTACGGTATTGACTTCCTTGGGTAGTAGTACTTGATAGAGAAAACTCTATTAAAGAAAGAGCTACTAGCGAAGTTGAAAGTATATCTTATGAGAGTTTTAAGTTATGGCAGCAAACTTGCAATTTCCACATAAATAAAACGCATTTTTACAAATAGCTAACCCAAATGAACACTTAGTTCAGTTAAGTGATATGAGCAACTCATGGTGCTAATATAAGGACAAAGTAAACTAATTTACAGTCAAACAGTAATAACTCTTACTAAAAAAATTAACATAATTACATATTTTGAAAATGTAATAATTGAATTGCATGTTATTTATCTCTTAATATGCATGTTAAATTTTATACTAATCGGATGTTATTTATTATTCAATCTAAAAATTTATTTTTTATGCATAATTTTAAATTACAAAAATTAACTTGAAATTTAAATATTGAATTAATGAAATAAATATTAAATTTTGATTTTCTAGAAAAATTTCAAGCATAAAAATTAAAAAAAAAATCTTGGTCTCGTATCTCTTAAGGTAAACAAATTAATTTTGATCCGTACGTGACCCGGTCCATGTAAATGTACTATGCGATTTCCAAAAGCCTAAAGTCTATTTTACTACAATTTAATGCTTCGAGAATGCTAGAACATGCAACTGTTGTTCAACAACATAACCATAATAACAACGGGTTAGATTGTTCAAACTATCATTAGCAAATTCCAACAGACCATGTTGAATATTGATAAAAGCTTGGTCTTTTACGTCCTCCAAAGGATACTTCTTTGAATGTAGAATGCTTCGAAAGGTCAGTCAACTTTCTATAGGTCTCAGATTTGGAAAATAATTAGATCATGACTCTAATAGTAAATAGAGCAAGGTCCAGTCTACTCATCCATAAAAATCTGTCTCATGACTCATGAGTCAACAACACGAAGGTGAACTTTTTGTGGGTATGAAACTATGAATGCTATATTTAACAAATTTTCATACGTAAATTTCGTATACTAGAAAATAAAATGTAGTGCATGAGTTCTAGTTAGCTCAACAGGTAAAGTTTCTGATAGTTAAATAAGAGATTTGAGATTAAATCCCTGCTTACACCAAAAACTGATTGGTGTATTGATTTGATAATAAAAGAGCTATCGTCATGAATGGATGTCATAAATTGAGACTCTTTAAAAAAAATAATCATATTATTGAATTTAAAAAAGAAAAAGAAAAAAAAAGAGAAGAGAAAGATATTGCCATGCCAGTTTTCATGCCCAAAAGCCAATTTTATATCAAATAGAAAGCCACTAAAATTTCAGAGAAAATTATATCTTGTACCTAGCATATATGCCGGGTACACCATATATACTAGCTCAAATTTCAGAGTTCAATTAGGCCACACCCAGCTGGCCACTTTGTCAATTTCTTAACCACACCAAGATTCTTGGACATTGTGTCTCCAAGAATATTTTTAGGGGCCGTTAAAAAATTTAAATTAAATAAAAATTTTTAATAAAGAACTTGAATATATCAAGTTATAAAAAAAAAAAAAAAAAACAACGCTAACATATGAAGTTTTATAATTTTCTTTTATTAGTTTTTATATTTTGAAATAGTTACATAATAGTTCATTATCAGTTGTCATTATGTATTGTTAATATGAGTAGGTGTGACTATTTTATTTTGTTAATTTTGTATAGTATTTAATTTTTTATGCAATTGTCCTTAACTATTTATCATCTTTTTATCAAAATGTTTTCAACTAAATAACTAAACTCAACTCATTGACACTATATTAATTATTGACTCACTCAACTATACTCATATATACATTAATAATTATTGCCCACTGAGTTACCAATGTTTTTTGCGAACACAACTTATTTACGTATTACTTTTTCCAATAATATATATATATATATATATATATATATATATATATATCTACGTATATGGTTTGTTGGGAACTATGCCTAACCCACCAATGATAAAAGTAGTAATCTTATAAGATATATAACCAATTAGTTATTTTCTAAACTGATCCTGGATACTGCAGTGTTTTGGTCCAGGCATGGATTAGTTAGTCCACAAAGGAATGGTTGCTGTGGGTTCATAGAAATAGACCAAGGCACTTGATAGTTAATTTTTTCCGTCACAATATTTTCCCAACAATTGAACTATCAGTGCCCATTTTGTTTCAAAATAAAATTTAATAAATTAATAAATTTGTAATCGGATCCACCACAATGGAAATCAAGAGTATTTGAAAATGTTATTACATTTAATTGTCTATTGACTTTTTCAGATTTCATAGCTATAGAGTGAGTGGCTCGAACGGGTCAAGTGGGTAACTACATATGTGACACGTGACACTTTTCAAAATGCCCATGTATTGATGGCCGAATACTTAACTAGTACTATAATTACTACATTATTCTATATCGCCTTATAGTATCTGTTTTTGTATGCGACTTATAAAGTCAATGAACATTATTGTATAAAGTCGATGTGTGTGTGTGTATATATATATATATACATATATATATATATATATATATTCATTTGGATTGGAAAATCAAGTATCCTCGAAAAAACCCAAAACAAAACTGAATCCACAGATGTCAAAGCATTTCACAAGCAGAATGGTTAGAACCGAAATGTTCATCTCCATTTCTCATCTACTCAGCCTGGTTCTTTTCTTGTGTGTGCTGGGACCTGCCTTCCTAGGAGCTATTATACCCACTTCATGTACCAGCAGCCTCACTTTCAGATGCTCACAGATGGAGAAGAATGCTCTTCTTAGCTTCAAAGAAGGTCTCACGGATCTATCAGGTCGCCTCGCTTCTTGGGTTGGCGAAGATTGTTGTAGCTGGATGGGTGTTGGATGTGACAACACTACATCACATGTCATCGAGCTTGACCTCAGAAACCGATTTCAGTTTCAGTTTAGCAACTATAGTTACGAGGACTGGCAAAATTACAAGAAGTCGAGCTTGGGGGGTAAGATAAGTCCTTCTCTACTCAATTTAAAGTATCTGAGTTACCTGGACCTAAGCCAGAACAATTTTGAAGGCATCAATATTCCGAACTTCTTGGGTTCCCTTGAAAGTTTGAATTATCTTAATCTCTCTTACTCACTATTCACCGGTGTTATTCCTCCCCATATTGGGAATCTATCAAAGTTGCAATATCTTGCCCTTAATTCCAATACATTCCCAGTGTACTCTCCCTTGGAAGTCAAAAGTCTACAGTGGCTTGTTGGTCTCCCTTCTCTGAAGTACCTTGATATGAGCTTTGTAAATCTTGGGGAAGTTAAACCAGATTGGCTACAGGCAGTTAATATGCTTCCTTCTTTGTTGGAGTTAGACCTAAGTGGTTGTGGACTTGTTACTCTTCCTCAGTCTATTTCCACCATCAACTTCACATTTCTTACAGTCCTTGATATCTCTCACAACATGTTTAACACCTCAATACCTCTGTGGTTGTCAAATTTGACTGGCCTTTCAACACTTAATATTGGATCCAATTCCCTTCGAGGTGCCATTCCTAATGTATTTGCTAATTTGGTTTCTTTGCGAGAGCTTGATCTTTCATATAATCATTATATTGAAGGTCAGTTACCTGTTGGTCTGGGACATCTAACCAACTTGAGCAGTTTGGATTTATCCAGAAACAACATTACTGGTAAGATACCATTCTCATTTGGCAAACTTTGCAACTTGCAAACATTTGCTCTGACGGACAATGGTATAAGTGGGGAGATAACTGAGTTTGTAGATGGATTGTCGCAATGTTCCAACAGCAAACTAGAATCGCTACTTTTGGATTCTAATATATTGCTTGGGGGTCAATTGCCGTACTCTTTGGGAGCACTCAAGATGTTGAAAACTTTAAACCTCGAGTTTAATTCCTTTTGGGGTTCAATTCCAGATTCTATAGGAAACATGTCGTCTCTACAAGAACTTTCTCTCTCCAAAAATATGTTCAATGGAACTATTTCAAAAAGTGTGGGAAAACTATCGATGCTTACTGCTTTGGATCTTCGGAGTAATCATTGGGAAGGTGTCTTAACTGAAGCTCATTTTCATAATCTCACACGATTAAGTCAGTTACACTTGTCATTAGATTCAACGACATGGTCGTTAGTTTTAGATGTGAAACATGACTGGGTTCCTCCTTTTAACTTGTCAGTTGCAAACTTTGATAGCATGTTGATAGGCCCAAACTTTCCGGCGTGGCTTCAAACTCAAACTGAACTTTGGTCTCTTCGGCTTAGGAATGTTGGCATTTCTGATACCATTCCGCAAGGCTTTTGGAATTCCTTCTCAAGGATTGGGGAGATTGTTCTTTCCAAAAACAAAATTCGAGGACAGGTACCACACTTTCAATCTTATCATCTTTTACTTAACTTAGATCTGAGTTTCAACAATTTCGATGGTCAAGTACCACACTTTCAATCTTATCATCTTTTACTTAACTTAGATCTGAGTTTCAACAATTTCGATGGTCAAGTCCCACTTTTTCCTAGTGAAAAAATGGAATATTTGAACCTCCGTGAAAATATGTTTTCTGGAACTATGCCGGAAAACGTAGGTGAAATATTGCCCTGGCTATCTTACTTGGATCTCTCTTCAAATTTTATAAATGGTACAATCCCCCCCTCTATTGGAATGCTAAAAATTTGGAATTCCTTGTTTTGCGAAACAACTGCCTGGCTGGAGAACTTCCTCCTCATTGGGAGGAATTGCAAGATTTAAATTTGTTGGACGTAGCAAATAATAACATATCTGGCAAACTTCCAAGTTCAATGCAATTTTTGGGTTCACTAAAGTGGTTATTATTGGGAAAAAATCATCTTGAAGGACAGTTCCCTTCTTTCTTGAAGAATTGCACAAAATTGGTAAACCTTGATCTTGCAGGAAATAAATTTTACGGAAAACTACCAGCATGGATAGGAGAGAGCTTGTCATCATTATTAAGGTTAAGCCTAAGATCCAACTTATTTGACAGGGACATTCCTCAACAATTCTGCCTTCTTTCAAGTCTTCAAATCTTGGACCTCGCACAGAATGATTTGTCAGGAGGAATCCCACAATGCTTAGGGAACTTGAGTAAAAGTGATGAAACAAGTGTTGCAAGTCTTAATGAGGAGATGTCAGTATTTTTAAAAGGAAGAGAGTATGTCTATGAGGACACTATTTATCTTGTCCATTCCATAGACCTATCTGACAATAATCTATCAGGGGAAATTCCTGACAACATTACAATCCTCTCAAAATTGGTCAACATGAATCTCTCTATGAATCACTTGACAGGAAAAATTCCTGAGAGCATTGGGAATTTAAAAAGTTTGGAATCACTTGATCTGTCAAGAAACAAACTTTCCGGTCCAATTCCACAAAGCTTGTCGTCCTTGACATTCTTGAGTCACTTGAACTTGTCATTCAACAACTTGTCGGGTATAATTCCATCTGGGAATCAACTCCAAACTCTTAATGATCCATCCATTTACCAAGGTAATTCTTTACTCTGTGGAACTCCTCTTTCAACAGTATGCCCAGGGGAAGAACCTGGTCCTGAAGCAAGACCAAATGGAGCAGAAAAGAATGATGAAGTGGGATTTGAGTCATTATCGTTCTACATTAGCTTGGTAGCTGGCTTTATTGTTGGGTTTTGGGGAGTTTGTGGCACACTTGTTGTTAAAACATCATGGAGGCAAGCTTACTTCCAAACCTTTGATAATTTGAAAGACAAGATTTTTATTTTCATCAAGGTCAAAGTTGCTCGCTGGTCAAGAGAAAGATGAAGTTGGAGGAAAATTCAGGACAAGGAAGGACTGCTTAGTGCTTGTTTTTTATGAATCACGAAGAAGTTGTTGTTGTTGTTTTTGTTTTTTTTTGTTATTTAGAGTTCTGTTGTTGTGTACTATTAAGTGCTCCAACCTTTACTTTCTAGAGTGATATTTTTATCTTTTATTTCTGTCCGTTTTTAAATAACCAGTTATCACCAAGATGGATTGTGAATATCGTGGCCACCAAAAGAACATTGCTACCATCTATAATTTTAGCGTACTATAAATTTTACATTACAAAAGATGAAGTCTTTAACATATTGAAGCTTAAAGAAATAGATCTAATTAAATTGTCATCGTTAAGTGTCAAAATAATGATGGGAACACACTCATCGATATTTTTCTTTTAGTTTGCACTGAGTTGGACCGGTTGGCGAAGTCTCTCTATATCCTCATAAAGGAATACACAAGAAAGAGGAAAAAAAAAAAAAAAAACAATAAAGAGCACATGCAAGGATTGAGCTAGAATTTTGAGTTGAGGGTCAAAACATGAATAATAAAAATTTTAAGATTCAAGAATTAAAAAATATATTCATAACTGAATATAGTATGAAAAGCAAACTAACACTCATCAATGTCAACAAAATACCAAAAAAAAAAAAAAACTCAAAACAATTATTTCACAATACATTTTAAATTAAGCATTTGTCAAAATAAAATAGGAATTTCTTAAAATACTGAAAATAATCTATAATTAATTTTGTACTAAATCTAAATTCATAATAATTTTTCCTTTAATGTACAAAATCAAATGGTACTTTAGAAAATCATCTCTTTCTTTTTTGGTTATAAAACCTATTTTTGACATGATTTATCATTGAAATTGCTTGTCACGTAGTAGTAGTAGTAGTAGAAACAACATCAACAATTACACTAAAAACTAGTACGTTATTGATATTTCTAACCAAGCTTTTGACACATTTCGAAAAGAAACCTTTTGAATTTGCAGCTGATCGAGCAAGTTTTTCAGAATGACCAATTTGATTTCTAGGAATTATTCTCTGAAATCTGTTGGTTCATCTGGTATCTGGGAAACAAAATCAGAGTTAATGATGCATAATGCAGATTCTGTGAACAACTGCTCCTCTGTATCCAAGAAATTGAGGCCATGGGCAAGGAAGGACTACTTAATGGGGTGTTTTTTTATGATTTGCGAAGTTTTTTTCATTAGAAATCTTTGGATCTCTCTTCCAATTTTATTAGTGGTAGAATTCCCCCTTCTATTAGCATGCTAAACTTCATACAGATTCTTGTTTTGCGAAACAACTACTTGTCAGGGGAACTTCCTCCTCATTGGGAGAATTTGCAATCTTTAAATTTGTTGGATGTTGCAAACAACAACATATCTGGTGAAACTTCACAGTTCAATGCAATTTTTGTGGTCACTACAGTGGTTGTCATTGGAAAAAAAAAAAATCATCTTGAAGGGCAGTTCCCTTCTTTCTTGAGGAATTGCACATAACTGGTAAATCTTGATCTTGCAGGAAATAAATTCTATGGAAGTTTGCGAGCGTGGATAGGAGAGAGCATATCATAATTATTGAGGTTAAGCCTAAGATCCAACTTGTTTGATGGGGACATACCTCAACAATTATGTCTTCTTTCAAATCTTCAGATTCTGGACCATGCACAAAATGATTTGTCAGGAGGCATCCCACAATGTTTAGGGAACTTGAGCAAAACTGATCAAATAAGTCTTGCAAATTCTTTGGAGCAGATTGTAGTATTTTCGAAAGGAAGATAATATGTATATTAAATTACTATTTTTCTTGTCCATTCCTTAGACCTATCAGGAGATAATCTATCCGCGGAAATACCTGATAATATGACAAGCCTCTTGATATTGGGTAACATGAATTTATCTATGAATCACTTGACAGGAAAAATTCCTGAGAGCATTGGAAATTTAAAAAGTTTGGAATCACTTGATCTCTCAAGAAACCAACTTTCTGGTCTCATTCCCCATAGCTTGTCATCATTGACATTCTTGAGTTACTAGAATCCTTCATTCAACTACTTTTCTGGTAAAATTCCAACAGGGAATCAACTCCAAACCCTTGATGACTTATCCATCAACCAAGGAAACTCTTTACTCTGTGGACCTCCTCTTCCCACAAAGTGCCCATGGGAAGAAAGAAACTGATCCTGAAGCAACACCAAAAAGAGGTGGCAATAATAATGGAGCAGAAATGAATGATGAAAGAGGGATTCGAGTCACTTTTTGCTTTATGGCACATTTTTTTAAAACATCATGGAGGCAAGCTTTATCAAAGTTCAAGTACACGATCATGGCAGCAGAGCCTTGGAGCTTTGATAAACGTTTAATGGTACTGCAAAGGTATGGTAAGGAAACAAATGTGGGTGAAATGGAGTTTAGTAAGGTGACATTCTGGGTGCAAGTACACGATCTCCCAATCAGATTTAGGACGAGAAAGATAGCTGAACAGTTGTGTGAAGTGATTGGAATGGTGACTAAAGGGATTGATGAAGAAGAAACAGAGGGCGATAACTTCCTGCGAGTCCGAGTAACCATAGACATCTCTAAACCGCTATGCAGGGGGCGGGTTATCTCGCTCGATAGTGGTAAGGAACTGTGGGTGCCATTCAAATATGAAAGGCTCCCAAATCTTTGCTTCTGTTGTGGATGTTTGACGCACGACGATCGTGATTGTGACCTTTGGATCGAAAGCGAAGGAAGCCTATCACCTGAATCCCAACAGTTCGGTCCCTGGCTTAAGGCAGCGCCATTTGTGCCAACTCGGAGATATATGGTCAAAGTCCCCGGTTTTTTTGCTAGTAAAAAATCGGGTACGTCATCGAAAAAAACCAATACAGCCAAGAAGCCACCAGTGGTGGTGGTTCGCTCAGGGAAAACACTACCGGAAATTATTAGGCTTGAAAAGGAAAACCTCGGGGCCAGTGAGGGAGAGAACACAGAGCCGGATTTTCATGGGCTGTATCAGCAGGAGTCACGGCTGTTAAATGAAGAGGGAATCATGGAGGATGTGATGCTACAGCAGAACGGACCAGGTGCAAAAAAGGTGTCAGCCGAGTCTTTTGAGGAGGTTCTTGGGGAGATAGATAAGGAAATAAAAAAAGGGTATTGTTAACGGGTGCTGTACAGCACTTGTTAATAATTCATTTAAAGAAAGTTTTTATGGGAAATGAAAAAAAAGTAATTAATATTTTGACAGCTTTTTTCATTTTCCATAAAAGTGGTATTAAAACTTTCCTAAAATGGATTATTAATAAGTGCTACACAGCACTTGTTAACATTTTCCATAAAAAAATATGATCCAAAAGCTATAGTGACACCCGGATTTGGTGCTAACACAGGAAAGGAAAAGGATGGTGACCATCCTAGCATTAATGAAGCAAACGTGCCAAGCCCGCTAGCACATGCTCCTAGCATTAATGAAGCAAACGTGCCAAGCCCGCCAGCACATGCAGCTCTCTTGTCTGCATCTCTTGTTAACATTTTCCATAAAAAAATATGATCCAAAAGCTATAGTGACACCCGGATTTGGTGCTAACACAGGAAAGGAAAAGGATGGTGACCATCCTAGCATTAATGAAGCAAACGTGCCAAGCCCGCTAGCACATGCTCCTAGCATTAATGAAGCAAACGTGCCAAGCCCGCCAGCACATGCAGCTCTCTTGTCTGCATCATCAAGACTCCCTTCGGCTGAGGCTCCCAACTCTCTTGTCAATCACGCGCATGCTGAAGGTACTTGGAAAAGGCTTACTAGAATTGGGGTGGTATCAGACGTGCGTATGTCCGAAGCAGTGGGGGGAAGAAAGAAGTGCAGGAAGCATAACAACCCAAACTGAGTTACCAAAAAAAAGAAGGGTTTCTCAGGGAGGCGAAACAAAAAATCAGATATTGGCGGAGGCTGGTTACCAGCCCTGCTAGAAGCAATGAATCTATTATTATGGAACTGTCGAGGGCTTGGGAACCCACGAACAGAGAATGAGCTTGTAAGATTGATACAGGCAAAAGATCCCTCTGTTGTGTTTATAGTCGAAACATGGACAGATGAAGCAAGGCTAGATCGCACTTTGAGCAAGATTAATTTTGATCAGAAATGGGTGGCTCCAAGGCTACATAGAGGTGGTGGATTAGTATTATTTTGGAAAAACTCTATTAACATTGATGTTATTGATTCCCACAGATATTATATTGATACGATCATCAATGGGAACACAGAAAATGCATGGCGTTTCACTGGCTTTTATGGAGAGCTCGAAACCCATAGGAGGAGTGAAGCATGGAGTAAACTGAGAAGCTTAAATTCTGAGATGAACATTCCGTGGATTTGTGGGGGTGATTTTAATGAAATTGTTCGCCAAGAGGAAAAGTGGGGTGGGGCACCCAGAGATCATAATCAAATGCAACTATTTCGAGATGTGATTGATGAATGTCGCTTCATGGACTTGGGGTATGTGGGGCCGAAGTTCACGTGGGCAAAACATTATGTCGATGGACATTCCATAAGAATAAGATTGGATCGGTGTCTGGCTACAAATTCTTGGTTTCAAAAATTCCCAGGAACTAGGGTACATCATCTTAGCTGTATGTCATCAGATCACTCTCCTCTATTGATCAATTTGTCGGAGCTGCCTGAACCTAGGAGAAAGAGGTGTTTCAGATTTGAAGAAATGTGGTTATCGGATCCTTCTTGTGGGGAAACAGTCGAGGAAGTGTGGAGTAGCACAAGGGAACCTGATCCAAGCATAGCCATTCTGAAAAAAAGTAGCGAAATGTGAAAAAGAGTTGACATGGTGGAATAGACACAAATTTGGGCACGTGAGGAGAGAATTGGAGATGAAAAAGAACCATCTTGCTATGGCCGAAAATGAGGCTATGGTGAGTGGGAACAATACTCGGGTTAGGAGCTTAAGAATGGAGATTAACTTGTTGCAAGATCGGGAATCAAGGATGTGGTGTCAAAGATCAAGGGTACTGTGGCTTAGCAAAGGTGACAATAATACAGCTTTTTTTCACAGTAAGGCAACAAAGAGATTTAGGAAGAATCTGATCAGAGGAATAAGAGACGAGGATGGAACTTGGCTAACCGAACAAGATAAAATTGGGCATGTGTTGGAGAATTACTACAAAGAACTTTTTTCCACCTCCAACCTGAATCTAGAAGTTGACTCTCTTGAAAAAATCCCAAGCATGGTTACAGAAGAGATGAATACTGAATTAGTGAAGGAATTTACAAAACTTGAAGTTATGGAAGCCTTGAATCAAATGGCTCCTCTAAAGGCGCCGGGTCCCGATGGTATGCCACCGTTGTTCTATCAACATTTTTGGTCGACAATGCAGCATGATGTTACTTCAGCCATTCTCTCATGGCTGAACTCAAATGATAGCTTGCTTTTCTGTAGGTCTATCTTTGAGGATTGCAACAATGTGATGAAATTATTGGGTGAATATGAATCTTGGTCGGGGCAGAAGATCAACAAAGACAAGACCGCAATCTTCTTTAGCAAGTCCACCACGGAGGATGCTAAATCAAGCATAAAGACTCTCCTTCAGGTTCAAGAAGTGAAGTCTTACGAGAAATATTTGGGTCTTCCCTCTTTTGTGGGTAGGGGAAAAAAGGCTAGCTTCAATTACATAAAGGAGAGGGTATGGAGAAAACTCCAAGGGTGGGAGGGTAAATTGCTATCACAAGCCGGGAGAAAGGTCCTAATCAAATCCGTGATCCAAGCTATCCCTACTTATGCTATGGGGTGTTTTAAATTACCATTGGGGCTTTGTGATGACATTGAAGTAATGATAAAGAAGTTTTGGTGGGAACAAAGAGGCCATAGAAGGAAAATTCATTGGATCCGATGGAGTGACTTGACTAAGTCCAAAGTAGTCGGCGGGATGGGTTTTCGAGACTTTGCCCAAGGAAACCCTCTTCTACAAAGTCTTTAAGGCAAAGTTCTTCCCAAATTACTCTCTTTTAGAAGCCAAGGATTCAAGTACGGGGTCTTACGCTTGGAAGAGTATTTTACATGGCTGTGATGTTATCCTAGATGGTGCTTGTTGGAGGGTGGGGAATGGTAAATCGATCAAAATCTGGCAGCACCATTGGCTACCCTGAAAACATCCTACCAAGATTCTCTCCCCAATGGTAGGTACAATGGAAGAAGCTACAGTTGACTGCTTGATTGATGAAGGTACTAGAACGTGGAATACAACGATGGTGGATGGGATTTTTGCTCCACAAGAAGCTAAAGAAATAAAAAATATTCCTTTGGCTAGGCAGGAAACGGAAGACACCTTATATTGGTCGTGGGAGCATGATGGGAGCTATAGTTGCAAAACAGGATACCGATTTTTGAAGGAGGATGAAGTTGGTTTTCAGGTAGCAGAGGACCAAGACCATAAAAAAGGGCTGTGGAAGAAAATTTGGGCTTTTGAATGCCCAAATAAAGTAAGAACTCTTATTTGGAGGGCCTGCCGTAATTCACTCCCTTCAAAGTGTAATCTAGTGCGTCGAACAATCATTTTAGAACAGGGCTGTGATTGCTGCAAGGAAGAAAATGAAGACGTTATGCATGCGTTGTGGAGTTGCAAAGAGCTGGACAGTGTTTGGGAAGCAAATAATATATGGAGCTTTCGAAACCAACAGCGCTTCTCCAATTTCAGCGAGCTCTTGGCTTGGGTATTTGACCACCAAAGGAACCCGACCCTATTTGCATTCACCATTTGGTCCGTCTGGCACCAAAGAAATCAGGTGAGAACCCAGTAGTCCCACTGTCCTCTAAACCATCTCTCCCAATGGGCTCATGACAGGTATGTGGAGTTCAAAGCTCTAAAAACGGCTCCTACTACCAGTAGACTAGAGAGGAGAGTCCGATGGAAACCACCTGCTCAGGAAACGTTTAAGATCAATTTCGATGGTGCCATATTCACCGAAGAGAAATGCTCTGGCTTGGGAGTTATTGTTCGTGACAGGGAAGGTCTTTTTATAGCTTCCATGGCTACTCAGGTTCCACAACAACTCCAGCCTATTGAGATTGAAGCTTTGGTTGCTAGCAAGGCTCTCGTGTTTGCTAGAGAATTGGGTATTTCAGAGGCTGTTCTTGAGGGCGACTCTTCCCTGGTGATGTCAGCTTTGAACTCTAAGAATCCTGGTCTTGCTCCTTTTGGCTTGTTGATACAAGATTCTTTAAATGTATCTACATGTTTTTCAAAATTGTCTTACTCTCATACTAAGAAAGAAGGCAACACAGTTGCGCACAACTTGGCTCAGTTAGCAGTTAATGTTTCAAATTGTGTAATATGGATGGAAGATGTTCCATTTGATGTACTGTCTGTTTACCATGCTGATTTAGCTGGTATTTCTTAATTTAATGCACCACAATTCTGTTTCTCAAAAAAAAAAAAAAAAAAAAAAAAAAGATAAAAGAGTTAGAAAGGCATGTAAAGTACACTGATGGAATGTGTGTGTGGTAAGAGATTTTTTTTTTAATTTTTTTTCAAAGGTAAATAATGTGAGTGCTGTGCTGTGGGATGTGGGAATTGGGAATGGGGTCTTTCTTACATGGTACTCACTTTAAAAAACTCAAGCAACACATTGCATGGACTCGTGCTTTATAAACTCAAGTTTAGCGTGATATTTTGTAATTAAAATAATCCGTCAGTGGCATTTTTATATTGAACTCGAGTTTTATGTCAAATTTAAATTTTACAAACTCGAGTTTCAAAAGGGTGGTACATTACTAAATATTTCTCAAACAGTGGTAAAATACTATATATTTTGCCAAATAGTGATATTTGGCCGTGTTGCAGTGGTTACAAGTTGCTTCTTTCCTTATAAACACCATAATTCAAAATGTTGATTGGAAAATATATAAACACCATATATATATTTTGCCAAATAGTGATATTTGGCCGTGTTGCGGTGGTTACAAGTTGCTTCTTTCCTTATAAACACCATCATTCTAAATGTTGATTGGAAAATATATAAACACCATATGTATAGTCTTTAACATATGACAGCTAAAAATATAAGTAAACACAAAAATCGTTATTATTAAAATTGTCACTATAAAATTGATGATTGGAACACTCAGGCCATGTTTGGTTTACTGAGTTTTCATCATTCATTACTCAGTTTTCATTACTCATCAGTCAAATTTGTTGGCCCCACACTAACTAATGTTGTTTGGTTTAATTTTTGTTATAATTTCCATAACTCATTACTCAAAAAACTGAGTTAGTTATAGAAAACGAGAACAACTTTTTCTTATTTTTGGATTATGAAAATTGAGTTTGCATGGCATTTTTGTAATTTCACTCAACTAAATGGGACCCATTTTTTTGACTTCTCTCATCACGTCAAATTAGACATGCTCTCTCTCTCTCTCTCTCTCTCTCTCTCTCTCTCTCATCTTTTTTCTTCTCTTTAAACACACAGCTCTCTCATCTCCTCTCTTCATTGAACCTCCACAAACCACAACTCACTGCCACATGAGCATCACATGCCACCACAACAAGCCAACGTGAGATGGATCTCACTCTCAAGTCCTTCCCTGTCTCGAGTCCCTTGGTTCAAACTCAGCCCAAGTGGGCCTTGCTCTTTCATCGTCGGTTTTTCTCTCTTAATCAAACCACCATGGTCGAAACTTCAAGCTTAGCCCAAGTGGGCCTTGCTCTCTCACCTTTGGCTTTTCTCTCTAAACCGAACCACCGTGGTTTAAGCTTCAAGCTCCACCCTCTTTCTATTTATTTGTTCAATTTTCTCATTTTTCTTTGAGCTGAAAGTTCCTTCCTTTGTAATTGTTTGTGGGTTTGGAGATTTGGTTGATTTAGGTTTGAGGGTTTGAAAAATGGAATTTGGATTTGGATGTGGGGTTTCAAAATAAAAGATTTTTGTTTTGGGTTTTGGGTTTGTTTCAAATTTGGTATTAGAAAATTGTAGCCTTGTGATGTGTGTGTGCATATGAACTAACTATATAGTGGAACATGAATTTGCAGAAGGAATGATCCGCTTGTGTTAGATCTGCTTTCCTTTCTTTTTAGCTAATTCCCCTTTCTGTTTGCATGAAATTTTTTGGGAGAAAAATGAAAGAGTGGCAAAGAGAAAATATCACGCAGGTAAAGGCAACAAGAAGAGTATTATTACCATTATGAAAAAAGAAAAAAAAGAAAATGAAAAAAAGACTTGCGAATTCCAACTTTTTGAGTTTTTAAGCTAAAAACTAAAGCAAATATTTGAGCCAAACACACTTTTGAGTGAGTTATGAGAAAAGTAGAGAAAAAATATGAGATATGAGAATAAGTTTTGAGTTATGAGAATTGAAATATGAGATATGAGAAGTGAAATATGAGTGATGTGTAAACTAAACACACTTTTGAGTGAGTTATGAGAAAAGTAGAGAAAAAATATGAGATATGAGAATAAGTTTTGAGTTATGAGAATTGAAATATGAGATATGAGAAGTGAAATATGAGTGATGTGTAAACTAAACAGGGCCTCACTCATGCCTTTATTTCATTTATTTTTCTTTGTTTCCACTAAGTTGTGCTTGCTTGCAAAGTCTCTGACTTCTTTTTTCTTTTTTTTTTTCCCTTTTAAAAAAAATGGAGAGGAAATACATTAGTAATTAAAGGAGAAAACAAAGAAACGAGAACGATACAAAGGAAGATAAACAAATAATAGTCAATTGTATAACTTTTTATTATTTTCCTTAATTTCTCTTATTTTTCCTTTGTTATCTTCTCTCCATGAAATTAAAAAAGAAACAACAGGTATCAAGCCGTAAAAAATTAAAAAATAAATTAATAAAATATTTAACAATGCAAGTTTTTTCATTATACTTATGAGCTAACAATATTCCAAGATTCATGATATGCTATTTTCAGCGTTTGGTCACCTTGTTCTAGATACTTTATCTCTAATTAACTCTTTTCAAAATTTTTCTTTCTCTCACACTTATAGGTAAGATAATGTAGTTGCACGTGCCTTAGCTAAGAGAGCATATTTGTTTTTTTCCTTTTTATTTTTTTGTTTGGATAGTCTGTTTCACTCGACATTGCTTCTATTCTTCGAGCTGATTCTCCAGCACATTGAATAAAAAGCATGACAGGTTTGTTCCTCAAAAGAGAAAGAATATATATATATATAATCCAGGATTCATTAATTTCTATTAAAAAAATGCAAACTGTCACTTTATTTTCCGGAAGGAGCAATGTCAATGGCTGAATGGCATATAAAACTAATAGCCTTCTGAGTTCTAAGCACTTTCCCTTTATAAATGAACAATGTCTTTGTGTTATCTAGAAGGGGCAATATTAAAAAAAAAAAAAAGATTAAATTATCCTTGAAATCTCTATATAAAAATTAAAAAAAAAAAAAACATTCTAAAAACTATTAAGATGATAAAAATACCCTAAAAATCTTTAGGTTTAGGTTGAAGATCAGTGCACGCCTTGGCAGTTTACCTTTCACTACCCCTTAGCTCGGGCAAGTGAAGACCAGGGACTGCTGGAGGGATCAAAGCCCAGAACTGGAGTTGGGCCTATCACGTCGAATTTTTGAGTCAGACAACAATGACAACTTGGGCATTGCAGTGCTGTTGACTTCTGTTCATAACATTTATTGCGATTTCACAAACTTTTCAAACAGAGGGTAATCCCATTCAGTCCCTTCTTTCATTTTTGTGCTAAATTAAACACCTTTGGGTTCGAGATCTGCTTATTTTGTTAAAATTGAAAACTTTTTATTAAAAGAACTATAAATAAAGATAAAAATTAGCTAAAATAGTACAATTTTGATTTTTTGAGAATGCGCTGAAATAGTACATTGAGACTCATAAATAATACCAAAAAAGTGCAGTGGTGCTCGTAAATATTAGCAATTTCCTTACTATTCAAATTAATTGTCTTAACTTCGTTGAACTATTTTTTAAAAGAAGCTTCAGTTTTGCTGGGTTGCTAGGAAAATGCTAGAAAATATGAGAAGTGATGTAATCTTAAGTAGCCCCTAGTGTTCTATATTTTCCTAGTGTTTTCGGAAAATTATCTTATAAAACCGTCTAAATGAGATATCTTCTCTCATATTATGTATAGATTTATAGTTGGACTCATGAAACTATCTCATAATATGATATATATTCTCAGTAATTTTGACCTCATTCCCTTGTTTTGGGGGTCAAGTAACGTTACAAATCACAAACGTTGACCCGCTCTTTGTACATACATTTTGTAATTTCCAAAAGCCTGGAGTCTATTTCAGAAATCAACTCATCGAGAAGTTGAGTTATGTTTATCTAGTGGCCTATCTTTTATATCATTCTAATTGCAAATTTATCAACATATACTCTTCTTTTTACCAGTTACTATAATTTTCTTCAAAATAACAATGCCGACCACATCCTTGAATTCCACTCCCTGTTATTTGTCTTTCAAGGAAAAGAATAAAGATAATTGCAATTAGAATAAAAAAACTTACAATAAAATAAATCAAATAGCCTTCGGGAAGAATGAGTCTAACCTTGTTATTTACGCAAAATGCAGGGTTCTTCTTCCACGCCCAGACGAGTGAAATTTAACAACTTAAACATTGACCATGTTGGGGAAGGTTCATCGTTGACTAGACCATTCTATGGTTCCCCCCGCCTACCGTGCATTTAAAATAATCTTCCAGAATCAGATGATTTCACACTGATAAAAATCTATCATGTAGATCTTTTCCTTTAATATAAATCACAGATACATTTTATTTCTGTCATTACCATTAACCAGCATGGATTTCAGTTACAAGATAAACTCATTAAGTAATATCACGGTGCTATTTCTTCTTTTGTCCATGTATGGATCTACATATTTGGAGATAATCAAGCCCTGTTCATGCAGTGGCGATCAGACTAATGATAAATGCATCCAGACTGAAAGAGAAGCACTTCTCGGCATCAAGAAAGGTCTGACTGATCCTTCCAACAGGCTTTCTTCTTGGGTTGGTGAAGATTGCTGCCAATGGCGAGGCATAGCATGCAACAACATATCAGGGCATGTTATCAAGCTTGATCTTAGGAACCCATTTCAATTCAACAGCTATGGTTCCTCATTGACAACAGAAGATTATATGGCAGCATATAAGAATTCATGCCTGGGTGGTGAGATAAATTCTTCCTTGATTAACTTGAAATATTTGAATTACTTGGATATAAGTTTGAATGATTTTGAAGGCAGTCAAATTCCTGAATTTTCGGTATGCTTGAGAATTTGACGTATCTCAATCTCTCTTTTGCATCCTTTGCTGGGGAGATTCCACCTCATCTTGGAAATTTGTCAAGCCTGACCCATCTTGACCTATACGCTGATTCATATATCTCACTTATGTGGGAGTTGAATGCCACAAATTTGGATTGGCTCTCAGGTCTATCTTCTTTGAAGTACCTTGACATGGGGCAAGTCAAACTCAGTCATACTGGAGCAGATTGGCTGCAAAAGGTTAATATGCTTCCTTCACTCTTGGAGTTGCATTTACATTCATGTGGGCTTGAAAGCCTTCCACATTCACTTCCATTTATTAATTTTACCTCCCTTTTTGTCCTTGATTTATCTCAAAACTCCTTTAACTCTTCCATACCTCAGTGGCTGTCTAACCTTACTAGCCTTACAAAACTTGATCTCAGTTGGAATTCATTCCAAGGTACCATTCCAAACGATTTTGTGAGCCTAATAAATCTTGAGTACCTTGATTTGAATTCCAATGTGCTCATCACAAGTCAAATGCCAAGCTTTTTTGGACATCTTTGTAAATTTAAAGTTTTAGATCTTTCAGGGAACAAATTTAGCGGCAATATTGATGGATTTTTAGGTAATTTCTCTGCTTGCTTGAACAATAGCCTTGAGTCCCTAGATTTGAGTGCTAATCAACTAGTAGGAAAAATTCCTAATTCATTAGGGACACTTGAGAGCTTGAGATACCTTAGCCTGGCAAGCAACCTTTTTTGGGGTTCAATTCCAGCTTCTATTGGCAGTTTGTCATCCTTGCAACAATTGGACCTCTCTTTTAATCAAATGAATGGAAGCATTCCTGGAAGTTTTGGACAACTCTCAGAGCTGGTTGAATTGTATCTTCAAGTGAATTCTTGGGAAGGTGTCATAACAGAAGCCCAATTAATGAATCTTACAAGCCTAGAATATGTTATACTAAAAAGTAACACAAACCAATCTTTAGTTTTCAATGTGACATACAACTGGGTTCCTCCTTTCAGGCTCAAACAACTTGATCTAGATAGTTGTCTCATTGGCCCCAAATTTCCTAAATGGCTTCAAGTTCAAAGTGAACTTACCTCTGTCAGCCTTCAAAACACCGGAATCTTGGACACCATACCCGAGGAATGGTTCTCTAAAATATCTTCTCAAATCACTTCCTTGTATCTAGCCAACAACCAAATCATGGGGAAGCTGCCACACCAAATCGTATCTCCAAAATTAGGTGTGATTGATCTAAGCCATAACTACTTCAAGGGTCCCATCCCACTTTGGTTTACTAATGCTACCCACATATATCTTCAAAATAATTTCTTTTCAGGCCCCATCCCATCAAATATTGGCGATCTAATGCCAAGCTTGGAATATTTAGATCTTTCGGAGAACCTCCTCAATGGTACAATTCCCTTATCCATTCAAAAGATAAACAATCTTCAAGTCCTTTCACTCCGTGGCAATCAACTTTCAGGGGAGCTTCCTCACAATTGGAATGAGACACAAGGATTGTGGGTTGTGGACATTTCAAACAATAACTTATCTGGAGAAATTCCAAGCTCAATGGGTTTATTGGGTTCCCTTACTATATTAATGTTAAGCAACAACAATCTTCATGGAGAAATTCCTTCTTCCTTGCAAAATTGTTCTCTTTTGAGCATTGATCTTGGAGAGAATCATCTCTCAGGGAAACTTCCGCCATGGATAGGATCAAATGTGTCATTATTTTGGATGCTACGCCTTCGATCAAATTTATTTACTGGAATCATCCCTCGACAATGGTGCAATCTTCCGATTCTTCACATCCTAGATCTTGCAGAAAACAACCTTTCTGGGGACATTCCAGACTGTTTGGACAATTTGACTGCTTTGATTTATGGTAACAGCAGCACCATGTACAACAATTATTTTCGCTCCCGCAAGTACTACTACATGGAGCAAACAATAATAGTGACAAAAGGAAGACAACTTGAATATGGTAGAACTCTCCAATATGTTAACAACATTGATCTTTCAATGAATAATTTGACAGGAGGAATTCCTAATGAAATAACAAGCCTTGTCGACTTGGGTACACTAAACTTGTCAATGAATCACCTAACTGCAAATATTCCTAGAATATTGGAAACCTGCGATGGCTTGAAACACTAGATCTCTCACACAACAATCTTTCTGGATCTATTCCTGGAAGCATGTCTTTATTAACATCCTTGGCACACTTGAACTTGTCTTTTAACAACTTGACAGGAAGAATCCCATCTGGTAATCAGCTTCAAACATTGAATGATGCATCTATCTACAAGGGCAACCCTTCATTGTGTGGCTCTCCTCTTCCGACCAAGTGCCAAGGAGATGATCCATCTAATGTACCAAATTTCAGTGTAGGTGATGTGGAGGAAAATGAAGACAAATCTGAAATGTTGGGAATCTTTATTAGCATGGCAACAGGGTTTGTTGTAGGTCTTTGTGGTGTTTGTGGTACTTTATTGATAAAGCAGTCATGGAGGAAAGCCTATTTTCAGTTCGTAGATCACATGAAAGATAGTGTATCCAATATTATTATATTGGGCATGATTCATTTGCGAAGGAAAATGGGCTTAAGTAGGATATAAGGGTGTTGGGAGTCTCCAGATACTCCTTTGTGAGTGAACATATTTAATAGTTTATGCCATGTTCTATCACAAGTATGCAAAGCATGTGTGCTGTCACGAAAGGTCAGGATTTCTTGTTTATTCTCTACTTTGTGCTATCTTTTTCCCGCAATAGCATAGATTTTCTTTGTGCTATCTTTTTCCCGCATTAGCATAGATTTTCTTTTTCTCACATCAATCTTGTTAAGCTACTCGTTTTGTAAGACGTTAAATGGTAGTAGACAGATCACAGAAGACAACATCCTCGAAAATATATGGATTTTAGATTTTTGGGGGGGGGGGGGGGGGGGGGTTTGCAAAAATCCAAGCTTTTAAGTTGCAATTTAGATTTTAGCCTAAAATATTTATTCATTGGAAAATGTGTGGCAAAAGAAAAATAAATACAACAAGTTCTCACATCACATGGCGAAACTACCAAGAACAATGTCTATGGGATTATAGCCTAATGGCACCCTATCACACTCTATTCTTGTCCACACACACACACACACACACACACACACACACATATATATATATATATATATATATAATTTCAACCTATACTGTTTACTCGATAGAATAAGTATAAGACATTAATGCCAACTATACCGCCAACAAAAAGAGAATTAATTTCCCATTATCACCACTACCAACTTTCCCCATCACCATTGGGTCACAAACACAAATTTGGATTCCCCATCACCATTGGGTCACAAACACAAATTTGGATTCGGTGCAATATCTTACACTACACCTACTCACATTAATTTTTACCACTTCCATTTTTTAACTTTATCTTTTCAACTTTTTCAACTTCTTTTTTTAACTTTTTTTTTTTATTCAATGGTTGAGATTGAAAGTTTTTTTTTTTTTTTTTTTTTTTTTTTTTTTTTTTTTTTTTTTTTTTTTTTTTTTTTTTACTTTCAATCTCAACCATGTATTACTATTGCATCAAGTGTAATACCTAGGTATTGCACCTGATCTGAATCCCACAAACACAACCAACACCGCTGCAAAGAATCAGAGCCACTACAACCACCGCCACCACCTTTTCCATCAAAACCTTTTGTGTATTGCTCAAGTAGTACCGTACCACGTGTCCAAGCTTTGCATGAAGGAGTGCAGTCTAAGTTGGAATGGTTTCCATATGCATTCAAAGATTCTTGCTCATTCAAACCCAAGGCAATTTTCAGGATTCAGTGTTTCGTACGCATCACCTAAGCATTCAAATTTTTGGTTGACTTTTCCTTTAAAATGGCACAAATTTTGTTCATGTTGGATTCACAAACTAAAAAGTAAATTCCTTAACAAATTAAAACAAATGCAAATCATAAATTAAAAATTTATTTCAAACGTTTATTTTTATCTAAACTACGTAAAAGCCAAGGCCAAAATTAGTGGGAATGCTAATCCTCCTCCCCCCCCCCCCCCCCCCCCCTCTCTCTCTCTCTCTCCTTGTCCTCTCGGCCCCTACAGAGGGCGAAATCTTTGCATGTCAATTTTCTTCGAGAACTAGATAGTTGTCTAAACACTAGTTTGTATAGTTGTCTAAACACTAGTTTGTTATCAAGTTTTAACACTAGATCAATGTATTTTATTTTAAAGTGCTTATAAATTTAAAATCTGTCTTTTCTGCGCACAACAAATACACCCAAAAAAAAAAAAAAAACCTTAAATACATACGCATCACACCACCACATTGCAGGCACTATAAAATGCTAATCATCACGCCATTTTATAAAATGCTACTAAATCCTAGCAGGCACCGGTGCACAAACCACCAAATTTAAGGCAATAACTAATCAAACCATTATAAAATGCTACTAAATCCTAGCAATAATAATTGTTGGGTCAAGTGCAAGAGCTTTGTAGCACAATTGGTACCTCCTAGCTTGCCCTGCAATATAGACTAAGTTACAACAACGAAGCATCAATAGCTTGACCCAACAACTTTGGTAACTTTTTTTCGTTTTTTTTTTTTTTGGTGGTTTTGGGGGGGGGGGGGGGGGGGTGGTGGTTTCAAAACAATGAAAAACAGAGTTCGTAACTTGAATTCCTCCACAAAAAGTAAGAGCTAGGACTTTCCTTATTATTCCAACATTGCTCAGTTAACAAAGTCAACAAAGTTAATTGAATGAAGGTAAAGATGCCAATCATGTCCAGTGGCGACTCCAAGAATTTTGTTCAGAGTGTTCCTATTCTACTTTGAAAAAATTTCGAGTCATTTTGTTCTATTTCGGGTGTTTCGGGACGTTTTGGTAAATGCGGCCCAAATTCAAAATTTGGCTGGCATGAAGTTTGTGCTTAAAAGAAAAAAAAAAAATGTTCTTAAAACCGAAACAAAATTTGCATTCTGTAAACCGAAAAACCTCAAAAGGAAAAAAAAAAATTGAACAAAGGTAACTGTATAATAAACTGTAAGTTCATTTGAAATATTAATAAAATTATTAATCATTGTTATTTAGTTATTTCATCAATTTATTTGTCTTTTATAAATTATAATTATAAAATTTGTTGTTTCATTAATTATAAAATTATTAATTGTTGTTTAGCCTAACATAATTTAGTTTGTTTATCTTTTATAATGTATTAGTTTATTATACTGCTTTAATTATTGTTGTTTAGCCTAACAATAAACTATATTGCTTTAATTTATTTGTCATTAATTATACTATTTTAATTTGTTACATTGTTTAGCTCCATGTGCACATTAAACTAAAAGAGCTATTGATGTGCACATTATTTACACATCCTATGTGTAGATGTAACACAATAATTAAAGCATTAAAATTATATAACGTGCACTTATGTAGCCCGACCCCATCTCATGTGCCCATCCACCCCCACCCCACTCAACACACAAGCGTCTTATGATGCCCTGTCAATCAGAAAATTTCACAACTAAATGAAAATTAATATTTCACCAAGACACCAACACCAACATAGACACATTGCACACTACACACACCGACACCAGCAGATAAGTTAAACTGATAAAGGCATTTTCAAAAGTTAAAAACGGACAAAATTATAAAGCATTAAAGCTGAAGACTAAGCAGTAAGTTCGGCCAATCAAAATTCAAAAGACTAAAAAGAGAGAGAGAGTTATGAGTTGTTTTTATTAAAGAATAAAGAGAGAGAGAGAGTGAGAGCCATATTCTATTTTCTAAATCAGACAAAGAGAGAGACTGAGAGAGTAAGAGAGAAAAAGAGAGACTGAGAGAAGAAACTTAGAAAAAAAAAAAAAAAAAAAAAAAAAAAAAAAAAAAAAAAAAACCTTGGAGACTTGGAGTGCCAATCCGGATCAACTAGTGCCGAGCAGGGCAGCGGCAGCAGCCAAGCAGCGAGGGCCATGCAGGGAGGTGGCCGATCTATCACTGGAGTGCCGATCTTTATCCTCCAACCCGATGAGCGACGACGAGTGGCTTGGATGAGCCTCAACAAGCGGCTGTGATGAGGGTGAAGTGTGATCTCTCTATCTTTAGGTTAGGTTAGCTTAGCTTAGTGATTTTTTTTTTTTTTTTTAAAAGGGTTGTGGGCTGATCAGTGGGTTTGTCTTCTTCTTCTTCTTTTTTAATGAGGCGCTGCCGCGTTGCTCTGCTCTGCTCTTTTTTTTTTTTTTTTTGGTGAGAATCTGTGGGTTATATGGTTGTAGTCTATTGGGCTGGGCACTTGGGCTTGCCGTGGGCTTGCCAAAGGCTTGCCGTGAGAATCTATGGGCTTGTCGTGAGAGTCTGTTGGGCTGGGCACTCTGTAACAATTTTTTTTTTGGTGAGAATCTGTGGGTTTAGCTGTAATCTGTTGGGCACTTGGGCTTGACTCTGTTAAATTTTTTTTTTCTTCAGATTTTAGTGCAATTTTTTTTTTTTTGGGGTTTTTTTTTTTTTTTTTTCTCTTTTTTGCTTGAAAGTAGAACAAATATATATATATTTTTTTTAATTTGAGGATATTCCTAATTTGATTGAGGGTATTCCTGATGCAGAGTAATTATAATTTTTTTTATATATATAATTTTTTTTTTTTAAGGTTTGGAACACCCTGACCTCAACGTAGTGTCGCCTCTGATCATGTCCAAACCAAAATTTTACATGGAAGTTATGAGAACTATATGTATATACTTCCAACATTTCTAAGTTAATGCAGTCACTTGAATGAAAGTAAAGATGATGCCAATCAAGTCCAAACCAAATTTTTGATAAGTCAGTCCAAACCAAATTTTACATGGAAGTTTTGAAAACTATATATGTGTATGTTTTTTTATTAATATTATTTGTAATTTATGCACGCATCTGGTGACTCTTGAATCCATGACCTCACCCTCCAACAAATTATAATGGAAGGCGGAGGTGTCAATTGAGCAATAGCACATTGGCCATGAAAACTAAAATTTCTGTGTGGAAAAAAGTCATCCATGCATGCAAATAGTTTCTGATCAAAGAAAAGGACAGTTTACATTCTTGTCACCTATTAACTTTCAAAACTGAAACCTAGGGAATATAAAATCAGAACACAAAAAATACCTATCTTAAAGGTACCACAATTCACCTCTGGCCACAATGGGTTACTATTACAGTAAGAGCATATCATTACCAATATCTGTTATGGAATCAAATGTGACTCTTCCTCCTGATGCCCTTACCACGTCGCTTGCTTTTACCCACCTTGAATTTCCTTTTGGACTTCTTCCCTATTCCACCAACAGGCTTTAAGGAACCCATGCTTTGATTTCCATCGGCCATCTCCATATCTGAAAAAAATAATGAAGACAAAATCAAGATCATCAAACTTGAAAGTGATAGCATGCATTGGAAATGAAGATGTTCACATTTCAAACAGTCACTTTTAGTCAATTAGCAGATAGAGCAAAATCACAAAGTATATTTGCAAATTGGTATAAATTTCTGTTCATCAGTGTTTCTTATACTACTCAGAACAAAGAATTCAACTCAACTGCGTTTTAAAAGTTGTGTTATGCTCAGTTGGATCACTGTTCTTATGTTTTTGCCTCAAGAATGCAAATAAGGAGAGAACTCAAGCTCTATCCAATGGGCCTAAACACAGACTTTTTAATCCAAATATGTTGGGTTTGATAAGAGCCTCAATAAGCTTGTTGGTAAGAAATATCGTTATTATCACCCTTAATAAGTGACTAAACAGCTTTTACAGAATTAACTTAGTACAAATTAAGTAGCGTGGTTCATTTAGAGAGGAGCTATATTCTTTTTTTGCCTTGCTCTCCTGCGTGCAAGACATCATCCAACCACTGCTTATGAAACTAAAATGAAGCCTGGAAATATTTAACAACCATAGAGCATGAATAATTATGTTGATGTGTAGGTGGGTAATTAGCTCATCATCAAAAAGCAAAACAAGCTATACAGAAAATCATCAAATAGCACCTAAGTTTGTTTAACCAAAAGCCACCACAGAAGGAATGTCACTAAGCAAAAAGTATACATGTGAATCACAGAATTCGAGAAATTGTCAGTAATTAGAAACATAACTACATAAGGGAACAGTGAACATGATCACTACCATACAGCATTAAACATGATTCCTCGAATTTAAAATTAGGCATGGCTACAATCAGTAGAGAGTAACTCATGGGACCTAAATATGCATATATAGATCGATTACGACCCATAAAAAAAAAAAAATATATATATATATATATATATATATCAGAAACTAGAAAAACAACAAAGAAAGTTCACAAATTCTGCAAAATCAGCAAATGGGTAGTAATGATTTAGTGTTAAAACAATGAATTATCAAAAAATAGCAAATGGGTATTGTTCAAATAGCCTTAAATCAAAATGAGTATGAAGTAATAAAGCAGAGCCAGAAAAAGAAAGAGATGGGTAGTCAGAATTTTGTGTTAAAACAATAAATTCACCAAAAAAAAAAAAAAAATTCAACTGCGTATAGATCAAATAGCTGTAAATCGAAAAGGGTACGAAGTAATCAACCAAAAAAAGAGTAAAACAAATTGAATTCACAAAAACATCAAATGGGTACTGATCAAATAGCAGAAAATCAAAAAGGGTACAAAGAAAATCAACCAAAGGAAACAGAAAGAGAAAGAAAGCGCACCCATAGCGTTAACAGAGGAGGTTGTAATATTAGTGGTGACCAAGTCCATAGCTGCGGTGGTGGTGGTGGTGGTGGTGGTGGAGCTAGAAGAGGCCCGTGCTGGAAGCTTAGGGGCAGAGAGAGCGGCTTCTTGAGCAGCAAGCTTAGCAGCGTCTTTGTTATCATAAAAAGGCTCTACCATATCTCTACGAATTGCACGAAGCCTCTTCACCCTCTTTGATCTCATTGACTTCGCCATTTTTTCTTCTTCTTCTTCTTCTTCACAAACGGCTCTTGCTGTTTTGGTTTTCTTTCTCTTTGTAAAGAATTTTGGGGAGGCCTTAGGGTTTTGGTAGTTTTTGAAATAGAGTGGAGGGTTCGTTTGGTTGGCTTGGTATTTGTTTTTCTCACCTTGGATTAGGATTTTCCTGCTCCAGTTTAGACCTAATCAAACAGAATATAAATATCCTCCTTGGGTTTTTTTTTTTTTTTTTTTTTTGGGACTTTTTATGATTTTTTTTTTTTTTTTTTTTTTGAGAAACGACTTTTTTTGATGTGAGGACAAGTGCCAAACTTTTTCCAAATCAATTTTAAGAGCATCCACAGTAATAGAGCTAAATTTTTAGCAATTTAGCTTCACCAAAAATTACTTTATCTATTTTACATACACATGTGCTACAGCAGTGGATCTATTTTAGCTTTCAACATAATAAAATAATATAAACATCACAATAAAATAATATATCTCACTACCCAAAAAACATCCACACATCAACCACAACCACCTCTACCATCAGCCACAACCACAGCTACAACCACCACCACTACCACCACCATCAGTCCACAGCAGAAAAAAAAAAAAAAAAAAAAAAAACCATGATGAAGATCGGTGAGATGGAGGACGGCAATGGGTCGGCTACCATCAACCACACCCACAACCACCACCACCAGTCCACAGCAGAAGAAAAAAAAAAAAACCCAGAGAAACCCACGATGAAGATCGGTGAGATGGAGGACGGCGATGAGTCGGCAACGTGGGACGGCGATGAAGATGAAGATCGGCGACATGGAACCCAGAGCAAAGAGTAGACGAGGGAGAGAAAAAAAAAAAGAAAAAGAAAAAAAAGAGAAGTCGCCGGACCCGGAACCCAGAGCAGAGAGTAGACGAGGGAGAGAAAAAAAAAAAAAAAAAAAAAGAGAAGTCGCCGGAACCAGAACCCAGATCAGAGAGTAGACGAGGGAGAGAAAAAAAAGAAAAAAAAGAAGAAGAAGTTGCCGAAACCCAGAGCAAAGAGTAGACGAGGGAGAGGAAAAAAAAAAAGGAAGAAGAAGAGAACCGGAGAGAGAATAAAAGAAAGGAAAAAAATGAAGTAAAGGACAAAATATTTTAATAAGGGAGGGATAAAAAATTATTTTTTTGTTTTAGATGTTAGCTATAGTGCACATCTATAGATAGATGTGCACTGTAGCACTTTAGCTAAAATTTTTAAGGAAAGCTCCACTGCTGCAAGCTCTTTTTGCTATATTGGTGGAGTTAAAATAGCAATATAGCTATTTAGCTCCATTGCTGCAAATGCTCTAAGTGATCCAAAATTTTCAAATTATTGGAATCGGATTCTCAAAAAAAAAAAAAAAAAATTTGTATTGGAACCGAATATTTTAGTGCCTATGTGTACATGTTTTGAAAATTGTATGATTTCTATATTTTTAGATATAAATACTCCTTCTATATTAAATAGAAGAACTACATAACTCATGCCAAGTTATTATCTGATGGTGTATTAATTACTCCAACTCCACACACGTCCATGAGATTCGTCCAAGGCAAGAATAGAGAATGACTTAGCCTAGAAATCTCGTTCATAGTAGGGTCGTCCGTCCAAAAAGATGTTTGGACGGCCTACAAGCATTCCAAGCGTGGTTACCGTATGCAATTTTGGACGAGCTCCACATCCTTATTTCAGAACACAAACGCAAATCGAAGTTCATTGTCACAAAACCACCTCCAATGACAGTTATGGAATATAAGATCAAATAATATAACTTCCATAGCAGTTATGAAAGTTAACTCCGAATCTTTCGACTTCCTCAAATATAGGAGAAGTTATTAAACAAGTAACTGCTCACAGTATGTACTATATAAAAAAATCATTGGCAACAAGAAAAGGTACGTACAGAAATCATTTTCCAAGTAGTTTGGAATTCCAGAATTTGAGAGATATACTGACTTTATCATCGGAGGGTTTTTGGCCGGTCCTCCCCGATCACCTTTGATTGTGTGTTCATCTCTTTAGGTTTCCCAAATAATTTTCTTACCATTGAAGCCCGAAGCATCTAGTCTACTGATTTTATTTTGCATCATCAGTTGGCGCCGTCTGTGGGAAGGAATTTGTGCTTTGCAATTTATCTTCCTTCGACAAAAGGCTGTATGGTTTGGACAAGATCAAGGGCTACTAGCCTAGGCCACCAGCCCAGGCCACCAAGAGAGTAGGGATGCCTCTAGCAATTCAGCGCTTGTCACTCAACCGCCTTCCATCTGATATATACAGTCCATGGTAGCCACTATGGTAGAATTAACCTGTTAAAATCAGGAGTTAACTAGAGAGATTAGTTTGCAAAGGCAGCGTCACGAAAGGTACGAGAAAGGACAAGCCCAGAGTCAAGAAGGTAGAGGGAATGTCGAGCCCGAAAGCCAGTCAAGTGGTACCGCTTCACGAAGGATACCGCACTTGGAAAGGGAAATGAACCAAATGCGAAAGGCTATGGACGAGATGAAGGAGAATATAAGAAGGGCGAATCCCGTAGAGGATTTGATTCATTGAACAGACTCCCTTTTTACGGCTTCCATCAATAGTCATCCCCTGCCTACTAAGTTCAAAATGCCTTCCTTGGACTCATATGATGGGATGCGTGACCCGTGTTATCACATTGCAACCTTTAAGACCACTATGCTTCAGGGGGTTCTGGACGAGATTATGTGTATGGCTTTTCCTACTACACTTAAAAGACCGGCACGAGTTTGGTTCAGCAAAATACCTCCAAACTTTGTAAGTTTTTTTGAAGAATTTAGTAAATTGTTTGTCAACAATTTTATTGGAGAACAAAGGCACAAATGCTCCTCGTCTAGTCTTTTAACCATAGTGCAAGGGGAAAATGAAAGCTTGCGGTCCTTCATTACTCGTTTCAACAGAGAAGCACTGACGGTAGACGAGATGGATAATAAGCTGTTGTTGGCAGCCTTCTATAATGGAGTTAATTCCTATCTATTCATCCATAAGCTCTATGAGCAAGAGCCTCAAACCATGGCTGAACTCGTCCATTCAACCCAAAACTTCATGAATGCAGAAGATGCAATCATAGCCAAGAAGAGGAAGAAAGCTGAGCGAATGGAAGGAGACCTCTTTCGTCATCTAGAACAAGGCTTACATCCAAAGAAGGCCCGGACAGGGGAGAAGAAGGATCGAGACAACAGGAAACCAGGTTCGTCTTCAGGAAGGAGTCAGCATTACATGCCCTTGAATGCCCCACTTGACCAAGGGCTCATGTAAATCAAGGATAACCCATCCCTGAAATGGCCAGAAAAGCTGAAGGGGGATCCTAACAAGCGCAATAAGAACAAGTATTGCCGTTTCCACAGAGACCAAAGACATGACACGGGCGAGTGCTTTGATCTGAAGTAGCAGATAGAATATTTCATCAGGCAAGGAAAATTAAGGAATTTTCTTGGACAAGATTACAAAGACGAGAAGCTGAAGGGAAAGTTGGAAGAGGTACCACGACACCCACTGGGGGAAATAAGATTATCATAGGAGGAACCTCAACAGGGCAATCATCCAAGTCAAGGAAGACGTATTTAAAGGTGGTGCAGAACGCCCAGCTCTCAGGACGATCCCCAAAGACAAGGAAAACTGAAGAACAGGCTATTATGTTCACGGACGAGGATGCTGAGAGGATTGACCACCCCCATGACGACGCGATCATCATTACTTTGCTCATTGCAGATTATACAACTAGAAGGGTGTTAGTGGACAATGGCAGTTCGATAGACATCTTGTAGTACCCTGCTTTCTAGCAAATGAGGTTTGGACGAGACCAACTTCGTCTAGTGAACTCACCCTTGGTAGGGTTTGGAGGAATGAAGGTACAACCCGTGGGAGTAGTTACATTACCTGTAGTAGTTGGAGCATATCCGCAACAGATAACTAAAAAAATAAATTTCCTCATGGTGGACTATTCGTCATCATACAATGCCATTATTGGGAGACCGACTTTGAATAGTTGGAAGGCGGTAACGTCTACCTACCACCTGTTAGTCAAGTTTCCTACAGAATATGGGATATGGCAAGTGCAAGAAGATCAGCTAGCAACAAGAGAATGTTATTTAGCCATGCTGGTTATGGATAAGTAGATTCAGGCAATGAATACTAAGGAAATAAGAGTTGTTTTCAGAGTACACTAAAGGACTGGAAGACATTCCTTTGGATGAAAATAATCCCCAGAAGTTTACCAGAATTAGGACAAGCATGAAGGAAGAGACAAAGCAAGACCTCATCCACTTCTTAAAAAAGAGTGTTGATGTTTTTGCATGGAGTCATGAGGACATGCCGAGGATTGACCCAAGTGTCATCACTCATCAGCTGAATGTATTCTTGTCTTACAAACCTGTCCATTAGAAGAAAAGGGTCTTTGCTCCTGAACGAGACAATGATATTAAGGAAGAAGTCCAGAAGTTGACCACAACGCAATTTATTCGGGAAGTCTATTACCCAAATTGGTTAGCCAATGTGGTGATGGTCAAGAAGGAAAATGGCAAGTAGAGAATGTGTGTAGACTTCACTAATTTGAATAAGGCTTGCCCTAAGGATAATTATCCCCTACCATGCATCGATTAATTGGTGGATTCGACAGCAGGTCATCAGTTGTTAAGCTTTATGGACGCCTTCTCAGGGTATAACCAGATAAAAATGGACGAGACAGATCAAGAAAAGATGTCCTTCATCACCAGTCAGGGTTTATTTTGCTATAAGGTGATGTCTTTTGGTTTAAAGAACGTAGAGGCAACTTATCAAAGGTTGGTTAATCACATGTTTCGACCACAGATATGACGAAATGTAGAGGTTTATGTGGACGATATGCTAGTGAAGATCTTGGACGAGCAAAAGCATTTGGACGACCTCCAGGATATGTTTGACACCCTAAGGCAGTATAACATGAAGTTGAATCCAACGAAGTGCGCTTTCGGAGTTTCGTTGGGAAAATTCCTTGGGTTCATGGTTTCACATAGGGGAATTGAAGCGAACCTTAACAAAATTCAAGCAATTTTGGATATGAAGCCACCAGAGAACATCAAAGAAATCCAATCTCTCACTGGACGAGTCGCTGCCCTTAACAGGTTTGTCTCCAAAGCTATTGACAAATGTTTACCTCAAGACCTACTTGACGACAGCTCCTCTGTTGAGCCCGTCCATACCTGGTGAAGAATTATATTTGTATTTGACAGTGTCCCCACATGCAGTAAGCTCAGCATTGATTAGAGAAGAAGGAAAAGTACAGAAACTGATCTACCATACAAGTTGAGCACTGAGAGGGGCAGAAGGACGATATTTTGTGATGGAAAAAGTATCTTTTGCCTTGGTTACAGCTTCAAGGAAGTTGAGGCATTATTTTCAGGTTTATGTCATCAATGTCTTGATGGATCATCCATTAAAGAAGGCAATGAACAGGTCGGAGGCCACAGGACGACTAGTCCAATAGGCCGTAGAACTTAGCGAATTCGATATTGAATACCAACCAAGAAGCGCGATAAAAGCACAAGTACTAGCAAATTTTATTGTAGAGTTCACTCCAAACCAAGGAGAGTTAGACGAGTCGGATAAAGCCCAGAGATGAGTGGTCCACGTAGATGGGTCCTCCACACTATATACAAGGGGAATAGGAGTTGTTTTACGGTCCCTAGAAGGAGATAAGTTAAATTACAAGTTTCGCCTGCAATACACCAACAAATAATGATGTGGAATATGAAGCCTTTCTTAAGGGGTTAGAGTTGGAAAAATCCTTGGGAGCAGAATCATTACTCGTCCATGGAGATTTTCAGCTGGTTATAGGTTAAGTGAATGGAACATATGAAGCGAAAGAGGAACGCATGAAGAAATATCTTAATAAGGTAAGATGCCTTATGAGGAAATTTAAAAAAACTAGTTTCATTCAAATCCTAAGGGAAGAGAACATGAAGGCAGACGCTTTAGCAAAGGAAGCCTCAGCGAGTGAATCGGTGGACAAGTTTGACAAAGTTCAATATATGTCAAGCACAGATCTTCCAGAAATACAGCAAATAGAAGGCGAAAAAAATTGGACGACCCCAATAGTGGCTTACTTAAAGGATGGAAGACTACCAGAGGGAAAAGACAAGGCCAGAAAACTAAGGATCAGGTCGGCTAAGTATGTCCTCATAGACGAGGTACTATATAAAAGAAGTTTTTCTCAACCTTATTTGAGGTGCTTAGCTCCAGACGTGGCAAACTATGTGTTGAGGGAAATTCATGAAGGGGCATGTGGAAACCACTCGAGAGCGAGAGCACTAGTGCATAAAGTCGTCCATGCAGGGTATTACTGGCCAACCATTCAAGTAGATGCAAAGGCTTACTTCAAAATATGTGACCAATGTGGCGGTTTAGCAATGTCCCCAGACAACCATTAGAGTATCTCACCCTTATGATGGCCCCATGGCCCTTTGCACAATAGGGATTAGACATTTTGGGTCCCTTCCCACTTGGAACTAGGTAGATGAAGCTTCTAGTGGTACGCATTGATTAGTTCACTAAGTGGGTAGAATCAGAACCCCTAGCAAAGATCACACAACAAAATGTCAAAAACTTCATCTAGAAAAGCATTGTATGCCGGTTTGGGGTGCCTAGGGTATTAGTATCAGAAAATGGACGACAATTTGATAACACACTCTTTAGGGACTTCTGCAGACACATTGGAATTCAGAATCATTACTCCTCACCCGCCCACCCTCAAGCAAACGGCCAAGCAGAAGTAATAAATCGATTCTTGCTAAAAATCATCAAGACTTGGTTTAAGGGGGCAAAGGAAGTATGGCTAGACGAGCTACCAGGCGTTCTTTGGGCCTATAGGACGACTGTGAGAACCCCCACAGGGGAAACTCATTTCAAATTAGCCTGTGGAAGTGAAGGAGTAATACCTGCAGAAGTACATATGACTAGTCATAGGGTGATGAAATACCAAGACGAGGATAACGAGGAGCAACTGCTCCTAAACCTTGATCTAATAGATGAGGTAAGAGTAGATGCGGAACAAAGGACAGCAAGGTATAAAAACCTTATGACCAGAAAATATGATGCGATGGTAAAACCTAGGCATTTTAACATAGAGGACCTCGTCCTAAAAAGGGCCTTTTTGGCAACCAGAAACCCGACTCATGAGAAATTGGGACCTAATTGGGAAGGACCCTACTGGGTTATTAATTACAAAAGATAGGGGTCGTATTACCCGGAGGCCCTAAACGAGAGAAAGCTAGAGCACCCTTGGAATGTTGATCACTTGAGAAAGTACTACCAGTAAGATATCAACCTAGACGAGCGTTATCCTAGAGAAGATCACAAAGATGTACCTTGGACGAGCTAAACTATGGACGAGCTAAAACTTCATGTTGCTAACGTGCTGTTGGTATTGTGTGTTTTAAACTTATTGATAGTACTAGTTTTTAATAATGTACTATGGGTATGGACGAAGTCATGAACTTAGACTATATTTGTTTGTATTTGTAATTCCTTAAGGGGCACTAGCCCCAAAGCATGTAGCGCACTTGTGGACGACATTATGTTTTAAATGTGGTTTGGATTTCCCATGTATATGATGCATAAATCTAATCCCCATTTCATTTAAAAAAAATGACTAAAGTCAAAAGACGAGTAAAAGAAATCCTTGGATAAGGATGTAGCGTCTATGAGTTTTCTTCGAAATAAGAATAAAGCAAAGAAAGATAAGCCTAAGGCACATTCGTCCAAACAATGAACAAGGAAAAAGCCTAAAGCTTTCCAGTCCAGCCCATGGACGAGGGAATATGGACACAAATCTAGTCCAAGCCATGGGCGAGGGAATATGTACATTCTGTCCAGGCCATGGACGAGGAAATATGTACTCAAATCCTGAGAACAAAGGTAAAACTAGCTACCAAGTCTTAAAACGTGTGAAGCTGGAGAAACCAGTGCCATTCGCAAGACGAGTTATACTTGGGAAACTAAAAGAATGGCAATATTAAACATGAGGAAATTTTTATCATGGACGAGCCATACTAGGAATTAACATTATGCATGATTAATAACAAAATTTGTCCATACAACATGTTTAATAGAAAATAAAAAGCAACGAAAACATTCATTTATAGTTTAAGGATGGACGTCCATCGCCCAAAAATCCTTACAAGCTTAAAAGAATTAAGAACATCGTCCAAAAAATTATGGACGAGTTAAATGTACTTACATAAATTTTAATGGTCTAAAAACAAAGAGCCAAATAAAAAGAAATACAAGGATAAAGTATTAAAAATAGTCTTCAAGGAGCAAGGGCATCAACACTAGGGTCGTCCTAAGTTGGCTGGGTGGTGGCGTCGTTCTCTACATTGATGTCTTCTGAACTTGTTTGGAGTAGGGAGCTTGTCGTAGCACCACCAAGGTTAAGTTTAATAGAGCTAAAGTCAACCTTAGGGAAGTTTTCCATAGCATCCATCATGAAGTCCTCAAACTCGGCTGCGTAGTTGGTGTCCATCAGATTAGTGAATTGCTTGGATGCCTTAAACTCCGCAACTGCATCCCCCTTTTCTTTTTCAAGAAGAGTAATCAACTCGTCATTCCTCTTTTAGAGGTGATTAAGACGAGTATCCTTCTCTATAGCATTGGTCTTCAGCTCCTCAACTAAGTTCTGCAACTCCTTGGCATCATTCTTGGCCTTAGTCGCCACCTCAGCCCATCTCTTGCTCTCGTCCTTGACTTCCTAGATCCTCTTCTCCAGCAGGATTCTTGTCTTGTCCATTTTGGTCGCTTGTCTGGACATGGCGATGAACTTAGACATTGCCTACATAAGAATTTTGTTAGGCAAAATACATGCTCATATTATTGATAGGACGAGATAAAAAGAAGGAGTATATGTACCTTAAAAAGGTCATGAACACCAGAGTGCTCGAACTCCTTCAAAGACATGTCATAGCATACTGCCATGCCTTGATTAGTCACAGCCTTCTCAAACCTCTCCCAAGCCAAGTCTTTATTTTCAATGAAATTTTGAGGGACTCGTCGAGAGGGCTGGGATGAGGCAAGCACCTAGGCTGTTGACGGAACATCCATGGACGAAGGATCCAGGGGCTCGGAGTCAACATCATGGATCTGGACAGGGGACTGCTGGGTAGGAAGGACAGGAAGGCTGGATTTGACAACCCCAGGCTTGGACTACCTATGCTTAGCTTTTTTCTCCCTACTTCGACTTGGAAGGTTCTCAAAGTCAATCCCCTTTGACAAACTTTTTCTCTTGTCACCTACAGATGGATGAGGCTGGGATTGCACTCCCTACATGACTACCTCATCCATCACTTCCTTGCCTTTATTCTCTTTCATTGTAGCCATCCTTAAGAAGAAAGATGTTAGTCAAAAAAAAAAAAAAAAAAAAAAAAAAAGAAGAAAAGAAAGAAATGAAAAAAAAAAAAAAAACTTACGTCTACAAACAATGAGCTCGTGGGCAATGGCCTCAACGGACAGCTCAGGGCCTAGCCCCTAAGTAGCAAGGCATCTAAGACTTACCAAAGAATGGAAAGTCCTATCAGTGTACAGACGAGCCCTCTGAACTCGTTCAAGATAGAACCTGCTCAATTGAGGTCGTCTAACACCTACAAAAAAAAAAAAAAAAAAAAAAAGATAACTGTTAGACGACATCAATCAAGAATAATAACAAATAAAAAATAATAAGACAAACAACCTTAAGCATACCTTCAGGACGAAGGTTCCCTAACTCTCTTGTATAGGGAGCAAATGGATCTCTATCAACCTTAACTAGGTGTCCAGCCCAAAAACCAGAGACAAAAAAGAACTCCGCCTTCCAGTTTCTATCTGAGGTGACTAAGGACTTTATCAACCTATAATCTTTCCCTCTGGCTGTAAATTGATAGAAACCAAGGGATTGGTTAATCTCGGAGGGTTTGTAGCAGTAAAGGAATTCGTCCACAGTAAGAGGACGGCCCCCCTCAAACATCTCCTTCCACAAAACTTGCATAGAGACAATTAGCCTCCACGCATTGGGATTGAATTGACAAATACCTAAACCTAACCTAATGAGCAACTCCCTAGCAAAGGCATTAAGAGGCAACCTCAAACCTCCCAAAAGGTAAGCCTCATAAATGCCAACACCAAAACAGGGTTGGCAACACCACTCCCCATACACAGGTAACCTGGGGTTTAGGTTATCAGGGATTTGGTACCAAGCCTTAAGGGAATCTAACCTCTTCTCGTCTGTCTTAGAAGCAATTCCTATAGCACAACTATAAACTATCTCAACCTCGTCTTGGACAGTAGTCGAGGGAGCATTTATGCTAGCCTTAGACCCGGACTCAGCTCTCGTCCTAAGCTCTTCTTGAAGAACCTCCAAAGGAACTCCAGGGACACCAGATGTATACTCGTCTGTGGTGTTTCCCCCACTACTACTATTGCTACCACTACTATTGCTATCACTAGAATCGCTGAAACTACTAAGGTCGAGATACTCGTCTATGGCTTTTTCGACGCTATTGCTAGACGAGAAAAGGACAACCTCAGGCATTTTTTGAGAAAACTTAAAACCTGAGGACGAAAGTGAGGAAAATACCTAGATCTAAACGAAGACTACGGACGCAGGAAACTTCTAGACGAGGCGTTAAGACGAGGGATGTCAAAGGAGAAAATTTCAGAAATAAAGAGGGTAGCGCAGGAATTCCACTATTTATAGGCAGTGGATTTTAGTACCCAAAATGACACAACCAACCAAAAGCTGCCACGTGGCATGCTCCTCAAAAAATGAGTCGACGCGAACAATCACCAATAGGTTTATGACACGTGGCGAACCTAGTTACTGGCATAAATACACATGTCCAAGGAACGACATCAGGCTATACACTTCCCTGGACGACCCATGGACAAGGGGGCAGCTGATGGTGTTAATTACTCCAACTCCACACACGTCCATGAGATTCGTCCAAGGCAAGAATAACGAATGACTTAGCTTGAAAATCTCGTCCATAGCAGGGTCATCCGTCCAAAAAGATGTTTGGATGGCCTACAAGCATTCCAAGCATGGTTACCGTATGCAATTTCTGGATGAGCTCCACATCCTTATTTCAGAACAAAAACGCAAATCGAAGTTCATTGCCACAAAACCACCTTCAATGACAGTTATGGAATATAAGACCAAATAATATAACTTCCATAGTTGTTATACTACCTCAAATATAAGAGAAGTTATTAAACAAGTAACTGCTTACAGTATGTAATATATAAACAATCATTGGCAACAAGGAAAGGTACGTACGGAAATCATTTTCCAAGTAGTTTGGAATTCTAGAATTTGAGAGATATACAGACTTTATCATCGGAGGGTTTTTGGCTGATTCTCCCCGGTCACCTTTGATTGTGTGTTCATCTCTTCAGGTTTCCTAGATAATTTTCTTACCATTGAAGCCCGGAGCATCCAGTTTACTGATTTTATTTTGCATCATCATTATCAATAATATATCGTTTATTACATGAAAATTTCAACAACAAAAAAATCATTTCATATACCCATTATGGAATGTTTCTCAAAAGAAAATGAAAAATCAATTTTTTTTTTAAAAAAAATAATCCAATTGTAATTGAATTGTACATAAATTCTTTCTAATTAGGGAGAAAATTTGATCACAATGCCCAAAATTGTTAAAAAAAATATTACAACTCAACCCAAATTCTATTTTGGGTCAGAAATAGCCAAATAGGGTTATCGCTAAATGGACCAAACAGCTTGATAAGACCTGGAGTCTATTTGGAATGTGCTTATTTGCTTAAGCTCATTTGAGTTTTTAGCTTGTACTATTCATGAGTCTCATTGTACTATTCAGCTAATTTTTAACTTTTTTTTTTATCTACACTTTCAGTAAAAAGTTTTTAATTTTAGTTAAATAACTTGTTCCCAAACGGGCCTTTGGTATACAAATTTTAAAAATGCGGGGTTGTTGTGTACTAACATATGCACAAGTATTGAAAATCCACGTTTGGAATTAGATCATTTAACTTTTTGCTGATTTTTTTTTGGTTAAAAGTAAGTATACTTAATTTTAAAAATTAAGAAAAAATTAAGATTTTAAAATGCTATACATAAAAACTAAAACATAGCCAAATAAGCTTGACACAAATAAACACTAATAAATATCAGTTGGTACAAACGAAACTTAAAATATGGGAGCAATCTCCTACAATTAATTACAAGACGATTTAGATAATCATTCATGTGTTTTATTCATGCCAGTCGCAGACACGAGCAATGCGTAGAAAATTTTTACTATTTATTATTTCGTTAATTGTAAAATAAAAATAGTAGATGGGGATTATAAGTATTAGTCTCAAGACCCTTCTTAAAATGATGCAATTATTTTGCAACATTAAAAAAAAAAAAGAAGGAATTAACATAATGCATTTGACATTTATTTATATAGGCAAGATATTTTGTAAATAAAGTTTCTAGTGCTCCTTACAAATGATTCATCATCTTTGACCTAGACCGAATGGACCAAATTGGACCAAACTACAACTAAGTAGACTGAAGTAGACCAAATAAAGCAAATTTGACCGAATGAACCGGACTAACCGAAATGGACCGAACTGACCGAATGGACTGAAGTAGACTGAAATAGACTAAAATGCTACACTGATGTAGCTCAATAGGAGTTTAGAAATAATAAATGTAACGCTTCAACTATTAGATATTATATATATATATATATATATAGATGATAATTTTAGTCATTTAAACAAATTGTATCATAATTAAAAAAGAAAAAGAAAAGTAACATGATTAAAAGCATGTGTAATCTTTTGAATTTGAATGAAGTTTCTCCAAGATGGTTTCTTTCCGAGTTAAATTTGGAGAAATCATTCATTATTATTTGACACTAGTTGCAGACCCGCGCGTTGTGCATGATAATTTTTTTGATAAAATACTATTTTACTCCCTAGACTTTATAAAGAGTTTTTAAAAAAGAAAAAGAAAATAGTTTTATCATATTTTTCATAATTTTGTCTATAACATTTTTTACCATTATCATATATTTATTGGTTGATGATTTGTATAAAATAGACATTAAATAAGAGGTAGAACTATTCAATAATTTTTTTTAAGTCATGGTGTATGAAGATTATGATTTTATATATATATATATATATATATATATATACCCACATACATACATACATATATATATATATATATAATTTCCCTAGTTAGAATTTGATTAGTTTTAAGTTACTATTTTGTATTATTATATTTAATTGTTGATTTTATTGCACAAGTTTTTAATGTCCACTGTATAGTTATCTCTATTTTATTTCTTACTTCTCTTTACCACCTTTTTATTTTCCAAATAATAGTTATTAATTAACGTTTGATTTCATTTTTTTTCCTCTGTTTATTCTTTTTTACTTTGTATGTTCCATTGCTAGTTGTAAATTTTATTGTTATCAACAAGAAATAGATATCTTGGATGACTTAAATAGTTATAGATGTAGTTACGTTAGTGGTATGTCAAAAGGTTTTTTTTTTTTTTTTTTTTTTTTTTCCTTCTGAATTTTCAAGGAAATATGAAAGACATTTCTCTAGTTTGATCTTAATCAATTAATATATCCGTAATATATTAACGGAAGTAATAATGAGCCTTAAAGTTTTTTAATGTATGAAGTGGTTAGTTAGTAGTATGTCAAAGGTTTTATAAAAAAAATTTAAAAATAATTCCAAGGAAATGTAAAAGGCCTTTTTTTGAAAAAAGAAATTTTGACTTTTTGAATTGTACAAATATGATTGTTTTAATCACCTTGTTTATAGATTTCATTATTAAGTTATAAACATCTAAATTAAAGTAGATGAATATATAAATGCAAAAGTATATGTAAAGAGGCTATGACTTTTTTAAATAAAATACTATTTTACTCCCTAGACTTTATAAAGAGTTTTTAAAAAAGAAAAAAAAAATAGTATTATCATATTTTTCATAATTTTGTCTATACCATTTTTTACCATTATCTTATATTTATTGGTTGATGATTTGTATAAAATAGACATTAAATAAGAAATAAAACTATTCAATAATTTTTTTTAGGTCATGGTGTATGAAGATTATGATTTTATATAGGTATATATATATATATATATATATAATTTTCCTAGTTAGAATTTGATTAGTTTTAAGTTATTATTTTGTATTATTATATTTAATTGTTGATTTTATTGCACTATAAAGTTTTTAATGTCCTCTATATAGTCATCTCTATTTTATTTCTTACTCCTCTTTACCACCTTTTTATTTTCCAAATAATAGTTATTAATAAACGTTTGATTTAAATTTTTTTCCTTCATTTATTCTTGTTTACTTTGTATGTTCCCTTGCTAGTTGTAAACTTTATGGTTATCAATAAAAAATAGATATCATGGATGACTTAAATAGTTATAGATGTAGTTACGCTAGTGGTATGTCAAAAGGTTTTTTTTTTTTTTTTTTTTTTTTTTTTTTTTCCTTTTGAATTTTCAAGGAAATATGAAAGACATTTCTCTAGTTTGGTCTCAATCAATTAAGATATCCATAATATATTAACGGAAGTAATAATGAGCCTTAAATTTTTTTAATGTATGAAGTGGTTAAGTTAGTGGTATGTTAAAAGTTTTATAAAAAAAATTTAAAAATATTTCCAAGGAAATGTAAAAGGCCATTTTTTGAAAAAAGAAATTTTTACTTTCTGAATTGTACAAATATGATTGTTTTAATCACCTTATTTATAGATTTCATTATTGAGTTATAAACATCTAAATTAAAGTAGATGAATATATAAATGCAAAAGTATATGTAAAGTTATAACTACACAAGATAAATATGTATATATATATATATATATATATTTTGATTATTCATGAATCATTATTTCATTGTTTATTTATAAATATCTAAATTAAAATTTTATTTTGGGAAAAAATCTAAATTAAAAAAGATGAATGTGTAAAACATTTTTAGTAGACTGTAATATAAAAAAAAATTCTCAATATTTTATATAACTTTTCCCACAAGATCAATATTGTTGGCATCCTTTAAAGATGATACATAATATTTTTGAGAATAGGAAGAAGAAGAAACAGAGATTATGCTAACACATAATATAAAATTATTACGTTTGCATGATTTAAATATGTGGCAAAAAAATATTAATGTATCTATGATAAAATTTTTTATCTAAATGATATATAATAGTTCATATTTTTTTAGACTTAATTCAAAAAGTTCATTCTCAATAGCCTTTTTAAGTCTACAAATTGCTCAAGTTATGGGCCTAGTCACAATCAAAGAGTGTTATTTAAATTATAAATTATATGACCCTTTATCACACAAATATATTAATTCCCCCAAAGTATGGTAAAGGAAGGCAGGTTTGTGTCTAGCCATTTTCTTGATTTGTGCCGCATAATTTAACAGTTTGGAGAATGTGATTTGATTTAAATGTGGAATAAAATAAGATGAGAAGAAAAAAGTGTAAAAATAAACTATATAGCAATAAATATCAGATTATCCAAGTCATTCTATGTAATATAATAACATTATATTATTATATACTATATGCATAATGCAGTAGGATAATATTTAATCAAAGAAAATATAAAAGATAACAACTTAAAACACAAAAATAAATTGCATCAACCCAAAGTAGAATTCTAATTAACATAAAAATTCATCAACCTAAAGAATTGATGCAATAAAAATAAAAAAATAAAAAATCAAACAAAAAATGAAAAAATTGAGAGAGAGAGAGAGAGAGAGAGAGAGAGAAGTAACCTTTTTTGTGAGAGAAAACTATGCATAAAATGAAAAGGAAAATGTCAAATTTATAGTAAGATGTTGAGAATAAGAATGATCAAAATAAAGGAAGACATAAAGGTAGAGAAAGAATGATATTAAGGTAAAAAGTAGTGGGGAGATGAAGAGGTAAAAGAGAGAGAGAGTTTTGAAAAATTAATAATAAAAATAATTGTTAAAAGATATTTTAATTTTTAAATAATGGAGTTTTTAATCACTTTAAATGAGAAAATATTATATATATATATATAACAAAAATTGGTAATAAAAAATGATGATGTGGCTGCTGATGTGGCTCAATGTAAGTGTAGCAGTATTAAATGCTATGCTTCGGCTTTTAGTAATACTAGTCGCAGACCCGCGCGTTGCGCGTGATAATTTTTTAGATAAAATATTATTTTACCCCCTAGACTTTATAAAGAGTTTTTAAAAATGAAAAAAAAAATAGTTTTATCATATTTTTCATAACTTTGTCTATAACATTATTTCCTATCATCATATATTTATAGTTGATGATTTGTATAAAATAGACATTAAATAAAAAGTAGAACTATTCAATAATTTTTTTTAAGTCATGGTGTATGAAGATTATGATTTATATATGTATATATATACATACATATATATATATATATATATATATATATAATTTCCCTAGTTAAAATTTGGTTATTTTTAAGTTACTATTTTGTATTATTATATTTAATTATTGATTTTATTGCACTATAAAGTTTTTAATGTCATCTGTATAGTCATCTCTATTTTATTTCTTACTCCTCTTTACCACATTTTTATTTTCCTAATAATAGTTATTAATTGACGTTTGATTTCATTTCTTTTTTTCTTCCTTCATTTTCTTTATTACTTTGTGTGTTCCCTTGTTAGTTGTAAATTTTGTGGTTATCAATAAGAAATAGATATCATGGATGGCTTAAACAGTATAGTTATAGATGTAATTACGTTAGTGGTATGTCAAAGGGTTTTTTTTTTTTTTTTTTTTTCCTGCTAAATTTTCAAGGAAATATGAAAGACATTTCTCTAGTTTGGTCTCAATCAATTAAGATATCCATAATATAATAACGGAAGTAATAATGAGCCATAAATTTTTTTAATGTATGAAGTGGTTAGGTTAGTGGTATGTCAAAAGTTTTATAAAAAAAATTTAAAAATAATTCCAAGGAAATGTAAACGGCCTTTTTTTCAAAAAAGAAATTGTGTCTTTTTGAATTGTGCAAATATGATTGTTTTAATCACCTTGTTTATAGATTTTATTATTAAGTTATAAATATCTAATTAAAGTAGATGAATATATAAATGCAAAAGTATATGTAAAGCTACAACTGCACAAGATAAATATGTATAGATATATATATAGATATATATATATATATATATATATTTTTATTATTCATAAATCATTATTTCATTGTTTACTTATAAATATCTAAATTAAAATTTTATTTTGGAAAAAAATATAAATTAAAATAGATGAATGTGTAAAACATTTTTAGTATATTGTAATATAAAATTTTTTTTCTCAATATTTTATGTAACTTTTCTCATAAGATCAATATTGTTGGCATCTTTTAAAGATGATACATAATATTTTTGAGAAGAAGAAGGAGAATAAATAGAGACTATGCTAACACATAATATAAAATTATTAAGTTTGCGTGATTTAAATATGTGGCAAAAAAAAAATATTAATGTATCTATGACAAAAACTTTTATCTAAATGATATATAGTAATTCATATTTTGTTAGACTTAATTCAAAAAGTTTATTCTCAATAGCCTTTTTAAGTCTACAGATTGCTGAATCCATGGGCCTAGTCATATTCAAAGGATGCTATCTAAATTATAAATTATATGACCCTTTATCACATAAATATATTGATTTCCTCAACGTATGGTAAAGGAAGGCAAGTTTGTGTCTAGCCATTTTCTTAATTTGTACTGCATAATTTAACAGCATAGAGGATGTGACTTGATTTAAATGTTGAATATAATAATATGAGAGGAAAAAAGGTAAAAATAAACTATATAGCAATAAACATCAAATTATCCAAGTCATTCTATGTAATATAATAACATTATATTATTATATATTATATGTATAATATAGTAGGATAATATTTAATCAAAGAAAATATAAAAGATAATAACTTAAAACACAAAAATAAATTGCATCATCCCAAAGTAGAATTCTAATTAACATAAATATTCATCAACCTAAAGAATTGATGCAATGAAAAAAAAATCAAACAAAAAATGAAAAAAATTGAGAGAGAGAGAGAGAGAGAGAGAGAGAGAGAAGTAACTTTTTTTGTGTGAGAAAACTATGCATAGAATGAAAAGATAAAAGATTACAACTTATAACATAAAAATAAATTGCATCAACCCAAAGTAGAATTCTAATTAACATAAAAATTCATCAACCAAAAGAATTGATGCAATGAAAATATAAAAAAAAAAAAATCAAACAAAAAATGAAAAAAATTGAGAGAGAGAGAGAGAGAGAGAGAGAGAGAGAGAGAGAAGTAACCTTTTTTGTGTGAGAAAACTATGCATAAAATGAAAAGGAAAATGTCAAATTTATAGTAAGATGTTGAGAATAAAAAGGGTCAAAATAAAGGAAGACAAAATGGTAGAGAAAGAATGATATTAAGGTAGAGAGTAGTGGGGAGATGAAGAGGTAAAATGGATGGAGAGTTTTGGAAAATTAATAATAATAATAATAATAATAATTGTTAAAAGATATTTTAATTTTTAAATAATGGTGTTTTTAAGTCACCTTAAATTAATGAGAAAATGTTATAAAATATATATAACAAAAATTGAAAACAAAAATGATGACGTGACTGCTGATGTGGCTCAATGTGAGCGTAGCAACATTAATTGCTACGCTTCAGCTTTTAGTAATATATAGATATAGATATAGATTGGAGAGAATGTTTGGTTGACATTACAAGAAGTACATACAAAATTTTGAACATTTTTCTACAACATGACATATGATAATGCTTATTTTTATTATTATTTTTCTTGGGGTGGATGAGAAATGCTACGTCCACAATATTTTTACAAATCACAACATTTTTACAATATTTTCACAACAAATTATAGGTGATTAGTTGTTATTAGTTCAAATTTGAATCTAACACTGAGATTACTTTTTTACCCCAATAATAACAACCAGTAACAACCTGCCACTTAAGATTTGTTGTAAAAATGTTGTGAAAATGTTGTGGATATATCATTTCTCAGGGTGGATAGGAGAAGGAAATGCAATGATATCCTCCAATCCAGAGTTGGTAGGAAAGAGGCTATGGCTTTAATTTAAAAAAAAAAAAAAATTTCCTTAAACTAAGCAAAATGGAAAATTAATAGACGGGTCAGCTTTTTTATGAATGTTTAGGGTAACGATTTCTTGGATTTTGTGAGTAAATAGAATTTTAACATCTTTGATATCAAGGTTTGAGTAATTAGAAAATTGAGCTGCTAAGTTAATTGGATGGGATCAGCAAATGACAAATGTGCAGAGAAACATGAATACTATTCGAAGAAACTAGTATCATTTTCTTCTTCTTAACGTCAAAATTCATATTGAAAAACTGATTGATTTAGGCTTCCTGGCTCTTTGGCTACAACTTCTCATGCCTTGCCAACGAACTCTACATCAAACAGGAGAACTGAATCTGGAGGAATAATACAAGAACCTGCATCATAGAATATAAATTATAAGTTTAAGACACTTGCACCATCAAATCTAATAATCAACAATCTGATTAACCTACTTATATGTATAATTTAGCTGTAAAAGATTGCTAACCTCCTTTACACCCGGCACCTCTCACACCATATCCAAGTTCTGGAGGAAGCTTTAGTATGCGTTTTCCACCTAATTAAGTATGACATAATTTAATTTTTAGAAGAAAATTACAGATATATATTACAAGGTAAAAAAAAAAGAATTTTCTTGGATTCTTTTACATTGTACCTGCAAGCATGGGAGGGATTCCATCACCTCCTAGAATGCCTTGGTCCCAGCCCTTGATGACCTATGAGATCCAGGAAGATAAATCTTTTTAAGTATGAAATTTAGAATCATAAACCAGCAAAAAATGGATGGTTCTGCCCTATTACAAGGCAATTAGAATTGTGCAAAGTGAGGACATGGAAACTGATTTTGTTTCCCCATTATTTTATTTCTAATCTAAAACATAATTTGCTTTCTTTGACCTTATGACTATGGTAATTTACGCATCTGCACCATATTTTTTTTTCCAATATATTGATTAATTAAGTGATGAAAATTGTTTAACAAGCCAAAATTGAACAGAGGTCACTTCTCAGCCTGTAGGAAATCTCAAACTAGCTAGTAAGGTGTCAGCCTAAATTCATAAGCGTCTAAGAAAGAATCATAAATTCATAATTGTCATTGAATCTTGCCCCATGCTAGCATATGATCACTATTAGTCTATTAAGCAAACACATACATTATACATACCTCGCCAACACCTATGCGAAATGTAAGAGGCTTCCCTCGATTGTAGCTGCTATCAAAAACCTTCCCATTTTCCAATTTCCCAACATAATGTGCCTGTTCATCAGTTCATTCACTGAATTACAGCACTTTTCGTGTATAGTAAGCATATATAGATATTCCACAAGTCCAGTGTTTAAGCAGTTGAACAACAGCCAGTTCATAACTTCATATAACAACTATGAGACAGGTATATATGCAGATTATTCCTACTGATTCTACTTTATACTAACATTTTTTCACATTTCTGAGGCCAATAGACCAGGTACACACTACAAAGAAGAGAGAATATGGGCTCTACATCCAGTATAAATTAGCTTGACAGACTTCCTTAGAATACAGTTACTTTGACATCTTCATAATATACTGACTTAAACAGAATAGAAAGAGAAAACTACATGTCACCTTAATCAACTGTCCCTTGGCAGCCTCAGGGCCAGTTCCTACAACTTTATCACAGAAGCCGAGGCCGGAGGGAGCTACCGTTAGTTCACATGGAGCCGCTTCAGCTGCTTCACTCTCTTCTGGTTGCAAGAGAACATCAAGAAAGCCAAAACAGAAGCTGAAACCAAGTGCTTCTCTTCGGCTGAGTAGAGTATTTGGGTTCACATTTTTTTGTACAATAGGCAAAGAGCTTTTCTGTGGGGACTGGCTTGAGAATCTGATATTTGATGCTTCTTTTGACTCAGAAATTTTTATTAGTCGTTTATTGGGTATTCTATATTTTCTGGGATTCACAGTCCCAATTGAAAATGCCAGTGAGCTCATCTCTAGTCCTCCACCAACCAGTACTTTGAAAGAGATAAATTGGATAGGATTCTGCAAGAATAAATAAAAGTGGGACTGAGATAAAATGCAATGAAATACTAAGGGCCTAGTTCCTCAAAAAAAAAAAAAAAAAAAAAAAACTTCTAATGGCCTAAAATTATGACCCAGAGAAGCCCAGCATTGCTCAAACTGAAAGCCCAATGTGTAAATGAATAGATTTGTTATTTTACACAATTGAGTGGCCCATGGATTTTTTTTTTTAAGAAAAAGTGGCCCATGAAAATATATCTTAAAAAAAGGGCAGAAAAGATAATTGTGATTACGAATATGGTGTGGGATCAATGCCAAAGCTGCATAGCGTGGCTTTTTTATTTTTTTATTTTTCTACCTTGAGATGTGTTAATAAGTGGAGATCTTTTAGGGATTGAGATTAGGTGCAATACGGATATTGCACTTGATGCAATTGTTATGAATAGCCGAGAGGGAGGGGGTTTAATTGCAATGCCATTGTCAATTGCAATTGCACTGAATTTCAATCCATCTTGTAGCAAACTAACAGTGTAAATAGACATTTGCAGAGGTTCTTGTTTGAGCACTATAATGTTCCGGTGATGTTGAGATGAATTAGTACTGATACCATAAAGAAGTTGATGTTCTAGGTTCTATGCTATGAGCTAAGAGTCATCTAGTTAACCCCCACATAGTAGTAAGAAAGGTTAGTTGATTTTGAGTGTTGGTCTATCTTAGTTTTTGTAGGTCAATAGCTTTGTAACTCAACTGATACCTTTGTATGTTTTTATCTAAGACATCCAAATATAGATTCTCTCATTCCTAATTGTCAATTTATCACCCAAAAAAAAAAAAAAAAGGTTTTATGAGGGTATTCTCATAAATTAGTTTGTGATAGCTTGATAAACCTTATCTCTTTTATGGTGGATTATTTATGCACATTATACCTTTTTCTTTCAACTATTTTATTTTTTATAGGTGGTCCTTTGAGTATGCTTTTTGATGGGTTGAAAGATAGACTCCGGATTAATTAACCAATCACCTAAATTAATTAATTAATTATGCAAAGGTCAAATTAAGTTTGTGAAAGGTAGATTACATCGCCAAAACTTTGAATTAAATAATTATATTTGATTTTTCCCTTGTGGTTGTCATTATATGATTATACTTTTGGAGATTTTCTGCTTTGTTTACATATTGAGGTTGACATAATAAGTATTTATCAGTTTAGTCAAGTGCCCGGACTCATGTAGCTGGGTCTGGGTCGTGACAGTTGACTTACTAGCTGAATATTCATCATCACCTTGGTTCATAGAATCTGCTGCATCCAACCATATGAAAGGGTAGGCTCACTGGCGGGTGTCACAGGACCATCCGACTTTGGAAAAAGAAAAATAATTATTATATGTAAATTTTAAAAAATTTATGATTTTTTTTTTAATTTTTAAAAAATTTATGATTTTTTATTTATTTTTATAAATATTTGGGACCACCCTAATTTTTTTTAGGCTCAACATAATTACACTTTGGACAAAATTTAGCAACAAATTTGGTTGTAAATTAAGACAACAACTCCACTCAATATTTTTTTATTGGATGTGAATTTTGACAACTCCTAAATCCTCCATACTTGCAAAATTTCAAAAAAGATCAAATATCAATTGCTATATCATTACTTAATAGTTATCATGCAAAGATTTCAAAATAAGAAAATTCAAAAAGAAAATTGTAAGACTTTATATCTTTGTGTGTATGTGTTTTTATTTTATTTTTTTATGGTCAATATATGAAGTTTTATTTTAATTAAATTTTTTATAATTTAGGTTTCTTAAATGACCACCTTGGAAAATATTCTTATAGCCGCCACCGTAGGCTAAAAAGTTATTTACAATTTACTTCAACCTGTCAACAAATTAATACAAATTGCCAATGGAACTGGACAAATTTATATTCCCATTTCATTCAGTGACATTCTTAATATGACAAAAATTGAAACTACAGAAACCAACTGGTTAATCTAATTGCAATTGCAAAAAAATGACACAAAGTTATATCGTAGTTTCTCTAAAAACAAGTGGCGTGGGAACATATTTATGTTTTGGTAAAAGAAAAGAGGAACGAAATCTCAACTTGGTATCTCAAATTCAAATAAATTCCCTCAAAATAAATTTAAAAAATCAAGCTCATATACTATTCTCTAAATCAGAATAGTCAAGAAACTTAAAAAATAATAATAATAAATTAATAAAAAAGAAACTTGAAACACTTAACTACAGACAAAATTGGCCTATGCCCTTTAAAAAAAAAACAATTCAGCATTTTGCCCCATTTTCCAAACTAATTAGGAAAATACCCTTCTTTTGAAACTTGATTTTCTCAAAAGCGAGTTAAGTCCTATAGTAGCGTTTTAAAGAGCCTATGGTGACGTTTTCAGGACCTATAGTGGCGTTTTGTAACTCGAGCTCCACGAACTCGACTTATAGGTAAAAAAAATATAAAATTTTGCTTATAACTCGAGTTCATGGAGATCGAGTTCCAAAATGCCACTATAGGTCCTAAAAACGTCACTATAGGCTCTTTAAAGCGCTGTTATAGGGCTTCAGAAATTTTTTTTTAACTCGATTTTTAGAAAATCGAGTTACAAAAGAGGGGCATTGTCCTAATTAGTTTGAGAAAGGGGGCAAAATGCCACTTTTTTTGCATGAAAAGGGCATTTGCCCATTTTGTCCCACTTAACTACAATGGTTGCAAAACACAAAGATACCAAAGGAGTGTGCACACTTGTACTCTTGTAGTATGGTTGTGAAACTTAATTAGATTGAAAATCATTATGATCAGATGATAAACACAAAAATGAGTTTGGAACATAAATTCTTTAGTAAGTTTGCAAAGATCGCTTACATTGATGAGCTCTGGAATATAATTGATGGCAGTGAGGCCTTGAAGTGGTGAAACAATAGCATTCTTAGTCCAATCAAGCTTTTCTATTTGTTCTTGTTTAGCCTACCTATGCCCATACTGTCCCAAAGTGAGTATTTGTAACTTCTTTAATTGCAGAAGCAAAACCAAAGGAGGTTAGAGAGAGAGAAACATGAAATTCCAAGAGAAATCACAGAACAGAGAAAAAAAAATTTACACAAAGGTGAGTTTTGGGAAATCTATATCTATATATTACTAAAAGTGAGTATTTGTAACTTCTTTAATTGCAGAAGCAAAACCAAAGGAGGTTAGAGAGAGAGAAACATGAAATTCCAAGAGAAATCACAGAACAAAGAAAAAAAAATTTACACAAAGGTGAGTTTTGCGAAATCTATATCTATATATTACTAAAAGCTAAAGCGTAGCATTTAATGTTGTTACGCTCACGTTGAGCCACATCAGCAGCCATGTTATTTCCATCATCTTTTCTAAATTTTTCCTACAATTTTAAAATAGTTTTTATCAATTTTAAAATACTCATAAATATAAAATATTTTCAATCCCTATCTCCATCATAAAACCCACTTCTTATACATTTAATTCCACCATAAAGCCCAAAACCAAAGCCTTTTCAACTAAAACCTTTTAAAACCCTCTGTTTTCGTGGTTTCCACATGTTTTAGTGCACAATTTCAATTTCCCCTTTTAAAACTTTTTAAAGCTTTTTGTTTTCCTGCGTGGTTTCAATTTCCTCTCCCCATGTTTTAGTTCTTTCCCCTTCCCCACTTTGTTCTACGATTTCACATTTAATTCACGCTAGCCTCTCTCCCTTCTAATGGTGGCCTCTCTGTCTTCCTTCCTTCCTGTCTTCCTCTCCTCACACTACTATATAAATATTGACTGAGGCTGGATGATTCGGTTAAGGTATCTCTAAATCCCAGTTTCTTTTGTGGTCCCTTCTTTTGCTGTCTTTTTCGTGCTGTGGTGTGGATGATTGTTTACAGCCTCTTTCATAGGGTGTTGAATTTTTGATTGCTAGGTTTTTTAATTGGAGTTTTACCTCTTTGGGGTTTTTTGATTTTTGGGTTTTTTTAAATTCTATGTGATTCCAATGACTTAGTATGACTCTGATTTCTTAGAGTAGTGCTGTGGTGTGGATGATTGTTTACAGCCTCTTTCATAGGGTGTTGAATTTTTGATTGCTAGGTTTTTTAATTGGAGTTTTACGTCTTTGGGTCTGTTCATTTTGAGTTTTTCGATTTCTAGGTTTTTTTAAAATTCTATGTGATTCCAATGACTTAGTATGACTCTGATTTCTTAGTGTAGTGCTGTGGTGTTTACTTCCGCTGTTTTCCAACAATTGGTATCAGCGCCTACTTCAATATCATGATTGTATAATATGTTGATTGGGTTTTAGAATCAAACCAAATTGTTTTCCTGGTGTTTCAATTTTTTGCAGTAATTTTTCATCATAATTGTGTTTATCATGGTCTTTGGTTTAGACATGGTTTGATATTCATGGTTTTGATTTTTAGTCATTGTGCAAGCATTTTTATTTTGTGCTAAGATTGTGTTTTTTAATTGGGATTTATAAGGCTGTTATGGTGTGGCTGATTGTTTACCACCTTTTTGTTAGGGTGTTGAATTTTTGATTGCTGGGTTTTTTAATTGGAGCTCTACCTCTTTTGGGTTTGTTCATTTTGAGTGTTTTGAAAATTGCTGGGTTTTTAATTCTATGATTCCAATGACTTAGTGTGACTTTGATTTCTTAGTATAGTGTTGTGGTGTTTGCTTCTGCTCTTTTCCAACAATTGGTATCACAGCCTACTTCAATATCATGATTGTATAACATGTTGATTAGGTTTTAAAATCAAAGCAAATTGTTTTCGTGCTGTTTCAATTTTTTGCAGTAATTTTTTTGCATAACTGTGTTTATCATGGTCTTTGGTTTAGACATGATTTGATATTCATGGTTTCAATTTTAGTCACTATGCAATGTTTTTATTTTGTGCTAAGATTACATTTTTTAGATGTATCAGGATGGGATTATAACAACATGCCATCTTTTATTCATCCTAGAAATATGGGTAGGTCTGATTTACTAACCGTTATTATAGTAAAAAATCTGGGTGGGTCTATTAAATATGTCGTTGCAAATTTCTACTTCCCATTAAATATGTAATTAACTTAAAATATGTCTGGGGGAAGTTGATGCATTCTATTAAAATACGTCTTTCAAGAAGAGCAAAATGTCAGTTCGTTTAGACCCCTTAAACCCAACAGATTAACCTAGAGAATTAGCCAAGTGATTAACTTAGGTAATTTAAGCAAAACTAGGTTAACACAAATATATTGAAAAACAATAAAGCAGCGGAAAATAAATAACACAAGAATCTGATGACCCAGGAAAACCAAACCGGTAAAAAACCTGGGGAGGATTTAACCTAGCTATCCTCAAGGTAAACTGAATTCACTATGAAAGAATTGAAGTTTACACAATAAGACTTAGACCACTAACATCCTATTGCTACCCAAGTGTAGGAAACTTACTACCACGACCCCATGATAGCTCCGAGATCCACGGACTCCTTCTTTCTTGAATTCTTCAGCAATTCACAAGCGCACCTGCTTGTATATCTTTGAAGTTCTTTGATTCTGCAACTGTATGATTTACCAAGCTCTTGACATAAATCTTGAGTTTGGAAACCCTAAGTGTATGTGAAGGTAAACACCTCTAGATCTCACAATGAGATTCACAAACACAGCATTCAGAACTCTAAAAACGTGGCTAGGGTTTTCTCTTATATACTTAGGGCAAAACATAAAACCCTATACATTAAATGGGCTAGGGCTAAGTTGGAAAATTCTGCAGAAAAAAAATCTGCACGACTTTCGATCGATCGAGTCTAATTTTTGATCGATCGAGTCAGGCAGAAAGTGCACAGTGAATTTTGCATAAAACTCGATTCCAACTTTACATTAAGAGCCATACTTTGAGCAAGTCTAACACGCAACTAAAAGAATGTTTTGATCATGGTTTGCCAACATTACAAATTGAAGTTCTAATACATTAATTCCTAATTCCTAGAACCTAACACAAAACATTATTGTAAACATTTTATGCATCCTATTAATCTAGGTGGTTCTTACTTGCAAGTTTCAACTTCCCATTAAATATTTAATTAACTTGAAAGACGTATTGTAAAAGGTTTTGCTCCTTTAGTTAATTAGTTAATTACATACTTCAAAAAATTAGTTCTTTAGTTCAAATTAGTTATTAAAAAAAAAAAAAAAGCAAAGCAAATTAGTTCTTTAGTTCAAACATTTTATAAATTGCGTCTTTAGTTCTTTTTTGAGCAATACATCTTTCACATATTTTCAATACGTCTTTCCCATTTAATATCTGAAGTTGAAAGTATGCAATTAACTAATGAAAAAATATTTTTAATTAATTTTATAGATCTTTTTCATGTGAGAATGATATATTTTTAATGGAAATTTTTTAATGAAATTGGAGGGAAGACCTAAATTGTAGGCAATTTTTTATTGGCAGTATCTCAATAGGGAATATGTAAATTTTGATTTTGACAGTTTTTAGAGTACTATTGCATGCTGTTCAATCAAAGACATTTGTATAAATCTTCATGCCCAAGCTAGTGATAATTGAATGATTACTCTTTATGTACTCATATCATAAAGGCATCTATGGAAAACGCTGATTAGATAAGCTGCATTTACTCAAGAACTTCTCCACTATTAGATTTGGTCACATGTATTTGGAAGTACACTAAAAATATGTTAAAATGATTTAAATTCTTATATTATTTTTATTCATTCTTGCATTACATTTTTTTCTTATTTATTTATTGGTGATTCACAAGTGTCATAGATAGATTCAAAGCTATTACCACTATGGGGGCAAAAGGAGCAGTATTTTTGGATAAAAAAACATATATATGAGCGATCAGGGCTTGACACAGTTGCACATACTCAAAACATATTACATCTCATTTTCTGCAGTGTATTGTTTAATAAGTTGCTTTGCTAGGAAATTCCATTGTCAACCGAACAGTTTATGTAACCAAAGGAATTATCCAGAAGAAATAGGACATTGTTGAATGAGTTACTTTGCTCGAAAATTCCATTGTAAATAAAGTTGGAGTTGTTTCTTCAAGTATGTCCAACTCTCAATTATAAATAAAATGAAAAGGTTATGCTAACATATCTTTATATCATCTTTCGGTATGCTAAAATAATATTTATGTTATCTTTGGGTTGTGTAGGATGTTTAGTTTTTCTACCAATTTATTATTGATTATCTATTAAATTGCAAGTTCAAAAGCTGGAATATTTCTTCAGGTATCACTAAATGTCGGTTGTAAATAAAATGAAATGTTTTACTAAAATAGTCCTCATATTATTTTTGGCGGTGTAAGCTGTTCATATTATCCATCGCTTATTTGAAATGAATTTTAGGTGGGTGTAATCAAATGGCTTTCTATAATTAAGACAAAACATTTAATGAAGAGATACCACTACTTCTAGAATTGTTTCAAAGACACAAATCAGAGCTTAAATCTCTATGAGATTGAATATATGTCATTGATGAGTGAAATTGGCAGCTTAGGAGAGTATAAAAGTTAAGGGGGGATAAAATAGTGCAAAAGATAGGGGTCCTCAAGTTGTCTTTCTTGGGTTCATAAATTTTGAACTGTAGAAGGGGGAAAAAAAAAACAAAAGAAAAAGAAAAAGAAAAAGAAAAAGGATGGCATATAAAGCATGTAGGTGAGAATTCGGGGCAGTGCTAAAATAGGCAGTTAACACAAAGTGAAAGAGAAAAAAATTAATAGAGGGAGATTAAAACCAAAAACAGAGAAAGATTAAAAAAAAAAAAAAAAAACGATGTTGGTCTAAAAAATGAGGTTGGTTTAAGTATTTGGGTTGGGTCTTATCTTGTGGTAGTTTCATTTATAATGGAACCACAAAAGGTAGGAATCTCCAAATAGTCTTAGAAAAATGCTCTTCATGTTTCTTGTATGAACTTACTTAACAACCAAAAAGACACTATAAATAGATGACAACAAAATCAATGCACCCCAAAACATAAAATATTAAATCTTTTTGATTGTGTGTATTTGCACACGAGTGTTTGTGTTCATTCATTAAAAAAAAAAAAAGGGTCTTGGTGTTCAATGATGTAGGCACCTATCACTGTTTTAATTACTATTTTACCCACCCGTTGCTTACAGGTTACCTGTTAATTTGCATGTTTTTAAGTTGGATTGCTTATTCAAGAATGTCTAACTCTCAATTATAAATAAAATGAAAAGGCTATGCTAAAATATATATTATATTATCTTTTGGTTGTGTAGGTTGTTCATATTTTCTACCAGTTGATTATGAATTATCTATTAAATTGCAAGTTCAAAAGTTGGATTGTTTCTTCAAGTATGTCCAACGAATAAAATTTCCACATTCTATTCGAAATACTAATCTCTAATAATACAGAATTAATTCCATCACCAAAACCTCCAATCACCATGAATCCTACAGTATATTGATCATACATATATAATGCAGCCTGAGCAGTAATGCATAGAAAAATATTAATAATTAATAATATATAATAATAACACTATCATAAACAAATTTATCACTCGCAACGCGCGGGCCTGTGACTAGTATAAATAAAAGACAAACATACCTTAGCTATTTGTCTCAGCAACTCTCTGCGTGCGCTGAGATTTATTTCTCACCGGAAAAAAAAAAAAAGTGAGTTTTGGGAAAGAATGTCAACATTCATATAGAAGTAACAACATTAAGCATTCTATGGGAAAAAAACGTAAGTAATTCATAACGAACTTTCTACTACTAATTTAGAAAAATATACAAAAATTTATGAGTCCCTTCTTTTCTGTATATAAGGTAATGGTTGCTCATAAATATATTGTTCATGCAAAGTACATTATTTTTTCATTAAAAAAAAGTACATTATTCTCTCTCTCTCTCTCTCTCTCTCTCTCGCTCTCTCTCTCTCTCTCTCACACACACACACACACCCACACAGAGTAATGATCAACATGCTCTTTGTTATGCTCTTCATATTATTTTAGGTGCTCTTCGTAGCAATATATGAAACAGGCTTCCAAACGAAAAAGTTTTTCATCTCTCTCTTATTAAGGCATGACATTATGCACTTTGAAGCGACTTCAACCACCTGGTGGTTAACTGGCAACTTTTTCTCCTCCATGTAGTAATCAAACATTGGAAAAGGACAAGCTGCAAGTCCATGAGGATGTTTATATTCTTCACTAACTTCACGACACCTCTCAAATGCATATATAAGGCAATCAATAAATTTTATTTTGGCAATATGAAATTCAAGGGGATCATTAAGGGTGGCGCCATGGTCATTAGCGTGTACATCAACAAGAGTGAGGATAACCCATATCATCATCTCCAACATAGATTTTTTCGTAAATCTCCTAGCCATAAATTTTCTGGTCACAATAGAAATTTTTCTAACTTTTGAGTAATGACTTAACAATTAAGGGCTATACCCTTAGACCTAAAATTCAATAGAATGATTACACACCATTGAAATAAATTCAATTTAACCTATAAATTAATTTATTCTTTTAAAAAAACCTCTTTACAAGTATATTAAGTGACTTCAAGTATAATTAAGTAATTTCATTTCATAATCATCATAAGATATCTTTATAATTTTTATATAAACCTGTAATTCTTCACAAATGTCTACTATACTTGTATGAGTGCAACTGACTTCAAACAAAGACGTGAGAAGAATATTCCAAATGTCACAATACTATTCTTTCAAGAACGTGATAAACAAATAGTATCAGAGTGTGTCGAGTTGAATTCATCCTACTACTCATTCATGAAAAGACATCATATATGGTAAGAACTATATGTGAAAATACTGGTAATAAAAAATTTATGGACAAGACATTTGATTGAATAAAAAAATGGATTCTTACATGTTATGAAGAGAAATTCTTGCATACTTGTTTTCCTTAAGTTTTGCCCCAATTAGGAGTGATTTTCCTTTCGGCTTTACATATTCTTGTGGGGTTATACATCTAGTCTGGAGATTGGGTTTTATCTATATTATTTTATATATAATAATAATAAATTAATAAATAATAAAAAGGATCGCAAGTGTGGTCACCGCCCCTCACCACTTAAACCCCTACTTTGCGTTATGGCGTGGTCGGATCACATAGGCACTAATGAGGCTTGCTACTACTTGAACACAACTCCTGATCTCGCAAGTGTAATAGGTCAGAAAGGCTTCCTACTACCAGACCACCTTCCCAAATGATTTTATCTATATCAACACGTGTATCCTAATTCACCTTATTTCATCTTATAATAGTGAATTTGATCGAGTTTTTCTCTAGCCCATTTATTGAGAAAATTACATTTTACCACCCTAAATTATACCTCCAATTACACTTTGGACCCAAAACTTTTTGAATGCACGTTTTGTATCCTAAACTATGATTATTGTTACACTTTGTACCCCGATATCAGGCTTGTTGTTAACTTAGATGGAAAAATATGGCACCACGTGAAAAGACCTAATTGTGTATCTTCTCAATCTCTTAAAAACAAAGGAAAAATTATATTTTATCACCCTAAATTATACTCCTAATTATACTTTGCACTCTAAATAGAGTGTAGCAAGGGTAATAGCTTAGAGTGCAAAACGTGCATTCAAAAAATTGAATGCAAAGTGTAATATGAGGTATAGTTTAGGGTGGTAAAATGTAATTTCTCCCCATTTATTCTTCCTCTTCTTTTGTTATTGGGGTGTTATCCTATGGATGCAATTAATCATTTTATTATCATTGACTACATAATTAGGCCCATTAAATATTTAGCCCACTTAGTAAAATACATATTTTTTAAGATACAAAGGTACACTCTTACAAAAGAGGGAACTCTTAAAACAAGGGAATGAGAATGAAATTCTAACACAAAAACACACCACAAATTCCACTAAAAAACCATGGCAACTTTTAAACAATGGTAGGGCAAGTTATACGCACACTCTCTTAAACAATGTGGGATAACTACCTACTTTTTTTTTTAAAGGAACAAACACACACAAGTAAAATACATAAATATTTTTCTGTTAAAAAAATACACTAACTAAAGCTTATTAGACACACTTACCACTCTCTTTCTTTTTGTGGACATTTCCATTTCTCTATGTCAACTTGATATATCTTAAGCTTTTTTGGTCTGTCTTGATTTTGCAATAAACTTTCAAGGGAATGATTTTTCTAAATCTTTGCATAGGAAGCACATCCTTGTGAAGATTGACACTATAGTCTAATCTTGTGGGTTGTATGCTGATTAAACCATTCTCATTGAGTCAAGTATACTGTAAACTAGAATAATTTTGCGAAACACAGAAGTACTCAAATCATGAACATATGCTTAGCCAAAGAAAAGAAGTAAAAAAAAAAAAAAAAAAAAAACCAAAAAGATCAAGAAATTTTAGACAAGAAAAACCACACAATACTATTCTTTTTCTCTTCATCATCATCCACATACGAATGTTTGGAAAAATCTTACGTACCAACTTGTTAGATGTCAAAAATAGCTGCAAACATACCACATACAAATCTAAAAATAATTCCAAGACCACTCAATGACAAACACCTAATGAGTTGATTGGTTGTTCCTCATCAACCAACAATTTCCCTCATCTTATATTCAGAAGACTCTGATTTCTCACACTAATTCAGTTGACCTCCATAACTTTGTGTGGTATTCATAGTTGTTGAAAAAGGTTGATATGGCAAGAAAATATTACCAACTTGTAATAAAAAAAATTAAAAAAAAAAAAAGAAAACTAAGAATAGTACAACACAACAAAATGGACACTACAAATTCTTTCTTTTCTTTTCCTTCCCAATGGATTTATCTTTTCCTTCCACTCCTTTAATAAAAAACTCACAACTCAGTAATGAAAGTAGTCTAATCAATGGCAAGATCCCCTGTGGGCAGGAAAAGGCTGAAGCTTTCTCCAATGCTTTAGTTAATCAACAAAATCCAATTTCAAAATTCTAGAGGAAAAGGGAAATATCACCACCTTCAATTTGAACCAAAGTCGGATTTTTTTTCTAGGGTTTTGAATAACTTCTTCTAGAGAACATTGGAGGAAGAAAGCTTTGCTGTTCATTTTTTCCTTGCAAAATTTTTTTTGAAAGGCAACAATATTTTCTGCAGGGGGCACTCCGGATTTCCTTGACACTGATGAACATAAAAACAAGAAATTCATACAAACAAGGGACTTGTTTACGATATAATTAAACTGGGTAACACATTTCTTTAGTACCATTTGTTTTCCCCCAACTGCAAACTATTGTTATTTTCTTTTCTTTTATGAGGCAATCAATTTTATAACTTTTTAATTAGAAAAATGATTCTTGTACTTGTGCATACAAAGCTCCAAATTTATATTCGGTTTTTTTTTTTTCTAATAGATATAAACATCTAATTGCCCAAAGAAGCATTATGATTTTATGATAAGCTAACTATCCTTAAGAGATCAAGACTACTCAAGACTATATAAAATCCATGTTATGTAAATGCCACAATACAAACAAGACTTATTAATTAATTCAACCTGATACATTCTTCGTCTTGGGTGCATTGGTCACCACTAATGGCATGCAGTGAGAAACCTGGTGTTTCTTGCCCATTCATTTGCTCTAAATCCATAATGATGTCTCCATCTTCTTCTACAGTACAGCCATGATCACAGTGATTTCCCTCTTGCTGTCCTCTTCCCTATGAGCGCTTCCTTGAAGCGGCAAGGTGTGCTTCTCCGTCCTTCTGTGTGGAAGAGAGTGCCTTAAGCTTGGCTTAAATCTCTGTGATTCTCTCAAGCATTTGTTGCCGACTTAGTCATGAGAGAACTAACATTTTGTTAAACTACACTCTTGTCCATCCTCATGCTCTGATACCACTTTGGTACACATAGGACCATATGCTTGCTCATGGTGGCTAATTTGGATAGATTACAAAGACCAAAATAAGATAAGATTAGATTAATTTAAGACAATCCTGACTTCAAACTACTAAAAAACTAATTATTTATCTATCTGACAATTATTAAAGAGTTACACTACTGGTTTTTATATTAGATGCTACAATGTTCAAATTCAAAAAATATGCTCATAAGTCAGAACAACCACATTACAATTTAAGATAGAGTTTAGGATGGATGTATGGTGTAGGAAGGATGGATCAGAAATTGTTAGAAAATGTTAGGACTGATTGAAAGAAATCGAAAGTTTTTCCTGGGAAATTTACAACTGAACTGAAATGGGGTTGCAATTTTGATTCCTTAAATTTTGCTATTTTGCCAGCCATGGGTTCATATCACCAATTCTTAATGTCCATGATACATAAGATGTCATGTGTTCTTTTATCAATCTATCAGTTATTAAACTAATGAATGTAAAAAATAAATCTCTCTCTAACTTCAGGTTACCATCACATGGTGGAACTAATGTATGACCTCTACCCCCACCTCTTTTTGCTGCAGCTTCTCTAATCTTATGAGGAAAAGGAAAGAGATTATTTTTTATTAAAACAAAAAAAGAAATTTATTAAAATAATAATTTTATATTACCAACCATCGTAATACTGTCACGCAAATCCAAAATGCATGATTAGAAATCAAATCCACACCAAATACATGTTCTATTACACAATATTCTTTAAATACGATTACTATAGAGAAAAGAAACAGCAAGAATAAAATGAACAATGTGTACTGTACATAATCAATAGTATGCAACAAGACAAAATGAAGTGCAGAAAGCTTCAAGCAAGAGCTTAATAACCTCACTTGAAATAGCAAAGTCCACAGCAGCAACAAAAAGGAAGTGCAGAAGCCCATTTAAACCACAAGCCTAGTTAACATCAACATAACTGGTTTCCAGTATATAATTCAACGCACCCTTGCTTCCAAACATGGTAGCAGTCATGAGGGCTATCTTCTCTTTAAATCCCATCATCTTTGACCCAATTCTCCTCCCATACCACAAGCTTCCCTCATTGATATAATGGCATTCTTCTTCCATAGAACTTTTAAAACCAATTAAATCATCAAAGCCCAATAGTTCAAGAAAGATTGAAATGATGTTGCTGTCTTGTTTCTCAAATTCACTGCCCATGATGAAAACCTATTTCAGAAGGTTTCCCTTTGGAACCACTGCACATGGAAATCACATTTCTCAGATCTTAACACAGTCTCTCTCTACAACTTTTTTAACAAATATAAGATTCACAAATGCTGCTCTTGAATTTACAAAAAGAGCAAAGAGCATATTAGAAAGAAAAAATGCACTCATAAAAAAATTACACAGAAACAGGCAGACAGAGAAAGAGCTTCACTCTTATAAACATATATAAAATATACTAATGGATAAACAAATATTCAACGTTAGCCATATATTCATACAACTATCACCCACATTCAAGCCAATATTGTTATGGCCGTGATGCTAACCAATGCCCCCAAAACCTTAAGGTGTTAGGAAGAGTCACGTGAAAGTCTTTATCCAATGATAGAAGAGCAAAACCCCACATCTATGAGTGCTGCGGGTGGGCATGATCGCATAAGGGGCTTCACAGAGCATTGGTAGACTTGCACCAGTTGGTAGGGCTATAAAGCACCGATGCCACGTGATCCCCAATAAGGCCACGTGACAACAAAACTTTAGGGTGATTGCTAAAAATTCTAACAAATATGAAACAGAACTTTGTCTCAATCACAACAAACACGACCAAACATTTTCTCATAGGAACCAAAGATACACTAAGCCTATCAACAAAACCACGAGATTCAAAACATAATTTACATCCTTTTATTTCATTTTCTTAGCAACCAACCAAGATGCTTTAATTATTAATAAAATAAAATGGAAAGCCCCATATCCAATTGCTCTTTTCCCCATTTACTAATTCATTCATTTTTTTTTTTTTTTTTGTTTCTTATATGTTTTAATAGACAAAAAATGATATTTAAAAAAAGAATCATACTCTTCAAAACAAATCAGTCAAACAGCAAATGCAGTACGGAGATTCCGAAAATAACTTTAAAACTCCCATACCATCAGAAACAATAGGAAGATTAAAGCAAACACAACAAAGCATAAACCATGTAATGTAACCACCATGGCAATAAGATGTTCATAACCCAGATAATGAAAAGCACAACCCAAAATCTAACCAACCAATAGACCATATACTGTAATGTAGCATTATAAAAAGATGGAATTTTTAATAAGATAAAAAATCCTAACAATTTTAAACTAGGAAGCAAACAGCTGAAACATATTTGACAACATTAAAGCAGAATGAATCAAGCCAAAATAATGTGATGCAGATGATTTTCACCCCCATTGACCTTGCAGCAGACCTACACCCAACACAAAATCAAAAGGTGAAAGCACAGTCTTTTTCACTCACTACATAACACAACAACGAAACTTTCGTACAAAAAAAAACCTGCATGAAATAAATTGATAAACCATATGAAGCCACGGCCATTGAAAAGTTACAAAGTTTAAAGGTCAAAAAGTTACAAAAAAAAAAATCATGATATCAAGTCCAGTTTTAAGTTCAAAAACCAAGATTTGAACATATGATTTCAACACGACCACAGAATGCCACATTGCTTGGAAAGGATGACAATTTTAGGAAAAATTATTTTTACTTTCAAAAAAATTAGCAAAAGACCCCCACCTCAGCTCTGGAGTATTACATGGAAGAATAAAGGGGTTTTTATATATCTCATTCCTCATTCTTATATGGGCCCAATTTAGTTCTCGTATTTTCAATTTGAATAATTGACTTCTTGGAGATTATGATATAAGTCAAATTAGTCCCTGCAATTTCAATTTGAACACTTGACCCTTAGACATTATTTTGTGCATCGGTTTAGTTCCTACATCTTAGCATGACAAATGGTTTTTTTTTTTTTTAAATTAATTTCCTTAGGTGAGATCAGATCATTTTTTGAAACCTTTAAAAAATAATAATAATAATAATTTAGGGGAATAAGTCCTAGTGTCCTACTTATTAATTGAGAAGAAGTCACTATCAAAGTACGAATTTAAATGGAAACGTTAAAATTTTCTTCTGTAAAGCTAAATTGTCCACAATAATAGGAGATACCTGTATCAAAGTTAAGATTATAACCTAAGACTAAAGCTCTTGTTCTCAAACTGGAGGATTTTAGAGCATGAGAAGGAAAACTGGCCACAAAATAAGAACATATGATAATGAACAAGTACAGAGACATGAGTCAAAATAGACATAATAGCAGAAAGCATTAGGACATATTTGAACAAATCCTTGCAACATAATATCTAGAGAGACATAACAGGCCACGACATAGGAACATGTTTGAATAAATACGAAGACAAAAGTGAAGGACTACAAACCTAAGCCATGAGTTCCATATATGCAATCTCTCTCTCTCTCTCTCTCTCTCTCTCTCTCTCTCTCTATCTCTCTCTCTCTCTCTCTCTTCACACACACATATTTGGCTTTGCTCTGCAGAATTTTAACCACAATCAGCTATTTCTTAAGTCTGATTTCAACCTTAAAATCCCTAACAATTCTAATTATTAACGCAGTACAATTCCTGATGCCGTTAAAGACTAACTCACATACCTTCTAAAATTATATTCACAATTATGAGATCCAAATTTATTGGAAAAGGCCTATGAATCTCTAATGCAACACCACACCAAGAAGAAATCCCCAAAGTCAAGAAATTTAAGGATGACAGAAAAGATCTATCTTTGGATGAAGGCTTAAAGGACAATATAAACCTTGCTTTTATCCTGCATAAGTTTCATTTTTCATTACTTCAATAATTTCAAGTCTTTTTCTTATACACCTTATGAACCAGGCTACGATTGTAAGCTTAAAACCTTGATTTCCCTAAGCTTCATTATCTGACTTGTTGCACAATTACAGAGCCCTAAAGTTTGAATAAGCACCAATTCTGACACCTAGGTTTTCCTATGCCTCAATTGGTTCTGCATATAAGATCAACTGAGATGTTTCTCTTCATAAGAAAACAACATAGAATAAAGAATTAAGCACATACCTAGGATGTGAGAAGTTTTTAGCAATCATCCCCTGTTTCTTGCTGGCACCCTTTCAAATATTTGCTTTGCACTTCAAAATATCGCTGCAAAAAGAAATAGTAGATAAATTTTCCAAAACATTAGCAACAATAAAATAAAATAAAACACTATGCAGATGTCATCTCCATCTAAGAAAGAAATGGATAAACAACTAAAAACATAGATAATTAAGAATTTTAAGTGGTTCAACCCAATTGACAATAAAGATTTTAGTTATTATTTTCTAGCTAAAACTCCAAAAAGGCCTTGTTTGATTCGGAGGCAATCTTGTCTCATCATCTCTCTCTCTCATTTTTTTTTTTTTTCTTCCTCTTCTTTTTTACTATTCTTTTTGCATTTGTTCTGCAAAGTTTATAACCATATCCAGCTGTTCTTTAAGCCTAATCTCAACCTGGAAATCCTTAAACTCAATTATTAGTGCAATAAGATGCCCCAAAATGACCAACTCGCAACCTTTTCTTCAAACAGTACAATCAAGTTCATGATACCCCGAAATCATTGGAAAATGGTTTGTCAATTTATAGTGCAACAGATAAGCAAGAAGAAACAAGCAAATTTAGAACACTATATCATTAAAAGAGGAGAGATACCTTTGGACGCTACCTAAAAGACACTGTAACATTAATCTTGCCTTAGATAGTATGATTCAAAATATTTTCTTATACCCATATGAACCAAGCTATTATTGTAAACTATAAAATTTTAGTTTTGCCAATAGACACAATAACTCAATATTTTTCTTCACATGCCAACTCTTGTTTACCAAGAGAAGGCTGAAACTGGGGTATCAACAGTGGTTCTAGCACACTGAAGGAGTCAAAAGCCATAGCTGTAACCCTAATAATGCTACAGCTGATCACACAGGCCAGGAGGAAGTTATTAATAGAAGTACACGGATCATAAACATATTCTTAGCAAAAAAAAAAAAAAAAAAAAAAGCACCGATTCTACTTTTTTGTCTTTTCATCATCCATGTTTGAATCAGCCATTTTTTGTCTAGAAGAATCTTGTGTACCAACTTCTGAAACATCAAGAATAACTGCAAACATGCTCATAAAATAGAACCTAGCAAGTAAAAAAATGTATATTTTTAAATGAAACCCAGAAAAGATTTATATAAAATTTCATATTTTTACATAAAAACAACTAAAATAAAACGAATTAACCAAATCCCAATTTCAAAGAAAATAATAAATAAATAAAATATGTAGAGTTTTGCTCATATAATCCTTACGCTGTTTCTTCCCTCCTTTCTTCCCATTTGAAATCCTCATGTTCTTTCTGCAATTTTAGCATCAATCACACATTCAGAAACCCAGGCTTTATATAGGCGAAGAAAAAGAAACTGGGGAAAAAGAAAACGTAAAGTTTTGTTTTTTAATTTGTGTGTGGAAAAAGAAATTATGGAGTTTTTCAATTTTGGTTTTGCTTGTGCTTTGAAAATCTTTCATCTGGAATTATAGAAATTATAAAAGAAGTTTTTTTTAAAAAAAAAAATAAGAGAAGAGTGAAGAACATACCAATGAAGCGTATGCAGTAGTTCAACAATATAACAATAGATTTGGGATGTGAGAAATCTTATCCCAATCCTCTCCATTTTCCTTCTCACATCTTTGCTTTAATTTGGGACACCAGCGAATTTCCAGGCTTTGTAAAGAGGTAAGGTGACTCATCCCTTTGGGAAGTGACGTTAGATTGGGACAGTCCCAAATCTCTAATCTCTCCAAAGAAGTTAGGTTTTTAAATCGCTCCTCTAGCAGAGACTTTAACTCCTGTATCTTCCACAATCTCAATTTCTTTAATTTGGAAAGAGGAGGGGAGAAGGAGGAGGAAGAGGACGGAAATGAAGAAGCCCTTCCTCCCGTATTATTCATCTCTATTGTCTCTTCCAATGCCTTCAAACTGCTATTACTCAAATAAATCCTTTCTTCGAGATTTGGAAATAGCGGCATGCAAGTCATCTTAGGGCAACCCTCCAACCATAAATAAGAAAGACGCGGAAAGTACGGCATGTGCTGGAGATAGTGATTAGTTGATGATGATGATGATGAGATTGTTGATGTCGTTGTTGCCTCTTTCCCCTTATCCACACTCCTCCACCATCCCTTTAGATTTCGGCAAAAACTGAGGATCAGTCTCTCAAGGGATGGGAAAAATGTTGATGGTGATGCCAGTGAAGCAGATATCTCATCATTCATATCCTCATTTGTCATGTACTCCAGACCATTCATATTGTAAATACCTAGATTTTGGAGAGATGGGAGTTGATACAACGGTGGCAAAAATTGGCACTTCTTACAACTATCTATACCTAATTCAACGAGATTTGTTAAGAATGAAAGCCAACTTGAAATTCTTACACCCATGTACCCGTCCACTTCCAAAGATTTTAAACTTTCGTGTGGTTGGAGGCTATCCATGGAATTTTCATCATCATTGGCATCTACACCATGATCACTCTCTGGATTCCAGTATAATACCAACTTCCAAAGATGTTGCTTGTCCTTCAAATTTGCAGCCTTGAATTCTGAGGTGGCATCTTTCACCCGTGCCAAATTTTTAATCTTTAATTTTCCTTTGAGGTCATTTAGCTTGTTTAATTCCGCTAGCCCACCGCAATGCTTGGAAGAACCTACAGGACCCTCACTCACAACAAATAAGTTCAATGTTTGAAGAGAAGTCAATTTCCCTAATCCACGTTGCATATGAGTCAAATTCTGACAATCTTCTAAGTCAAGGTGCTTGAGGCTGAATAATTTTTGAATATCAACTGGTAACTTCCTAAGCTTTTTACACTGACAGAGCTTTAATGTTTGCAAATTCACCAATCTTGTAATAGAACTTGGGAGAACATCAACATCATTAGAGGAAAGGTCAAGGTACTTTAGACTCATCAAAGTACCTATGGTATTTGGCAACATCTTCATATTTAAACCATGTAGGTCTAATGCACGCAAGTATCTAAAACTAGAAATAAGTTTTTTGAGAGTTGATTCTTCAATTCTTCTCTGATCATAGGCCCAATTATCGTACACCAATATAAATGTTCGTATCTTGTTTGCTTTAACCAACTTGCTTAAATTCTCCTCAAAGAATGAAGCATTGCAAAATGGAAACGATAGATGGTGTCCTTTCTCTTTCACATTTTTTGCATTGGAATCAACCAGTGTACAACCAATCTTTGATACATATTTTGCAAGATCATGGATTAAATCATGCATTTTAAACCCCCTAGTCATGCCTTCATCTTCTTCTACTTCTTGGAAGAAGGATCTCCAAAGTAGCTCCTTGAAGTAATCATCGGCAACATCCACTAATAGTAAGTTCTCATTTGGTGATTGGATAAACCCCTGTGCTATCCATAATTGTATCAATGTCAACTTATCAATCAAATAATCTTTGGGAAACAATGAACAATATGCGAAACAACATTTCAAATGTGGTGAGAGATGATCGTAACTCAATTTTAAAACCGGCATAATACCATCTTTCAACTTAGGTACCTTTGTGAGTTCAATATTCTTGATGTATGACCATTCAGCTTCTGTTTTTTTGTGATTTAAGACCCGTCCTATTATCTTTATAGCAAGAGGCACTCCCTTACATTTTTTAACTATATCCATACCAATTGCTTTAAAGTTAGTATTGATGGTCTCTTGCCCTTCTTCAAATGCCATTTGCTTCAATAATGTCCAAGACTGATCCTCTGACAGGCCCTTTAGAGAATATTGCGACATTGGGCTGGTAATATGTGCAACCAATTTAGTCCGTGTAGTTATCACCACCTTACTTCCCCTTTTACCATCTAACAAAAGAGTTCTCAATTTACCCCATGTTTCTTCATTCTCATTCCACACATCATCCAACACAAGCAAATACATCTTTTGATTAAGAATTTTGCGAAGTTCAATTTGCAAATGTTCCATTATCAGGCTTTCAGGTTTTTTTCTAGTTGCGGATATAATTATATTTTCAACAATAGTTTTCACGTCAAATACATCAGAAACACACACCCAGATTTTCAATTCAAAATGAGCCTTGACTATCTTATCATTGTATACATATTGAGCAAGTGTGGTCTTCCCTAGCCCACCAATTCCTACTATGGATATGAAAGAAACATTTTCTTTCACATCAGAGTCTTGCAATAGACCTATGATGGCCTCCTTATCCTCTTCTCTCCCGATAACTTCATTGTCACGTACAAACGAGTGAGTTTCCCTTTCCGTAGTCACAGCCCGTGTCTCTAAAGGACGCTCTATCAATTGGAAATTGTTCCTATCATTCGCTATATCATTAAACCTCTCCCTCATAACCCTTAGTTTGCGAGCCATCTCAACACCAAAAACAAGTTGGTTTGAACGAGAAATGAACGTGCGTACCTTCTTTACGATTTTATGACCATCCATCGCCTCTAGCTGCAACACATGAGTGGTGAATTCGCTCAACAAGTCATCCGCATCAAAAGCTGCATCTTTGAGTTTCATGAGCCAGTCCTCGACTTGGCGGTCCTTGACTTGCTTCTCCTCTGCATCCTCAAGTACAGCTTGAATGGTGGAAATAGTGTTTTTCATTTTTTCAAGCTCATCGTTGACACCCCAGATCGATCCTATCTGATTGAGAGTGGAAGAGCCCAAGCTTTCAATGATCGTCTGCACAACGCCATAGAGGATTGCATCGGCCATTTGTTCTTGTTGGATGAAAGAAAACGTAGCAAGCTTAGCTGATAGAGAGTAGTTTGAGATATGGGGGAGGAGGAAGATTAAAGTGGCTGTGAAGAAGGAAGACTTGGCTAGTTATGTAAAGTCAAGAGTCCACTTAGAAATAAGTAGATAAATGTGAACAACGGCTCCCCTGCTCAATAAATAATTACTACTTTAGCAGCAGCCCCACTCCTCAATAGTGGTTTCCGTGAAAGACCAAAAAAAAAAAAAAAAAAAAAGCCCCAGTATTGCTCAACAAAAAATTACTACTTTATCAGCAGCCCCCACTCCTCAATAATGGTTTCTGTAAAAGACGAAAGAAAAAGGAAGAAGGCCCCAGTACTGGTCAATAATTGAGTGTATAGTCGCTTTGATCGAACGAAGGAAAATAAGGATGAAATACTGGGACATAAAAGCTAAGGAAAAATCTTTCCATACCGAAAGTTTCACAGACATGATGCCAATTTTACTTAATTCTAACTATTTTGGTAGGAATTAGAGAAATTTCAACATCAAAGTTGAATTTATTTGATCACATAAATGCAGGGAGTGGTTGGAACAATAATACATGATTTGTGTTAACGGGTGCTGTACAGCACGGGTAATTCTAGCATACCCAACCTTTTTTTTTTTTTGGTATGGTACCCACTAGTAGACAACCTGCTATATTAGGTTACCAAAACATCACATTTAATGGTACCATCCTCACATTATATAATACTAACATCACATATAGCTATACTTTTGTCACATTCGGTAATTCCCTTATTTTTTCTCACATATGATGGTACCATCCTCACATTGTGCAGTACCAACATCACATGTGATTGTATTTTTGTCTCATTCGGTGGTTCCCTTATTATTTTTTCTCATATTTGATGGTACCATCCTCACATTGTGCAGTACCAACATCACATGTGACTGTACTTTTATCACATTCGGTGATTCCTTTATTTTTTCTCACATTTGATGGTACCATCCTCATATTGTGTAGTACTAACATCACATGTAACTGTATTTTTGTCACATTCAGTAGTTCTCTTATTTTTTCTCATATATGATGGTACCATCCTCACATTGTGCAGTACCAACATCACTTGTGACTGTACTTTTGTCTCATTCGGTAGTTCTCTTATTATTTTTTCTTACATTTGATAATATCATCCTCATATTGTGTAGTACCAACATCACATGTGACTGTACTTTTGTCACATTCGGTGGTTCCTTTATTTTTTCTCACATTTGATGATACCATCCTCACATTGTGTAGTACTAACATCACATGTAACTGTACTTTTGTCACATTCGGTAATTCCCTTATTTTTTCTCACATATGATGGTACCATCCTCACATTGTGCAGTATCAACATCACATGTGACTGTACTTTTGTCTCATTCGGTGGTTCCCTTATTATTTTTTCTTACATTTTATGGTACCATCCTCACATTGTGCAATACCAACATCCAATGTACTGTACTTTTGTCACATTCGGTGGTTCCTTTATTTTTTCTCACATTTGATGGTACCATCCTCACATTGTTTCTTACTAACATCACATGTAACTGTACTTTTGTCACATTCGGTAGTTCCCTTATTTTCTCACATATAATGGTATCATCCTCACATTGTGTAGTACAAACATCGCATGTGACTGTACTTTTGTCACATTCAGTGGTTCCTTTATTTTTTCTTACATTTGATGGTACCATCCTCACATTGTGTAGTACTAACATCACATGTAACTATACTTTTGTCACATTCGGTAGTTCTCTTATTTTTTCTCACATATAATGGTACCATCCTCACATTGTGCAGTACTAACATCACATGTGACTATACTTTTGTCTCATTCGGTGGTTCCCTTATTATTTTTTCTCACATTTTATGGTACCATCCTCACATTGTGCAGTACCAACATCACATGTGACTGTACTTTTGTCACATTCGATGGTTCCTTTATTTTTTCTTACATTTGATGGTACCATCCTCACATTGTATCGCACTAATATCACATATAACTGTATTTTTGTCACATTCGGTAGTTCCCTTATTTTTTTCTCATATTGTGCAGTACTAACATCATATGTGACTGTACTTTTGTCACATTCGTTGATTTCCTTATTTTTTTCTCACATTTGATGGTATCATTCTTATATTGTGCGGTACCAACATCACATGTGATTGTAATTTTGTCATATTCGTTGTTTTTTTTTTTCCCCTCACATTTGATGATACCATCTGCACATTGTATAGTACTAACATCACATGTGTCTGTACTTTTGTCATATATAGCGGTTTCCTTATTTTTTCTCATATTCGATGGTACCATCCTCATATTGTGTAGTACTAACATCACATGTGATTGTACTTTTGTCACATTCAGTAGTTCCTTTATTTTTTTTTCTCACATATGATGATACCATTCTCACATTGTGTAGTATCAACATCACATGTGACTGTACTATTTTCAAATTCGGTGGTTCCTTTATTTTTTTCTCATATTTGATGGTACCATCCTCATATTGTGAAGTACCAACATCACATGTGATTATACTTTTGTCACATTCAGTAGTTCCTTTATTTTTTTTTCTCACATATGATGGTATCATCCTCAAATTGTGTAGTATCAACATCACATGTGACTGTACTATTATTAAATTCAGTGGTTTCCTTATTTTTTCTTATATTTGATGGTAAAATCCTCACATTGTATAATATTAATATCACATGTAACTATACTTATGTCATATTCTGTAGTTCCTTTATTTTTTTCTCACATCTGATGGTACCATCCTCATATTATGTAGTACTAACATTACATGTGATAGATCTTTTCTCACATTTAGTGGTTCCCTTACTTTTTTCTCACATTTAACGCTTCTATCCTCACATTGTGCAATTCCAACATCATATTTGACAATTTTTTTGTCACATTCGCTGGTTCCCTTATTTTTTTCTCTCACTTGACGATTTTATTCTCCCATTGTACAGTTCCAACATTACATTTGATAGTTCTTTTGTTACATTTACTGGTTTCTTTATTTGTGTGTGGTCATTAAAATATTTTTTACATTAAAATAACTCTTGGTGTGTGGTCATTTGTTCTAATCATAGTTACAAATATGATAAACAATGATTTTGTAGCCAAAGCTTATATTTCTTTACTTTTATTGTTTGATTTTATATTTGTGCCTCATTTACTTTTATTTCCCCTGTCATTGTCTTGCATCACCATCTCTTTTTTCAGTTTTTATTTTATTTTGTTTTATTTTATTTTTATTTTTATTTTTTATATATTTTATGAAACAGTGATGTTTTTATTGACTAAGAAAACAACCAAAATGCAAGGTAGAACACCCAAGCCATAGCAAAACTAAGATTGGCATTTGCAAATAAAAGTTTACAACAGACCCACTACAACAAAACAATAGGCTATGATAGCTTACCCCCCTCAACAAAGTGCCATGATCTCAACAAATCAAGCTGAAACTGGCCACTCCTAAAACACAATCTATAGCAAAACTTATACATTAACATCATCAAGCTATCACAATTTCTTAATACAACAGCAACATGTCACAATTGAGTAATGAAACAACAGATCCACTAGGCTTCGTCAATAATAGAACACAACAAGATATCTAGCAATACCAAGCTTTCAGTAATTCTTCATCATAGGATGCATCAGTCTCTAGTTTGAAAATGTAGTATACATTGCAGATTTGAGTTCTCATTAATAGATAAGGATACGATTAAGCATTGAGTCACAACTGCATAGTTTGCTCTCAAATTTCCCTTGAACGTCCTTCTTTAAAACTAAAAGTAGATATACAATTCCTTTAATCAAACATGTAAAATATAAGCAAACTATACAAACAACAAAACACTAGCGGCTAAAAGCTGCAACACCTAAACAGAGCAATCAACAAACTAAATAGCAACTAAAACCATAAATCAAACTTATTTTCACGATAACAGTAACAAGACTAAATTTGATAGCACCACTATTATCCACTTCTTAAATTGGTCATGGTTGCATATATTGAAGAAGATTAAAGAGGATCATGAGGTGGTCAACTTATAATTTGAGATCATACAATTTTATTGAAAGCATAGCAATGAAAACAATTGATTTAAAATGCCTTGATTCCAAATCCAAATCCAAATACTAGTTAGCTTAATCCGATGGTTTTTATTTATGCAAGTTCCATGGACATACATGATTGGCAACCCACATAATAGAAAATCCTTATAAAGATAAGTACCAATCCAATTAAAATCAATTTCTTTAGATTTACAGCAGGTTGGGTGTAGGGGTCAGGTGACCGTCACACACATGGTATAATATTTAGGTTCAAACTTCGAAGGCCACTGCTTGGATTACCATTGAAGACACCCTATAACGTTTACTAACCTATGCTAACTTGTCTCTATTTCATAGGGATACCTGAACTCAAAATCTGTGTACAATTGCTCAAAATCTCAGTAAAAAAACTCTTGCATCAAAATACACGGCTCACAGAGGCATTTCATCGAACAATTAATTGCTTTACATGTTCATTTAATACAAAAATTTGCATTTCACTTAGGCCAACCTTGAATCTGAAAAACATAAAATCTAAAAATTTTTTAACAAAACTAAACCAGCCCAAGCAGCTAACCTCAATAAAATTGTCACTCCCAGCCTTTCCAATAGATATAGAACCGCATGGACAAATCCAAACAAAACAAAACAAAACAAAATACCCATGAAAATTTTACCATAATCTTTCAATATCCAGTAATGAATAAAATCAACAATCAAAACCAAAATAAGCCAAAGACTTTACCTTTTTGAAATACCAAAAGCAAAAATTGATACTATGGTTGATTGACCAAGGGATAAAATTGATACTTCAAAACTGAAGGTGCAAAGTACAGTGGGCTATGTCTAACTCATTCTAGTAATTTAATCATCATTTCCAGCAATACAATTATACAACTGATACAATCTAACCAAAACAATCAAACACAAATGCAAAGAATATATGTACATGTATATGTGTATACCTTGCCTATATGCAGTGTTCTACAGCAAACCAAATCTGTTGGTTTGAAGCAACCAAGGGTCCAAGCCTATGACTAGTTTACCCAGAACCTGAAAAATTTGACACAAAAACCAACAAGATCTAAGAAACACGCAACAAACACCCAAAGGGAAAAGACATTAAAAAAAAAAAAAATTTAGTACCACTTTCAACCTTAAGAATTTGATAATTTCTTGGTCAAATAAAAGAAAAAAAAAAGATGTTAAAGTCTGTATTTTTAATATTTTTTTTTTGATAAGTAAGTATTTTTAATATTTTTACAGCTACAACTTTAAAAATTTGTATCACTAACTCATTCAAGTAGCTCCTGGAATTCCCAGCTCATAGAAGAATTTCATCAAACACTTTGCATTTCCACTAGTCCAACCTTGAACTCCAAAAAAAAAAAAAAAAAAAAAAATCAACAATTTCTTAACAAAACTAAACCAACCCAGTTCTTATCCTTACAGCAGATACAAACCCACAAAAAATCAGAAAAAAATCAAACAAAACCCACAGAAAAATCATAAACAAATGAAACGAAACCCCAAAAAAATCATAAACAAATCAAACAAAATCCACAGACAATTCTTAAACAAATTGAACGAAACCCATAGAGCACAAATAAACCTAGACAATCCTATCAATATTTTGTGATTCAGATTTACAATTGATGGAAGAGACTGAATCCGTGGCATCCAAATAGATCACTAGAGTTTTTCCCTAACTTCAACAAATATAGAGGAAAAGGTTTAAGAATCAACATCCCTAAATGAATGCTATAAGAAATTTAGAGACTCTAGTTTGTAAAGACACAGGATGGCAAAAAATAGATCAGTGATTCACCCAGGAACATCAGCGATGAAGGTTCGAAAGAAGAGACGACGAAAGAGAAGAACCCACAAGAACTTGCTTCAGATTAGATGCGGTGCGAGAGAGAAGAAGAATCGTATTTCTTTTTTTGCTTTTTTAGTTTTATACGTTAACCTGACTAACCGGTAACTAATATTCTATTAAAATTATACGAACGGCTAAGATTAAAACAAATAAATCTAATGACTAAGACTTACGTAGGTACCGTACCCCCTAAAAAACAGAGGGGGTACAGGAGAATGACCCGTACAGCACTTGTTAATAATTCATTTAAAGAAAGTTTTTATGGGAAATAAAAAAAAAGTAATTAATATTTTGATAATTTTTTTTATTTCCTATAAAAGTGGTATCAAAACTTTCCTAAAATGGATTATTAACAAGTGCTGTACAGCACTCGTTCACATTTTCCAAAAAAAAAAGGCAAGAAGGCCCTAGTGTTGCTCAATAAATAATTACTACTTTAACTGCAGCCCCACACCTCAATAATGGTTTCTGTGAAAGATAAAAGAAAAAGAGTGGTTCTAGTGCCGCACCATTAGCCACAACATTGGCCACAACTTGCCATATGGCAAGTTGTGGTTGGTGGAAGGATGATGGTGGGGACACCCTTCCACCAACCACAACTTGCCACATGGCAAGTTGTGGCCAATTATGTGGGACCAGACTTTTCCTAAGAAAAAGGCAAGAAGTCCCAGTACTGCTCAATAATTGAGTGGAAAGTCACTATCTTTGATCCACCGAAGGAAAATAAGGATGAAATGCTGGGACATAAAATCTAAGGGTCTGTTTGGTTGGAGAAGTGGAAAAGTAAGAGGATAGAAAAGTGAAATGATGAAAAATATTTAGTTTTTCCTCTTGTGTGCTCGGTTGGAAGAGTGGAAAAGTAGGAGCGTGGAAAACTCTTTTGTTCAGTTGGAGAGAAAATGGGAAGAATGAAAAATGTAATTTATATAAATTGACTATTATACCCTTGTTACATAATATGTAAAAAATAACTTTATTTGTACTCATTAAAAATTAGATCAGGTCACATTAAAAAAAAAACGTTCAGGTCATAGAAAAGAAAAAAAAAAAAAAAAGGAACAAAAGAACAACGTTACCAGGTAACGTCGAAAAAAAAAAAAAAAACCAACAACAACAATAACAACAACAACGTAGGTTCAGGTAACGTGTAAAAGAAAAGAAAAGAAAAAAAGAAAAAAAGAAAAGAACAATGTTACCTGAATGTTGAAATGAAAAAAAAGAAAAAAAAAAAGAAAAAAAAGAGAGAGAAAAGAGAACTTGAAAAAAAAAAAAAAAAGGTGAGAAGAAGGCATTTTTGTAAAAGTGTTACTGTAACACTTTTCGTTCCAGATTTTCCTTCCGATTTGGAAGGAAAAAAAATATGGGTCCGGAGAGAAAATTTTCTTTTGAGTTTTCCATCCTTCCTATTTTCCTTCACCAAACGAACAGTGGAAAACAGTATTTTCTACCATATTTTCCTCCTTCTATTTTCCATCCTTTCTGTTTTCCCTTCAAACGAACGGAGCCTAAGGAAAAGTCTTTCCACGCCAAAAGTTTCACAGACATGATGCCAATTTTGCTTAATTCCAAGTATTTTGGAAGGAATTTGAGAAATTTCAACATCAAAGTTAAATTTATTTTTGGTTCGCTCTTTGACCACATAAATGCAGGGAGTGGTTGGAATAATAATACGTGATTTGTGATTGATAAAATGCGTCAAAATTTTGTATTGTATGGAATGTTGTGCTAAATGGTTTACTTATTGTAGGAATAATTTTGAACTATTTTTCGAAATTAAATTAATATAGAGAGAAGTAAATGTTTAAGGTTTTTTTTTTTTTTTTTGAGAAAGAGTAAATTAAATTAATATAGAGAGAAGTAAAAAATTTCACCTTTTTGTATAATCTTGGCCATGACTCATAAACCAACCTATCATCTGGTTGATAACTAAAACACAAGCATGATAGAACTTATGTGTTCCATGATAATTAGGCTATTCTGGCATTGATGAGATAATTTTCTCTTTTCTCACTTGCATCCACACTGACATATTCTCATTTTTCATGGAATCGATTTTTTTTATTTTTGTCACTAACATTCATTTTGTATTTGTTAGTATGTAATTGGAATTTGAATTAATCTGAACCTTTCAATGTCTTTTCATAATCCTCACCTTCTATCATTTTTAAATTCTAATAATGTCTCAACAAAATCAAGGAGGTGAAAGTGATATTAAATTGCAGTACTATTATCATATTAGTAATCAACTTATTAGTGTTTGTTTTATGACTGATCAAAATGAATTAATAAATTGTTGATACCAAACTCATTATTATCTTAACAAAGTGAATGAACACATGTGGCATATTGGAAGAAAATAAGGGATAAGATGTGCCTTCATGACCATTGTCATGTAACTGGATGTCATTTTTTTTAATTATTATTATTATTATTATTATTATAAGGTCACAATTTGGTTTCTAAGCCCTAAAGGTAAAAGGATCTAGGTTCAAAGAATCCAATACAATGAATTTGTAGAGAGTGGGTGGGAAAACGAGGCTTTAATGAGTTGGGTAACAATTATCATGGATCCAAATGATAAGAAAGAAAAAATAAACTAGTTTTATTTAAAGAAAATTGTCCTCGGCACATTCCGAGGAGATCAATTCTTGTGTGTGTGTATATATATATATATATATATATATATATATCTTTTGAATTTGGTTACAAGTCCTGTTCTCGTTCTTAGTGTGTTTTTCTCTTAATTCTTCGATACCCCTCCCTCAGGGTATTCTTTCTCTTTCATGCTATCTTCTCTTTCATCTCCACTCCCCACGTGTAGACCAAGTTACTAGCGTTGATCCTTGTCTCATCAGCACCTTCCTGAAGTCTTTGGGAGTTGTTGTAAGACTGAAAATTACTATTCAGGTATCACTTTCACATTAATACGACAAGAGAGTTAGCTGCAGAGCATTCAATGCGGTGGTAGCAGCTTTCTCTTAGATATTTAATAGCTTTCCTTTGTCCTATGCTTTTATGATGTATATCATTATCAATAGAATCTCTTGGAACATTGCGTCTAGATGGCAAACCGCACCTTCTGATCTCTGTTTTGCTCAGCCGAGAAAGCATTCCTCCTTGGACCACCTTCTTGGACCATCATGACCAGACCTCTTTCTTTATTCAATAATGTCGACTTCCATAATAGCGTTTACCTGTCCTTGGACTACTAGCATCTTTGGATTGGGCCCCCGGCCCAATATATACTACTGGGCCTACCATCTCTACAATTATTATTATTATTATTATTATTATTATTATTATTATTATTATTATTATTAATGCAAAATTGATCCTCTATCTTTTTTCAGATATCATTTTAGTCCTCTAACTATGCTTTTGTTCATTTTAGTCCTCTAAGTTTCAAATTTATTCAATTAAGGTTTTTCCGTTAACTTTTGTTAAAATTTTTTGAAAAAAAAAATCTAGAAAATATTTTTCAATTTTTAATTGAATTTTTTTAATTAAAAAAATTTGAAGAAAAATTTATAAAATTGAAAAATTAACCACAACATATAACAAAAGTTGATGGAAAAGTCTTAATTGATTAAACTTGAAAGTTAGAGGACTAAAATAAACAAAAGCAAAGTTAAAAGTCTTAATTGATTATTATTATTATTATTATTATTATTATTATTATTATTATTATTATTATTATTTTGGATTCAATTTATGTGCATATTTCACATTAGTGTATTTTTTTTTCTTTTTTTGCTTATATTTCTTTATTAGTAATGCACCAATATTTTATCTTTGCTTATAATAAGAGAGAACTCTTAGCTATTTCTCATTCAAAGAAAAATGAGTGTTTGTATATTTCATGGGTTTTTTTTTTTTTTTTTTTGAGAAACCAGACTAGGAACAGCCTTAGGCTTTATTCATAAAACTCAATGAACATCAAATAATACTAAAGGGGCAATATCCTTAGGGCAGCCCCATACAATGTTTAGCCTTTTTGCTAGAGCATCAACCACATTATTACAATTGTTTTTAACATGACAAAAATCTGAAAATTGAAAAGTAGAGATTTGATACTGAATATCATCAATGATATTTCCAAATGGTAGAAAATCTAGATCCCCACAAGTAATGGCTTGGATAATTATCATCGAGTCGCCTTCAAAAGTCACCCTCCTTAATCCAATTTCCCAAGCAAACTGAACTGCCCATCAACAAGCAAGTGCCTCCAATTCAACTACCGATTGAGAGAAGAATTGGAAGAGATAAATCTCCAATTACTTCCCCGGTGCTATCCCTAATGATCATGCCAATACTTGCTGAGTTTGCTACTTTAAAGAGAGCTGCATCGAAGTTGGTTTGTAATTTTCAATTAGCTTAATTAGTAAAGTCTTTTGTTATTATATGATGAAATTCCAATTTATTTATTAAAAAAAATATTTGTTAACAAAAATAAGAAGAGAAGGAGGAATTTGAAAATTATGAGGGATCATTAAAATTTGCTCCTAAATTGATTAGTTTTGTTAATAAAATAAAAAGGAAAGGTACAATTTTGAATACAGGTGCATGACTGACATAAACATAAAGCCAATAACTCTATTCTACTATAGTCAGGACCCCATTCATTTATCTTTTCAATTGAATGAATATGATACCAAACTCCAACAAATTATGTACCAAATTGCTCTACCCACAGATCATTTTAGTATGGTTAGGTTAGTACATGGTCCTCTTCTCATACCATTCTTCTTTATCCCTTCAATGAAGCACGGGTGCATTTCCAGATTCGAGTGCAGGTATGGGTATAGGTGTGGGTGCGGCGATTAAAAAAATATTTTTATTTATATATTTTATATATTGCTAAGCATGCTTTTTAATATAATAATAATAGAAAACTCATATAATAATAATAATAATAATAATAATAATAATAATAATAATAATAATAATAATAATAATAAGTACACAAAAGTTTTTGACACTTGAATTATTGACAGAGGCATTAAAATAGAAGAGGCTTCCCATAAAGAAATAAATAAATAATAAAAAAAAATATGTGGCATAGTGAACGTTTGGATATAGCTGAAATGATTTTTTAGCTGCATTCAGCATCTAGCAGTGGGTCCCTACAAATCTCTTTTTTTAGCAAAACTTTCTTTAGAAATTGGTCTTACGACACTATTCACACATTTAAAAATTATTTTGCTACAGTGTTTTCAATTTTCAGCAATAAGCGATATTCAAATAGACCTTAATGGCTCACGTATTTGGTCATCCCAAAAACAAAATAAAGGATATTTGTGGCAGTGGATGATGTGGCTCAGTGGCTCACGTGTTTGGTCAGAGAGGCACAAAAACAAAATAAAGCCTTTTAAGTTGTTAAGAGCATCCATATCAATGGAGCTAAAAATTTAGCTATTTGGCACTACAAAAAGTTACTTTATCTATTTTACCTACACACATGCTGCAGCAGTGGATCTATTGTGGATTTATTTTAGCTTTCAACACAATAAAATAATAAAAACATCACAATAAAATAATATATCTATTACAATAAAATAATATATCCACTACAATAAACAACAATCACAACTACCTGCAACCACTACCGCTGCCACTACTGTCTCCACCACCGACTCTTCCGCTGCTACCAACTCTTCCACCGCCACTGCAATCGCTACCGCTGCCACTACCACGACTACCGTCGTCGTCGCCGCCACATGATAGCAAATAATCGTCTATTGTTAAATAAGTGATTTTTGTAACCCCAAATTATACTTACACATTACTTTTTACTAAAACAATTTCTCAATCATCACGATAGCAAATAAGGAACTAGAGTAGCAATAATATTTTGTTTTAACCCCAGATGTTCAATGATGAAATGTATTTTGTGTTTGTTCATTATTGTGTATGGCATCAACACTAGTATTGAGCCATGCTGACACTAAAAGTTAATCTTCCTCTACACTAAAGTTAGAGCCCCGTTTTCCTTTTGTAGAAGAGGCATTTTCAACTTGAGGTGGAGAATCAGAAACTGACATAGGAGAATTTTGAGATGTTCCTAAAAGTTGTGAGTCAATTTCTATATCCCCATTCATGATACCCGTGAAATATGTTAGGTCTCTACGTAACTCCAGGTCTCTACGTGACTCCATAAAATTAGAAAAAAAATGATTAAAATGACATTTATATCAAACTTCCCTGCACACAGAAAATTCCCAAACTAACATTTATTTCAAAACTTAAAATACTTAGAATTATGACAATAAAACATGATTATGCATAAATACTTAATTTGACATGTAGCTTAATCCCACCGATAAAGAAAACAACAAATTCATTCTAGAGCATCTCAAAACCAAACTAACAATTTCTCATTAAAATGACCACAAGAAATCCTTTTTGTGTGCTTCTATTTTTGGTTTTGTGCAATAGAACATAAAACTAGGACAAGAACTTCTATCACAAGAAAACCACACAACAAATTCCTGCAAACAGAAAATTCTCAATACATTCCAATACAAATACATTCTGTCCATTCATCGATGCTCTGAATCAAAACGAATCAAAACGAATGGATGCTCTGAGATCAAATAACATAACTTTTCATTGAGCAAGAATAGCAAAAAAATTATTGCATCTAAAATAATAAACTGAAAGAACAAGAAAAAGAAATCATTGACCACATTGCTAGTTATCTCAGTTTTATCTCCTGAACCCTTAAGCTAAAATGGAAAATAAGGGACACCCGTTCCAGCAGATCACAAATATCCATCCTTTTCTTTGATGTTATACCCATTGTTTGATGTTATACCCAAATCAAAAATCCCAAGCATGTAGATGAAGAAGACAAAGACAACTAACCTAAAGTGGATCGGCGGAAGAGAAGTGGGTCTGAGGCAGATCAGCAGTATGGGTCTGAGGTTGATTGGTAGCTTGGGCAGCTGGTGGGTCGATGACGTCGAGCTTCAGTGGTGATGACGTTGAGGATGAGTCGGGCCGGTGGCGGTGAAACAAAGAGGTGAGAGTTTGAGAAAGTGAGCTTGAGAGAGTTTTGAGAGAAGGTGAGACAGAGAGATAAGAGCTTCAAAGAGTGAGTTGAGAGTGACACTGAGAGAGAGGCACAGTGAGAATAAAAGAATGAAAAAAAATAAACAAACGTATATTATTGTAATCCAGATTGGGAATAAAAAATTATTTTTTTAGCTCTCAGCTACAGTGCATAGCCATATATAACTGTGCACTGTAGCGATGAAGCTAAAAAAAAAAAAAAAAACCTTTAGTTCCACTGCTGTAGTGTGGATTTTTGTATTTTGGTGGAGCTAAAATAGCTATATAGCTATTTAGCTCTACTGTTGTGAGTAATCTAATAAAGGCATTTAACAAAACTTATCAAAAAAAGAAACAAAATAGAAGGCTTGGGCTCTGGCGAAAAAAAAAGGAAGAAGAAGAAGAAGAAGAAAGGGGTTAAGGTCGGTGAAATTGTGACGACAACAGCGGTTATCTTGTATCAATATCCCCCAGTATTTTTGGATTAGGGTTTTTTTTTTTTTTCCCTTACCAGTCGATTTCCTTTTTTAGACCGAAACACACTGATATTCGGCCGATACGATCCGATTCGGCCCGGTTCGGCTCTCATTGGAGCCGAATCGGCGCAAATCCAATAAAAAAAAATTCCCGATGCGGCACCAACTCGTAGGCAGCGGTGTTGCCTGCCGCACCCCGCATCGGACTCCAGTACGGTGACCCTGTAGATGAGTCGGTGCTTTCTAGAACTCTAGCATTGGTGTGATCATCAAGGATTGCAAGGGACAGGTCATAGTAGCCCTTAGTAAATATTTGCAGGGCAGATTTCCTGCTAAACAGGTGGAAGCTTTGGCGATGGAGCAAGGCGTGTTGCTTGCCCAGGAAATGTAGCTATCTCGTGTCATTTTTGAGGGTGATGCTCTTGCTGTGATACAAGCCATCAATGACAACTCCACAGGAAGTGACCTGGGCCACATTTTCCAGGGAATACTGCAAGCTCGTGAAACCATTGAATTCTGCACTATTAAGCACTTGAACAAAGACCATAATGTAGCTGCACATGAGCTAGCTCAATTTGCACGTAGAAATGAAATCACCTGTCTTTGGAAAGGGCTTACACCCCCAGTTGTGTCTTTGTTATTCCAAAGTGATATGCTATAATGGTCCCAGCAACTTGCTGGCCCCTCCTGTTGTATTCCTTTTCTGGTTTAATGCCATAAGTCCCATTTCAAAATAAATATATAAATAAATGAGGGGTAAATTTTTTTTTTGGTGGGTCCAGGATAATTTCCCCCCTACCCTTGACATGGTAAGAACACAATAGAGGTTTGGGCCATGTGATAATGTGTGAAAAGTTTTTACAAAAAATTTTTCCATAAAATTCTATACAACTTTTTTCACTTCATTTCCTTGATCAATCAAAAATAATTTTAGTTTGGCCAAGTTTTTACAATGAAGTAAGCACCCAAAAATACGAAAATATTTTTCAAAAAATATTTTACAACAAAAAAATAGAGCTGTATATTCACCCTAGATTTGTTAGAAAATATTCATTTTCTAGTATTAGTAAAATTCTCTATTAAAATTTCTCCCTATCATTCTAGGAAACTGAAAAGATTACCCAACCTTCTCATAAGTACATGAAAAGATACCAAACACTCTTTGTTCGTAGTGGTTTATGTTTTTTATGCTGTCAAATGTAATATCGCCCTTTACTTTTGCAGCATGAAAAATTATCTTATGAGATAGCTAGTCTTAAAGACATCTCTCTTAAAATACTACACGTTGTTAGAGAGCTTTAAGTTTCCTTTGGAACGCAAGATTTGGGAATTTTTTTATACGGATTTAATTAATTGAACAAAATGTACAGGCTCTGCTCATATATACAAGAAACAAAGTATATGGAAAGGAAAAATAACTGAATAACTAATCTTCCTAACAAACTAACAACCATAACCGTAAACCTGACTATCTACAAAGGATCAGTCATATTTTTACACTTGATAAGCCACTTATGTGAGACAAATGATAATTCAATCTATGGTGCATGTAGTTTACTAATATTTTGTAACGCGAGAAATGCTAAGGACACATAAAAATGCATAACTTTGTGCCATAACTCACCATGTGGCAAGTTGTGAGTGGTGGAAGTGTGTCTCCACATAGTCCACCATCACACATCCCCCAATCACAACTTGCCACGTGGAGAGTTGTGATACAAAGTTGTGCATTTTTATATATACCTAACATTACTCTTTCTAACACCCCACCAAAAAAAGAGAAGTCTCCTTTGGTAATCAACTTCCATCCTCTGGTCATTCTTCTGCTGCCAGATCATCTATATCAAATCCTGTGATTTATAAGTCATTGTTTTCAAGTAAAAAATGCAACCATTCTTCCAATTACATCTATGGGATCCTTTGGATGTTGTCATTTCTTGATTATTATTGTAAGTACTTCAAGAATTTGGTGAATGATGAAAGATTGGGGGGTTTGGGTTTTGTTCAATTCATTCGGGGGCTTTTGCTTTGATGAGATGATTTAATTGTCTAATTTACTGACAGGTATTTGAGGGTTGATTTCCTAGAGAAACCATATGAGTTTTGTTGTTTCATGTGTTGAGATGAGTTGGTTTTAAAGTGTGTTCCATTGCATTTGAGATGGTTTTGACATATATGAATGTGAGCATGTGCCTGTTGTATGTCAAGTGTTTTATAAAGTACTTCCATGAGTTATGTGCCTGGATTGCTTGTCTTCTTGTTGTAATAATTTTTATATGAGATTATGGGTCGCATTCCTAGTTTTTAATATGTTCTAACACCATTTTATGATTAGGATAACACTCGCTCATGTGGTATGGTTTTGAATGTAGCTATACTCTAGTATTTGCATATTTGTTGGTTTGTCCACTAGCCTAAACTTCTGGTATTTACATTTAATACCATGAATGGTTTGCTTAGGATTAATACATAACATGTCTAAGGCCCTTTTGAAGTGACTAGTATTGTGAGTCTTGTATCCCCTCTCCCCACTCCCCCGTGTGTGTGAGTTAGTGTGTTTCATATTTCTCAAAAAAAAAAAAAAAAAAAAAAATACATAACGTGTCTAGAATACAAAGAATGAATTTCATGTCAAAATAATATCGTTTGTTCATATTCGACTATTTTACAAGAATATTGTACAATGCTGTCATTTTTTTGAAGTTCTACACAAGTAGTTGCTTAATAATCTATATCTATATTTATCTAAAAGTTGAAGTGTAGCATTTATTGTTGCTACGCTCCTGTTAAGCCATATCAACAGCCACATCATCTACCCATGTCCAATGTACTCTCTCTTCTTCTTCTTCTTTTTAGTTTTTTTTTTTTTTTTTTTCTCTTATTAATTTCTCAACTTAATGTTATACTTTCACCAACTTTTTCCCTCCCTCTTATCCTTTTATCTCTCCACTACTATTTATCTTAAAAGCACTTTTCCTCAATCCCTTTATCTTTCTTTATTTTTGGTTTTTCTTATTCCCCCTCTTACTATAAATTTATAATTCTCAATTTCATTCTATACATAGTTTTCCCACACTCTTAAGGTTATTTCTCTCTCTCAATTTCTTTTTTTAATTTTTTGGTGGATTTATTTTTTTTATTTTTCTTGCATCTCTACTTTAAGTTTACAAGTTTTTGTATTATTTGAAACTCTACTTTGGGTTGATGTGATTAAGTTATGTTTTTAATTTGTTATCTTTTTTTAGGGCTGTAAACGAACCGAGCCTTGTTGGCTCGTCAGGAAAAATAAAAAACTTGAGCTTGGCTTGAGCTTGTGACAAGCCTGAAAATAGTGTTTGAACTTGAGCTTGTGGGAAAGCCAAAAAGCTTGAGCTTGGCTTGATTAATTAGTTAAGCCAAACTCAAACTTAATATCAAGCTCAAACTCGAGCTCAGATTAAGTTTTTGAGCTTGAGATCTACAAAAATTACATTATTAAATGCTTAAATCTCTAACATTAAGAAAAAAGAAAAAGAAAATAGTATACTCATTTTATCATGCATCTAGTCTTGCTTATGATTAGCCATTATTCAAATTAATAATTTACATAATTAAATTCATTCAATCATCATTCCTTACCTACAGTTTCAGCAATTTTTCACAATAAAATTTTAACATATAAATTTTTCAAAATAAAATAAAATTTTCAATATAAAATTTTTACATTTATGTTAGATGGTGAAAGACTAGAGAAAAGTAGCTGTTTGTAACTATTTTGAATAAGAAAATATTAACATGTTTCATAACTTTGCTTTAGATGATTGATAGTGAAGGATCATATATGGCCTACTTAATTATTTATTTATTTTTAAATGTAACTAGAGTCTAAAGTGGTTCTTGATCAGTTTAAAGGGAAGGAAAAAATTATGGCAATATAGGTAGTGGTCTTATGTTGGTCATGTCATTATTAAGATATATGTAATGAGTATATTTAGCTAACATATATAAACTTATAAATGAGTCTATACTTGAATTGTTGTGTATCAAGCCTAATAGCTCACGAGCTTGTTCGTAAACAAATTTTTTTGCTTGGGCACCGCTTGTTTATTAAACGAGCCTAAAATTAAGGCTCAAGCTTGATTTATTTATAAACAAACAAACATGAGCAAGCTTTTTATCGAGCCAAGTCCGAGTTGTTCATGATCGGCTTGATTCATTTACAGCTCTATCTTTTTTCTTCTCTTTGATTTCATAGATATTATCCTATTGCATTATATATAAAGATAGTATATAAGAATATAATGATATTTTATTACATAACATAATATGACTTGGATAATCTGGTGTTTATTTAAATATTTTTTATTTTTATTTTCTTTCTTCTCATATTATTTTCTATAAATTTCTTATTATTCTCTCACACTCTCTCTTGAAATGTGTTTATTCTCTCTCTCTACATTTTTTTATTTATTGTTTCTTACAACTCCTCTTTATATTGATGAATCATTGTGATTTTTAAAACTCTATTTTGGTTTCATACATTTTGGTGTTATACTTTTTAGTTTACCATTACAAGTAGCATATTTTTCTCTCTTATAGTTTTGGTTTGATTTTTGTTTGAGTTAATGCTTGATTATTTTGGAAGTAAGAATTTGAATTTATATCAAAACACAATCTTGGCTATGCTAATAACAGATCGGCATTTGGTCCACTTTATCAATTTGGTCCGATTTGATCGACTTCAGTCCACTTTGGTCAGTTTTGGTCCAATTCGGTCTACTTCAATCTACTTCAATTCAATTAGGTCCATTCAGTCTACTTTGGTCAATTCAGTCCAATTCGGTCTATTCGGTCCATTCAATCCCATTCGGTCCATTCAGTCTATTTGGTCAATTTGGTCCAATACGGTCCATTCAGTCCACTTTGATCTATTCGGTCCAATTTGGTCCAAACGGTCAACCTAGGTCAATTTAGTCCAATTTGGCTAATTCGGTCCAGTTCGGTCTATTAGGTCCAATTTAGTTCATATGGTCGACTTAGGTCTATTCAGTCCAATTTGGTCCATTCCATCTATTTACTTCTATCCGATCCAATATGGTCCATTCGGTCTACCTAGGTCTATTCGGTCCAATTTGGATAATTCAGTTCAATTAGGTCTATTCCCTCCAATTTGGTCCATACGATCCACTTGGCCAATTTGGTCCAGTTCGGTCTATTTGGTCCAGTTCGGTCCTTTCCGTCTACTTTGATTGATTCAGTCCTGTTTGGTTCATTCGGTCCAATCCGGTCCATTCTGTCCACTTCGATCTATTCGGTCCAATTTGGTTGATATGGTCCACCTAGTCTATTCAGTCCAATTTTGCCAATTCGGTCCAATTAGGTCTATTCAGTCTAATTTGGTCTATATGGTCCATTTAGGTCTACTTGGTCCAAGTCGGACCATACGATCCATTCAGTCCCCTAGGTCTATTCGGTCCAATTTGGCCAATTCAGTCCAGTTAGGTTTATTCGGTCCAATTTGGTCCATACGGTCCACTTGGCCAATTCGGTCTAGATAGGTCTATTTAATTTAGTTCGGTCCATTCAGTCCAATTCCATCCATTCGGTCTACTTTGGTCAATTTAGTCCTGTTCGATCCATTCAGTCCAATATGGTCCATTCAGTCCACTTCAATTTATTCGGTCTAGTTACACACACCCACACTATTTGTTTAATTTTTAATTTTTAATTTTTTACTTGAATGTATAATCAACCTCTGCAATTCATTTAAAAGTAATGATGTTAAAATAAATGAGTAACTGCTATAAATATTAGATTTGTATATTCATAACCTTAATTTTTAGAAAGATTTTCACTTAAATTTAATCGGACCAAAGTGGACTAAAATGCTATGTTAATGTGGCTCAACGAAAGTGTAGTAACTATATATATATATATATATATATATATGTAGGTATTGGATTTAGAATAAATACTCTTAACCTAAACATGTCTTTTCCCTGTATGCAAGTGTAAAAAAATGAACCAAAGTGGACCAAAATATATTGAAGTGGTCTAAATGGACCAAATGGAACAAAGTGGACCGAATGGGAACAAGGAGGACCGAATAGGACCAAAGTGAACTGAATAGGACATAGTGGACCGAGTAGGAACAAATAGGACCAACTAGGACCATAGTGAACTAAATAGGACCAATGTCAATTAAATAGGACCAAGTGGACAAATTGGACCAAATAGGACGAATGTGGACCGAATAGAACCAAAGTGGGCAGAATGGACCAATGTGGACTGAAAAGGACCAATGTGGACCAAATAATACTTTTGAATGTTTATCATTTTTTGTGCATTTTTAGGGCTCATATTTATAATATCTAATGTTTATTTTGTCTATATTTTTTAATTCAAAACTAAAGATGTACGGAGTGCTATTTCCCCTCAAGCCCATTGCTCATAAAACCCATCACAATGATGCTACATGTTCAAGGCCTTGGACTTGTTGGGCCTCGAGTTTGGGACAACATGCATGGTTGCGCACTGTGGGGGCCTAAGAACTTGGCCCAAACGAGCCTTGATGCTCATCCAAAGCCCAAAGACCGTAATGAAGCCATTATGACATGAACAACGACGGTGAGTCCCTGCTTGGTCGGGGAATACAATTTCCTGGGTAGGTGAGTCCCAAGATGCTCGGTATCACCTGGGGAGTATCGTTGCCAAACATATCCTTTGATGTGGGAACCAGTTCCAATACCACTCTTATCGCTTCCCACTCCTAACTACTCACCCGCTTAAGGATAATAATATTGGACCTCCTTTCCCATTCACCATGAAAGTAATCATAACTCTTCCACTACTCTTGAGCTATAAATAATATAAGAGAATGAGGAAAGGGGGTTGGCATTTGTAGAAAGAGAGAGAGCATGGTGAAAGGAGAGCAGTCACTTTAAGAGAGGTAGGAATCAACTCTAAGAGGTATAGAGAAGAGTGGGGGAAATAGGAGTGTGATTGAGTTGCCAAACACAGAACCACCCATAGTAGGAAATCCAAAGCCCACAATACAAATAGATTGTGAGCCCAAGTAGAGGTTGAGCCCGATAATCATATTTTGGTTACGCACAAAAGAGTTTAGCCTAGATATAATAAAATCTCATACTTTTCAACCCAAAAATAAAATTAAAAAAAATAAAAGAATTTTTGAGCTAAACTTGAAAGGCAACCTACAAAAAAATCAATTTAAGTCCCAATTTGTCCAAAATTGACTGAAAGGGACCAAAATTGACTGAGTGGACCAAATTGTACCGAATGGGACCAAAGTGGACTGCAATAGACCTAATTAGACCGAATAGCAATTGTTTAATTTTTAAGGAGAACAAATTATACATTATATTACAATTACAATTAAAAAAACAATTATTTATTCTCACGCATCACGTGGATCCGCAACTAGTTCATGATAATTACCATAGATTGAATCTAGAACTCTAATATGGTTAGAATGAAAGCTAACACATGTAGATGTAAGGCTAATCAAGTCTCAAAGGATTTGGCTTAGTATTAAAATTATAATGATTTTCTTTTTGGGATCCTAAATCTGTCAGAGAGAAATTCAAGTCAGCCACAATATAGAAAATTTATTTTGAGCTGGTACATATTATACATATATTATGATCTTATCCCTATTTAGATTCAAGCTAATTGGAAAACTCTACATGAGCCAAATGAGTTTTGCAAAAGAGCTGACTTGTTGTATAGAGAATCTTAAAGTATGATGAAATGTTGAGCTTTTTTGGAATTTATTCCAAGCTTTGGTTAAGTGGATTGGCTTGTAATATCACATGTATATTCTTTGATTTGTGTATTAATTGGTTGATTTTTATTATGGCTTGGTCTGATCATTTAGTACCAAAAATAAATTCACGAGACTTGCTACCTCCATTTTAAGGTGATGTGTTTTGTGTTTATTCTATTAAATGCACATTGCTTGCCATGAGGCATTTACATTCTTTGGTAGCCTTATGATCCTTTGGATCCCTTGTATGCTTGTTTAATATCCTCTGGGAATAGATGCCTTGGCATACTTAAGTTAGGCTTTAGGGCCTCAATTTGATCTTAGAGATCTTTCCAATTTATGGAGACAATGTGATGGTGTTCTTGTGTTTCTAGGTTCCGAGATTCATGGTGATGGACCTAGTAATGAGATTTGTTGATTAACTGGTTCCTGGGTTTAGGTCAATTCAGTTGACCTTCTAAGGTAAGGGGTTTCTAAATGGGATTTTGAAAAAATAATCATATTGCATGAAATGTTGTATTTTGGTTAAACACACTTAGAAAATTGTTCATGGAACTATATGAAATAAATATAAATTCTGCATCATACTGAAAATTGCAAGTAACCTCACTTAAGCAGAAAACTGGTTTCTTTCAGCAAAACTGAAAAATATTTGGGGAGTACACTTTTTGTTTAATATTTTCTTGAATTGCCATTTGTAGGCATGCACATACAATCACAGAGAGGCCAAATCAAGGTTACATATCGCTACATGCACAAAGTGTACATTTCACACACTTATATTTTAAGATTTCAAAGTATCCTCTTCTTTTCCTCTATCTCCTTAGTAGCCAAGTGGTGTAAAAACGGATTTATGTTTTGGTAGAAGAGAAGAGGACAAAATCTCAACTTGATATCTCAAATTCACTCAAAATAAACTAAAAAAATAAAGCTCATATACTATTCTCTAAATCATAATGGTCAAGTAACTTAAATAATAATAATAATAATAATAAATAAAGAAACAGAAAAGAAACTTGAAACATTTAAAATGTTTTAAAAAACACAAATAAATGGAAAGAGTGTGTGCACTTGTAGCAAGGTTGTGAAACTTAAATTCTTCACTAAAATGAGTTTTGGAACATAAATTCTTCACTAAGTTCACAAAGATCACTTACCTTGATTGAACTTTGGAATATAATTGATGGCAGCGAGGCCTAGAAGTGGTGAAACAGCAGCATTCTCAATCCCATCAAGCTTTCCTATTTGTTCTTGCTTAGGCTACCTATACCCAAACTGTCCCATTAATGTGACTATTTGGAACTTCTTCTTTAATTGCAGAAGCAAAACCATAACATTTTTTTTTTTTTTTTTTTTTTTTGAGAAACAAACCATAGGACTTTAGAGAGGGAGAAACCAGAAATGTGAAATTCCAAGAGAAGTCACGAACAAATAATAAAAAACTATATATACACAAAAAAACCCATTGAGACATTTTTACAAACAGTTTATATGCATTTATGAACAAACCTGAAATTCCATCCAATGGCCACATGAAGTTTTACGAACAATTCCATCTCCTTCGCCTATTTTACAAACAAAAATAACTTAATCTGAAACACAAAAACAAAACCAAAGTTTCAACTTGAAAGTGAGGGAAAAATAAGACATACCATCAAATGAGGAAATAAGATCCAAAATAAAGAGTAAAAATGTGGAAAAATAAATAAAAGAGAAAAAACATACCTTATCTAGTTGGGAAAGAATAATGTCAAGATTCAAAGAAACAACGTTAAACATTTCAATGGCAAAAGAACAAAAGTACTTCATAAAAAACCTTCTATTACTAATCTAGAAAAAATATAAAAATTTAAGAGTCCCTTCTTTTCTATAAATAAGATAATGGTTGCTCACAAGTATGTTGTTCATGCATATATTAAAAAAAAAAGAAAAAAAAAAGAAAAAGAAAAGAACATTATTCAGAGAGGGAGAGAGAAAGCATTTATGAATAAACTTGGAGCTAATTGGATACTGTTTATAAGTTAAATTTTAGTTCCTCTTGATATTCACTCTTTTAGATGACCTCTTTGAGATGCTTTTCCTAGTATTTTTAAAAGGAAAATGCTAACAAATGTCCATTAGTTAATAATCTATTTAAAGAAAGTTTTTATGAAAAATGGAAAAAAAATTAATATTTTAACAGCTTTTTTTTATTTTCTATAAAAGTGGTGTTAAAACTTTCTTAAAATAAATTGTTAACCAATGTCCTAAGTGCATTCGTTGACATATGACCCTTTTAAAAAACAGACTTCTAAACGAAAAATTGTTCATCTTTCTTACCAAGGCAGAAAGTAGTGCACTTTTTAGTGACTTTAATAATATGGTGCTTAACTAACAAGTTATGATCCTTCGTGCAGATATCAAAAATTGTTAAAGCATTTTCTTCTAGCCAACCAGGAAGATTATTGCTTTCTTTGTAATAATTCTGACATGACTCAAATGTGTATATATATATTTCACTTCAGCAACAGCATCATAATCAGGTTCAACGAGATCGTTAGGAGTAGCAGTATGGTCATAAGCGTTCGCTTCAACAAGAGTAATGATAACCCGTATCATCGTCGCCAATATAGATTTTTTCATAAATCACCTAGCCATAAATTTTCCCACAATAGAAATTATCTAACTTTTGAGTAAAGGTTTTTTTTTTTTGGGTTTAAAGGTTGATGATGTCAAGAATCAAACCAGTGAGCTGCAAGGTTTGCGCGCGTTCCGGACGGTCCTGCACAAGTAGGAAAAACTTCAAAGGGAAGTACCGGTGTGGTACCGGCCAGCGACCCTCCGATGGTTAAGTTAGAATTTTACACAACTCTAGAGTGCCAGAGTCGGGTCTTAGTAAACGTACCTCGATTTTTGGAGGGTGTGGCGGTATTTATAGTAGTGGTAGTGGCCTTTGGGCAAGGCTTGCTGGAGAAGATATCGTTGTACCGAAATTGCCCTCGAGCAGCGTATGACGCAAGACTCTTCTGAGGTGACCAAGTGTGTTGGGCACGATTCCCTTCTTGGGGGTGGGAATCGTGCTTCGTAAGATACCTGGCGAGGTAGCGTACGCGACAAGATTCGCTCTTTCCAGGGAAGCGTACGTGGCAAGACAGGTCTCAGGGCCTGATATCAACACCCGTCGGCCTTATCCGTCGCCCCCGGGAGTGGGGTCGTCAAGCTTTGACGCCCGTCGGGTACTTGAGCCGTCACGGACATGGCCGTCGGCGAGCGCAAGCTATCGCCGTCAGGATGGGAGGTTTTATCCCTATCAGGTGCCCCCTCAGCCCATCAGTCCGTGAACCTGATATGGACGGACTAATGGGGTGACGGTTCATTCCATAGCAAGGGTCGAATAGACAGGCTGTCATCAGTAATTAATGCCCGGTAATAAATGCAGGACACGTGTCGTCAACTTGCGGACCGTGTGCTCGGACCGAGGCGTCCCTTCGTCTCCCGCTATTTCTCTCATATAAAAGCCTTCCTTCTTTCCTCTCATTTTTCACTCTTTACTGAAAACAAGCCATCAGAGCGCATCCGTTCACCTAGCAGAAAAGCACTCTATCCGTCAGCCCTTATGTACCCGTCTCATTCAGGCAACCGTCGACTTCATCTTTCATCAGCGCAGGTAACCGGTAAGCAACTACTGCTCGTTCATTCTTTTTCTTTTACCGTCAGTGTCTTTAGGGCAGTTGGACTTAGGGTTTTCCGTCACCTGTAGGTGACATGTCTAGCGCGTCGAGTAACCAGTCGTTTGTCCGTGACGGAGCGGGCTACGATGAAGTCAACCCGTCGGGTCCAAAGGATCCTGCAGCCACAACATCCTCGAGTGAAGAGAGTTCATCTTCCACCTCTTCTCCGTCGAGTAGTGATAGGGCAGAGAGCAACCTTAGTGACGGTGGAGAGGGGGACGAGGCTCAGGTCCGATCCGTCGTGGGTAGTGACGGGATGAGGATGTTTGTCTCGCTTTCTTTGTGGACGGTTAATGACTTTTTCTCCACAATCAAAGAGTCACATTTCAAAACACTTAGAAGCAAATACCAAATTCCTGTCAACATACCTATCCGTCTGCCCCACCCAGGAGAGAAGTGTTATTACCGTGGTGTCCAGGGTGTCAGGGTCTATGAGCAAATGCTCAAGGCAGGGTTGAGGTTTCCCTTAACCAGACTGCACCGTCACCTACTTCATTACCTGGGGCTGTCCGTCAACCAGGTTTCCCCAAACGCCTGGAGGGTTTTTATTGGGGTAGAGGTCCTGTACGGATCGTATTCAAAGGGGAAGAAGAGATTGACGGTAGAGGAATTCTTCCACTGTTACCGTCCAGTGGAGATTACAAAATCAAGGGGAATGTACAGCTTCGTGGCAAGGAGCCCGTTGCTGAGGTTGGTGGGTGACACTCCAGATTCCAATAGGGACTGGAAGTCTAGGTATTTCTTCATGGAAGGGGACGAGTGGATGGGGAGTCCTGGTGAGACCGAATTTATGCCCGTCGACACCACTTGGGGCGTTTTACCCCCGTCTGGTATGCCTTTTTTCACATTCTTTTCTCTGCTGCAAGCTTTATGGGTTTCTGACCGCCCTCTCTTGCAGCCCAGAACCGTCCACAAGTTTCTCTCAAGGATTGGAGCTTTTTAGAGAAGATCTTCCAGAAAAGTGAGTTGACGGAGAGGTCTTGGGCCAGACTAGTAACGCTAGAGGCAATTTGTCGGTACTGTGACGGACCTGAACCGTCCAAGGAAGCCCTAAAGTACGAAACTCAAGTTCGAGCACGTAAGTCCGTTCACCTGAGCCTTGTACTTAGCCATTTTCCCTCTCCTTTCCGTCAATTCATGTACCGTCTTGTTTCGCAGAAATGGACGAGGCAAGAAGGAGAGCCATAATCAAACAGCAAGCAGCTGCAAGGAAGAGAGAAAACCAAGCTGCAGGGACGGGCGTGCCCAAGGTGCCCGTCACAAAAAGGAAACAAGACCCGGAAGGGGACCGTCCCCCCAAAAAGCCCAAAACCGCCCCCGAGACCGTCATCGGGCTGGAGGCAGACGGACAGAAGGTCCTTGTCAAACATGGTAAGGGGAAGGGCCTGATGACGGGTGGCCCCTCGCCTGCCGCCGATACCCCGCCCGTCCTCCTCCACGAGGACTCTAAGTATGCGATCGAGAAGCTGTCCTCCATACTGACGGTGGACGATTATGAAGACATCGGGAATCACTCAACGGAGGCCATGGGGGAGACGGGCCTTTTCAACTTGGCCCAGGTAAGCAGTTTTTTCTTTTTTTTTTTTTTTTACCGTCAATCTTTCGAGTATATGGATTTGTCCTCACCGTCATACTGACCTTGTGTTTCTGATTTTCAGGCTGTCGTCATGATGAAGGGCCTGATGGACCGTTGTGTCCGGGAGGAGACGGCTATGTGCCGTCTACAGGAGAAGACAACGGAGGTGGAGGACGAGCTTTCGCAATACAAGGCTTGGAAGGTGAAGATGGACAAGAAGCTCTCCCTCCTCAAGGAGGATAGGTTAGAGTATAAGAAGCAGACGGAGAATCTGCAGACGGTCCTCGAGGACAAGGAGCAGGAGATCCAGTCTATGAAGGATCAGCTCCGTCAGGCCAAGGACGACGCGATAAGGGAATACCGAGACTCTGAAGAGTACCTGACGGAGCTCGGTGGCATAATGGCGGACGGTTTTGATGAGGCCGTCCGTCAGGTGAAAGCCCTTTACCCTGAGACGGATCTCCAGCAGGTGTCTCTTGACGGAGGCCAGGCTCATACGTCCGTCATCCAAGTCGTTTCCGAGACCGCAGGCCGCCCCCTTGATGAAGGCCAGAACAATAGAGGTGACGGGACCCTTGAAGACGACGCCGAGACAACCGTCAAGGTCCAAACTGAAGAAGAAGTGAATGTAGTTGACTCACCCGTTCAGTAGACTTGTAATTTTTGGTGGAGAATTTTTGTAACAATAATGTCTCTTTTTTTTTGTAAGACGGTCACTTTTGAACCGTCAAGAACAATATTGTTTTCAGGAACATTTGTGTCAATTCATATGCTGTTTTAAATTTTGCTTCTGTGTTGCTTGCTTGCATGGTTCATTTCAAATGCTGTTTGTGCTTTGTGAAACCGTTGACATAATAAGCCGTGAATATGATGAGCCGTCCGTATAGCAGACCGTCACAATTAATAATGTAGACAGTTTAAGCCGTCACCCCTGATGGGGCCTTTGCTTCCTTCCTGTTATAGTAACGTAGTTAGCTTTGAACCGTCGCCACTTACGCCGTCATCCTTAGACTTTAGGCTCTTGGGGTTTCCTACTTAGGAAAATCTGGTGGCTTTCAAGCCGTCAGCTTGGGTGCGTGACGCTTTTATGCCGTCGTCGAGTTTGGGCCATCGTCATTAAGACTTAGGCGTTGGGTGTCTCCGTTTAGGAAAACCTCGTGGCTTTTAAGCCGTCAGCATGGGTGCGTGACGCTTTTATGCCGTCGTCGAATTTGGGCCGTCGTCTTATAGACTTAGGTTTTTTATGTGTTCCACTTGGGAAACCGTAGTGGCTTTTAAGCCGTCAGCTGGGGTTCCTGACGCTTTTATGCCGTCGTCGAATTTGGGCCGTCGTCTTTTAGACTTAGGCTTTTATGTGTTCCACTTAGGAAACCGTCGTGGCTTTAAGCCGTCAGCTGGGGTTCCTGACGCTTTTATGCCGTCGTCGAATTTGGGCCGTCGTCTTTTAGACTTGGGCTTTTATTTGTTCCACTTAGGAAACCGTCGTGGCTTTTAAGCCGTCAGCTGGGGTTCCTGACGCTTTTATGCCGTCGTCGAATTTGGGCCGTCGTCTTTTAGACTTGGGCTTTTATTTGTTCCACTTAGGAAACCGTCGTGGCTTTTAAGCCGTCAGCTGGGGTTCCTGACGCTTTTATGCCGTCGTCGAATTTGGGCCGTCGTCTTTTAGACTTAGGCTTTTATGTGTTCCACTTAGGAAACCGTCGTGGCTTTAAGCCGTCAGCTGGGGTTCCTGACGCTTTTATGCCGTCGTCGAATTTGGGCCGTCGTCTTTTAGACTTAGGCTTTTTACTCTGATTGTTCAACACTAAATAATAGTAGGAGAGACTTTGAATAAACCTCTGTGTCTTGCATAATTTTTAGTGAGGGGAAAACATGCCCTTTTAAAACCAGGAATACATTGAGGTACATCAATTATAGACCAATTACAAGTTGGGGGCTGCTATTCTATCTTACTGGTAGTACCGTCGTAGGTGTTCGGCATTCCACGGGTGGTGCAGCTTCTGCCCCTCTAGTGTTTCCAGATGGTAGGTGCCCTTCCTTTGCCATGCTGTGACTCGATAGGGCCCTTCCCAATTGGGGCCGAGCTTTCCTTGGGTTGGGTCCCTGGTAGTGCCCATGATCTTTCTCAGGACGAGGTCACCGACCCGGAATTCCCTATGTCTGACTCGGGAGTTGTAGTGCTTTGCCATGCGATCCTGATACCGGGCTAACCTTTGCTCTGTTGCTGCTCTGTCTTCGTCGATCAAGTCAAGCTGTAGACGCAAGGCTTCGTTGTTCCGGCCTTCATCATGGGTGTTCACCCTGTAGGTTGTGAGACCTACTTCGGCTGGAATGACTGCCTCGCTTCCGTAGGCCAGCCTGAACGGTGTTTCTCCTGTGGGGGTCCTTGCTGTCGTCCTGTATGCCCACAATACACTTGGCAGTTCCTCGGGCCATAACCCATTTGCCCCCTCGAGCCGAGTCTTGATAATTTTGAGCAAGGATCGGTTCGTCACCTCGACTTGCCCGTTGGCTTGGGGGTGGGCCGGGGAAGAGTAGTGATTCTTTATCCCCAGCTGTGCACAGAATTCCCGGAAGGGAACATTATCAAACTGTTTGCCGTTGTCGGAGACTAATACCCTGGGTATCCCGAACCTGCATATGATAGACTTCCAGACGAAGTTTCGTATGTTCTTCTCTGTGATGGTTGCCAATGCCTCAACTTCCACCCACTTTGTGAAGTAGTCTATGCCTACCACAAGGAACTTAAGCTGTCGTATCGCTGTTGGGAATGGACCCATGATATCTAGTCCCCATTGAGCGAATGGCCACGGGGCCGTCATGGGGGTCAGCTCCTCAGGGGGTTGTCTGACGATGTTGCTGAACCTCTGGCACTTGTCGCAAGCTTTGACATAAGCCTGCGTGTCTTTTCTCATGGTCGGCCAGTAGTATCCTGCACGGATCAGCTTATGCACTAGTGACCGCGACCCTGAATGGTTTCCGCATATCCCTTCGTGCACTTCCCTCATGACATAATCGGCTTCTTCGGAACCAAGGCACCTTAGGTATGGGTGAGAGAAGCCCCTTTTGTATAAGACTCCTTCTATCAGGACGAACCTTGATGCTTGGACCTTCAGTTTTCTGGCGGCTTCTCTTCCGTCGGGCAAGACGCCATCTTTCAAGTATGAGACCAACGGCGTGGTCCAGTTGCTTTCCGAGCCGACCTCGTGCATTTCAATGGAGTCTACCAGTGGTGAAACCTGCACAAAGTATAGCACACCGTCAATGCTGCTCCCCTGCCCTGACGAAGCAGTCTTTGCGAGGCGGTCGGCCGGCTCATTTTCTTCCCTGGGGACTTGGACTATCCTTGCTCCGAGCTCATCCACCCTTGATTTTGCCTGATGGAGGTACCTCTTCATTCTGTCGCCTCTGCATTCGTAGTTCCCGTTGACTTGGTTGACGACTACCTGGGAGTCGCAGGAGACGACAACTCGGGCTGTGCCTGCTGCTTTGGCAAGATCCAGTCCGGCTATCAAGGCTTCGTATTCTGCCTCATTGTTGGTGATGGGGAATTCTAGCCGGATCATACAATCAATTTGGTCTCCTTCAGGAGAACGGAGCACGACCCCAATGCCTCCAGCTCGTCTAGTTGACGACCCATCTGTATGTACACTCCATGCTGGGCTTGCATCTGCCCCCTCGTCCTCTGTGTTGGTGAACTCGGCTATGAAATCAGCTACTGCCTGCCCCTTGAGGGCGGTACGTGGGCTGTAGCGAATGTCAAATTCAGTCAGCTCTATTGCCCATAGGGCCAGACGACCTGCGGCTTCTGGATTGTGCATTGCCCGCCGCAAAGGCTTGTCGGTTAGGACGACGATTGTGTGAGCTTGGAAGTAGGGCTTGAGTTTTCTGGCTGCGGTGACCAGGGCGAAGGCGAGTTTCTCCATGGGCGGGTACCTTCCTTCAGCCCCTTGGAACGCCCGGCTAGCGTAGTACACGGGTTTCTGCACCCCGTCCTCTTCTCTGATCAAGGCCGCGCTGACTGCGGCTGGGGATACGGCCAGGTAGAGGGAGAGTTCTTCCCCGGGCTGTGAAGGACTCAGTAATGGTGGGGAAGAGAGGTAAGCTTTTAACTCCTCGAATGCCTTTTGGCACTCGTCCGTCCACTCGAACACCCTCTTCAATGTGCGAAAGAAGGGGAGGCATTTGTCTGTGGCCCTTGACACAAATCTGTTTAGTGCGGCAACCTTCCCGTTCAGACTCTGAACCTCTTTTACATTCTTCGGAGGGGCCATCTCCATTATTGCCCTGATCTTATCCGGGTTGGCCTCGATGCCTCTCTGGGAGACCATGAAGCCGAGGAATTTCCCCGCGGTCACCCCGAAGGCGCATTTCGAGGGGTTGAGCTTCATATTGTAGGAACGGAGGGTCCCAAACGTTTCCTTAAGGTCGCTCAGATGATCCTCCTCTTTCTGGCTTTTTACCAGCATATCGTCGACGTACACCTGAACATTCCTTCCTATCTGGTTGGCGAACATTTTGTTCATCAGCCTCTGATATGTGGCACCTGCATTCTTCAACCCGAATGGCATCACCTTATAGCAGAACAGTCCTTGGCTGGTGACAAATGAGGTTTTCTCCTAATCTGCCTCATTCATCCGGATCTGGTTGTATCCCGAGAAGGCATCCATGAAGCTCAGCAGCTGGTGCCGGGCCGTAGAGTCTACTAGAGCGTCGACTCGAGGGAGGGGGTAGCTGTCCTTCGGGCACGCCTTATTCAGGTCCGTGAAGTCCACACACATCCGCCACTTTCCGCTGGCCTTCTTGACCATTACAACATTAGCCAACCAGTCGGGGTAGTAGACTTCCCGGATGAACCCTGCCTCTCGGAGCTTACCAACCTCCTCTGCGACTGCACGATCTCTCTCTGGAGCAAATACTCGCTTTTTTTGTCTGACAGGCCGGAAGGAGGTTGCTATGTTCAGTCTATGTACCATGACCGACGGATCGATCCCCGGCATGTCCTCATGGCTCCAGGCGAATACGTCCTGATTTTCCTTGAGGAAGGTCGTGAGTGCCTGGCGGGTCGCCGGACTGCTGAGGGCACCGATCCTGGTGGTTCTCTCAGGCTTGGACTCGTCGAGAATTATCTCTTCGAGTTCTTCCACAGGCTCTGCCCCCGTCCTCTGCTCTATGTTCATCGTCTGTAGCTGGCCATTCATCTCTACCATTGCCACATAGCATTCTCGTGCGGCCACTTGGTCTCCCCATAGTTCTCCTACCCCGTACTCTGTAGGGAACTTGACCTTTAAGGCATAGGTCGAGGTGGCGGCCTTCCAAGCGTTGAGGGTTGGTCGCCCTATGATTGCGTTGTATGCTGAGGAGCAGTCGACGACTAGGAAGGTGACGTCCCTAGTGAGCTGCCGAGGGTATTCCCCAACAGTGACGGGCAATGTGACCGAGCCGAGGGGATATACTCTGGTCCCCCCGAAACCTGTGAGTGGTGCCTTGGTAGGGACCAAGCGTTCTTTGCCAATCCGCACCTGCTGGAACGCGGGATAGTAGAGAATATCTGCGGAGCTCCCGTTGTCAATCAGGACCCGGTAGGTGTTGTAGTCCCCTATCCGGATACTGACGACAAGAGCGTCATCGTGTGGGTGGTGGAGGTGTTGGGCATCCTCTTCTGTGAATTCCATAGTGGGGCTGCTAGTTCTCGGCTTCTTCTGGACGGAGCTCGCTGTCTGAACATTTTGGACCGCCCTGAGGTGGGACTTCAGAGCCTTCTTTGTAAAACCAGCAACCGGTGTGCCACCCACAATCACCCTTATATCCCCTATAGGTGGTCTGGGACGCTCATTGTCCCGGTGGGGGGTCTGTGCCTGCCGAGATGTTTCGGCCTTTTCCCTGTTGACGAACCTCTGCAGCTTCCCTTGCCTAATCAGGGTTTCGATCTGTTGCTTTAAATCGTAGCAGTCAGCGGTATCATGCCCGTGATCCCGGTGGAAGCGGCAATACTTGTCTTTTGGTCGTTTGTCCGGGTCTGATTTCATCCTTCCCAGAAACGTCAAGGACCCGTCGTCTTTGATCTGCATCAAAACCTGATCAACCGGGGCCGTCAACGGGGTATAGCTTGTGAATTTCCCGGCATTGTGCTTCGGGCGCCTGCTGTCTCGGATCTCCCCTGTCCGAGGTGCCTTCCGCCCTTTGTCCTGTCGGATGTCTTCTTGCCTCTCTCTCTTCTTGGGGGGCTTCTCTTCTCTTGCCAGTAACGCATCTTCCGCGTTCATGTACTTCGTTGCCCTGTAAAACACATCTGACATTGTCTTCGGGTCATTCTTGTACAAAGAGAACAGGAATTTACCCTTCCGCAGCCCGTTCGTGAACGCGGCCACTTGTATCCGGTCGTCAGCTTCGTCAATTGTCAACGCTTCCCTATTGAAGCAGGCTATGTAGGATCTCAGCGTTTCATCCTCCCGTTGCTTAATGTTCATCAGGCACGCGGTAGATCTCTTGTGACGGTGTCCTCCGATAAATTGGGAGGCAAATAAAGCGCTTAGCTCCCTGAAGGTGCCGACGGAACCGGGCGTCAGCCTGCCAAACCAGGTCCTTGCAGAGCCTTTCAGCGTTGCGGGGAAGGCCTTGCACATGATTTCGTCTGGCGCGCCGTGCAGGTGCATCAACGTCTTGAAAGTTTCCAAGTGGTCCAACGGATCCTTGGACCCGTCGTAGCTTTCCACCTGGGGCATGCGGAACTTTGGTGGTGTAGGGAACATGATGACGGGTGTTGTAAATGGAGAGTCCGTGCGGTGAACGAGGTCGTCGAGGTCGCTAGATACTCGCCCTTTGAGGGCGTTCATCATGAAGTCCATGCGTTCCTTCATCATTCGCATTTCTGCGGCCATGCCAGACTGGGCGTGGCCATCTCCTGACGGATGGTTTGGCTGTTGTCCTTCGGGCCGGCTCAATGCATGGCTTCCCTCAGGACCTTCACGGTCCCTCTCCTCGGCACTGCTCTCCTCCTGATTCTCTCCCTGATTGTCACCCGTCGCATTCCTTCGCAATAGCTGCTCTTCCAAGTCATTGTTGCGCCTCGTGAGACGTTCCACCGCGGCCGCCAGAGTCTGGACTTGCCTTTCGAGGGCCGTGGTGCGTTGTTCGTTGCCTTGGTCGTTCATGGTGGTCGTCCTTGAACGCGTGAGTACCATGCAACCCTTAGTCCGGGAAACACGTGAGAGAAACTAGTGCGCGTTTCCCACAGACGGCGCCAACTGATGATGTCAAGAATCAAACCAGTGAGCTGCAAGGTTTGCGCGCGTTCCGGACGGTCCTGCACAAGTAGGAAAAACTTCAAAGGGAAGTACCGGTGTGGTACCGGCCAGCGACCCTCCGATGGTTAAGTTAGAATTTTACACAACTCTAGAGTGCCAGAGTCGGGTCTTAGTAAACGTACCTCGATTTTTGGAGGGTGTGGCAGTATTTATAGTAGTGGTAGTGGCCTTTGGGCAAGGCTTGCTGGAGAAGATATCGTTGTACCGAAATTGCCCTCGAGCAGCGTATGACGCAAGACTCTTCTGAGGTGACCAAGTGTGTTGGGCACGATTCCCTTCTTGGGGGTGGGAATCGTGCTTCGTAAGATACCTGGCTAGGTAGCGTACGCGACAAGATTCGCTCTTTCCAGGGAAGCGTACGTGGCAAGACAGGTCTCAGGGCCTGATATCAACACCCGTCGGCCTTATCCGTCGCCCCCGGGAGTGGGGTCGTCAAGCTTTGACGCCCGTCGGGTACTTGAGCCGTCACGGACATGGCCGTCGGCGAGCGCAAGCTATCGCCGTCAGGATGGGAGGTTTTATCCCTATCAAAGGTCATTCGTTTAGAAACTAACTGGCCAACATAGGCAGAGTATTGGCACATCGCCTTAAGTACAAACCATTCACATCATCGTTTACAAAAGCAACCATATCTGGGGTGGGGGTACATTAAAACTTTCAAATTGCATTAACATAACGCATCCCTTTTCGCGAGCCAGTCTGCACACCTGTTTACTTTTGAGTAAAGTTCATAACAATAAGTAATGCCTTTCAATAGAATAATTAGGCACCTTTAAAATAAATTCATTTTCATATACAAATTAATTGTTTCTTTAAAAAGGCCATTCGCAAAAGGTGTGGCTAACGAATTTTTTATTGTTGGTCACGTGGCTCACTTAATGCACTTATCACGTGAGTAACTTCAGCAGATTTTTATTTTTTATTTATTTTTATTCTTTTTCCCCTCTTTGTTAAGTGGTCCTCACTCCTCACGTTTGGTCCTCTTTAATTTGCTCTGCTGCCGCTGCTTTTTCTTATTTCTGATTTATAGTTCATGTTAATTTTGAAAGAAGCATAACAAGGCAAGCAAGCTAATTATTGCTGCAAAACACTCACAATAAGTTCTCTCTCTTTTAATATTAGTTGTTATATATGTTTTTTTTTCTTTATCTTTTTTAGGTTTTTTCTTTCATAAGAATTAAGATTTTTAAATATGTAGTTATAACTGTTAATATATATATATATATATATACATATATTAATTACATATTACAGTTTTAGACACCTCAACAATTGTTTTTTATTAAATAAAATAACTGTGCTTTTTTTTGTTTAATTTTTAAGGTCATGAGTGATAGCAATAACAATAGTAAGAGTGATCATCAATCAATTCGAAAATTGAATTTTGAAGATGAGGATTTACCTATGATAGTTGAACCAATAGTGGAGCCTACATTAACAGATAGCAAGGATGAAATTCAAGCAAATGTACCAGAAGAAGTTGTTCCAAAAATAGGAATAGAGTTTGGAACTGAACAAGAAGCATATGATTTCTATAACAATTATGCACATGCCGTTGGTTTTAGTATTAGGTGAAGCGAGGGGTTTAAAAATGACACGAAAACATGTTTAGATAGAAAACCTTGTTGCTCTTGCCAAGGCATACGAGGGAATGAAAAAAGAGATGACAACATGAAATGCCATCGTCCAGAAATAAGACATGGTTGTTTGGCAGAGATGAATATTAGTTGTAAATCTACTGAAAAATATTGTGTTGTCAAATTTGTGGCAAAGCATACACATGTATTAGCTTCTCCTCGTAAGCGCATGTTCCTTAGATCTTAAAGGAACATTACTCCTGCTCAAGCTATTGAAGTTGAATTAGCAGATAGTTTTGGAATTGCACCAAAAGCAAGTATAGGGCTAATGGCTAAAAGGGTAGGTAGAATTGACAATCTTGGCTTCATTCTTGAGGATTATAACAATTATTTGCGTACAAGACAAACAGAAGATATGACAATTGGGGATACAAGTGGCCTACTTGAATATCTACAAAAAATGCAATTTGAAGACCTTAATTTTTCTTATGCAATTCACGTCAACCTTAATGATCTTATTACAAACATTTTTTTGGGCGGATGGTAGAATGAAATTGGATTATGAATATTTTGGAGATTTAGTGTGCTTTGATACAACTTATATAAAAAAAAATAAACACAAAAAAAAACAAAAACAAAAACAAAAACAAAAGATGGTAGGCCGTTTGCATTATTTGTTGGAGTAAATAATCATAAGCAAAGTATCATCTTTGGTGTTGCATTGTTATATGATGAAACATGTGAAACTTTCATGCAGTTGTTTGACTCTTTTGTGAAGGAATTGTTTGGTAAGAAACCACTGACTATCCTCACAAACCAAGATGCTGCAATGGCAAAAGCATTAGCTTCACAATGGCCAAAAACACACCATCGTTTGTGTGTTTGGCATTTGTACCAAAATATTGCTAAGCATCTTAGCGATGTATTTGAAAGTAGAAGTAGTTTTGTGACAGACTTTAGCAGTTGCGTATATGACCATGATGATGAAGATGATTTTTTAAATGCATGGGATGCGATGCTAAGATAAAAATAATCTAAACAGGAGAGCCTCACTCAGGATTATGATTCCAAGTATTGAAGGCAAATGTACATTCTCGAGGATAGGACTCCCAGCCTCTGTATAAGTATTGCTGGAACAAGTTGGAGCACTGAAGAAATTCTGGATGATATGAAAAAATGTGGCCAGTGTTCAGGTTTTGTTATCATTATGCACTCACAATATAGACAACTATTTTTATTTTAAGAAAAATAATAATAAAAAAGAACCTTGCAGTCTTCTACAATTCTCTCTTTGATTGGATTCTCACTTGAAGATGCCTGTATCAGAATATTCAAAATTAATAAGCTTTGGCTTGACAAATCATTACCTCGAGCATATAAAAGGTGCTAATGATTTTGCGAGGCTCTTAATCATTTCTGATCTGCTAAAAGTATTTTATCATGCTAGTGAAGATCATAATTCTAATGTTAATATGAATTCATTTAGGTTTTAACGTTACTTTTATGTCCAAAATTTGTCATAAAATTTAAAATACCAAGTTGACCAACATTTTCCTAAATATATTAATGCATACTCTCAAGTTCTTTAACATAATTAGCACAAAATGCATAACAAACTTAAGGCTGTAAAATGCGTAGAAGAGGTATGCTAAATAGGTTTCTTTTTCTCTAGCAAAAAGGAATTATGCAGGATTTGTATGTACGAATTCTAAGAAAAAAGTTGTATATACACAATTCTTTTAAACAAATTAAGCTATGTATTTTCAAATATTATGGAGTGTCTTTATGTGTTAAGAATGACTAATTCTTGATGTATATCTCTTTTTTGAAACAGATTATCCAGCACCATGATTTTTTCCTGGATGATTGTCTCCGTGAATATTTGCATCTTTTTCCTAAATTATTGAAGGTTAGTACTATTTTTTATCAGCAATGCTCAAGTGAAACTCTAGTTTCATTTTAATTAACGGGTAAGATGATTGATGAATATTATGCATTTATAACTAATTATCAGCATGTTTGGCCCCTGAAAATTTGTGAGAGCACATATCAAAGTTAAAAGAGTTGTAGTGTAAAAGAAATCATACTGTACATTTTTTTTTTTTTTTTTGTATTCAAGCCATTTAAAGACCTTAATTTGTTCATGATATTATTATAAACTACTGATATCTTTGACTTGAGATGTCAATTTATCAAAATCTGAAATTTTCATTTGAAAATGGAAGTAATCCAATAATCACTAAGCATCACTAGTAAAGATTGTTGTTGAAAAAGACGAAGACAATTAATTGTTATGCTGATATTAAGAACTTGATTTTCAATTCTCATTGGTTATCTTTGGGTTTTATTCTTAATCGTTAGATTTTTCAAATGCAGAAGGTGGAAAAGCTGAAATTGATGTGCCTACAGTATGTAGCAACAACTTAGTGATTGAGATCATTTATCATTGAGATTCTCAAGCTAGAAGAATTGTTGGATGGTTTAGTTGGGAATTCAAAAAGTCCATCAAGGACAGTTAATTTAACTCCTAAAAGATCTAAGATCCTATTTCTATTCTGTAAGTAAAGTGACACATAGGCATCATTGTTTCTCTATTTGTATTTGTCTCTCTCTCTCTCTCTTTCTCATTCACAGTTTTTGTAGCAAATTCAACAGGGAATTTGATGTTGAGCTTGAGAGCAACATTAAAAACGGAAATGGTGGCATCTTTGGGATTGGGGCATCTCCTAATAGGCATTTCAAAATTTCTGAGGATGAAACAACATAAATTTTGGGGGATTGGTAGGGTTCTTTGGGTTGGTGTCGGATACGGTGTTGAAATTTGATCTCAATTTTAGCAATAATTCACTACTTTTCTTTGGAATCAAGTGTAAATTAACCAAACAATGAATTGTGATAACTAGGATTTTAAATCATGGGAGTTCAAATCCCTTCATTTGCTAATTTCCATGTAAATAGCAAAGTTTCATCCAAAAGAAAAATTATGGGATTAAAATTTATTAGGTTCTCTCGTATGTGAGAGACTGAGAAGAGGGCGAACTCTGTCCCAATGTCTCAAAATTAAATTTTCAAACTAAATGCTAGAAAAGTAAAACCTTTACAAAAAATATTAATGTTTTTGAATATATTAAACCAAAAAATTCAAGTCGTATTAATTTTCATAGTATATACTAGCCTCATCACACGCGTTCCGCATGTGCAATGAAGCTCTTTTTATTTTATTTTATTGAGTTTAATGTTGTAATTTTTCAATTTGAACTTGTCTATTATTAGTGATTATACTGGAAGACATTTTTAAGAAGCTAAAATTTAGGATTTTGAAAAGAAGTAAACCGCTAGGTCTAATGTGTGCTAAGTTTTTGAAAAAAAAAAAAAAGTTTCTATGGTAGTTTTTTCTTTTTGAATTTTATTGAATTACAATTTTACCCCTATTTTAATATTTTCTTAGGAATAAGAATTATCTAATTAGGTTTGGGATATTTTTGACATTTTTTGAAGTTATAACCAATTTTCTTAGTCATCTTAATATATAGATTATAGATATTGCAACTAATATATAGGGAAAAATATAAAAAAGAACTCTTGTTCTTTAGTTCAAAATCAAACTGGCCCCTCCTATAAAAAAAAATAAAAAAAAAAATGGCCCCTCAGTCTTTTAATATAACATTAAGATCATAGTACATTGTTTTCTAAAGTTTACTTCTTTTAGCCCCTAATGTTTCAATTGAGCAATTTTAGTCCCAAAGTATCAAAAATGAGCTTTATTGATCATTTCATCTAGTTCAGTGCACTAATCTTAACTTTATTAATGTTGTTGTTTAACGTTTTATGTTGTAACTACAAAATTTCATATTTTATTCCACTTATTAAGTACCATGTTTTGATATTGGCTCAATGATCAATGGGTGACTCATCGGCATGAGTCTGTAATTGAATAACCCCCACAAGATTGATTCTAACTCTTTAACATATCAAAGCACGACCCTGTTCAAGCAACAAAATATCCTAGAACACCTTTTAAGAAAAAAAAAACAATCTAGCCATATTGGAAAAAAATTTGCCAAATAACACGTTTTTAGAAAAAATTTAGAAAAGTAGTAACTTCATATTAGTGGCGGCTCTAAGAATTATTTTAGGGTGGTCACTAAGAAACTTAAATTATATAAAATTTAATAAAGAGACAATTTGAATATATCAACGTCACCAAAAAAAAAAACGCAAGTACATGAAATATTACAATTTTTTGTAGTAACAAAGAGAATAAGAAAAAAAAAAGACTAATAAAAGATAAAGTGCAAATTGAAAATGCTGATATGAGAATAATAAAGTGACAACAACAATTTCATAACAAACCTTACGCAACAAGTTATTAGCCTATTATTGGTGGGTAAAACATGTCAATATTGACCCCAAATTAGAATTAGTAACAACTTACCACATAAGATTTATTGTGAAAATATTGTTGATGTAGCATTATTTTTATATTTATTAAACTCAAATTCTTATGATTCTCAATTAAAGGTGTTCAAAATTTTTATTAGGTAGTCAAAATATGTTAATTTAGTATATAATATATATTTTTAAAAGTATATATATACATTTTTTTAAAGTTAGAGTGGTCACTAAACATAATAATTTAAAATAATTTTTTATATAATTTTTTTTTCTGCATGTATAATTTTTTTTTATTTGACAAGTGAGGGCATACAAGTAGAGCCGCCAATGAACCGTATGCTATTTACCAAAAAATTTTCTAAAATGGTAATTCAGCAAATTTTTATGTTTTGCTTTTTGCTGAGAGACTTTAGTGAGGCTCTCTTTTCTTTTTCTTCTTCTTCTTTTTTTTTTTTTAAGAATTTCCAAAACTGTTCTTTTTCCAAAGTCAGTTTGTTTCTCAGTTTCATCCAAAAGGCTATATGCTTTTGATTTTGTGTCAAAAAAAATTCTTGAACCTGATTTGAGGGGTGAAGACCCAACTACAAATGATAAAAGCCCAGGTCATGAAGAGCCATTAGGCACCCCGGAGAAGAGTACGCGCCACAATGCACTGAACATCTAGTTAGGAGCCATTATCTATTTCTTCTATAAATAATACTAAAAGTACTTCGGTTTTGTTACTTTCTTTGTAAGCTAAACACTTTTTGAATTTTAGGGGGGGTAGGGCATAAAACTAGATAGGTGGCATGGGCAGCTTCTCTTTGTAGTTTTTTATTTTCCCCTCTCTGCATAGTACATATTTTGAGTGAAAAGTACGAGGAAGAGCAACTAGTTTGTGATCTCCAATAATTAAGGTCATCAATTCAGTGTTTATAAGTTCTTGTTTTACCCAATGTTTAATTGGTTTCTTTCTTATTGGGAGGAATTTCAGGGAAAAAAAAAAAACACTTTCCTTAAAATGAACCTGGGATACTTAATCATAATAGTGGTTTCGTATATGTTTGTCTGTGCGGTGAAAGCATGAGATTCAAAATCAATATCTGTACAGTGTCTCAGTGCCTAGAGGTTCATACTTCTTTTCCCCTCATTTCTATATTGTGTTGGCTTGATAAGGAGTGTGCGGCAGTTCGACCTGAGCAAAGTACAAGTCAATTTGTTTCAAGCAACAGTGCCAACACAGAAAATTTAAGTAGCACAAGTAGGCCAAGGTTGATTGAAAATGAGGACAGGCTTCCTGGAGCTGTGCTGCTTGCAAGGTCAAGGCTTCTTGAGAGTTTGAGAGGGCTGCCTCTTTCCGCAAACAGGTCACATGCTTACTTTGATATGCAATTTGGTATTTTTCAAGGGTGAGTCTGGACATTACATGAAAATTATTGTCTATTTTATATCAATAATTTTGAAAATTTTGATGTACGTTTTCACATGCATACTCTCACCATTATCTAGTTTTAAATTAGAAAATTTTGCATGCATATTAAGTAAAACTGGTTTTGATATGATTCTAGACAAACTTGAAATAAAATAATGGGAATTATTGTAGACAAACATGAAATAAAATAAAATTTTGTTCTAGACAAACTTGAAATAAAATTTTGCATGCAAATTAGACGGTCATATTTGTGATCCTAAGTTTTGGGGACCCACTATAATTTTTCTCTGAATTCCCCTTTGGAGGAATTGAATTTGGTTTGCTAATTGGAATGGCTAATTCTACTGGCTCTCACCACCGGGTTCAATTACAAAGCTCAGTGAACATGTTGCCCACTTACCAGAGAGAGTAGTGTGTATTCCTTTAATCTCATTTTACGACTAAATATTAATAGCGCAGCAATTCAGGCAGTTGGGACAAGACACTGTAATTTATTGTGACAAAATTCTCCTAATATATTTTATTTGTTTTAACAAGTGCTGAACTCTTTGCTTGTATTCATCAAACGTGCGACAATACCCATTGTGGGAATTTTAAATATTCACAAATTATTGGTGAATATCTCTTGTACCACCAAATTGTCTTTGACAGGGTTGGACTTATTTTAATGGATGGCTTCTTCAATCATTGTGTTTCTCATTCAACTTTGTTTCTTTTTTGTCTAATTTTTCTTAGGCTTCCGTTCTTTTTATGATTTCCCAGTATCTTGAACCTCTAAATTATTTGCTAAATTATTTTTAAATCTTTAGTTTTTTTTTACTAGAAATGATTTTGTAATCTGGGTTTCCTACACGTGTGAAAGTTTTGGCACAGACCAAATTATGTCTTTTTTTTTTTTTTTTGGAGGGTGACCAAATTATGTCGTTAATTTGTAATTGTGTGCATGTGTAGTTATTGTACCTCATGCGCTGTAGTACTTGTACACACACGAGAAAATCTGGTCTCATTGTACTTCTTGACTGTTATTTTGAATTTTGAATACGTGTTTTCTGTGTTTTACTGTTGTACATTACCTTTTGATTTCTCTCCTTTATTTAGGAAATTTAGAAGGGATTGACAGTCAAAGCCCACAAAGCCTACGAATGATGTTGGAAAGACCCAAAAAGTAGTATTGCGGCCCAAAGCTTGCACACCTCTACATATATATATATATCTGAAAATAATATATCATAAATTGAAAATGCTTTTAACTTTTTCTTTTCTGATAAAGTAAAAAAAATGCTTTGAACTTGTTTTTTGCTGAGCAAAATGCTTTGAGCTTGAACATAATAGAATAGACTACTCGAATAAAAGGGGAAGAGAACAATTATTAAACTTATGCTTTGGCTCTGGTTCTATTTTTAATTTTTATAATTGCCAACACAACATCCATGTATAAAAACAATAGTATAAATTAGGGAAATAATTTTTAAATATAGTTATTTCAGGTTTCAAGGAGAAGCTCAATTTGGAGTGTCAATTGGTCCTTAGTAGGGTCTGTCATAGTGTGGTTATAAGGCTCCTATAAGAAATTTAAATTTTGATTTTGGATCAATGATTTTGGATGTAGGTAGAATTTGAACATAAATCCTTTATTTGAGGGAAAAAAAAAAAACTTTATCATTTAAGTAAATTAAAGCCCACAAATTCAATTGAATTGATCATAAAAATAAGAAATTAAGCATTTACCTAGCATCATTTTTGGTACCTTTTGTTTGGTTAAATTTTAGTGTAAGAATAATGAACAAAGTTTCTCTCCAAACTAAATTGGAGAGAAACTCTTCAAATTTCTCATATATCTCTTTTTTGGGTATGAATTTTGAAAATCTAACTTTTGAATTTTATATTCTGTATGTTTTTAATATGCATATCAAAATTCATTCAAATTGGATGTCATGTACTATTCAATTAATAAACTTATAGTTTATACACAGTTTTATATTATAAAAATTTGAAATTTTAACATTTGCTTAATGACATAGCAATTGATCTTTGATCTTTTTGAAAATTTTCAAGTATGAAAGATATAATAAAAACATGTAATCCAACAGTTTGAGGACAAGGTTTCTTTTCAAACTAGTTTGGAGAAAAATCCTTCAAACTCCTCTTCTATCTTTTGATTGAATGTGAATTTTGAAAATCAAATTGGAAACCACAACCCTTATTTTAATCCCAAACCACAACCCAACGGTTAGATTCAATCTAAAACCCTTTACTTGACTATAAGAGATACTAGTTCGTTAACCTGTGCAATGCATGGAAAGGTTTACATAAATATGAAATATATTAATATACGCACAATCAATAATGGAACCTTTTTTTTTTAATTATTAAAATGAAAAGCAATACAAAGAATCTTTTAAGAACTCAAAGGTCTTTAGTGGGGAAAATTGTCATTCCCAAACAAGACTCAATTGTTGATGAGGAAGAGAATCAGACCTTTCACAGTCAATTCTCTCCAACTCCAACAAACTTTGAGCAAATAGAGGCTCCAATAGGTCACCAGCTCAATGTCATGAAAAAGGAATTTGTTCCAAATGTGAAAGCCTTAGGTGATGAGTTTGAGTTTGAAAGAAACAAAGTCAAATGAGAAACCTATAGAGCAAGCCATACCTTAGAACAAAAGATAGAAGTGCTCACCAAATGGCAAGAATTCATGAAAGAAATATTAGCAAAAATACCTTTCTTTGAATACTTCGAGAACCATTTTAAGTGGCACAAAAAATCTTGTGTTCTAACCAAAACAAATTGGACTAAAGAGAACCAACAAGTAGTCCAATCTAGCCAACCACCTCTAGAAACCATAGTTATCAAACATCAAGGAAAAAAAGTTGTTGCTTCCCTATTCAAGAAACCAACTGAAGAAGAAAAACCAGTTAGGAAACTTATGGAGCAAAACAACTATACCAACCGGTGCTTAAATGTCATTGGCAAGCAATTAGACAGAATAGAAGATAGAGTAAAAAATAAGGTTATCCCTCAATCTAGCAACCTTGTCAAACCTGTTAAGTCTTTAGAAAAACCTTTAGTGAAATTACCAGTCAGTAGACAAGCCAGTCGTAGATCTAAGGATAAAACAGCCTTAGAAATAGTAAACCAAAAGTTAGAAGACTTAGTTAAGAAGGAATCAAGAACCTGCTCAGCTAGCAATTCTAGCCAAACCTCTTCAGAATCTGAAAGAGAAATAGAACAACTAGAAAACCAATTTCAAGGTTTACAAGTGAATAGGCTTCACCATCCCAAAGTAAACCTAACTAGTCTTACCAAAAATTGGTACCCCAGACCAACACCCCCTAACCTCCAGTTTGAGGAAAGAAATATTAGCAATCAGTTTTCAGTAGCTTTTGATAAATTTTATGAATGGAATATTGATGGATCATCAGAACAAAAAGTTATGAATAAAATCCAGCACTTAACCATGGTAGCAAATAACTACCTTAACAATGAATTCACCCATACCCAAGTAATTGATCTTTTGGTCTTAGGATTCACATGTAAACTTCTATCATAGTGGGATAAGTACCTAACAAAAGAATCTAGAGAATAGATCAAAAGTGCAATTAAAAAAGATGATGATGAAATCCCATCTTTGATGAAGCTATAGGTAGAGATGTCCCAGATGGAGTCAATATCTTAATCTACACGATCATAGATGACTTCATAGGAACTCCCAGCAACATCACAGCTATGATACATGACCAATTAAGTAACCTCAAGTGTCCTACCCTCAGTGACTTTAGATGGTATGAGGATGTCTTCACCACTAGAGTCATGCGTAGAGACGATTGTAACTCTCCATTTTGGAAAGAGAAGTTTATCAATGGTCTACCTAGTCTTTTTACCCATAAAATCATAAAAACCCTAAGTAATACCTCAGGAGTCATAGATTATGACAACCTGAATTATGGGAATATATCTAGTGTCATCTGCAGGGAAGGCCTGAAGATGTGCATAGATATGTAGATTAGCACCCAAGCCAACAGGGATAAGAAGAAAGCCAAGTACGAAGTAGTAAACTTTTGTATCCAGTATGGTTTACCTTCCATAGCCCCATCAAAGAGAAAGTCTAGAAATGAAAGATACCCTAGAGAAAGAATAGCTTCTAAGTATTATAGACGTCAAAGAAAGTCCAATAACTTCAGCAGAGATGACTTCTATAAGAAAAATTGGCAAACCAGAGATTACCATAAGGTCAACAAAAAAGACCCTGCACAAAAAGACACAACAAAAAGAAAGTCGAGAGCTATAGGTGTGGCAAAAAAGGTCATTTTAAATCAGCGTGTAGGTCGAAAGCCAAAGCCTTGATCAACACCCTTCAAATTGATCAAACTAGCAAAGATGAGTTATTTAAAGTTTTAGAGCTTAGAAACACAGATAGTGAGTCTTCTAATAGCTCTAGTGATCATGAGATTTTCTAGTTAAACCAATCATTTTCCTCCAGAGACTCCTTCAGTACCTCTAGTGGTCCAAACATTAGGATAGGATGTAAAGACAGAAATTGCAAGGACCAATCAGTCAATGTTTTTAGCCAACAAGAAGAGCTTCTCCTTGATTTAATTGAAAAGGTAGAAGACCCAGTTATAAAAGCCAAATACCTTAGCAAGTTTTAGAAAGCCCTAGTCAGAGAAACCAAGGAGCCTAAACCTAAGACTTCTGAACCTCCTATTAACCTAGAGAAAATCTTCAATAGGTTTACCAAAGCCAAGAAGGAAGTCGTGATTAGCGACCTTCAACTAGAAATCAAGGAAACCAAATTTAAAGTTAGAACCCTTAAAGAAGAAGTTTGGAAGCTTGACCAAGCCCTAACTATTCTTAGGATTGATCATAATTTCCTTGACCAGAAAATGAAGAGCTAAAGTGATATTTCTCATCGAGATAATAATGAAGAAGGTCCTTCATGCCAGAATCTCTCAGATGATGAAGAAGCAAAAAACATTTTTGATGGGTATCTAACCTTTGACCCATGACAGGAGGTACATTCCATGACCATTTGCCTTTCCGCTTTAAGCCTTAAACACCTTGTTTTTTGGTATCAAAGCCAAGTTGGCCTCAAAAACATTACACTGTATGTTGTTAAAATAATTTTGTTTACAATTGATTTTACATGCATTATAAAGCTTACATTTATTTTATTTTAACCTAGCTCCTCTTTTATCCTCCATATTTGTTGTGTTTTCTCTATTTGTTGGCAATCGAATACCTTTTACTTCAAGCTATTTGTTTTTTCAGGATTAATTCTCCATGTTATCCAGTTATCTCCCAGTTTCTTTCTTTTTGAGTTTCTGTGTTTAGCTCTACAGCTTGTTCTAGGAGAATGCGAGTTTGACCTGCAAGTCCAGTTTCTTAGCGAGTGGTAGTTAGCCGAAGATAGGCGTTTGAGGCTTAAAGCGGAAAGGCAAACGGTCATGGAATGTACCTCCTGTCATGGGTCAAAAGTTAGATACCCATCAAAAATGTTTTTTACTTCTTCATCATCTGAGAGATTATGGTAAAGGACCCTTCAGTCGTCCTCTACCATAAGTTTATCATCTCTAGATTCATCAATTGCAAGAAATGGGGACAGCACCCCTCCATGCTCAGGACAATTGAAGGAATAACAATCTAGTACAATTATTATGACCATATGGATGCCTTCGAAAAAGTTTTATTTTACCAGAACAAGAATTTTGATCATTCTTGGTTCATGATGTTTGACAAGAATTTTAACGGCTAGATACCCATGCGGTTCTTCAAGTGGTGGGAAATGTTTGGATCAGTACCCCAAATTTTCCCAGAAGCCCTCCAAGACGCCTTCAGGTATTTCACTTCAAGATTTCAAGTCAACAATCATAATTCCCAGTTTCCAGCAATTTTGCACATGACGGCAAAGTACAAGATCCACTGGATTAGCATGTGGTCTTCTGCAATCAGCAATAACATGCTAACTAGGGAGTTTTCAGTTAAATGGTTGGATAGTCTTAAGATCGATTTAGTCATCAGTCAAATATATAAAGATTTCCCTCCTTCAGTATCAAGACCTATTGCTCAGAAGACAAGATCTCAATCAAGCCTAGAATTCGTTTCAATCACAGGAAAATCTAGCAAAGAGATTAAAGATCTTGCCAACCAGTTACTTCTCCGGGCTTCACAATTAGAGAAAGAAGAAAGAGTTTCTCCTACCTCTTCAGAAGCATCTACTAGTATCTTGCCTTTGATCCTTCTAGGACTCACAGGACCCTTATGTTGCCTATAATCTAGACAATCCCTAGGATCTTTAGGATAGCACTAGTCACAATTCAAAATAGTTCCAACCAACACAAGAAGACAAATTATGCTGACCCATCATTGAACAGTGCCCCGATAGGTCACTATTCAAGAACAGTTCCAGTTGTGCCCTTTCCGAGATTCCCGCTTGCTTTTGGTGGAAAATAGTGTTTCACCTTCAGTAAAAGCATTTTACCCTCCAGAATTCTCAGCGATCATATTGGCCTTAATAGGCCCCAAAGGTCCCTCCCACCTATAAAAGGAAAGATCAAGCTTCATTTAGGGGGAGGGGGGGTCAATCCTCTAAAATTACAAGAGATTATCCTACTCCTACAAAATCCCTTAGTAATCCTGTAATAGGAACATACCCATTCATTCAATCTTGTAATCATACAGCCTTATTCAATCTTGTAATCATGTGGACTTAGTCGGCCTTTTGATCCTGTTTTTTTGTACATATATATATATGAGCTAGGTTCAAGTTATACCTAGTGTAACTTTAAGCAATGTTACACCACTCAATAACTTATTATTGAATTCATATTTTGAAAATTCAACTGTTAAATTACATGTTCTATATGTTCTTAATATGCATGTCAATTTTCATATCAATCAGATGTTATTTACCATTCAATCCATAAACTCACCTTTTATACATTATTTTAAACTACAAAAACTTAAATTTAAATAATTAATTGATAACATGACTATTAATCTTTGATCACCTTGAAATTTTGCAAGTACGGAGAATATATAAAGATAATGTAATCTAACAGTTGATTTGTCAAAATTCATATCCAATTAAAAAATATTGAGTGGTGTAATATTGTTTAAAATTACACCAAGTGTATCTTGAACCCAACCTCTCTCTCTCTCTCTCTCTCTCTCTCTCTCTCTCTCTCTCTCTCTCTCTATATATATATATATATATATTTGTATATATCTATATATGTATATATATATATATATACACACACTATAAATTGACAATTATTCACCATTTTTCAAAAATAAGCCGCTTGTTATAACTTATAAGTTATAACTATGCTATGCTATAATTTGGCTCAAAAAACTTACAAAACAACATAAATAATACTACCTTTCCCCTAATGTTAATAACTCATGGCAAATAGCAAGCTTGCATGGAGAGTCATGGCAATGAAAATGTTTGTTTTCTTTCTACTAAATAAAATTCATTTAGATTTCCTTTCAACCATATCAATGCAAATACACCTTTTAACCATGTCAAATAAAATTCATGTAGATATTCTTTCAACCAAGTCAATGCAAATGCACATAAATGAAGTTCAAATTAAAGAAAATCAAGATCATTTAAAAAAAATCAAATTTAAAATAGCATCAAAACAAACACAGTTAAGATACAAAAATAATTCAAAGAGAATGATCCTTTATGATGAGTTTCTATATTGTGTTCCTTTAGTATGGTTCTAATTGAACCAAAAATAATTCAAACGTAACAGAGGTCTCCTTTTGTTTTAAATACATAATATATGGACGCAAACTAATATGGATCTTTTCGTATTTTCTTAACTGAAGGTCTTCTTTTGTTTTAAATACACAATGGCAAATGGTAGTGGGTTTTAATCTCTACATTTTATTTAGTTAGTGGGTAATGTGACAATTTCTTATTAAAACAAAAGAATATTACAGTTAAAAAAAAAAACTGGATGTAAGCCAATCCCTTTGCTGAATATAAGATAAGTTATATGCAAAGAGGGTGCTTACCCACAACATGTAAGAATGACTTTTTTCCTCTCTTTTTTCCGCACAAATTATGGCGTAAAACACATTCTACACTAAAAAAAATTATTTTTCCCAAAATAAATTTTCTGACTTCATCCAACTACAACTTAAAAAAAAAAAAAAGAGAAAAAGAGGGAAAAAAAAAGAAAAAGTCCTAGCCTACAAGTCCCACATTGTTCCATAATCTCAAAATCCTAGTTGATACAAAAGTACATGTGTAATATAGTTAAAACGATATAGCTCAAGAACATCAAAAATCCTAAAAAATTCAAGAAATTAATCCCACAAATCAAATAAGTGTAAATTGTAAATCATCTCGAAGATAAAATCCCTAAAAATAAAAATAATAATAAATGATATAACCGCACAATTACAACACCACCACCACCACCACCATGCACATCAACACATCTGTGTACAACAAAGTAAATCATGAATCATCTCAAATATTAAATCCTAAAAAATAAAAGTAAAAAACAATCTAATCCACAATTACAAGACTACCACCACCATGCACAAACCCACAAAAAACTCAACAGTTGTGTGGTTGTGTGGTTGAATGAAAAGGGTCTACCTGGTTAAGCAGGAATTGAGGAAGTGAGAAAAAGTAAGACATAAGATAGGCTCTAGCGTAGAAGCTCCTCTATGGTCTCCATGAAAAAATTTAGACGTTCTAGGGTTTTCTTGTCACGAGTAGCGTGTGTGTTCTCTTTTTTCTTTTGTGAGAGAGGAAATCGTGTTTCTTTTTAAAAAAATAAAACTTAAGTAAAAAAATAAAAAAATGCTGATGTTGAAAATTGTGGAGCTAGCAAAGCTAATATGGCAACATGTTATGAAATCAATAGAAAGTCAAAGGTTTCGGTTTTATAGTATACATAGCTTACCAATTGAGATAATTGGTTATCACAACCCTTATTTAATAACAAAAAAATTTTAATATTATGAGTAGCAACATAAGAGAGACCTTACTTAACATGAGAAGGTCCACAATTTATCAAAACAAGAGCTTGTAATGCACTACCAAAAAAATACTTTTAAGACTCTTAGATTCATTTAGCAAAAATTAATTGCCAAATATTTGCAATTTTATTAAAGAGATTTAAGGGGGTCCGTGAACATGAAAAGAGCTTTAAAATTTTTTGATTATTTAAGAAAGAAAGCTCTACTATTCAATATTCATACTTTATAAATCCAAACCTTTATTTATTTATTTATTTGAAAACAAACCTTTATTTATTTATTAATTATTATTTAATACTCATAATAATGGGAAATGGGGGATTTGATTCCTAGATGTCTTCTTTGGAAACACCAGGAGCTTCTAATTGAGTTACAAAGCTCTTGGCTTATAAATACAAAACTTTAAAGAGCTAAAGTTTCTAAATACTCAAATGCTAAAGACCTTTTCAATTGAAATTCTAACATATTGCAAAAAAATCTACTACACCATTGCCATAAGGAACATAAGGGTCCTTAAAAGCTAAAATAATTTTGGCTAAAGTAGACTTTTTGACTTTTAGTATTAAAGTTCTTTGGTGCACTATTCCATCATATAATAAAAATAATGAATTGACATAATTGTTAATTTTTTTTTTAAATTCTAAGATACTCAATGTCAATGGTCACTCACAACATCAAAAAATAATAATTGACCATTATTGAATTAATTAGGTTCAAGTATAAATAAATAAAACATTTTTTTAAAAATATTTTGATAGTTACAATAGAGATGGAGGATTTTGAACCTTAGATGTTGTGAGTGCAAAGGAGAGTACACCTCGGCCAAGTAGACCGTGGCAGAGAAAAGTGGAGTCGCCACCTAGAATACGTCTAGGAACTATATTGGGTCTTTTGGGTCAATCATTTACATATATGGGTCCACATACTAGATTCTAGGTCTGGAGTTTGGGTACAACTTGGGAAGGTGTTAGGCACCCAAGACCGCCCGGCTTGTGGGCTAGCCTTTAATATGTGTTGCTAGGTCATATTTAATTAAAGAGTTTATTAAGAGAGCTCTAATCTTTAACCTAAACATACATCATGCACTTAGGGAAATAATACACCCACCATATTAAATATCACATCATAATAGGGAACAAATAAAATATAATCAAACAAAATAGATTAAACATGGCAAGTTGACAATTAAATATAAATACACAAGAAAAAGATATTAAATAAAATAAATATGGCAAAAAGACAAACATGGCAAGTTGACAATTAAATATTAACACACAAGGAAAAGATATTAAACAAACTAAATATGGAAAAAAGATAAACATGGCAAGTTGGCAATTAAATATAAACACACAGGGAAAAGATATTAAATAAACTAACTATGACAAAAAGACTCAAACAAACATGATAAATAATTAAACATAAATAATTAACCTGAAACAGAATCAAATAGCATGTTAAAATGTGATTAAAGTAAAAAAAAACAAGAGTTTTCCCTAATCTAGGTTTGGTATACGTATGCATACTCAATCATGCATACGCATGGTTGAACCATGCATACGCATACTCAAAGATGCGTACGCATCTTTTAGCACAAATTCAAAAAAAAAATTACATTTTTACAAATTTAATCATTCAAAAATATTAAACTAGAAATCAAACAAGCATGTTAGAACCATAAACACTTAAACTAACATGAAGCAAATAAAACAAACATCAATATAAACAAATAAACAAGAAACAAATTCAAACAATTAAACTAAATTGCATAAAATCATATAAACATGTCAAATTTAAGAAAAATCATGTAAGAATGAACTAAAGAAACAAAAGAGAATCAAAAACAAAATATAACTGAGCCACGGTCAGATTAATAAACATAAAAGATCTAGCATCAACTAAAACAAGCAAGAATACTTAATAGTATTAAACAAAGAATCATGCGAATCCTAGGTAGCAAAGTGGGAAACCATGGAAAAGAAGCTCACCTTGCTTTAGAATCACAAATTTAAATTGTTTAACCGACCCTTTAGTGCCTACAACACAAAGATTAGATTAAGGACAAGGATAATCAATAGAACACAACAATAGTTAGTAATCACAACTCAAGAACAAGAGATTTTGAAAAAGGTTTTGAGAAATCAATGTAGAATAATAGTTTCTACCTTAGAACTTACTAAAGAGAGGTTTTTAATTTGTACAAGATGTGCAAAGGTGCTCTGTTGGTGTTTTAGAAAAGAGGATTAGGGTTTTAGAGAAGATGGAGGCCAAAAAATCACCCACTTTAGCTAGTGTTTTGATTGGAGACATAAAATGAGTATTTAAAAGTTAAAATTGGGATTTTTGGGGCTTTTTAATGATCTTTGGACGTTCTCAAGAGTCTATGAGCTGGCCCACATCAAAACATGATGTTTTAGGCCCTTAAAATGAAGTTTTAAAACCCAGAAAATCAAATTGCCTAGTTGGCCCAACTTCAAAGGGTCATAACTTACTTAATGTAAGTCTAAATTGAAGCCCAGGATGTATACTTTTCAATGAAACAAACCTCACTCAAAAATTCTTTGTGGACCAAAAGTTATGGTCAAAACAGTGAGCAAATGTTATTTTTCATTATCGATTTCAAAGTGATTTGAGCACTTTTGAGTTGTGATTACTTCTAAATTATTGTGAACTCTTTAATTACCCTTAGTTGACATATGTCAAGCTCATCATTGGGGCCGAGAACCAAAATTTATTAATGGATACAAAATGCGGAGTTTATAGATGTCTTTATTGGAAATGCTAAGAGGTGCCAATTAAGCTAAAAAACTCTCAACATCTTATTATGTCATCTTTTGTTATTTCTAGCATCTAAAGAGGTTTTTATAAATTTGGTTACTAGATGCGGATAATAATTTCAAAAAACTTTATCATCGAAGTTTGCTAATCACTCTAAACACTAAAACTTTTTTATAGTAAAAGCTCAATAGTTAAAAATATACTTTCTATGTCAATACCAAACGGACGTAAACAAGACCAAACAAAGATATAATACCATTATTTAAAAGAGAGTGTTGTGTGTAGTATAATTTGTCTTAACTCCTTTAAAAGTATCATGACTTTTAAGTGGAGTTTGTGATGTGTCTTTATATAAGAAGTCTATTCCCTCTCTCTTGTGTGTATGTGTGTGTGTTTGTTTTAAAATAGAAGAAGATATAATATCATTATTGCTTCTCTATTAGTAGGAGTTTATAATAGATTACAACATGAAAAAAGGTACATAGTTTATTAGTCAAAGTGATTTGATGGATAAAAGTGGTAGAACGTCTGATGATGAAGTTGCACCTGATTCTAAACATGAACTTGCTGAAATAGAAACGTCATTCCAAGGCCCTATTTCTTCATTTCTAACATATTCAAGCTCTTCAAAATTTGGTTGAACAGGAGAAATTTTTTGAACTCCCTCTAACTCTATCAAGATCTCTATCATCGTAGGTCGTTTCTTTCCATTCAAGTGCAAACATCTTTTTGCAAGGTTAGCAATTGCCATGACTTCATCTTTATTACTAACCTTACTTACTTGAGTATCAAGTATATCAAAGAGACGGTTCTCTTTTAATGAATGAATGAAATATGTAGATAGACTTCTTCCTTCTTGTGATCTCGTTGAAGAAACTGGTTTTTCTCTTGTTAAAAGCTCAACAAGGACTACTCCAAAACTATAAACATCACTCTTTTCAGTAAATTGACCTGTTTGAAAGTATTCTGGATCCAAGTACCCAATAGTACCATATACTAGTGTAGTTACATGAGTTTGGTCAATAGCCATTGATCTTGAAGTGCCGAAATCTGCTACTTTTGCTCTATATTTGTCATCAAGGAGTATGTTTGAAGATTTTATGTCTCGATGGTAAATGGGTTGTGAAGCTGCTGAGTGTAAGTATGATAGAGCTCCTGCAATTTCTGTGACAATTCTTAAGCGCATATCCCATGTTAGTAATGGAAAATCTTCATTTTCTTCATGGAGATACTGAAAAAGTGTGCCATTGGGAATAAATTCATAAACTAACAAAGGAACTTCTGTCTCTAAACAACACCCGAGTAGTTTAACCACATTTCTATGATTAATTTGTGAAAGAATGATAATCTCATTAATGAATTGTTCAAGATTTCCCTCATCCACTATGTTGCACTTCTTAATTGCCACAATTCTTCCATCAACTAACATTCCCTTATAAACCGTACCTTGTCCACCTTTACCAAGTATTCTGTTTTCATTAAAACGATTAGTCGCATTTTCCAACTCCTTTGAATTGAATAATTTTGTCTTCTGAACATTGTTTTCATTTGAAGATAATTGTTGTTGCAATAACAATCCACCATTCCTCTTGAAGAATTTTTGCTTGAGCTTGATTTTGTTTCTTTTCTTTATCACTTTGTATAATCTCCAAGTAATAAGGAGCAGAAGCAATACTCCAAAACTTGTACAAATAACTGCATACATCAAACAAATAAAATAGAAATATCACATCGACCTTATATATCTATATATATATATATATAGAGAGAGAGAGAGAGAGAGAGAGAGAGAGAGAGAGAGAGAGAGAGAGAGAGAGAGAGAGAGAGAGAGAGAGAGAGAGAGAGAGAGAGGTCTGTGCTACGCACAAGAATCTATCTGTTTGTGTGGTAGACTAAAATAATTTATAAAATCTTAAATTAATTGTGAAACTACACCATTCCTTGAATTGCTTATGTCTAACTTCAATTTGTGTCATAATTTGATGAAAAAGTCATTGTTTAAACATGCAAGGGCTTACAAAAATTTTCCATACAGTTTTAGATATAGCAAAAAAAACTCAAAATTTCAGATATTAAAACTTCTAAAAGACCAAAAAAATATTAAAGAATTAGAAGATTCATTACCTAGAAATTATTGAAACAAAACAGAATATATATGACTACACAATAAAGAAAAACAAGAGAAAGATGGGTTAATACAGTTTTAGATATTGCCAAAAAAAAAATAATAATAAAAAAAAGGTTACCTTCTTATTTATTTATTTATTTATTTGAGATATAATTCTACTCTAGCCTACCACTTTAACCTAATATAAATGTATATGTGTGTGAAATTTCATCCTAGAAACTTAAACTCCGACCATTACCCCTCTTCCTTACATCCCATACCTTAAAAGCACTAATTATACTTGTGGAGTGACCATCATGCTAAGAGCACACGGTGGTAAAATAGATTCCCTTCAAAAGAATAATCCATAATATAGTTGTTGAGAACCCATAAAGCAATAAGTTTTGATGGACCTAAACTTTAAACAAACAAACAAAAAAAAAAAAAAAGGAAAAAAAAAAAAAAAGAATCATAAACAGAACAGATGACAGAGTTACAAGTGCATCCTATATTCTTATTGTTTAGATGTTACACCTATGATTACTAAACAGAACAGATGATAGAATTATTGGGCCTAAACTTTAAACAATAAAAAAAGAAAAAGAAAAAAATGAGCATCACGCTAAGAGCACACGGTGGTAAAATAGATTCCCTTCAAAAGAATAATCCATAATATAGTTGTTGAGAACCCATAAAGCAATAAGTTTTGATGGACCTAAACTTTAAACAAACAAACAAAAAAAAAAAAAAAGGAAAAAAAAAAAAAAAAGAATCATAAACAGAACAGATGACAGAGTTACAAGTGCATCCTATATTCTTATTGTTTAGATGTTACACCTATGATTACTAAACAGAACAGATGATAGAATTATTGGGCCTAAACTTTAAACAATAAAAAAAGAAAAAGAAAAAAATGAATCATAAACAGAACAGATGATAGAGTTACAAATGCATGCTATATTCTTATTGTTTAGATGTTACACCCATGATTACTAAACAGAACAGATGATTGTCCTTCTCCTGGTAGATATGTGATCCTCCTATTAGTGTCTATAAAGGATACTCTTGGCCTAAGTTTACCGAGGAATATATTGTCTCCCGTGGACTTAATTAAGAAAAACCAATGAACTAAAAATACAAATCTATTTGCCAAGTAAAAAAGAGAAGGAAGAGGGATGCTTATTCACTCAGAGAGAAAGAACCATAAAATACATTAAAAAAATTTAACTAAGAAACAAAAGTATTCTAAGAAAATTAAATGGAAATTAAAATTATAAACACCACCATGGAGTCATAATAGATGTCAGTTGTACTGTCCCTCTTAAGTGTCACGAACCTTGTGCCATGGGCACCTCTTAGTCATGTAACCATATGATCTTGTTATTATTGTTTACTGTATTCATTTTTCAAATTTAATGGTGACGTATTTAGCACCAAAAAAAAAAATTAATGAGCTCAAGGACATAGTGACATACCTATAATTGCTATCTTCACCCGAGACCTTGGCTTGTTGCAAGTGTAACCGCCTTCTGTATTCTCACAATTTGACTTGATGAGACATTTATTGAGTTTCTCGTCTTCACATTCATTTATATCTGATAGGAATTTATAACACAAATTTACAAACTCATTAATTTTTTGTGCATTTTGGTACTCGCAAGTCGCAACATATATATGGGTATTTAAACTGATTAGATGTAGTAGGTATTTGAACTGATTAGATGTAGTTGTGCTTTTTTTTTCATTTATATCTAATAGAATGCAGGACAAATTATTAAATTCATTAAAATTTTGGTGCTCACTCTTATAGGTAACAGAGGTTTCAAAAGTACTAAGCACAAGACGTTCTTCAAAATTGATTTAGGTTAAATCCAAGGAGACTAATCAAGCTCAAAGAGCCTTATTACTAGGACTGTCCTGGTTCTTAAGCATCCTAATCCGACAAGGGGAAAACATAAGCAGACTATAAACAAAAGAGAATAAATTCAGTCCAAATGTGGCGTAAAAGGATAATTTTACATCCTCCAATACTGATGTGCCACATCAGACTTTTGCAAATAAAAAACTAGGCACTACCACACTAAATTAAACCCTTTTTAATACAGAAAACCAAATCCCACACCACTTCTTCCCTAGCTAAACAGAGATGCTGCCGAGAATCTCCAATTATAGCCATTGGAGTGGGCTCATGTGAATCGGAAAGATAGGGAGCTAGTGAGAGAGAGAAGTCAGTTTCTAAGCCACAAACGGTGGTTGCGAGAGGCGGGAGTGATGGAACTTGGCCTGCAACTGGAGATAAGGGAGTTTAAGAAGATTGGCCTTGGGGTTGGTCTGATTAGAGGGAGAGAACAGCAGCTGATGGCTGTCGCCTTGTGAGCCCTGATTGTGAGTGGGAAGCTTTTTTTCTTACTTTGTAATAAACTAACGTGGTGTACTTAGATCGGATGGTGTAAACAGAGGTTTTACAACCGATCGAGATAAAAACTGCACTTCGTAAGAGCGAGCCTTAGCATCAGTGGTATTAAAAAGTTTTATTCCTATTTTTAGTACTACCAATTACAAAAGTGGGATTGCAAAAGTAGAACTAAGCTTCTCTTTCTTGTACAGTTAAAATTTATTTTTAACTGTACACTGTTGCTCAAAACTAAACCTATATAATAATATTTTATTCTCTTTTCTGTATTTTAATAAAAAACTTTGTTTTCTCTCTCTTACTTTTTTTTTTTTCTATTTCACGAGTTTCATCACCTCACATCCCCGTGTCCTTCACCCTTTCCTCTTCTCCCTTTTTTCATTTTCTTCTCTTTCTTCACCTCACAATGTCTTCTACCTCTGCTTTGGTTGATCTAGCAAAATCCACAAAGCTCTTTACCACCAAAGAAAAAAAAAAAACCCCCCATTTTTTAGTTTTGACCCAAAAGACAGAGATATAGAAGATTAATTGAGAATGGGTTGCTTGGTTTTGTGGCTGTTTGTGGTGGTTTTTGAGATGAGTTTGTGGTGGTGGTGGTGGTGGTTTTTTTTTTTTTTTTTTAAATCAGAGTTCCAGTGGTTTGGTTGTGGTTATGGCAGTGGGTGGCTGTGGCTGGATTGGGTTGGGTTGGTGGTTGTGAATTGTGATGTGGGTTTGTGGTTTGGTTTTGGCCAAAATTTCCAATTTATGGGTGGCAATGGTGGTTATAGGTTTGGCGGTGGTTGGTGTTGGCTATTGGTTTGCTGGGATTGTGGGTTTGTTCATGGTTGTTCTTCCTTCAAAGAAAGAGAGAGAGACGGAGAAAGAGAGAGATGGAGAATAAAAAATTAACAAAGAAATAATATTTAAATAGAGAGGTAAAAAAAATAGAACCACTATTGTTTTGTAAAGTGTGAATGTAAAATAAATAAAATAATTTTTTGTGGTGGCAGATAACTAAAAAAATAGAATAGTTGTTGTGGATGCTGTAAGAATGTTAATGGCTCAATCCGAAGCTGAAGGTAAAAACCTCATGGTTTTACTAATGTATACCTCTAGAGTTTAGTAAACTATTTTAGGAAATTTTTTATAACAAAATAAAAAAGTAAATAACTTTTATAGTTTATTTCAATTTTTATAAAAGTTTTTTAAAATGAATAATTAATATATGCCGGGCCTAAAAATTAAAAGGGAATAGCTTGTGTCCAGTGAACCAGTGCCACTAGATATGTTAGAATACAGACATATATCCTATTTTAGACACGTGTTCGCATCGCAACGTGTTTAGTGGCCAATACATGTGTCCTATTTTAAACACGTGTTCGCATCGCAACGTGCCCAGTGGCACTGGCCACTGGACATAAGCTCCACCCAAACTAAAAGGTAGTAGGAGCCAATTATTAGTGAATTGTGATCAACTCAAAATCACTTTAGATTTCGGGTTTTGTGGCAAAGCACTAATGCTACTTCAGCAAGAGCGTAAAGACACCAATGGGTCTAAATAAAGAACTAAAAAGGGGTAAATTGTATAATAACTATCCTTACGATTTTACGAAATGGAACTCCTCACATGAATTTTGTTGTCTAAATACCACAGTTAAAGTTCATATCCTCTTTAAACTGAGATTTTACTAATAAAATATTCCATTCAAAAAAAAAATTACTTAATGGATGAGATGACATTGCCCTTCTCTTGAATTTTATGGATGAACAACACTCTCCCATTAATGTACGAGTGTGTGTATATATGTATATTCTTTTATAAATGGAATACGCTGTTAGTGAAAATTTAATTGTTACATGTATAAAAATCTTAAGAGGAAATGTCATTTCATAAAATTAATATTTGGGGAGAGTGTCATTTTTTAAAATCTTAAAAAAAGTTGGTGTAATTTATCCCAAAAAAGTGTTAAAGAATATAAATAAGAACATATAATATTTACTATATTATATATTAGATTATTATATATAGTTTAGTTCAGATTAAATTAAAGTTAGAAATTTGGAATATATATATATATATATGTTATTTTGAAACTGTGTAACATTAGTGTTGTAAATGAGTAACTTAGAATGAACTTAAAATGAAAATGTGTAACATTAGAAGTAAAGTATAAATGTTTAAAGATATAAGTTAACATTTTGATATTTTAAAATTGTGTTGCTAGTAATTAGTGTTCTAAATGCGTCGAGCCAAGACGAATAGAGTGTTAAGTTTAGGATTGTTCATTTAATTTTGTTTTGATCAAGAGTTAAGTTCAAGCTCATCACCAAATTAGACTACATATTCAACTTTAGTTTGTTTTCTTGTTGAACAAACTCAAGCTTGTTCATGAACAACTAAATTATCTCATTCTTTTCTTATCTATAGTAAACACCGCAACTAAAATATTTCATCTCGTAAGGGTTGAAGTTATATAATTTCAGTTAATTAGAGATAAAAATTTTTATTTATGAACTTATAAAAACTAGAGTTGAACCCAAAATGGGGTTTGAACTTTGGATCGTTCAAACCCCAGTCGGCCACCATGCCTTCAGAGTCGTTGCTGGGGTTAAGCGGGAATTATAATTAAGAGGCACCAAGACAACGCTAGTGGAGCTTGTTTACTCTTTCATTATTTAAATTACCAAATAGAAATAGTTTCGCGAGACTTTGGGATAGTTCTTCTTGATCAATGGGCTTCTTCTAATTTAGAAGTCCAGGTCAAACCATGCCTTCACTTGTATTTATGCATTTTACCAACGGCTTTCACCCACCAATTTGGCTTTACTCTAATCCGTGTGTAGAAAATATATCTCTTCCTTCTTTTCTGGTTCACATATACTCCAATTCACAAGTCTTCAGTGTGGTCAATACGTTATACGTGGGAGTAAGAGATTTCATTTGTAGACCTAGTAAGTGATCTTTGTCAACATTTTACGTGTGTTTGTTTGGCTGTAAAATGTTGGTCAAATTGAGAATATTTTTAGTCGAGTGTAAAACGTAAGAAAGACAAAAAATTGTAAAATGTTTTTGTTTTACGCTTAAAATGAGGGAAAAACATTTTACAAACTCTCAGCTGCTCTCTTCTCATGCTCAGTTCACTCCGCCCTTCCCATCTCTCTTTGCTGCCTTCGTTGACCTTTGCCACCGCTGCCACCTTTCTGATCTCGCGTTGCTTCAACCTTCGTCGCCGCCGCTGCTGATGAAATACTGCTCAAATCTCGTCGCCCCTAGCTAGCTACAATCTCGCACAGCTCCGAACTTTGCTGGATTTCTCGAATAGCTTAGATAATCGCTGCCCAGATTTTGACCCATAAACTCCAGTGACCCAAATGCAAACGCCACCCACCTCGCTCTCTCTTTAACGCCGATCAACTTCTTTGGTTTTGATCTAGCCGAGCTGGTGGTTTAATACTCAGATTTGTGGGTTGTTGGTGGTTTAACACTCAAATTTGTGGTTTAACGGTCGGATTTTTGGGTGGTTTTTTTTTGGAATATGGGGTTGTAGGTTGCTGTGGTGGTTGTTTTTTCTCTTCCCGATCTGGATTTTTGAGTGGTCTGTGGTGGTTTATGTAACTGTACTTGCATTTGGTGGGTTTCAGAACTAGGAATTTTTTTGTATTCATTTTACAATGAAATAAATATAGAAAAAAATTATTATCATAGCATTTTCAGAAAAAAATGCAAATTGAAAATAATTTTGAAATATTTTAGCATTTTACAATGAAACAAATAGAGTGGTAAAAACTACGCATGGGAAAAACTAAAGCAGTTGGTAATTGAAGTTTACCTTGACATCCCGTGTTAAGATAAGGATTTCCTTTGTATCCATCACGGCAATAATAATAATGCGCCCCGTAATTTGTGTAGTACGAATCTGCATTCCGTCTACGCAAATCTTGTGGATCAATGGCTGCAGTTAAGTTTGATGCTGTCCACTCCAGCACCACAGGAACTTTGTCCCAATTCTGCACTTCGTTGGAGGGATCTGTTACGTTTACGAACCAACTCTGTTGTGCTAGGAAGGCATAATTGCATTTATCCCTGGCATTATTATTATTATCTATACTTTTGAATTTTACTTCGAGTACTTGAATCCCATAAGGGACTGTGGTCTGGCAGCAGTTGATGCCCGAACAGATATTATTGTCTGTCATGTTTTTACTGCTGCAATTGGATCTGCACCCGACCAGAACCATAGGACTAATACCGGTCATTACCGCCATATTGTCGCAACCAGTGGAAATGAATATATTCCGATACGACGAGAAGTAAAAAGGACTTCCCCTCATATTCACACCACCACTTTGCTGACCCATACAATACGAAGAAATATTTGGCATGTTGACTCGAACGATTCCTGGCTCATAAGGAGAGTAAGAATCAATACCAGTCAAATCACCAATTTTGATTTCCAGCAACTCCGCGTCAACACTAGCTAAGACGGCCTTAGCAGAGCTGCCTGCAGTTTCATTGCAAACAACTTCGAACCACTTCTCCTTGTAGCAACTGCCTCCGATTCCAAAAGGGTATGGAATGCTAACATTTCCACAGCGATCACGACAATGGGGTTTTGCCATAGGTGCTGCTGCTTCTGCTAATCCATATGTCAGCAGAAGTAAGAAAGTAATTCGGATTACAAATTGCACAGCCATTCAATTTCTGGGTGTCCTTCACAGTTCAACAAAGCAAGCGAACCATATATGCCAACAAAAGTATATATAGCTAGATAAGATATTTTTTCTGCACCCTCCGATTTTGTTCCTTCGTTATTTGCTTGAACTTTATAAATGGACAGATCCACAACCACATAACAATACCCCAACTTGCACGCCGTAATTAATTGATGTCTGTAGAATTTTCTTCGAGTTAAAATAAGCGGCCATGAAATAACCAACAAACCATATCTATTGAGTTTAAGATTTACTAGTAGCAGTCATTCTCTGTCAATAAAGGAGTTCCTTCCTAGCATTTTCCAAAACACTGAAGAATAGAAAAGTAAGAAAAGTCATCACTAAAGAACTGCAGGAATTTGTTTGATTCTGGAAGACCAAGTCTTAATAGACTCCCGTGAACGTTTATATACCGATATTTTCCAATCTCTCATGCTTGTAAATAATAATGATGCACATTTGACAAATGAGTAAAAAGAGGCAAACTGTCGCATTTTATCTGAAATTTCAATACAAATTGGCTTCAATACTCAAGAGTACAACTCGATTGATTCCAGCTAGCTGCTTATCATATATATAGAAACTAGTTATTACTACAACTACTTCGAAAATGACTAAATTACAAGAATTTCTATGATAAAAATAATTTTGAACAATTGATGAGTGCTTTTTGTTGTTGCTTGAATATATCCTTTTAGTACAAGTCATAACTAATTCATACGGTAATTTCTTCGATGTTGGGGTGTTAGTATTACCGCGTTACTTCTTAAATATTACCTTGCATTGCTATGGACCTATGGTTATGTTTTTCTTTTGATTTCTCTCTTATCTTATGTATTGTAACTTTGTGCACCTGTGGCACCTTACAAGTCTTTGGGACAACTAATATTACACTTGTAAGGTGGAGTGCCATAGGGATGATGGTGAAACTAATCTAGGTTTAAGTGTTTAGAGAATTGATGAATGTTGTATGTCTTGGAGTATGTGGATGAGAGAGAGAGAAGAAAAATGCATAACAATTCAATAAGAGCATCAGCGTTAGTGGTATTAAAAATTTAGCAATTTGGTACTTCAAAAAGCTACTTTATCTATTTTAGCACCTCACTTTACAAAACACCCAATATCAGTGGTTTTATTTTAACATTCATCATAATAAAATAATATAAACAACACAATAAAATAATATAGCTATTACAACAAACAACAACCACCACCACTAACACAATAAAATAACATATCATTTAATTTATCTATTTTACCATCTCACTTTACAAAATACCTAACATCAGTAGTTTTATTTTAACATTCAACATAATAAAATAATATAAACAATACAATAAAATAATATATCTATTACAATAAATAACAACCACCACCACTAATACAATAAAATAATATATCTTTTAATAAAATATTTTTTTTTTTACTATCTTAACTACCGTGCACGGCCATCTTTGGCTTTGCACTGTAGCTCAAAGGCCAAAAATTATGGCTTTACCTCCACTAATGTAAGAGCATTTTATTCCACTTTTGTTATATTTGGTTAGTAAATTTAGCATTTTAGCAATTTGCCTCCATCAATACAAATTCTTAACGTCTATTCCTTTAATCTTTTATCTAGGTTCTCATTAATGCCTTTATAGATGTCTTAGTACTGACACAAGATACAAGCCTCCAATTACATGTATTTGCTGGCATTAATGTAAGACAATCTCAACTAGTGACCTTGTGAATGGAGCCTATACTAGTGTTACCTAATCAATATAATTTCTTGGATTTAGTTTTCTTATGGGTTTGGCTTACCTCCTGTACTTTTTTAACTGGAAGTCTCATTTTGTTTTAAATGCATAATAACAAGTGGTAGTGGGTTTTAATCTCTACCTTTTATTTAGTTAATGGGTGACATGGTAGTTTCTTATTAAAATAAAAGGAGATTCCAATTAAAAATGTACTAGAGGTAAGCCAAATTCTTTTCTTATTTACTTTATATAATTAGTTAAACATTATTTCCTTTTTATAATTTATTTATTTATTTTACTTGGTTTAGGATTTTGTTCCTTTTCTTAGGTTAGTAGAATTAATATCACAGGGGCCAAATCGTTTCCCTTGCTTCCTAGGATAAAAAGATTGGAACTCTATTTAAAGACCCTAGAGATGAGTACTGTTCACAGTATGCTTAATTAATAATTTTTTTTTCTTTGAAATTTTTCCTTCAAAATCAACCTGTTTAAAGATCCTAGGTTCTAATATCCCTTCTATTGTTGGGGACTCCGAACATATATATTATTAGTTTCAAAAAGTGTACTTTTATTTATTTATTTATTTATTTTTGTTTTTAAAGAAAGAGAAATGAAAAACAGAAATCATTATGAGATACAGGGGCGTTTGGTGAGTGTTTTTAAATAACAATTTTCAGTTTTTAAACAGTATTTTACGTATTTTTATACACTTTTTCACCCACACTTATTTCAAAAAACAATAAACAACAATTTTCAAACTATTTCACCATACACCCCCTCAATGTTTTCATTAAAATTTGGTAGCCTATGGGATGGAATTCATTATATTTCTTTGGGGCAAGACGTCATGAACCACATGGACCTAGCTTTTTTTTACCTATCTTTATTGAACAGATAGTCTAAAAGCAGAAAAATTATGCAACTAAAGTTGAAGTGATTGAATAAAGTCTTTAGAATCTTTTCAGCAAAAAAGTCTTTAGAATCTTATTGAATTGACAGGAGACTATGTTAAAGTCTGATTTTTTTTTTTTTTTTTGGATAATCAATCAAGTCTGATAAATATAATCACAAGTTCAATTTTTATTAATTCCTTCTTTTAACGAAATAAAACCCACACTTCACATTTAATTCCTTCTTTCTTTTTTATTTTTTTTTTCCTAACAAAAAAAAAAAAAAGGGACAAAAGAAAAGTGTAACGTGTTTTAAGCATTATCAAAACATGAAAGTAAGGATATATGTTGACAAGGAAGGTAAAAAGATTAGAGAATTAATTTAACAGAATTGGATTCAAACCTATTTGCATATGCTTTTAGATCAAATGGTGTCCTTATATTTTAACCCTTCGTTTGGAATGTCCTCAAGCTGTACCTTCTCAAGCTATTATCCCTCCAAGTCCTCTAGTTCCTTTCAATTACTTATTTTGACAGTATTGATATTATAGTGACTACATGATGAGAATTATATAAGTGATGGAGTCTTTGTGTATCTAATTGTAGATAAATAGTAGCCAAAAATGGAGAATTATATACCCAACGGGCTGCTTGTGATTAAGGAGCAAGTTGGATATTTTTGAAAAAAAAATATTTTAGTACCAAACATTAGCCCAAACCTTTGGGATAAATTTTATATTTTATCCTAAAAATGTTTGTTGTACAGAGCATTATGGTTTACCAATAACATCCTCAAGAAATGATACATTTAGCTAAACATAAATTTTGGAAAAGGAAGCAAAAGATCCTACCCTTGACCATTTTAACCACATCAATCACTCAATAACATTTAAGATTGAATTGTTTAAAGATAATTCAATAGTTGTTGGGGAAAGGAGGAAATGAACCCTAAAAATCTCTATTGAAAGCCCGAGAAAATAACTTATGAGAAAACATGAAAATCAAATTGCCATTAGGCAAATTTATTATAACTATTAGTGTCTTGTTTTTATTTTTTGGCTCCACCCTTGATTTTTGTGCCCTATACGTATTCTATTTGTTTTTTGTGATCTGCACTTAATGCAAAATTATTATACAATATTAACTCCTTTTTATAAATAAAAAAAAATGAAATTATACAATATCAACTCAATAAGCACAATTCATATTAACATTTGTGAGAAGCCATGCATAAGACGTTTGTCTCTCAAAAAAAAAAAAAAAGTATCTAATAATGGAGCATTAGCGTGTCTTTTACTATAATTTATTAACTTATGGGTTTTTGTTCATGCATATTCACTTTGTTCATCTATATTCAATTTTATGTGCTAAAATGTAGATATTTATGCATTAATTGTGGATATATGTATATAATAATAGATGTAAATTAACAAGTATGAAAGGATTATCATAATATTCTTTAATTTCTTTTTTCCCTTAATTGATTCCACCAAACAGTGCATGATATCAATCACTGATCCTAATCTTTATGAAACTTTTTTGATTGACTATAAGAGAAAAGAAAGGAAAGTGAGCCATGTAAATTTTTTTTTTTTTTTTTTGCCCCACAATTTTCTTTTAAAAATTTTCATGCATAAGGTGTAAAATTAGATGTCCTCTTTTCTTAGCTAATTTTTAGATACGTGACATAAATATTGCTAGTAATTTCCTTATCTTTATTATTCATGAAAAAGATTGAATAGTAGGGGAATTACCAATTTTTTTTTTTTTTTTTTGATGGGGGGCATTACCAATTAGTATATGTCTTGTGGCCATTTGAATTATATAATCAGAATCAAGAACGTAAGTATAAGAACATGAGGATGATAGTGATGTGCTAGTTGTTAGAAAAATAAAGTTTTCCACACTACATGAGGAAAAGTTGTTGGAACAATAAAGTTTTCACACTACAATGCTAAGTGTGAATGTGGCAATAGTGCACACTAAGTAATACTACTTTACAAGGGACACATAAACTTTATGGTTTGGCTGGATGTATCTTGTGACTTGTTGAATTTCCTTCTCATGATCTGCCTATATACTACGACGCGCGATATGATTTTTTTTTTTTTTTTAATTAGCTCAACTGACAGATTAATTGGTCCATCCCCTAGCCCTTCAAACACCTAAAAATTGGTTACAAATGATATGATGTGGAGGAGGTATGCATCCTCAATTAAGCTCTCAAAAATGCTAAGATCACGACTAAACCCACAACTTGCTCATACGTTGAGTTGTGACTTGTGAGTGGTGGAGTGGTAAGACCGTGTGTTTTTCACAGCTCCAGCATTAACAACTCGCTATGTAGACAAATTGTGACAAAGTTCTGAGTTTATTTGTGGTCTTAGCCAGTGGCGGAGCTATAAATTAATCTAGGGGGGCCAAGCTAAGTAGTTTTTTTTTTTTTTTTTTAATTAGATAAAAAAAAAATTCATACTTTATTTTACATATTAACTATTTTAACTTAATAAAATTGTGTCTTATGTTCTTTCATTGTATTAAAATTATTTATATAATTGATTCTAAAACTAAATTTTCTAATCACCTCTCTTTCACGTCGTTAAGCCTTTCAAGAGGGTTTAGCATAGCAAAAGATTGTGCAATAGTTAAGATTGTTTTTATAAATTAGTTATATAACAAATTTATTAGAGAGAAAAATGTGTGAAAGTGTAAATTACAGTTTATGTACAATTAAATAATTATTTGTTAATATCTCAAAAGCTCTTTTATATATATATATATATATATATATATTATATGCAAGATAATAATTCCACAACTCAAACCATTACTACCCAATATGCATATCTATATCTAAACTCCCTGTGTTCTAACTTAACAACTAATTCTCTCTCAAAAAAAAATATCTAAATATCAATTTTTTTTTTATTGTGAGGAATCCGTAAGTTCTTAATGCCAATTATAAATAAAGTATAAAGTATAAACAACAGTAATGTATATTATATATTATATATTATTTACATGTACAAACAATAATTTATATAATATTAAAATATGGTTTTAGCTAAAAGCAGAAACTTGGGCACGTTTGGTAGACTGTAATAGGTACTGTAATGTAACAGCTATTCCTATGGTTTAACTATTCAATAGTTTGGTTATATTTTTATTACAGAGAATAGTCATTCCTTGTGAATAACTATTCTTTAAAATTAAAAATAATTATTCCTCTCTAAAAGGATTGTAATAGCTTTTACTTAGTAGATGTAATAATTTCTAACGTTAATAGATTTCCAAATAAATAAACTCTCCATATCCACCTAACAATTATGAAAATAAAAAATCATCAAAAAATAACTCATCTCTCTAAATTTTAAAGAGAAATGATATGTCTACAACATTTTCACAACATTTTTACAACAAATTCTAAGTGGTAAGTTGTTACTGGTTGTTATTGTTGGGGCAAAAAAAGTAATCTTAGTGTTAGGTTCAAATTTGAACCAATAATAACTAATCACCTATGATTTGTTGTGAATGAGATATTTCCTAATATAGATCATAAATTTTATTCTAGTGTTACAACTCACAACCAAACTAATGAATAGGTTTAGTAATTCCATTACAACTCATTTTATTTCTAGTAATAAAGATTATCATTCTAGGAAATATAATTGTATAGATGAGATATTTCCTAATATAGATCATAAATTTTATTCTAATGTTACAACTCATAATCAAACTAATGAATAGGTTTAATAATTCCATTACAACACATTTTATTCCCAGTAATAAAAATTATCATTCCTGATATAATCCACATTCAGTGTACTAAACGTACCCTTAAGGATAAAGTAAGCCACAGAAACATCTTTCATTCAGCCACAGTTTTGAAGTGTTGTACAATGGTAAGCCACAACATAGCACACATAGTTTTTAAAAAATAATATTATTGATTCCATTTCGTTTCAGCCATAATTTTGCATACCGGTGTATAATTCGAAACGGTAATGCCACCTATTCCACCTCGAATAAAATTTCGGCCATTCCAGTCAATTTCGAGTGGAATGCAGATTTTTCCTGGTATGAGTTTGGCCTCTTTTTTTTTTTTTTTTTTTTTTTTCCTACGCAATGTCATTTTTTTGGGTTAGAACAAAGCTTTGGTCACTCTCACTCTCAGACGCTCTCAAATCTCACTAATATATATACACGAATGAAGTTATGAACAGAGGAGGTCAAAAAAAAAAAAAAAAAAAAAAAAAAGGAAGGCAAGATTAATCTGTGGTGGTCTTACTTGTGAAAGGAAAAAAGGAAAAAAAAAAAAAAAGAATAAGAAGAAGAAAAAGAAAAGGAGGAAGAAGAGGAGAACAAACTAGAGAGACCCACTCTATTGGTAAGGAAGGACTAAAAACACTCACAGCAGTGGTGCTAAATAGCTATATTGCTAAAAATATAGCTATTTAGCACTACTTCATAAAAAATATAAAGCTGCAGCAGTGGGGCTATACTTAAAAAATATAGTTTCACAGCTACAGTGCACATCTAAAGATAGATGTGTACTGTAGCTCAAAGTTTAAATAAAAAATTATTTTATTACGTGTTCACACCTATCAGAATATTTTTTTTTTCTTTCTCCTCCTTCCCCATTTCTAACCGTTGCTCCTCTCTCCCTCAATCGGTCCTCACACTCTTCATTTCTTCCCGTTGCAAGCTGCAATTCCTCCACTCGCCGCTGACCCAAGCTCCTGCCCAGTGCCGATCCAAGCCCCTGCCCAGCGCCGATCCAAGCCCCTGCCGATCCAAGCCTCTGCCTAGCGCCGATCCAAGCCCCTGCCCAACGTCGATCCAAGCCGCTGCTAGGTTCGTGGTTGGGTTCGGTGCCCAGCACCGATCCAAGCCGCTCTTCTTCCCTCACCTCCACTCTGCCGCTGGGTTCGTGGGTGGGTTGTTGGGGTCGTGTGGCTGGGTGAGATTTCTGGGTTTTTTTTTTTTTTTTTTTCAATTGGATGCTTTTTAGTTGAGCTTGAGACTACTGTGATGGTGGTTGTGGTTTGGTTGTACTGTGATGGTGGTTGTGGTTTGGTTGTGCCGCAATGGTGGAGGTGGATTTTATTGTGATTTGGTGATTTTGTTTAGTTTGGGTTGAGGAAAAAGATTGGGGATTTGAGTTGGTTTTTTTTTTCCCCTGCTGTGAACTAGTGGTGGTGGTGGTGGTGGTGGTGGTGGTGGTTGTGGTTGTGATTGGGGCTAACGGTGGAGGTGGTTGTGATTGCTATTGAAGTTTTTATTATTATTCTAATGAGTTTTTATTATTATTTTAATCAAATAGCTAAAAATATAGATCCATTACTGTGGGGTGTGAAGAGGTAAAATAGATAAAGTGACTTTTAGATGTGTCAAATAGCTAAAATTTTACATCCACTGCAGTAGATGTTCTAAGGGAATTAATTAAAAGTAGGTGAGGATGTGGGTGCCTTCACATGGGTACATATGGGTATGGGAATTGGGGAAAAGTGATTAGGTGTATTTTTCAAGTTTCAAGAAGTTTCTTTCTTTAGAAATACCCAAAATGTTAATGTTATTTACAAAAGAACCAATTAAATGTTTTTCTAATAACAATCTTATTTTATTTAAGATTTTTTTAATATATATATATATATATATATTAAATTGATTATTTTATATAATACTAATAGTTTATATATATAAATATATAGATATATATATATATATATATATATATTAGTGGTAATCCCAAAACACTATGAAATAGTACGTCAAATAGACCGGTACCGAAATATTTTATTCCAGTGGACAAACCTAAACGAGCTTTAAAACGGTATTGAAAACATGTTTTATTCAACCATAGTTTTGAAGTGTTGTACAACAGTAAGCCACAACACAACACACAGAGTTAAAAAAATATAAAACACAAGCACATAGCGAGAGATTAGAGAGGGAAAGAGAAAGACAGAGAGATACTAGCCATTCCAACTTGGATTAAAGCTAAACGGAAGTCACAAACTCATATCGAGCAACTGGCAGTGAGGATGACTGGACTGGTATGGTGAGGATGGGGGCGTTATACACACACAGTAACTGTAAGGCATAGTGAACAAGTTTAATTTTTTTATAGTTTAATATTTTTAAAAAAATTAGAGATTTTTTATTTTTTAAAGGGAAAAATGGGTTTTTGTTAGTGTTCTTTGGAGGGCCATGGGTTGAGGTAGGATTGTCCAAACCCATCCGAAGACCTAACCCTCTGAAGAAACCGATCAAATCTAATCCAACGCCAACTGACCTGACTACTCCGGTGGTTAGCAGCGGGCCTTCACCACCAAAAAACCGACTTTGGCAGGTCAGTTTTGGTTTCCCTCCCCCAAAATCCGACAAACCAAAACCGTTCGAGAAAAGCCTAGATTGAAAAAACCTAGATTCTGACAAGATATTAGGTAGATCCGATGAGATTTTGATCGGATCTGGTGAAATCTCATCGAATCTAATGAGATTTTCGCTAGATTTGGTGAAATCTCATTGAATTCAATGAGATTTTTTCCGGATCTGGGTTTTTCACACCGTTTTCTCAGAACTATGACTTCGACTAAACCGTCTGCCACCCGTTGAAGGTCTGATCCGCCTGATCTGACCAATCTATCGGTCGACGGCCGGTAAGATTTTCAGCCACCCGATTCCATCAGGTCAGTTCCGGGTTGGGCACAAACCCGACCTGGACCGACCCATGGACAGCCCTAGGCTAAGGAATGAGCCAAATGGGAAGTTTATTATTCTTTGGTAATCAAATTTCTTTTTTTTTTTTTTCTTTTTCTTTTTCTTTTTTTTTACCAAATTGATTTTGTTGGGTTTTACTTTCATAATTTTATTTGACTAGTTCAACAATTTGAGGACAAATTTTAAATTTTGAGACAATGTTGTATCTTGATTCTCATTCTAATAAAATTATTTTCATTTGATTCTAAAAAATAAATAAATAAAGGGGGAAGGGGGGCAAGTAAGAGAGAGCAATTTTTCGTGTGCTAAGATGGTGAAAGTCTTTCATCTATCATCAGATAGGCCATCTTTTCCCTACGGGTGAAATCCTTACTCCAAGCCACTGCTCATAGCATGTAAGACATCACAGGAAGATGAGCGAAACTATGTCTCAACGCTAAAGAGAGTCGGGCAGTGGGCCTATTGTTGGACAACATTGATAATTCTAAAACATTGGTAGCAAAGTTCTTCACTAAAAGACATCCTAATATAGAGGCTATCAATCAGACCTTATGAAGTATGTGGAGATCTGGTGGAAGCTTCAAAATTCGGGACCTTAGGGAGAACACTGTCCTACTTTTGTTTGAGGATGTAGCCAATGCAAACCATATATTCATGCAAGGTCCATGGTCTTTTAATAAATACTTGATTGGATTATATAGACTTAGAGAAGAAGCGACAATCAATGGTGCAACATTTGACAGGGCTTCTTTTTGGGTTCAAATACATGGCTTATCGTTGCAATTGATGAGGAAAGAGAATGCTGAGGCTATTGGCAGTACTTTGGGTAGAATGGAGTGCGTTGAAGAGACTGAAACTGGGGATTGTAGTGGTCATTGCATTTGGATGAGAGTTGACTTGGATATAACTCAGCCACTTTGTTGGGGACGTCTAGTTCAGGGGGAGGGAAATCACACTGGGTTTCATTCCAATATGAGCAGCTTCCTATTTTTTGCTACTAGTGTGGTAAGTTAAACCATGATGAGCGAGATTGTAAGATGTGGCTCAATAGTAAGGGCACACTATGAAAGGAAGATCAACAATATGGGTCGTGACTACGAGCATCCATGGCTAGATTTTACAGGTCACCACCAGCATCCCAGCGAGAGGAATCACAAAACAATGGACCTTGCCAATACCCACCCCATACCAACAGATTGTCTATTACTCCAATATCGGATAACAATGAGATTAGGGTTGGCGAAGAGGATGATCTGAGGTATAAGGAGAATCTAGTTGCAGAGGATGTCGTTGAGGACTGAGTTGTACACACAGGAAAAACAATACTCTCCAACCCGAGTCTATTTGAAGCACACATCCAGGGAATTGACAAGGAATTGAATGATGGTCCTCCTACACATGAAATTAATAAGAGAGGAGAGGACAGTGAGGGTGGAACCGCGAACATAGATAGGGCTGAAAAGGTGGTTTGAAAATAGTTGGTGGTAGAGATAATTTGAGTTAAGGGAGAAATGGGCTTTGGTATATGGGAGAAAAATATTTTGTGCTAATGTCTACTATTCAAAGAAGCGAGAGCATGAACAATCAAATTAAAAAAATACATTGCTTATAATTATGATTTGTTACTTTTCTTTCATCACTTTCAGCGGTTGGTTGCTGATAGGTGTTATGAAGAGTTGAAAGCAGATTTCAAAGCAACCCAAAGTAGACCATCATTGGCACATCCTGTGGAAATATTAAAGCATGCAGCAAGTTTTTACACTCCTGCAATATTTAAGTTGTTTAGTCATTAATTATGTCTCACTTGAGATTGTGAATTGCATAAGAATGATAAGATTGAGGCTGTGATCAAATATAAGGTTATTCCTCCTGGTAAACACTGTCAACACATTGTTGAATATGATTCATCGGCTTTGACAGTGATGTGCAGTTGTAAAAAATTTGAATTTGTTGGAATTTTATGTGCTCATGCCTTAAAAGTGTTATCTCTTCAAAATTTTAAAAGGGTACTAGGTCAATATATTTTAAAAAGGTGGAAATAGAATGCAAAGGATGGATATGCAATAAATACTTGTATGCGTGTAGGACTACATGACCAGAATGCATGTTAGGGTACATTTTTTTACACCTAATATTATTTAAATAACACATTTATTTTTCAAACGTCACAAATAAATTATTAGGCATACTTAAATATTTTTTACTATTACTATGCTAGCCCACAATTGTACTACTTTCCATCACAAAATTGGGCTACAAATGTAAAACACTATAAGACCCAATATTTTTGTAAAGCCTAAATTATTTATTGAGCAAGTTAAAATCTCTTTCTTTCTAAAGCCCAAGAATTTTTTATGTTTAGCAATATTTGATAAAAGCCCATGATTCAAATACATGGCAAAACAATTTTATCAATAGAATTCAAGTCCATAATTAAAGCCCATGATTCAAATTCATTTCAATACTATTTTATCAATGGGATTCAACCCCATAATCAAAGCCCATGATTCAAACCCATGGAAAATTATTTATCAAAAGCCCAATTTTCATTGGCAACACTGAAAGCCTAATTTTTATTGACAACATTAAAAGCCTAGTTCTTACTGGCAACATCAAAAAGCTCAGTTCTCACTGGCAATATTAAAAAACCAAATTTTCATTGATAACATCAAAAACCCAGTTCTTACTAGCAACATCAAAAGGCCCAGTTCTCACTGAAAATATCAAAAAGCCCAAGTTTCATTGACAATATCAAAAAAACCCAGTTCTCACTAGAAATATCAAAAAGCCCAATTTTCATTGACAACATCAAAAACACCCAGTTTTCACTGGCAATATTAAAAACTCAATTTACGTTGGCACTATTTTATCAAAAGCCCAAGATTATTAATGCTTGGCAAAAAATATTATGTTATAATTATTTCATTTAAAAGATGAATAATTTTTCTTAAACATTACTATGGCAAAAACCATGGCAATCATTTTATAAAATCTTGTGGAAAGTTATAATCATTTTATAAAAGCTCATGGAAAGTTATCTTGGAGATTATGTCTCATATTATAAACCTATGAAATGTGTGGTCATCATTTACATCACAACATCCATAATATTTATCTTCAAAGCCCATGGTAACTATTCAATCCCACAAGCTCAACATTTAAATTATGATGTGGTTATTAGAAATCATGAACATTACTTGTGATATGGAATTCATCATTTTCAAAAATAGTTAATGTTATTTACAAAGGCATTTTGAAACTTATCCCATTATTTCAAATGTTACAACTCATTGCCCAAAGACCCATTACAAATATCTATGAAAACCCAAAATATTACCGAGTAATAAAAGTCCATGAGAGATGAAAACCTATGGCAATATGTGTTGTTGATGTCCATTTTGTAGGATGAACACAGCCCAGCTCAAAGGGACCAGCCCACATGAGCTCCAAAGGACTCCAGCAAGAAGTAGAGGACTGAAAATAGACAACCAGCTCTTATTCATCCTTGACCAAGGTACAGTTGGAGGCCATAACAAGAGAACCAAGTCTTTGAGGATGAACTAGGGGTTGTCCCATCAACTTTCTATCACCCTCTACCTGACATGAACAGTGCCCAAAGGTTGTGATATCAGCTGAAGTTTAATGGGTGATGGAACTTGATTATTTTCCTCAAGACTATATCTCTAGCAGAAAGGGAGCCGAAACTAAGTTATCCAAATCTCAACAAATCAATGCTATAAATGTTAAAAATGTTCAAGACATAGTTCATGTGCCAAGCCCATGAATCCTAAAGGAGAAAATTTGGTAAGATGTGGTTTGGAGGGCATAAAGAGATCTCCAGCAGAACCCTCTAAAGTGGGCTTAAACTTTGACACTTGGCTTAGGGTGTTGAATCCTACTTCTTGGGGTCCAAATCTCAGTTGCAGCACCAAGATTCCTCCTTGATACATGCCTTAATCCTATTGGTTAAACTCAGCTTTAGAAATCTTGACATTTAATGCAAAATACCCCAAAAACCCACCATGTATCGTATTACTCAAAGACGCAAAGCAGCCCCAAAAGCAAATCTTCCACTTCTGGTCAAATCCTAGGATAATTAAGCTTGATACTCTGCCCCTTGATCAATACTATGTTTTTGGACTTTTGTTAATTAATGTTTCCCTAAACTCCACTATAAAATCATAAGCACACCAGCCCACAAGCACAACTACTCCCTCTAAATTTTTTATTTGCTTGTCATTTTGTTTGTGGTTTAGCTCTCCTTAAGCTCACAACTCATTCCCCTTAGCCCACACTCACTTAGTCTCAGACATTCCCTTACCTTTTCTGCATATTCATAGCTCATAAATGTTTCCTAATCAGTCACAAACAACCCTTCACTCACTAACACCTTAAATTCAGCATTAACTCCATCACACCATCACAAGCCTAAATACCTACTCACTCAAAATAACTCACTCACTCAAAATAGCCCACACTATCCCATTCATGACTTATGTATATATGTCCCCCAAAATCTTAGTTTAACACTTGCTGCACTGAGCTGGAATCTCTCTCTTCCTTCACACCATGCCAATTAACCCCTTTCTTCTTCCCATGGAACCTTTAATTTTTACCTTTTGTTTTACTATTGAAGGTGTCAGTTCGTTTAGACCCCTGTAAACTTAGATTGTTTAACCTAATTAATTAACCAAGTGAATACTTAGGTTTATTATTCAGATCTAGGTTAAAACAATAACAATCATATCAAGTAAAGCAGCGAAAAAATAAATAACACAACGATATGATGACCCAGGAAAACCAAACCGGTAAAAAACCTGGGGAGGATTTAACCTAGCTATCCTCAAGGTAAAATAGCAAATCACTAGAAAGAATCGAAGTTTACACAATAGCGACTTAGACCACTAACATCCTATTGCTACCCAAGTGTAGGAAACTTACTACCACGACCCCATGATAGCTCCGAGATCCACGGACTCCTTCTTTCCTTAATCTTTGCAAAACACGAACACCACCGTTTGTGACTTTGAGATCCCACTCAAAGGTTTAGCAACACAAACTCTCCTGTTTGTGACTCCAAGACCACCCTTGAAGGTTTAGATCATCAGCACCTTTGATGACTAGAGAAGGCAGCAACTTCAGCAATACCGGATCTTAAGATTCTTCAAGAAACAACACCGGTAGAAGTTAGAAGAGAGATTTTAGGAACAAAAACCTAAATACAAAAGAGGCACACTCTTCTCTCTCTAAAAAGCTTTATAAAAAACGTGCTTAGGGTTTCCTTTATATAGTGGGAGAAGTAGATTTAAAACCCTAATCCTTAATGGGCTAGAACTGCTGTTTGGGCCAACTTAAAATTCTGCAGATACGATTCTCGATCGATCGAGCCTGTTTTTCGATCGGTCGAACCAGGCAGATTCTGAAATCTTCTTTCTGCAGCTTGTATGTTCTTGTGTGCTCACGATTTGCCAATTATTTTAAACTTTTAGAACCTAACAATCTCCCCCTTTGGCAATTCGTGACAAAACTTTCATACAAAATGAAATGTTAAAATACAAGAACAACCCAATACAATAAAATGCCCAATTACATCACAAATCTCAATCTAAGACTCTTAACCTAGAAGTTGCCAAGAAGAGGTAGAAGGTCTTGATTAGAATGCACCTGTCTTTCCTGAAATACTCAACAAACACATCAACGCATGTGTGTAAAGGAAAAAACAGTAAAACAACAAATATGCAAACTAACTCTCCCCCTAAGTTAGATACATCAATAATAATTTCAACTCCCCCTAAATAGAACAATCTTGTTTTCTTCCACACAATCTTGTTTTCTTCTTCCACACATATTTCCACAATTCAACTCCCCCTTTTTGTCACGTATTGACAAATATAACTCAAACAAAGAGTAACAACTCAACAGAGAACAAGAGGAAATAGAGAATTAAGGGAACAATAAATTCAACTTTATAAAAAATAGAGACAACTCCCCCTATGAACAACAACGGCCAAAAAAAAAAAACTTTTTTCCCCCTATAAAAATAGGAAAAACAAAACAAGTTTTGGGAAAAATGGTTTTGGGGAAAATTTAGGAGGTGGGGATAAATAAAAAACACACAAACCTAAAAAAAATTAAGTTGAGGATACACATGAAGAAAAATATTCTATCTTTCAATAAATGCAAACTTGACACTATGTGACCCATAAACAATTGCATGAGTAGAGAAAATATTTGCACATTATTATCCATCATATCTCTTAAGCAAAATATTTTCTGTAGTTCACACATCAAGAAAAAATAGCCTATACTAAAATGTACAAAGGACTCAAAAATTAATCAATCAATTTTTAATTCAAGTTGAGTACCCAATTTAGCAAAGTGTATGCATGTTATGTGTGAAAACAATTAGAGATATGACTGCAAAACTGCAAGATGGACACAGAAAAACAATGCAACTCATGTGAATCCTAACCATAAATGATGAATGAAAAAATTTGGTCAAAAACTCTAAAAACTGAAAATTTTTCAGTTTCGATCGATCGAGCATCGATCGAATATCAATCGAGTCAGACAGAATCAAACCAAAATTTTTATCGCAATTTCGATCGGTCGAAAAACACCCTCGATCGGTCGAAATTCTGAAAAACTCAAATTTTTGAAAAACAGAGCAATTTAATGCAGTAACTCCTCAAAGCACAATATTTCATGATTAAAATGCATAAGTATGAGACTGAAAGTTTTTCAAAAACACATGAATTCAACTCAGATCTTTCAAAAACAAGTTTATCAACCAAGTTGTCCTTAAAACTCAAATTTTGCATCAAAATCAAGGAATTTTTAATCTTGGAGGATGGCCACAATAAAATCACACACAATAAAATGTACAAAGTTTAGCAAAGAGTAACTTTGTGTAGTATGTGCAACTAGCAAAAGCTTAAGAAACATGTGAGGTGATATGTGAATAGTAATCAATCACAAAGTCTACAAAATTCATCACATAAATTTGAAAGAGACTATCACCTAAAGAGTTACATCATATAACTCTCACATCTCCTAGAATAAAAGCTTGCAATCATGTAAGTTTCTTGATTTGCCTCATTATTCAATTTAATTAATTAGAAACTTAATAAAAGCCGGGATAATGTACACACCATTTTTATGAATTATGTACACACCATTTTTATGAATTATGTGAAATTATTATAGCCCAATAATGTACACACCAATTGTAATAGAGGCTACACCTTATGTTCTTTTTGTGCATGTGCTACACTTTCTCGAGCACAAAATCTTACAATATGCACTAAGGTGTTCATGATTGGCTAGTAAACAGTGGTGAGATGGTTATTTATGCCTTTCTCATTAAGTTCAAGTCCGACAATCAAAGGCATGTGACTTCAAGATCAAGACAAAATGATCAGAAACTATAAACATCTTCCCACACAACATGCACTACAAAGCTTAAACTAGTAAAGTGCAATAAAATAAGCTCATCCAAGCTAAACAAAGTACATAATCATGCTATGTAAAGATAATATGGCCAACCTTAATTATGAATCCAAGATATGTAATACAAAACACATAAAAATATTTTTGGTTTAAAAAAAATTTTATGACCAAAAACAAAAAGCACACATTATGTTAAAAGATTAAAAATGCAAATGTAATGCATGACAGTGCTTAACCAAGCTATAGAGGGTACACAAACAAGAAATATCAATTTCTTAATTAACCCTTGATTACATGTACAAACTAGTACATACTCAAACAAAATAAAAAAAAAAATAGCTTAGGACTTATAGAACACATGCTATTCAAGTTTCTCTACAATGTCAAGCATGTTCTAAATCAAGAGAGAGATATCATAATTCATGTAATCCTCAAGAAAAATAAAACTAGACACAAAATAAAATATTTTTGTCTTTTTGAAATTTTTCAATGTTTTCGGATTTTTTTTTTTAAATAAAAAACAACCTAAACAAAAACAAAACAACCAAAAACAAAAAATAAAACATGTCCACAAATAATTGAAAGAATTAAAACAGGGACAAGTCAGCAACACTCACCTTAGAGAATCTTTTCTCACCCATATAGCACGAGTCTTCGGCTTTGTAGGTGAAAATCCATGTGAAGCAAAGTGTGTTTGAGGGATTACTCCAATCTTCTGAGAAAGACTAAAATCCTGCAAATTTCTTTCACAAGCCAACAAGCTTAAATTTTTCAAAAGCATATGAAATAATTTATTTGGACTTATGGCAGGAGAAATATCATCACATGTCCTAGACTGAAACACAGAATGCTTAAATTTCAATTTATGACAATTAGGACGAATGTGACCGGAAACACCACAAAAGTGACAAACAGGAACAAATTTAGGAACATCAGTATTCCTAACAGATCTAGTCTCAGATTTTGGTTTTTGCCTCAACAAAGAACAATTTGGTCTAATATGACCAACAACACCACAAAAGTGACAAGTAAGCACAAAAACAGATTTCTTTTGCACACTAGCAGTAGGTTTAGACATAGGTTTAGAAACTTCAGCGTCTACATCAGTACTTTTACCTTTGTCTAACCTAGCAAAATAAGTCTTTTCTTGATTATTCCTCTTGAAAGGAAGAATATAAACTTTTTCAGCTTTAGGCTTAAGAGAAACAGAAATACTTCTGTTATCATCAGCAGGCTTGGTACTAGTCAAATTTTCAATTTTAGCTTTAGATTCAATTAACTCTTGTTCCAAGCTTTTCATCTTCTCATCTTTAGAGGAAATTTGATTTCTCAAAAATTCATTCTTTTTATTAGATTCATCTAATCTAACAATCAATTCCTCTTTTTCAAGATTAGCCAATTTTAACTCTTCCTTAAATTTCTTAGCAATTCTCATAGTTCTCAATAATTCCTTACGAAGAGTTTCACAGGCATCAAAAAGATCAACAGAAACAACAGTGTCCTTCTTATTCAAATCATCACAACCAAAAACAGTAAGACACTTAAAATTATCCATGATAACAGGGATCAAGGATCAGCTCTTAGATCAAAAGATCTAACACAAAAGAGCTACCCGCTCTGATACCACTTGTCAGTTCGTTTAGACCCCTGTAAATTTAGATTGTTTAACCTAATTAATTAACCAAGTGAATACTTAGGTTTATTATTCAGATCTAGGTTAAAACAATAACAATCATATCAAGTAAAGCAGCGAAAAAATAAATAACACAACGATATGATGACCCAGGAAAACCAAACCGGTAAAAAACCTGGGGAGGATTTAACCTAGCTATCCTCAAGGTAAAATAGCAAATCACTAGAAAGAATCGAAGTTTATACAATAGCGACTTAGACCACTAACATCCTATTGCTACCCAAGTGTAGGAAACTTACTACCACGACCCCATGATAGCTCCGAGATCCACGGACTCCTTCTTTCCTTAATCTTTGCAAAACACAAACACCACCGTTTGTGACTTTGAAATCCCACTCAAAGGTTTAGCAACACAAACTCTCCTGTTTGTGACTCCAAGACCACCTTTGAAGGTTTAGATCATTAGCACCTTTGATGACTAGAGAAGGCAGCAACTTCAGCAATACCGGATCTTGAGATTCTTCAAGGAACAACACCGGTAGAAGTTAGAAGAGAGATTTTAGGAACAAAAACCTAAATACAAAAGAGGCACACTCTTCTCTCTCTAAAAAACCTTATAAAAAACGTGCTTAGGGTTTTCTTTATATAGTGGGAGAAGTAAATTTGAAACCCTAATCCTTAATGGGCTAGAACTGTTGTTTGGGCCAACTTAAAATTCTGCAGATACGATTCTCGATCGATCGAGCCTGTTTTTCGATCGGTCGAACCGGGCAGATTCTGAAATCTTCTTTCTGCAGCTTGTATATTCTTGTGTGCTCACGATTTGCCAATTATTCTAAGCTTTTAGAATCTAACAAAAGGATATAATGTATTTATAACAATTGGAATTCTTCCCTCATATTAATGTAATGATGGCTGAAAATACAATAAATTCCCCTGACCGAGACACACATGGACCCCCTGAAGTGAACATTTTCCTTAATTTATTTAATAATTGGCTGCTGGACTGTAAGTGTAATTTCACCCTACCGCTGAAAAATTTATTTTTCTTGCACTATCAAAACAGGACCACTAACATACTAATTAAGTATTGTGAAGTATTTTTATTGGACTTTTGTTGCTGTTTTGTCAAGTGCAGTCTTTATTTCTTGCTTGGATAGGCTTATCACCACACTAAAAGCTTTTGCGCATCATCTCAAAAGCCTATCGTTGAGTTTCGACTTAGCTTCTCAATATTTTATTAAGAGGTATCAATTTCCCTCTCAACAACGCAGATGTGGGAAGTCGGTACAAAGTATTGCTTAAATTGTATTCGAATTTGGCAGTGAGAGCTGATGTGACCGATGAGTCTTTTCGTATGGCTTTGGATGCTCATGAAAGTACCTTGAACAAAGTACATGCAAGTTTGAAAAATCTATCAATTGAATAATGTACTGTTGGAGGCTCTCGTTTCAAATTAAAGGCTCAACAAGCAAACGATAGTGTACAACCTGTCAATTGCAAAGGAAACAAATTAAAGGATCTAAGCTTAAAGGAAAACAAGCAGGGAGAGAAGAAAAGGTGCATTAGAAAGAGCCACAAGAAAGAGAAAACGTCAAACTATTGTACCTTCTCATATTCAACAACTCACATCGGTATAAAATGTGTTCCTTTTTCTTTTCCTTATTCCTTTGTGCTTACAATGTTAGACTATAATGTGTACTAAATCCATATTTCACCAATGGAAAAACAGCAGCCATGCCAGAACTTAAGCTTGGATGTTGGTAATGAAGTTCATCAGATGTCTTCTTCAGTTTATTTCACATAGGTAACAATATATATATATATATATATATATATTATATATGTATATAATTTTTGTGTAAATTATAAAAAGAACTAATTTTTTCAATTATGTATATAATTTTTGTCAATAATGTGGCAGCCACCTCATAATGGTGCCCTTAGTTCAAGTCTAGATACTTACAATCTACTGAATCAATCTTCATCTCAGTCTCAACGTACAATGGTAGTATTTTAAATTTCGCTTATGAAAATTTTAATATTGTTATATTACTCTTAAATTTTGTTGTCTCAACTCATAATTGGTTCTTTATATTTAATTTATTAATTCATTTGAATGTGAAATGTAACAGGAAGATGGCAGGACAAACATAACTACACATGGTTTTACTGAAATGTTGAACTATATTCAAGTAATTAGATGAAAGCATATATTTTTTTTATTGCTTTGATTTGATTGATATTTGATTGGTTATATGTTGATATGTAGACACAATTACCAAAAACGGTAAATCAAAAGAATAATGAAGATTTTACCCCAAAAAAAAAATGAAGATATTGAATAACAAACACAAAGTGTGCTTGCTTGAGGGACTTTATTGGCTAAGCTCCGAACCCATAACCTACAACATGCCTACCAAGAAGTGAAGAGTGTCAGTGTGTCTATCATAGAGGAGCATCCAAATTAATTAGTTATTTTGATTTGTTTCTCTACTATGCAAATGAACTTTGATAACTTTAACGGGTTCTGATACGCATTTTATTTTTCATTTAGAAGTGGAAAAGGAGAAACTTTTATTATTTTAAATATCATAGTCTTTGAATGTGGTTTCAATAGAACTTACGAACATTTATTTTCAGAGAATTATCAAAAGAAGAATACTTATTTTCAGAGAAATCTCTGGAACTTATGAACATTTATTTGCATTGCAATTCTGCTTCTTTTTTTAAAAAATGCAAGATAAAACCACTAAACAGTTTTGTGTATAAGTACCCCTAGCAACAATTTTTTTTTTTTTGGGTCTGGTACATGAAACTGGAAAGCCCCTACCAACAAACTTTCTTCAACTTAATCAAACAACTATGCCTTGAACCCATGCTTGGTGTTTTTACTCCCTTGTGCAAACATCCAGTGTATACACAGCGGCCTTGTTGTAATCTCATAGCAATATATCAACCTATCCATCATCTTAGCTTGGCATATATCTACAAAAAATGTGAAAGAAATCAAGATTTGATTATTGGGGAAGAAAAAAGATTTAAGTTTATACCAAAAGTTTTCCGATGAAGCATCTCAGTTTCTAAAGGGAAAAATACTATGCTAAAACATTGCTAGAATCAAAGTTTGTAGAGAAGAATGAGTGCTTAACATTAAAAAGAAAAACTTAAAACTTATGTACCAATGCCGTGCACATCAGATTTGAGAATTGCAGCATAGAAATATATGATCAAGACTAAGCAAAAAATTAACAACTGTATCCTTTTTCCTTAACCTCATTCAAGAATTTCAACAAACACATCAAACACAATCTAGCAACCACACTTATCATAACAACCAAAACAGAGAGTAAATGTTAGTTGTCTATCGTTGTAAGGCAGTGATAATGTAATGATGGACCAGACTTCACACTAAGATGATCGTGATGATTCTTCTCACACACACACACACACACACACACACCAAAAAAAGAAGAAGAAGAAGAAGAAAAAGAAGAGAGATGATCGTGATGATGTTAGACCAATAATAATGCAAACAATTAATAAGAATGAAAGGGGAATTGATAAAGACCAAGTTGGTGTCAAATGCAAAACTTCATTAATAATTCTCAGTTTCAAAAATGAAACAGATTAGGATCTGGGTGCCTCATTTTTAGAACTGTAACCATAAGGCATTAACGGTTAGTAACGTTTGCCTCTCCCATTAGTTGAGAAGGAAATAAAACAGAGCTGCCAGGTGTCAATTTTTTATTGGGTACAGGGAGTGATACACACTTCATGGTACAGAAGATGTTCATTCGATAAACTAATAGTATTTAGAGTGTGCCGAGTTCAATTCCTCCTATTACTCATTTATGAAAAGACAACAGAAATGACATTTGATTGAATAAAAAAAAGAGAAATGTTATTCATCCACAACATTTTCACAATATTTTCACAACAAATTCTAAATGATATGTTGTTATTGGTTTTAATTTAAACTTATGATTAAAAATACTTTTTTGCCACCAGCAATAGCCAATGACAACCTACAAGTTAAGATTAGTTGTAAAAATACTGTGAATATAACATTTATCGTATAAATAAATAAAAATGGATTTTTGCACATTATGATGAGACATTTAATTTGAGGCCGATAAAATAAACCCACTCAATAATCAATAATGTAATATATGACTTTAGATAGAGCTTAATTCTTTGATTAGCCTACCTATACCGAAACTGTCCTAAAGTTAGTATTTGTAACTTCTTAGTGCCGAAGCAAAACCATAGGAGTTTAGAGAGAGAAAAATGTGAAATATCAAGACAAATCAAGAACAATGAAAAAAATATATACACACAAACAACCAATTGAGAAATTGTTATAAACAGTATATATGCATTCATGAACGGACTTGAATTTCCATTCCAAGGCCACATGTAGTTCTACAAACAGTTGACTTTCGCTTCTCCTTCACCTCTTTGGCTCTTTCCTCCAGGTTAATGTGTTTAATTACACCACACACAAACAAAAACTCTCTTTTAATTCATAGTAAGATAAGATATTCAAATGAGCTATAAATAATAAAAATTCTACGAGTATCAACTTTTTAGCCCAATGTCAAGACTCGTGTAGAAGAAACAAACAACGTCAAACATTCTATGGCAATAGAACATAAGTAATTCATAAGGAACCTTTTACTACTAATCATGAACAAATATAAAAACTTAAAAGAGTGCCTTCGTTTCTATATATAAGGTAATGGTTGCTCAAAAACTTAACGTTCATGCATAAGTACATTACATTATTCTTTCAGAAAAAAATGGTACAATATTCTGGGGGATGGAGGAAGAGAGATAGCTTTAGTGAATAAATTCGAAAGCTATTTAAATGGGTACTATTTATTAGTAAAAAAAATTAGTTCTTTTTTAGGTTTACTCCGTGGACATTGTTGCGATCGCCATCCTGTTTCTTATACTCTACATGTTCTTTTAGATGCTTTTCATAGCATTTTATGAAACAAGCTTCCAAACGAAAATGTTTTGTATCTTTCTTATCGAGGCATAATTTCAAGCACTTTGAACCAACTTCAACCACGTGGTGGTTACCTGGCAACTTATTCTCCTCCACAAAGTGATCAAACACTCGAAAAGCACAAGCTTCAAGTGTAATAGCATGTCGATCATCTTCACTAACTTCATGACATATCTCAAATGCATATATAAGGGAATTAATAAATTTTATTTGAGCAATATGAAGGTCAAAGGGATCATCACGGTTGTGGTCATTAGCGTGTACAAGAGTAAGGATAACCAAATTCATTATTGCCATCGTAGATATTTTCATAAATCTCCTAGCCATAAATTTTGCGGACAAAATGAAAAAATGCCCTTTTCAAGCAAAGAAAGCAGCATTTTGCCCCTCTTTCCAAACTAATTAGGGAAATGTCCTTCTTTTGAAAATCGATTTTCTAAAAATCGAGTTAAACCCTATAATGGCGTTTTTAAGGAGCCTATAGTGACGTTTTCAGGACATATAATAACGTTTTGTAACTCGACCTCTACGAAGTCGAGTTATAGGCAAAAAAAATGAAAAAAATTGCCTATAACTCGACTTCATAGAGGTCGAGTTACAAAACGTCACTATATGTCCTGAAAACGTCACTATAGGCTCCTTAAAACGCCACTATAGGGCTCAAATTTTTTTTTAACTCGATTTTGAGAAAATCGAGTTTCAAAAGATGAACATTTCCCTAATTAGTTTGAGAATGAAGGAAAAATGCTACTTTCTTTACTTGAAAATGGCATTTGCCCATTTTGTCCTAAATTTTGCACCACCATAGAAATTTCTACCAATAATTAAGGCCTACACCCTTATGCCTTATATTCAATAGAATGATTACACACCTTCCAAAATAAATTAATATAATATATAAATTAATTTATTCTTAAAAAAAAGGTTTAGAAATGGTGTGGCTTAAGAATTTTTTCCTTGGAAGTATTTTTTTTTTTTTTTTATGGGTTTTCCTTGGAAGTATTAGCATTTTATTTTAAGTAACTTCAAATATAAGTAATGTCTTTTCATAATGATCATAAGGTATCTTTATAATTTTATATAAACTTTTGATTTTTTTTACAAATGTCAAGTATATTTGTATAAGTACGATTGATTAAAAGCAAACACTTGAGAGTATTCCAAATGTCATAACACTATGCTTTCAAGTAGGTTTTAACCAAATAGTATTGGAGTTTGTCGAGTTCAATTCATCGTACTACTTATTTATTATGAAAAGACAACTTATTAGATAAGAACTACATGTGGAAGATACTAATAATAAAAAATTTATGGACAATACATATGACTGAATAAAAAAAATAGATTCTTCCATATTATGATGAGACATTTAATTTGAGGCCAATAAAATAAACTTATTCAATAATGTAATATGTGATTTCGATTGAGCTAACTGGTTTAATAATTTTAGTGCTTAAGAAAGGAAAAGTGCTATATGGTTTATCATTTCCCACCAAAAGTTTTTTTTTATTAGAAATTTGTTTAAATTTATTATCAAATGTCTTCTTTGTTCCAAAATTGTATTAAAACCTAATCCCTATTCGTCAACTAGTTGAAAAAAAAATAATTAAAAATTCTTTTCCAATTTTTGTTATTCACTCAGTTCCCTGATTCTATAATTTTTTTTTAAAAATTAAATTAGAAACCTCAATTCCCTTTTTGCCTATTGTAGTTCCTTGAAAAGGACGCGACTTGGGGGTGTTTGGTTTGTGTTTTCAAACAACCATTTTCAGTTTTTAAACAACATTACATTTATTTCCACACACTTTTTCATCTATACTTATTTTCACAAATGTATTCTAATAACTATTTTCAGTTTTTAAATACATATACCAAACGGGCCCTTGGAGTTTGTGACATCGTAAACTTGGTCATCTTTTCCAGGTATAAAGCTTTATGTTAGTCTGATTCCCATTTAAATAAAAATTGATGTTTCTATTTCACAAAATATTGTTTGTCATTGTTGTGCTACTGCTAAAGATTATAGATTAACTTTTCTTAATAGCATGACCATAAAATATGCACCTTTGATTCAATGCACCTTTGGTTTCTTCTTCCAAAACCTCTAAAATGAGGTTTATAGACGAGATCGCATACGGAAGTAATGGTACACACATGTGGTGCCCAGGAGGTTATAAAGCATGTGTGGGAGTGAGACTTAGGCGATGTGGGACTAAGTACATGCTTGAGTGCAATGCTTAGCTCCTGCCCCTTCGTCTATAAACTGTGAGGGCCTGGCTCCCCAAAGCAGATAAACGCTCTTAAGGTGCCGGGTAAAAAAGCCCCCACATTAAAAGTGTACTTTTAATGTGGGGGCTTTCATAAGTACTCGAAAAATCATTGGGGAATGACACCCAAAGAATTATTCCATGTAGAACATAAAAGATTACTTAAAGATGGTGAAGAAGCGATGAAGGACACAGCCAATTCATGTATGCTTGTTGCAACTCTCATTTCTACTGTGGTATTCACTGCTGCCCTCACTGCTCCAGATGCCACACGCAACAAGATACCAAAAACTCCTTTTTTCAGCAAAGAGCAGTGGTTAATGATTTTGACGCTGTCAACTGCAACGTCGCTCTTTACCTCTGCAGCATCGGTAGTCTTCTTATTGTCCGTTCTTACATCAAGCTACATAGAACGTGAATTTGACAAGTGGTCGGACTCTCAACACTCTTCATCTCTATTACAACTATGGTCTTGGCCTTTGTCGCTGCCATCTTTTTGAACTTTGACTGCAATTTGACAGGATTTCCATATGTCGTTGCTTCACTTGCCTGCACCCCGGTGATTTTGTTTATTGTTTTACATTTTAACCTTTTCGCTGATTTAATCAGCTCATATTACTGGTCAAGGAATTTATTCCAACCAAGCGAGTACACAATTTTCGAGTGAGAATTATGAATTGTATTATGGACACGTGTTCACTCTTGAACACGTGTCCAAATCCGAATGTGTCTAGTGGAAATTTCTACTAGATACAAGCCGTGTCCTGAGTGTTTTTAGTACTAATCAGTATATTTTACACTCCCATTTTATAATCATATTGTATTGAGCAATAAGGATTATGCATGGTTTGTAAGATTATCTCAATTAAGAGAGGCTTAATGTAATCCACATACAATTTATTATAATTATTTAATTATATTATTTTTTTAGATTTATTTTTATTTATTTAATAATAAGAGTCTTTTTGTGAATAGACACTTATAATGTTATTTTGCAACGTGACGTCTTTTGGTGAATAGACATACTCCTTGATAGAAGGAGTATGAATAGAAAACCAATGTTAAAATTGAAGGGGTCCCTAATATTCTAACTAGAATATTGGCTTTAAATAAAAGCCTGTGTTTTCCGTCAAAAGGTTTCTAAGGGCAAGGCCATAGACTAAAAGAGTCTCTTCTAATTCGTTATTCATTATTCTATAGTGGGAATTTCTATACAAATTATTTGAACAATATTGGTTGGAGGTGTGTTTAATTTCTTTTGGTGTTTTTATATTTCTTACATGTGGTATTAGAGCCTCCTTCATGCTATATCAACATATATGTATGATTTTGTTAAGTTGTGATTTTTTATGTTGTTTTAACTTTTAATTAGCTTTATTCGGTGTCAATTTACTTGTAACTAATGCAATTATTTCTTTGTATTTTGTGGGATTATATATATATATATATATATATATATATATAGGTCGTTGGTCTACTCAAGAAGTAACAGTCCAAAAAAATTGATCCACAGGATCGTCCGTCTACTCAAGAATTAATCATGAAGAAAACCGATCCAAGGATCATTGGTCTACTCAAGAAGTAACTGCCCAAAAAACCGATCCACGAGATCGTGTTGGTCTATTCAAGACGTAACTGTCCAAAAAAGCTAATCCATGGGACCGTCAATCTACTCAAAAAGTAATCGTCCAAAAACAGAAACAAACAAACAAAGCAAAAAAATCAATTCATGTACTTCAACAATAGTATTGATAACCCATTTCATAATCGCCAATATAAATTTCTTCATAAATCTTGTAACCATAAAATTGCCACCATAATATATTTTTTCTTTTTTCTTTTTTTAGTTATGTTCATAAAAATTAAGGCATGCACAATTATGCCTTATATTCAAGAGAATGCATGATTAGACACCCTTGAAATAAATTCAATTGTATATATAAATTGATTTATTCTTTAAGAAAATTGTTTACAAAATGTGTGGCTTAAAATTTTTTATTTTGGAAGTATGAGCATTTTTATATTAAGTGACTTCAAGTTTAAGTAATTTCTTTTCAGAATGGTCACAATAATTTCTTTTATAATATTTATGTAAACTTGTGATACTTCACAAATGTCAAGTATACTTGTATTAGTATTAGTATGATTGATTCTAAACAAACACATGAGGAAGGTGTTCCAAATGTCACAATATTATTCTTGTCAGAATAGTGATAAACAAATAGCATTAAAGTGTGTTGAGTTCAATTCATCCTACTACTCACAAATAAAAGAAATCCCTTATATAATGTAAAATTATAATATGACTTGAACAATATAAATTTTAGAACTTAGAATAATATATTGGTTTATCAAAGGCACTATTACAAGTTTGCAACTCTACTTATGAATGAATCGCCTTAACATTTACAAGCGAAATCTTAAATTTGACTCTTGAGATTAAGTTTAGGGTTGAAAGAGGAAAAGTAGATTTGATGGTGATTGGTTGTCAAGAGATGCTCTGAGAGAGAGAGAATGGTATAAAGTTCTTCAAATTTAGTTCGATATAAACCACTTTTCCAAATAAAACAGGTCAGTAAGTATGAGATATATTTTTATTTGGGTTACTATATATAGAATATGTTACTAATATAAAATATGTTACTTGTGGCACTAGCATTTCTCTTCTTCCATTTAGAGGCCTTTGACAATACCCTAAAAGGTCTAATACTTTCTTCTTCCTCTTCTTCTTTTAATAGAAAATGACCTATGCTTGAGCCGCCCTGATTGTTGCTGCTACAGAACAAGGAGAATTAAATCTTTGAGTCATACACGCACTTTGGAAGAAGAACATGCACAAGTCGCTTCAAGGGAATTTATTGCTCAAAAGACATTAACTGGGGGTCTGCTCAAAATAACTAATTCTATCATCTAAGCAAGGCAAATTAAAGAAACTTCAATTGAAAGAAAAAAATAAATATACGTTTGTAAGTTACATTGAGAAGGAAATTTAGTGTCCGAACTCGATCAGCAGCTGATATCTAGATCGATGTATGAAGACCAAAAGCTATTCGACAGGGAATGTCAGTATCCACTTGTACTCTAGATCCAACCATCATGAATGATCTGCCAGTCTTCTACTTAGCTTTGAGATCACTTAAAAACAATGATAACTTATGCAAGTACGTGACTTTGCAGACCAAAATGTTGCTGCCACAGAGAATAAGCTACCGATAACTCCTTTTCATTATACCTCATCTCATTCCACTTCTTCATATACAATATAAAGAATTCAAAAAAACCTACGGTGATGATACTATCATTAATCCAAGAATGACGCATTGTTGTCAATAGTCTCACCAACTCGATATAGTTCCCAAGTATAGATTAAATAGTGAACTTTCTATTATCAGCTTCTGATAAAACTTGAACCCCTAGCCTTCTTGACATTGTCTTTGAGCATTAATTTCCTAAGCCCTTCTGCTTCATCCCACTTCTCACCCAAAACATACAAATCAGCAATAAGGGAATAAACACCTCCATTATTCTCTGGCGTTATCATACTCAAGACCTTACCAATTACCCTCTCAGCCATCCCAAATTGCTTATGCTCCCTACAAGCTGTTAAGAATGAACCCCATATGACAATATTGGGTTCAAATTTCATTGTCCTGATTATCTCACAAGCTTCCTCTAACAGCCCTGCCTTACCTAGCAAATCAACTATGCACCCATAATGTTGGATTCTTGGCTCTAACCCACATTCTTCAATCATCTTGAAATATTTACGACCCTCCTCTACTAATCCTGTATGCACACACGCACTTAGAATCCCTGTGAAAGTCAATTCATTGGGCCTCACACCAGATTTTTGCATCATCTCAAACAAAGACAATACTTCTTTGCTGTAGCCATGTTGTGCCGAACCACAAATCAAAACAGTCCAAGACACGACATTCCTTTCTTGCATCAATCCAAAAACCCGGCAAGCAGTCTTCACGAAGCCACACTTGGCATACATGTCAACCAAAACTGTACCAAGTTCCACGTTCAAATCCCACCCATTCTTTGCTATAAACCCATGAACAGATTTCCCAGCCAACAATCCAAGAGAACCCATGTGGGCACATCCTGTTAGAACTGATCCTAGAGTCACTTGGTCAGGTCTTAAGACCCCCTCATGCACCATCATATCTCGAAAAAACGCTACACCCCGCAAATAATTGCCACTATTAACATATGCAGCTAACATGGCAGACCATGACGCAACATCCCTTACTGGCATTTCCTCAAAAACAGCACGTGCACTCTCTACATCCCCAGATCTCCAATACCCAGTAATCATCGTGTTCCACGTGACTGTATTTCTCTCAGGCATTTCATCAAACAGGACACAAGCATTCTCAAAAGACATGAGAACATACGCGTAGAGCAGAGAAGTGGCAACGTAGACGTGAGAACTGAATCCTATTTTGACAATGTGGGTATGGAGGTGTTGAATAACAGTGAGGTTTTGCAAACGGGTACAAGATTTTAGTGTGAAAAGTATGGAGAAACTGTCACTGGGGACAGATGAGCGATGCATTTTTGAAAAGAGGTATAAGACTTTGTGTGGAGAAGAAACATTATTTCTAATAGCTAATGCCCATGAGTTAAAGTTTTTGATGGACCAAGAAACTAATAAGTGGTTCATGGGTTTGAGTAAGTGGTGGGAGAGGCTAATAAGCATTGTTTGCCTTGGTTGTTTAATTTAAATTCATTGGAAAAGTATCGCAATATCAATATGGCATGTATCAAATTAAGCAAAGGCACTTTAGGCACAAAATTTGATATTTGATACTACAAAATACAAATACATGCTCAAATTGGGCACAGAATAAGGCTAAAAAGTGTTAACGTAATGAAGCTACTGGGCCCTGAATAAGAACTAGTGCAGTGCCATCAATAGGCTTCATTTGCGTTTTGTTGCAACGACGTTTTAGCAAACTTTAAGCTTAAAAGCCCAATCGAATTCATTTCTTTTGGGGATTTTCTTTATTAAAAAGAAGAAAACAAAACAAAATAACCGATTAATATCCTTATTTGAAATTAGGTCTTTTTTTAAATTGACAATTAAAATCTCATTTTTCTTAAATTATTTTAATGCCTGGTCTTTGTTCATTTTACGAGAAATTATACAGTCCTCTGGTGGACTACGTCATCTGTCCACCACTTCACTAAAAAACTCCCACTTGTTTAAAATTGCTAAGTCAGTGTTTTAAAAAAATTTTCAACTCAGCAATTTTAAACAGGTGTGAGTCTTTTAATGGAATGGTGGACTATGTCACTTGTCCACCATGTGGACCTTATAATTCTCCCATGTTACATTAATGTGATTTACAACCTTAATCCTGAATTCAAATCCTATCATTTTCACAAATTTTATCACAAAGCAAACATTCTACACAAACTCAAAAGTCAAAACCCCCGTAACCTAACAATTTTCACCTCAAAAAAAGAAAAGAAAACCATTCTCTAGTCTCTACCATTAGGTCCAATTTCAAAACCATAATGCCATTTAATTAATTATTTCCCACATTTTCTTGCCAAACAAATAGGGTTTTTTTGGTGAAAAAAAAATAAAAATAATAGGGTTTTTTTTAATAAAAAAAATGAAGATACACAAACAAAAACAATTTGAACCCCAATAGAAATATCATGCCGCCATAACCACCAGCCATGACCAAACCCACCCATTGTTGAAAAGCCACTTGTGTCGTTGGCATCGTTGCCTCCCACCAATTTTTACTTAACCAAAATTCTTAGGATATTTTTAGGGGTTTCTTAGTCTAGAATCGAGTTGTTCATTATCAGTCGTAATAGCAGTTCTTCCTCATTAGGATTAAAGACTTCAAATAATGGTCAAAACAAAATGGGCTCTAATGAGAACATAAAAAATTTAACAGGAGGAGATAGCTATTCTCCTAAAATAATTGGATATTAAATCAAATTAGTTAAGTGTATGTTGTACGGGTGTGTGCTAAGTCCCACATAAACCAAATAATAGGTCAATTTAGGCTTTACAAACAACTATGAAAAGTCTAAATTCTGTCTAGATTAGTCCTTTTTTAAGACATAGCGCAAATGTTTGTAGTGTTTTTTCTTGGGTTTTTTTTTCACCTTAGTGGACTATTAGTCTGTTACGCTTGCTGTCACTATACATCATGGATATAGTCAACACCATACAATGTTTGTCAAAGGGGGAATATACGTTTTTTACAAATGGCACCAACTGTTGATGTAATTGAGGAGTGAGTTGCTATTGTGTTGGTGACAAGGGACTCTCGAATTGTTAGGTTCTGTTTAGGATTTACTTATTTTGCTAAAACTGAAAATTTTTTGTTAAAAATACTATAGATAAAAGTAAAAGTTAAATAAAATAATACAATGGGTCCATGAATAGTACTAAAAAATATAGTTGGATCCATGAATAGTAGCAAAAATAAGCTAGTAAAAATAATTTGTCCTAAACTTATACTTCTGTTTGGGATTTGCTTATTTTACTAAAACTGAAAATTTTTTACTGAAAGTACTATAAATAAAGGTAAAAGTTAGCTAAAATAATAAATTGGGTTCTATGAATAGTACTAAAAAAAAGTACAGTAAGACCCATGAATAGTAAAATAGTAACAAAAATAAACTGAATAATAAAATAAATTGGAAAAAATAATATTTTCAATCAGGCACTTAAATTAGCAAAGAGCATTCATACACTGTAAAAGCTATGAAACTAAGCCTAGAGTTTTCAGATTGTGCATGCCTTTGACGTCAATGTCATCCTTCTAAAGAGTGGGTAGTAAATAGTACTAGTAAGTAGTTTTGGGATTAATCAAATTTCATAGCATTCGGAGCTGATTATAAAAAATTCAAATTGATTATAAATTCTTGGAGTAGAATCCCTGAAATCCAATCCCTCATTTCCAAGGATTCTTACCTCAATAGTTGTTCACACCAACTTGGGTGTTGTCTCCTTAGCTTGTCTTTGGTGCTTCTGAGGCCAAGCTCACACCTACCAAAAATAAAAGGGATGTATTTAAGTGTGTTTGGATGAGTAAATTTTTTATTTTTTTAGTTTTGATAATTATTGTTGCGAATTGGAAAATTTGAAATATCAATATTTTCATTAGAAATACTAAAAAGATGTTTGTTGAACTACAAAGTTCTAACTAGATAATGAGTGTTGAGGTACAAATTTTCAGGCCCTAATTTCTTTGGCCCACTCACAAAAATTCCCACACAAGCCCATGAATTATTTCAAGCCCACATAAATATTTCTCACATATTACTCAAATACTCTATGCTATTGGGCTCTCTCATACATATTATCCACAAAAATGCCCATCATATTACTACCAATATTGGGCCACAAAATTATACTATCTCCACAACAAAAAAATCCAAAATCGTCTACCTTGTGGGAAAACCCAAAAATCCTTAAAAGCCCGTTGCTACACGGCACTTATCTAAAGCCCGTTGCTACACGGCACATATCTAAAGTCCGTTGCTACACGGCACTTATCTAAAGCCTGTTGCTACACGGCACCTTAAAAGCCCGTTGCTACACGGCACCTATCTAAAGCCCGTTGCTACACGGCACCTTCTAAAGCCCGTTGCTACACGGCACTTATCTAAAGCCCGTTGCTACACGGCACCCTAAAAGCCCGTTGCTACACGGCACCTATCTAAAACCCGTTGCTACACGGCACCTATCTAAAGCCCGTTGCTACACGGCACCTTCTAAAGTCCGTTGCTACACGGCACCTTCTAAAGTCCGTTGCTACACGGCAATATTTTTACAAAATCTCAAACTATTTACTTAAAGCCCAAATAATAATGTGGCACTATTTACTTAAAGCCCAAATAATAATTTGGCACTATTTTCTAAAGCCCAAATAATAATTTGGCAATATTCACTTAAGCCCAAATAATAATTTGGCATTATTTTCTAAAAGCCCAAATAAATAATTTGGTATTATTTTCTTAAGCCCAAATAATAATTTGGCATTATTTTCTAAAGCCCAAATAATAATTTGGCATTATTTTCTAAAGCCCAAATAATAATTTGGCACTATTTACTTAAAGCCCAAATAATAATTTGGCACTATTTTCTAAAGCCCAAATAATAATTTGGCAACTATTTACTTAAGCCCAAATAATAGTTTGTCGACTATTTTCTAAAGCCCAAATAATAATTTGGCAACTATTTACTTAAGCCCAAATAATAATTTGGTACTATTCACCAAAGCCCAAAATAATAATTTAGCACTAAGCCCAAATACTAATTGGCATCTATCTTATTAAGCCCAAAAACTATTTCGGCATTAGCCTTACAAAGCCCAAATATTAATTTGGCATTATCTTACTAAGCCCAAGTATTAATTTGGCATCCATTTTACTAAGCCCAAAAACCATTTTGGCATTAGCTTTACAAAGCCCAAGTATTAATTTGGCATTATTTTACTAAGCCCAAAAGCTATTTTGGCAAAACCCAAATGCTATCACTCATAAAGAAATATAATCACTCATCTCTCAAAGAAATACTTCTCTTACAAAATTTATGAAAGCCCATGTATATCACCCATGGCAAAAGTCTTCATCTTGTAGGATTAACTAAGCCCAAAGGAGCTTAAATACATGCACCAGCCAAGGCAAGCCCATCACGTGTGCACAGCCCAGCAGATGGTGTTAACGTGAGCAGTTCAGCCAAGACACAGCCCAACTTTGACAGTTGGAACCCACCATCACCAGCTCCTGACCTGTCCAATCTGACTAAAAAGAAAGAGAGACACGTGTCTGTCTAGGGAAGAAACTTCCTCTATGAGCTGAAATTACATCACCCAAAACATGACAAAAAGCTGGCCTTGATGTGACTGACAGCTGGAGCTCTGCAGCTAGCTTTCCTGGCTATTTATTCTTTCTTCTTCAACGTAACTAAGCAAGGGTCATTAGGCAGCCATGAACCAGACCCTTGGAGCTCACAAAGCAAGCTGAAACCGGTCCCTTTTCATACCAAAAATGCATATTTTCTGGTTCATGGACCAAGCACATGAACCCTAAATGGGGAAACTTAGGGAAATGTGGTTTGGAGGGCATTAAGGGGAATCCAGCAGAAATTTCCAGCAAGGGCTCCACAGTTGACACCTGGCTTGGAGTGATACAACTTGCCCTATGGAACTCTGAGTCTAGCAGCAGCATAACCAACGGTCATTAGCCTAATTTATATGCTAAATCCCATCAGCCAATCAACATTCAATGCTGAAGCAGAAACCCAGCTGATCTTACCTAAACAACAACAACCTTCTTACCACCATCAGCAAGAATCCTGGAAATGATCCACCAACTAGATTTTCTGAAAAGTTAGAAAGATTTGGCAAGGATTATTTGCTAATTACCCCCTAAGAATCCAGCTATAAAAGAGACTCTCCATTAAAGCTTCAAGGGGGAACAAGGAGGAAGACACTAAGACACTTACCAAGAAAGCTCCCTCTCTACCCTTCTGTCTAAACCTTTCTTACGTGCCAAAGAAATCACTGAGAACTAAGTTTCAAGTCTAGAAACTAAGTTCCCCCAGCTCTTAGCCTAAAAACACTCCATATATCTCTGTTCTTAAACATTTCTCTGCCCCAGCAGAAGATCACAGCAACCCCAGTGAACACTATTCCACACTATACATGTCTCCCACTACTCACCATTTATACTATATCTATGGGAATGCATTGGCACCATAATGACCTTGCTGCGCTAGCTGGAATCTCTCTCTCTCCCTTCATCTCACACTAAGTTTTCCTCATTGTTTGTTGTAATGGATCCTACATACTTACTTACTCCTTTACCATTGATGGCTATGATGTAACTATCACTATAGCATTTTTCCCTCACATTAATGTTGTTATATTGGAGGACTCATCACCCGAATCAACGGATGATGAACTTGAAACATAGAGACTTTTCTTGATATTTGCATCTTACTCTGTATTGTTTTACTGCTAAGTTGATTTCTACAGAAACGCACCGCTGCTGGGCTATTTTCTGCAGAAGTGCTCTGTTGCTGGGTTGCTTTTCTGCAGAAATATTCTACTGCTGGGCTGCTTTTTCTGCAAAAACATTTTCACTGCTGGGTTATTTGCTGCAGAAGCATTCCGTTGCTGGGCTATTTTCTGCAGAAGTGCTCTATCGCTGGGCTGCTTTTTCTGCAGGAATATTCTACTGCTGGGCTAATTTTTCTGCAGGAATATCGTACTGCTAGGCTAATTTTTCTGCAGGAACATTCTACCGCTGGACCCTTTTCTGCAGACCTATTTTACTGCCGGGTTATGATTTGCAGCATGTTTTTTAATCATCCTAATGTGTTCGCTGTGGGGATCGTTTACAGGCCATTCTTGTCAATTCCAAACTAGGTCCAAGGCATAAAAGCACGTTGAATTCTTTGGATCTTCACCGATAGCCTTTGGGTCGTGTATTAAGCCCATCGTCGAGTTTCGGTTAGGCCCCGAACCATCTCAAATCTCATTTGTCGGGGGGGAATCTTTTTTGCCCTCGACATTTTGGCGACTCCACTAGGGAACCTATTGAAGCCAAGAGTTCATCATGCCTCCTAGGTTGCGGAACAGCCGGCAAGAGGGGACTAGAAACACTAGTCTTCCAGCAGCACAAAGCCATCACAGCCCAGCTGCACAAAGAGAACATGTTGACCAACATGAGGTTAACCAAGAGAGTTCTGACCATCGATTTTCTTTCCTCTTAGAGACATTACAAGGAATGCAACAAGCCCAGTTTGAACTTGCTGAATCTCTAAGGGTCTTGAGAGAGACTCAAGGGCCAACGCCCCAGCCATTACATGCAGACCCAGATCCTAGAACCCAGCAGGAGAGGGGATCGGCCGCCGGGAATCCTCAGTCTGGTGAGCAAAATGCCTCTCTTCCTTAGTTTGTTACATTATCTGATCTTACTGCCTTACTGGAAAGGGAAAGGATTAGCCAACCAAGCCAACCAAGGCACTTTGTTCGGAGGCCACCTTACCCAGCTGAGTTACTTAGCAAGCCATACCCGGAGAGATATGAGACTCCCACATTCTCTTTTTATGATGGGAGGAAAGGGAATGCAATCGAGCATGTCAACAAATTTCTTGATTCTATGGGTCCTTTTGCTGGAGATGGTGATCTTTGCTTGAGGGAGTTCTCAAAATCCCTTACCGATCGTGCCTACACATGGTATTCCACTCTTCAGCCAGGTTCTATTGCCACATGGGATGACATGGTTGAAAGATTCTGCTCAAAGTACTTTCATGGGGAGGAAAAGGTTACCATCCTCACTCTTCACAACACCAAGCAAAAGTCCTCCGAAGGGCTCCTTGACTTCATCCGCCAATTTAGAGATGCTGCCCTTGACTGTTATGGGCAGTACAAAGAACAAGAGCTCGTTGAAATTTGCGTTGACAACATGTCTCATGAGTATCGAGCCCATTTAGAAAATCTTGATATCACTCAGTTTGTCTAGCTGCTCTAGAAAGCTCGTAAGACAGCTGTATCTGTCAAGCCTTCCGTCAATGAAAAGTCCAAACCAGAAAAGAAAAGCGTTCCCCAAGCTCTTACGGTCTCCACCAATGAACCGGTAGTGAGAGAGAAGCGAAAGAGGGAGGAGGAAGAGTATCCCCCCATTCCATGCACCGATGAAGAAATGAATGCCGTTATTGACAAATGGATGGTTGACGGAATACTCAGGCCCTTTAAGCCTATCCAAGAGCCTACTCCAGAAGATATGCGAAAGCCTTTCTATTGTCGCTATCATAGGTATGTAAGTCATGGAACTAGAGATTGTAGAGCGGTCTGGAGAACATTTCATAAGAAAATTTCAAATGGCACTCTAACCCTCACTCGTGAGCAAGAGGTCCAACGAAACCCACTACCTTAGCACCACAAAGGAAAAGCCACAGCAGCAGTGCTTTTCCATGACATGACTAGTGAAGATGGCACTACCAACAGTATAAGCATGCCCCCAGTAGCTATCTCTGCTCTTCAAAGAAGCACTACTTTTCGAACTTTGTTCAACCAACTGGGGCTCAAGGAAGAGTCAAGGAGGGCAGCAACCGAAGCCCTTGTATCCATCGCTGCCAGTTCTGGAACACAATGCCTTACAGCTGACGCTCATGCCAGCCATGCCTTCCTAGAAACTACTAATGCCATCACCTTCACCGACGAGGATATGGAGGTACAACACCCTGATCATAGTAAACCATTGTATATTGCTGCTCAAGTTAATAATGTTCATATAGAAGGGCACTAGTCGACACCGGTGCATCACTTAATCTTATTCCAACTAGCACACTCAAAGCAGCTGGGATCCCACTCAGCAGAATTGCTGGGGCTCCTATTGAAGTTTTTGGTTTTGCTGGAATTCATGAATGCACTATTGGAAGTATACAGCTAGCTCTTAAAGCAGGGCCTATTCTTGCTCTCACCAGATTTCATGTCATTGACTCACCCGTTTCTTACCATGCTTTACTTGGAAGGCCATGGCTCTACAAACATAAGCTTGTGCCTTCTACTCACCACCAATGTGTCAAGGGAAGATTTAATGGTAAGCCCATACACATCCCTCCTAATCCTACACCATTCGATCTATCCGAGGCACATCACTTTGAGGCTACTTTCTATGATGAGCTCACTCCGAGTGGGGAGGATTGTACGTTAAAGCCTATTGGGACTCCTTTGCCATGCGAACAAGACATTGAGAACAATCTAGAAATGGACGTGAGGTCTTCCCTTGATCAAAGGAAAAAGAAAAGACAATGTGATGAAGCCCCTAGCGGTATCTCGCAGCCACGATGCGTACAAGTCCAACTGCCGGATGGCCGTTTGGGGTATCGATTATGACGGTACGCGGGGCCTAGCTGTCTTAAATAGAAGGGTCCTAGACTAAATGAAGCAAGCACCACACTAACGTGCTGTTATATGCAAGAAACAGAACCCCCAGCGGAAGAAGAAAATCTGCCCAGCAGTCTGGCAAAACTGTCTGAAGAACCCCCAGCGGTAACTAATTTTTCACCAGATGTGGAGCTGGAGACTATCAATCTCAATGATGATCCTAGTATCCAGCGACCAACCTTAGTTAATGCCCATTTGCCACCGCTAGAAAAGGCTCAACTCATTTCACTATTAAAGGAATACATTGATGTCTTTGCTTGGGAGTACCATGAGATGCCCGGTTTGGATCCTAACCTAGTAGCACATGCTCTTAACGTGGAACCAGGGGCAAAGCCAGTAGTACAGCCCATGCGGACCTTCCATCCTGATGTCGAAGCTCAAATTATTCAAGAAGTCCCAAAACTCCTCACAGCTGGGTTCATCAAGCCTATCATGCATCCAAAGTGGCTTTCAAACATTGTACCGGTCAAGAAAAGGAATGGGCAAATATGATGCTGCGTTGACTTTCGAAATCTTAATAAAGCATGCCCCAAAGATGAGTCTCCACTTCCGAACATGGATATGCTCATTGATTCAGCTGCTAGGCATGCTATGTTCTCATTTATGGATGGCTTCAGTGGTTATAATCAGATCAGAATGTCGCCTAAAGATGCATCCAAAACAGCCTTCCGAACTCCTATTGGCAACTTTTACCACACCGTCATTCCCTTTGGTCTCAAAAATGCCGAAGCCACATATCAAAGGGCTATAACCGCAATCTTTCATGGCATGATGCATAAAGAGATTGAGGACTACGTGGATGACATTATTGTAAAGTCAAAGACAAGGGGCGATCATCTTGCTACCTTACGAAAAGTCTTTGAAAGGTGTCGACTCTACAAGCTTCGTATGAATCCACTTAAGTGTGCTTTTGGAGTTACAGCTGGCAAGTTTTTGGGATTTCTTGTTCATCAAAGAGGCATAGATGTGGATCCTAACAAAGTGCAAGCCATTACTACTATGAAGCCACCTACGACGCTCACACAACTTAAGAGTTTCCTTGGTAAGCTCTCATACATCCGGCGTTTCAGTCCGAGTCTCGCTGCCCTCACAGCTGTCTTTGCACCACTGCTGAAAAAAGGAAAACCCTTCTGCTGGGATTCCAAGTGTCAGCAGGCATTCCTCCAACTGCAGCGACTCATGACTAGATTGCCAACCGTATGTGCACCCATACCAGGGAAACCACTGAAGCTGTACTTGGCTACCAATAGTGAAGTAATAAAGGCACTCATAGCCCAAGATGATCAAGAAGGGGTTGAGCGACCGGTCTATAATGTTAGCAGAAAATTAAAGGATGCTGAAACTCGCTATCCAAGGGCGGAAAGGGCTTGTCTTGCTCTGATATACGCTGCCCAGCGACTACGTCATTATCTACTAGCTCACACGGTACAACTCTTATCAAAATCTCATCCAATCCACTCACTTTTGAGGCCGCCGATTCTTTCCGGAAGGCTAGCACAATGGCTCTTGCAATTATCTGAGTATGAGATCATAGCAATTACCCCCACGGCTGTAAGGGGCCAGGCCATCACTGATTTATTGTCAAATTTCCCTTGTGAGGATGGCTGGGGCATTACTGATAATGTACTTGGAGAGCTGCCAGCTGTTGCACTGATGGAAACAGCTGGGGCTGTCTGGACTTTACATTTTGATGGATCTTCTACCACTTCTAAAAGAGGGGCTGGGATAGTCCTAACTAAAAATACCAGAGAAACAGTGGGCATGTCATTCAAGCTTTATTTTCCATACACTAACAATATGACTGAATATGAAGCATATATTACGGGCCTAGCAGTGGCTCGTGAAATGGGTATCAAACATCTTCGGGTAATTGGAGATTCAAATCTGGTTGTTTGTCAAGCTAAAGGGGATTTTGCCCTGAAGGAACCATCGTTAGCCCCATATAAAGCTATGGCTCAAAGGTTGGAGGGCTCTTTTGAGGAATTCAATATTGAACACTCCCTAAGGTTCGACAATCGCTTTGTCGATGCTCTAGCTACATTGGGATCAAAAATCAGATTTGAAGGTGCAACTACAGACGTCTCTATCATAAAAAGGCCTACTCCAGTTGTGCAAACCTTGAAAGAAGAATTCTGCGATCAACCGCTGGGTCAGACAGATTGGCGGTCTCCTATCAAAGAAGCACTATTATCACCGAATGAGAAGGATCACTTGAAGGCACTTAAAGATTATACCCTAATGGCAGGGGAGCTGTACAGAAAACTTCCTGGAGGAGTTCTAGCTAGATGCTTGAGCCCTAGTGAGTCCATTAAGCGATTAAAAGAAGTTCATGAAAAATCTTGTGGCCCTAGCGGTTCTGTCAGTCTCTACAAACGCCTCCAGCGGTTGGGCTATTACTGGCCAGAAATGGGCAAGCAAGCTGCTACTGTCTAAGAACAATGCATTAATTGCCAAAATGCTTTTGATCGGGTGGAATCATATGCAGTCCTTACTGCCAGCGACTGGCGTATACCCTTCCTTGAGTACCTCATAGAAGGCATCTTACCCGGCAATCGCAAGGAAGCCTACCATCTGAAGAAATTGGCTGCCCATTATTTTGTGGAAGGAGGCATTCTTTTCAAGAAGGGATTCAATGGGGAGCCTTTGAGATGCCTAGGGGCCCCCGAAGCGCAATCGATTATGTAAGAGGTACATGCGGGGGAGTGTGGTGACCACCAAGGCAAAAGGCGACTTCTCCAACAGCTGCTCAATCTGGGGTATTTCTGGCCCACCATGAAACAAGATGCAGCTGAATGTGTGAAGACATGCCATACTTGCCAAGTCCATGGGAATCTCATACACACTCACCCCACCAACCTCCAAAATATGATGACTCCTTGACCATTCCACACTTGGGGGCTTGACCTAATAGGTCCAATCAATCCACCATCCAAGGGTCATATTTGGATACTAGTGGCTACCGAATACTTCACAAAGTGGGTTGAAGCCATCTCCCTAAAGAAAGATACAGGCCCAGCTGTTGCAAATTTCATCCGAGAGCATATAATCTGCAGATTTGGCATTCCTCACAAGATTGTTACTGATAATGGCACTCCTTTTGCCAACACAGATATCCGGAAATTACTTGACCATCGCCGCATCAAGCACCGCAAATCTACTCCTTATTACCCACAAGGCAATTGCCAAGCGGAAGCTACCAACCGCGTACTATTAAGAATTCTCAGCAAGATGGTACATGAATATGAGGGTGGCTGGACAAAACACCTACCAAAAACTCTATGGGCATACCGAAGTTCAAGCAAAACAGCCACCGGGCTATCACCATTCTCTCTTGTGTATGGTACCAAGGCCATATCTCCAGTTGAACTATTGGTTCCCACTCCAAGGGTTGTTCACGGGCAAGAAATAGACATAGATGCTGTCACTTGTGCAGAAATCAGAACTACAGACCTTGAAACCTTGGAAGAGACTCGAACTCTCACCTATGACCGCACCCAGCGGTATCAGTAGCAGATGGCCAATGCTTACAACAAGGCCACAAAATCCAAGGTTTTTGTCAAAGGTCAAATGGTTTTGAAGGCAGCGGATCATGCCAAGAGGAACCTCTCAGCGCCCTCTAAATTTGCTCCAAGTTGGGAGGGGCCCTATCTCATAAGGGAAGCCAATGACAGCGGTTATTATCATCTAGCTACAGCAGAAGGTGAAAACCTCACGGAACCTATCAATGGCAAATGGCTTAAGTTGTACTACGCTTAACTCAACTTTCAAGTATGTACCAAACAACTCTTTTTTGCATGATCTTAAACTACTACTATGTGAATAAGGATTAAGCATTGCCTTTTGCCTCAAATATGATCTTATACTTACAAGTACTCAAATATTACTTTCCATACATGAACATACGTATTCTGAATTGTGAATAAAGTTACAGCCCTAACAGCTGGGTATCTTGAACCAAAATAGTCATGAACACAATAAGTATTTTCAAAATTATGTTTATGATTCCTATGACTATATTTTAGCCTGAATATACTATTCTTTGATAAATGAAGTACTTTTCATAAATTAAATTCATATACTTGTGCATAAACAAAACACAGCTTGCATAGCTGGGGAAATATCAAACTACCACATAAAGTTCACATGGCTGGTGCACTTCTGCACAAAACACAGCCTACATACTTAAACAAATCCAAATCACACAATATGTTTCATTACATCATAATTCAAAAACAAACTGTCTGGAACACCAAACTACTAGTAATAATAAAGAAGCTAGTCAAATAAGCCATCGCCAAAGGTTCCCGCCGAGGAAGAAGCACCTTCAGCTGACAAGGACCGAATCATTACATCTCTTTAACTCAACAGAAATGAAAGCTCAGCTCTCTTGGCTGCGATTTCTTTCTCCAGATCAGCCATCTTTATTGTGAACTCATTATCTTTAACAATACAAGCTTTAGCTGCAGCCCGAATCTTGTCAAGGATGAATTGAACTCCAAACTTCATGAACAACAAGTCTTTAAGAGCATTTTTCCACTCAAGTGCTTTCTTCAAGTTTGAACTCTCAAGCTTTGTACGCTGCATACCTAGCAGCACTGCAACAAGCAATTGAAGTCCGAATCTCTTCAATGAAGCACTTAGCTTGCATCCATCCATGAAGTGCGGGTGCTTCCTTACAATTTGCTGCCAGCAGTGGCTGACCTTCTGCAGGAATTTCAGACCGTTGGAACATGACGGCGTTATTTGAAAGGGAATAGAAGTCAGTTGCCACTTTCTCATTCTCTTCATCTTCTGCAAATTTCTCCAAGAACTCTTCAATGCTCATTTCTTTGATAGCAACACCAGAAGACTTAGTCTGTGGCTCTGCAAAAAGAGGCATGATTATTTCCCCAGCAGTGACAGAAAAGTATTCATACAACCAAGCATTATCGAACAAGAGACTTGCTTTACTAAGTATAAATGGCTTAAAGTTATCGTACCTGAAGGTTCTTTACTATGATGCACATCATGAACAGTTGAAGAAACAACGTGTTCTTGACTGGACTCTCCAGCAGCAGCTTCTCCAGCAGTAATAGCAACATCAGGGTCCTTGCTAGCATGTTCTTTGCTGGATAATCCAGCAGTGACAGCAACAGCAACAACAAGACTCTCACCAGACATCTCTATACATGTCCTACCCACGAGATACAACCACGGCTTTGAAAATCTTGGAATTCCTTAGAATTTGACAGAATTCTTCATCGGCAACCTTTTGCTCTACCCAATCGTACCATCCAACAGTTGCGCCACAAGGACACAAAAATTGAAAAGGGGCTGGCAAAAGCTCTTTCCGCTGGAACCACAAGTCTATTATACCAAAAGCAGCTAGGACCCATGCTGTCTCATGACTGGGGGCTTCACCTTTCAAAATCCATTTCTTTGGCACCCTAGGTGGGTTGACCTCAAGAGCCCTAACCGCTGGGAATAGAGAAGTTGAACAATACCATGAGTCTTGTAGCGGTAACAAGGGCTCTCCTGGCCTAACCTCCGCACCAGCACCCCCAGCAACTGCCTCAGCCACGCCCCCAGTCGTAACCTCATTTCCTGGCACAGCTGCCCCAGCAGTATTGACATCACCAGAACCCAGCGATTCTTCTCCTTCAGCCATAACTCATAGAACCAGAAATATTATTTTCTCAGAAGCAAAATTGAAGTTGCAGAAGCCCACTATTTACAACTGCCACCAAAATTTCAAACTCGCACGTGTGACCAAATAGCAACTGCTCACACGTGACTCGGGGGGCTAAATGTTGAGGTACAAATTTTCAGGCCCTAATTTCTTTGGCCCACTCACAAAAATTCCCACACAAGCCCATGAATTATTTCAAGCCCACATAAATATTTCTCACATATTACTCAAATACTCTATGCTATTGGGTTCTCTCATACATATTATCCACAAAAATACCCATCATATTACTACCAATATTGGGCCACAAAATTATACTATCTCCACAACAAAAAAATTCAAAATCGTCTACCTTGTGGGAAAACCCAAAAATCCTTAAAAGCCCGTTGCTACACGGCACTTATCTAAAGCCCGTTGTTATACGGCACCTATCTAAAGCCCGTTGCTACACGGCACCTATCTAAAGCCCGTTGCTACACGGCACTTATCTAAAGTCCGTTGCTACACGGCATCTTAAAAGCCCGTTGCTACACGGCACCTATCTAAAGCCCGTTGCTACACGGCACCTTCTAAAGCCCGTTGCTACACGGCACCTTCTAAAGCCCGTTGCTACACGGCACCTTCTAAAGTCCGTTGCTACACGGCACCTTCTAAAGTCCGTTGCTACACGGCAATATTTTTACAAAATCTCAAACTATTTACTTAAAGCCCAAATAATAATGTGACACTATTTACTTAAAGCCCAAATAATAATTTGGCACTATTTTCTAAAGCCCAAATAATGATTTGGCAATATTCACTTAAGCCCAAATAATAATTTGGCATTATTTTCTAAAAGCCCAAATAAATAATTTGGTATTATTTTCTTAAGCCCAAATAATAATTTGGCATTATTTTCTAAAGCCCAAATAATAATTTGGCACTATTTACTTAAAGCCCAAATAATAATTTGGCAACTATTTACTTAAGCCCAAATAATAGTTTGTCAACTATTTTCTAAAGCCCAAATAATAATTTGACAACTATTTACTTAAGCCCAAATAATAATTTGGCACTATTCACCAAAGCCCAAAATAATAATTTAGCACTAAGCCCAAATACTAATTGGCATCTATCTTATTAAGCCCAAAAACTATTTTGGCATTAGCCTTACAAAGCCCAAATATTAATTTGGCATTATCTTACTAAGCCCAAGTATTAATTTGGCATCCATTTTACTAAGCCCAAAAACCATTTTGGCATTAGCTTTACAAAGCCCAAGTATTAATTTGGCATTATTTTACTAAGCCCAAAAGCTATTTTGGCAAAACCCAAATGCTATCACTCATAAAGAAATATAATCACTCATCTCTCAAAGAAATACTTCTCTTACAAAATTTATGAAAGCCCATGTATATCACCCATGGCAAAAGTCTTCATCTTGTAGGATTAACTAAGCCCAAAGGAGCTTAAATACATGCACCAGCCAAGGCAAGCCCATCACGTGTGCACAGCCCAGCAGATGGTGTTAACGTGAGCAGTTCAGCCAAGACACAGCCCAACTTTGACAGCTGGAACCCACCATCACCAGCTCCTGACCTGTCCAATCTGACTAAAAGAAAGAGAGACACGTGTCTGTCTAGGGAAGAAACTTCCTCTATGAGCTGAAATTACATCACCCAAAACATGACAAAAAGCTGGCCTTGATGTGACTGACAGCTGGAGCTCTGCAGCCAGCTTTCCTGGCTATTTATTCTTTCTTCTTCAACGTAACTAAGCAAGGGTCATTAGGCAGCCATGAACCAGACCCTTGGAGCTCACAAAGCAAGCTGAAACCGGTCCCTTTTCATACCAAAAATGCATATTTTCTGGTTCATGGACCAAGCACATGAACCCCAAATGAGGAAACTTAGGGAAATGTGGTTTGGAGGGCATCAAGGGGATTCCAGCAGAAATTTTCAGCAAGGGCTCCACAGTTGACACCTGGCTTGGAGTGATACAACTTGCCCTATGGAACTCTGAGTCTAGCAGCAGCATAACCAACGGTCATTAGCCTAATTTATATGCTAAATCCCATCAGCCAATCAACATTCAATGCTGAAGCAGAAACCCAGCTGATCTTACCTAAACAACAACAACCTTCTTACCACCATCAGCAAGAATCCTGGAAATGATCCACCAACTAGATTTTCTGAAAAGTTAGAAAGATTTGGCAAGGATTATTTGCTAATTACCCCCTGAGAATCCAGCTATAAAAGAGACTCTCCATTAAAGCTTCAAGGGGGAACAAGGAGGAAGACACTAAGACACTTACCAAGAAAGCTCCCTCTCTACCCTTCTGTCTAAACCTTTCTTACGTGCCAAAGAAATCACTGAGAACTAAGTTTCAAGTCTAGAAACTAAGTTCCCCCAGCTCTTAGCCTAAAAACACTCCATATATCTCTGTTCTTAAACATTTCTCTGCCCCAGCAGAAGATCACAGCAACCCCAGTGAACACTATTCTACACTATACATGTCTCCCACTACTCACCATTTATACTATATCTATGGGAATGCATTGGCACCATAATGACCTTGCTGCGCTAGCTGGAATCTCTCCCTCTCCCTTCATCTCACACTAAGTTTTCCTCATTGTTTGTTGTAATGGATCCTACATACTTACTTACTCCTTTACCATTGATGGCTATGATGTAACTATTACTATAGCATTTTTCCCTCACATTAATGTTGTTATATTGGAGGACTCATCACCCGAATCAACGGATGATGAACTTGAAACATAGAGACTTTTCTTGATATTTCCATCTTACTCTGTATTGTTTTACTGCTAAGTTGATTTCTACAGAAACGCACCGCTGCTGGGCTATTTTCTGCAGAAGTGCTCTGTTGCTGGGTTGCTTTTCTGCAGAAATATTCTACTGCTGGGCTGCTTTTTCTGCAGAAACATTTTCACTGCTGGGTTATTTGCTGCAGAAGCATTCCGTTCCTGGGCTATTTTCTGCAGAAGTGCTCTATCGCTAGGCTGCTTTTTTTGCAGGAATATTCTACTGCTGGGCTAATTTTTCTGCAGGAATATCCTACTGCTGGGCTAATTTTTCTGCAGGAACATTCTACCGCTGGGCCCTTTTCTGCAGACCTATTTTACTGCCAGGTTATGATTTGCAGTATGTTTTTTAATCATCCTAATGTGTTCGCTGTGGGGATCGTTTACAGGCCATTCTTGTCAATTCCAAACTAGGTCCAAGGCATAAAAGCACGTTGAATTCTTTGGATCTTCACCGATAGCCTTTGGGCCGTGTATTAAGCCCATCGTTGAGTTTCGGTTAGGCCCCGAACCATCTCAAATCTCATTTGTCGGGGGGGAATCTTTTTTGCCCTCGACAATGAGTTTATTTTATTTTATTTAAAAAAATTAAGATTAAAATTGTTTGAAATTTTGCACATAAGCTCACATATAAAAGTAGTTAAGTAAAACAAATACACTTATCCCTACTTTCATTATTGTAATTTTTTTGTTTTTTTGAAAAAAAAAAAATAGACACTTTAGGTGCAAAAATCAACACGCACTACTATCAAATCAATAGGGGAGTTTATTAGATACGATTGTTGTTGAAGTCAAACTAAACTATCAAGATTCTAGCTTATAGTTATAGCAATAGGGAGGGAAGGTGCAAAGGGTGAAATTGCATCCCTTGTCCCCTGGGCTACGAAAAATACTCTAGCCTTTTACTATAAATAAAGGCTACAAGAATATAATCGTCCCCTCTCCCAAAAGAGATCTTGTCTGAATCAATACAAAAGTGTCATTTTGCCATGCCCTTCATTTTAAAAAGGGTCAATTAAAGTTAAAAGATAGTGAATTTGAATATGTCTTTAGTTTAGTAAACTTTTAAGATATATTGCCATGTTTCATGAATTTCAAAGTAAATTTTATATACTTAATGAGTAATTTTCCTATGCACATAATAGCTTATTATTATTCCTTTAAAAAAAATATTAAGTTTTTTTTTTTTTTTGAGGAAAAACTATTAAGTTAATATAATCAAATTACTTGTCTAAAATTCCTATACCTACTTTAAATATTGATATTAATTTGTTTTGTGCCCAAGGTTAGTGAATTTTAACTACTAAAGGATTATTGAGATCATGGGAAATCCTATCAGAGTAAGATTAAAGAATAATGAAGTCTAATTGGAACCATAATGAATTAATTGGTATCAACTTGGAAAATACATTATGTTTTCTATGACAATTAATTTGCCCTTTATAAGTAATTTATATTAATCAATTAATTTTTGCCACATCAATTGCGTGTTCAGCATTTTTGCTTAAAAACTTTAAATCAACTCTCAAGTTAAAGAATAATATTATATCCAAAACATTTTCATAACAATTTTAATTTTAAAAAATCCGGTTTATTTAATTTTGCGTCATGAATTCATTGTCTACATTTTAAATTAGAAAACAAGCGAGAAACTAAAAAAAAAAAAAAAAAAAAAAAAAACCTTATATAAATAGTAATACTACATCCACAACTAGTGGCAAAACTAGAACTTTTTCTCAAGAGAGGCTAATGAGTGAAAAACTTAAAATATGCTTTTCATTTTTAATAAAAACTGCAAGGGGAATAGGCATTGTTCATAAAAAAAAAATAATAATAAATAAAAAGGGGGAATAGATTTAAAAAAAAAAAAAAAAAAACCATGAGAGGCCCCCCTCTACCTCGCTTCCTTTGTCAATGTCCACAACATTTTTACAGTAATTTCACAATAAATTATAAGTGACAAATTGTTACAAACTATGATTAGAGGATAAAAATAATAATTTCAATGGTAAGCTCAAATTAAAACTAATAACAATTTGTTATTTAAAATTCATTATAAAATTGTTATGGAAATGCTGTGATTTTACCATTACTCTTATATAAATGGTCATAGATGAAATAGTCACATATAAGGCAATTATGGATAAGTAAGAATCGGACCTATTCATTTCCGTGCATTGTCCCACTAAACATTCCCACTTTAATCAACACTTTATTCAACTTTTCTAGCCCTCTGTCTTTTGATTTTGACTTTCGTTCCTTTATTGTTGTTATTATATTTTCTTTTCTATGTGCTATGGCCTGTACATTAATTCCTTTCGCGGCTTTAAGATGCTAGCCATAAAGTTTAATCGAATACTTAACTCTCTTGCATATTTACACTCAAAAATGGATATAGTTCCTTCATGCAGTTGATAATACTTTGATAATTACGTACGTATTCACCTTTCATTATAGTTACCAGGAAGGCTTGTAGTCGTAGGAACAACTTTTCATCGTTAAAGACATTAGCATATTAAAAGTAATACAAAATTAATTGATAAAATTAAGCAATATAAGTAATGGGACTTATTCAAACTAGATACGGGTCATTCCTTTATCATTATATATTGATAAATTTTTAAGGTGCAATCTCATATACATTAATTAATTTGATTTTTCAAAAAAGTTTGAAGTGTAAGCTGTGATTATTAACTTGAACACTTCATGTCCCTATTATTTCCAATAGCTTCAGTACTGGAAAATCAGCATCTTATTATTTTATTTTTTTCTTTCTTTAACTTTTTATATTTACTACTCTTACACTTCAAGCCTTCAGAAAATTGGTCCATTTTTTCATCTATATGTAATTAAATGATAAATTATGAGAGTACTATACGTTTAGTTTGAAAGTTCTATTCTGTTACATGTATTGTTTAATCTTGCATAAGCTTTTTTTTCCCTTGATGAAGTTCTTAATGATCATGTTTGCAAGAAATTGGCAAGCTTAAGAAATCCCGGTGTTTTTAGAAAAGGATAAGTTAAAATATATACAAATTGCAAGATGTATATCCAAACCCAGCTGGCCAAAAACGTGTTTAAAATTTCAAACCTAATAACATGGCAAAACTTATAGAATAATACATTCATACTCACTGGTTAATTATGTGAGGTCATGGGGTTTTGACCTACTCTTCACATGGAAACTTTTTTTTTAGTTAACATGTGGAGACGTAATTAGATGTGATCACAAACCGTGTAGAACATATTAACTAGATCTTTAGCCAAAAAGTCTAAGAAAGGTCAACAAAGAAAAAAAGGACCATGTAGAACTTACAAGTTACAAGCCTGAATTACATGGATACATGTACACTATATGAACCACAATAAGCCCTCGTATGAATGTAAATTTTCTTTTGAAAAAAGTTGAGTAGAATACAGTGAGATCAATAGTGATGCATTAATAGACAATAAGCATGTTACAAAGAAAGCAAAAAATGTTATATAGACAAAAAGAAACCCTATGAGAAGATAATCAGTATGTGGGGGATAGGCAATTTTTAAAAAAACGAGTCATTGACACATTGATAACTTGACAAGTGGGGATAATCAAGCTTGTTTAGCTTTTCCACATTGAAAAACTTAAAAGAGATTATCATGGAACTGTCGGTACCATTACTATTAGTTAAAAAAAAAATTATATTATAACGGAATTGTGTGGTCCATATATAACATTTAACGTTAAGCAGTCTAACATTCACACACACTTACCAAAGAAACACACTGATCACTAGGCCCACCCCTGCAAAAACATTGGGAAAAAGCCTAATTGACTTGCAAATTCTTGGACATCATGAAGCCCCAAAAGTTAGACAGAATAGAAGACCAGGATTGTCGAAGTGTATCAATTGCTCACATCAAACATTATTGTTGCATTCATATTATACATTGATTATCACCGTCTGATTTATTAGTAGCTTCATCTAAGATAGTTGATTAGCCCTGGTTCTCTAAGGATCCACGTTTGATCAAATTCAATTATGGGACATAATATAGATTGTATTAATAGTTTTCAGTTTACTACTTAATTATTCCGTGCAACATGTTATTTGTCAACTCCTTTATTAAAGCATTCTTTATCATCACTTTTTTTTATGTAGTATATTAATTATTGTTATTATTGTTACTCCACTTCATTGTCTTTGGGATACAAACCTAAACAAATTAACCTATTGAAATTTGACGTGTGATAAAGACCATTGATTTATTTAGTAATTTTACATGAAAATTAATTAACTTGGTTTATGATCTTTGGCAAGCTAAGCAAAGCTTGCTTACAAGTTTTTTTTTTTTTTTTTTTTTTATTTATTTATGGTGATATATAGAATAAAAGTACAAATCTTGAAACAGAAGAAACCAAAAGAAAATTAATAAAATCAAGAAAGCAGATAGTATTTGATTAGCAAAATCATAAAAAATAAAATAAAATAAAAGAATAGAGAATTAGTTTTCAATATCACGAGAATACATAATTAACTCTACTAGACAGGGCACGTAGCAATGATGTCCAACAAGGGGGAAAAGGAATATCGATCTTAGGACAACATAGAATTTTTTTTCACCTGTTTGGGTAATTCATGATTTGAGAGAGGGAATCGAAGACAAATTTGACATTAGCATGAAGGCTTATGAAGGACAGGTTTATTCAAGTCTGTGTGCTTTTTCATCACTTTCTACCCTTGCTAGCTTTTCCACGTGATTTTCTCCTAAAACAAAAATTAAAAAAAGAAGGATCTATGAAAAGTACCACAACAGAAATTTTGAAAGGGTGAAAAAAAAAATCATGAAAGCAGAGACATCCAATCATCATCATCATCTTCGTTGACACCAAGAAATTGACAACTTCTTCAAGCAACGGTTGAGTGAAGAAAGGAAATGCCGCCTATATTTAGACACATTCCATAGGGTACATACTTTAATTTTTCATACATGTTTTTTAAATGAAAGAGGCTATTTGGGTGGAGGGTGTTTATATTAAATTTTGGAGAGATGAAATGATGTGTTTTCTCTTTACATCATTAGGTCTTCCCGAAATTGGCCATATTATCATTAAGCATCTATCCTTAATCATGTCTCTTTTTTTTCTTTCTTTGGTTAGATTTTATATATAAATCTTTACCAAATTTGTACATCTATTATGATACACACAAGCTCACGCCATCAAAATCATGTTATATATATACCTAGCTATAGTAAATATATATAAAAAAAAAACTTCTCATTTTTTTTACATGCATTAATTTCACTATATGTTCATTTATGCTAGACTAATAATTATTATCCTTTCATGTGTAATTAACATGCTGCTCATATGAAGTTGATTGGGAATAAAAAGCATGCAATTTATAGTACTTGATTTCACATTTACCATAAAATCATCTAACATGGAGTGCTATATGTACTAATGCATGGGACAATAGTGGTTCTTTATTATTAGCTTGATATTTGGTAAGCATGGCAGTCCAAATTAAGAACCCAGCTGGTACTCACGTATACTCATACAAAGGATTAATGTCTTAATTAATCACAGTTTCAAAAAAAAAAAATGTCTTAATTAATCACTCATACAAACCTAGCTATATTTATTTGCAATGCTTAACTACGTAAAGACAAACCCTTTATAAATAGGGAAAGATGTAAATTTTAGAGGAATGATTATGCTTTCACCCATCAAATGGTTAAGGATGTTGCTTTCTTCCAGGGTCACTATTTTTCTGTATATTAATCAACTTTAATAAGATTTTCTTATTGTTTAAAGAAAGTAATAATCGAGTTGAGAGAAATGGTTGAAGACAAAGCTTGGAAGCTACCAAAGCACTCGAGATCAGTGGTCCTCTTATGAGTAAACCCCACGTTAAATTTCCAGCACATTTTTCTCTCTCTTAGTTCACTCACTCTCTCTAAAATCTGCATCATACACGTATGATATAGTCAATTAAGAGAAATAGTTCTACTTTTAATTATGAAAATGGAGAAGCAAATATAAGGAAGCTATAGCACACAAATTCAATGGTGAGGTCTGCTATTGAGAAGGTCAAGGAACAGTAGGATGGGCCATCACTGCTGCAGCAAACAGAAAGTCAAGAGAGGATTATGGTCTCCTGAAGAAGATGAAAAGCTCGTCAATTACATAACCACCCATGGCCATGGTTCATGGAGTTCTGTTCCAAAACTTGCAGGTACCAATGTTCTTTCCATCTTTCTTTTCTTTTTTGCTTAGCTACAACAATGGAAAAGGGGAGAGGAGATTTAAATCTTGGTTTTCCTTATGAAGGAGAGAAGATAATGCCACTTGAGTTACAAGACTCTTGGTGGTACACATGTTCTTTCTAGTTTATCAAACTCTTCTTGTTCTTCTCAATCTTTTTCAAATGGGTTTAACTTTTCCTGAGTTATCTTGAACTATGTAGGCTTGCAGAGGTGTGGAAAGAGTTGCAGATTAAGATGGATAAACTATTTGAGACCAGATCTCAAAAGGGGTTCGTTTTCCTCACAAGAAGAGAGAATCATCATTGATGTTCATAGGATTCTTGGCAACAGATGGGCTCAGATAGCCAAGCATTTGCCTGGTAGAACAGACAATGAGGTCAAGAACTTTTGGAACTCTTGCATTAAGAAGAAGCTCCTTGCACAAGGTTTAGATCCCAACACTCACAATCTCCTTCCTTCTCACAAAACTAATAATATTCACGACAATGGCTGCAATTTCTCTCATACTAATCCCAAACCCACTTCACTTTTCTCTGTAAATTCCCAAATGACAGATGCTTCTGTGAACATGAACACACCATTTTCCACATTACTTTCTTTTCCTCCTACCGATAACAACTTTTCCAGCCCAACCATACCAATCTATGAACTCCTAAACCCTAATGCTGTATGGACAAACCAAGAACAAAATCCAAGTTCTTTAATGGGAAGCGCTTCATCAGTATCTTCTTCTCTCTTAAACCCATCTGGTTTTGATAGTGTACAAGAGAACTGCATGTGGAGTGGTAGCTTTCAACCAATGGAGATCACAAAGCAAGATGAAATGTTGCAGCCAGAGCAACAAGTACTGAAGCCACAGCTAGAGATGAAGGCCAGTGAAGTGGAAATGAAGAAGGCTGATAAATTGAGTGATGAGCAGAACAATATGGATGCTTCATTTGTGAACTCAAACTTTGATTTTGATTTTATGGAGTCCACACTAATGCCATGCGGTATGTTTTACAATGCTAGTCCAATGGATCAATTTGCATGGGATTGTTAGCTTAGCTCCCTCTTCATCACTATATATGGAGCTTATCTAACTTTGATTTTGATTTTGTTGTGTCTAGAGTCTAGACTCTAGACTCTACAGTACTAATTAATTTCTTGTGAGTATGGTATGTATTATAATGTGACCCCCGTGGATCAATTAATTTGCATGGGATTGTAAGCTTTCTTTCCCTCTCCTTCTTGTCTAATATGTATCTTATTATTAGGTCATTTTTGTTTTTGTTTTTGTTTTTTTTTTTTTTTTTTTTTTTGTGTCTATAGTTTATTATTATTATTTATATATTTTTTCCCAGTCAGAGAGCCGCACAAGAATTTTCAACTTTCAAAAGATTACACTTATTGAAGGTTAATTTGCTCCCTTCTCCCCGGCCGGGACATTATAGCTAGAAATTTTAAATAGAACAAAACATTATAAAACAAAAAGGAACACAGTTGACATACACTATCTTTTCTATTTTCTCCGTTAATTTTTTTGTTTTCTTTTTAGTTTCAACAATAAAAAAAATGAATTGGAAGCCTAATTCTTCTCATAAATAACAGCTAGCATGTAATACCTTTGAATTACAACTTTTTTTATAATAAAAAAATCTAGATATGCACCCTTCAAATGAAGATCAATATATCAAGAGATGTCAATATCTCTTATTTATTTATTTATCTTTATTACGGTTAGGACTTAAGACTTAAGAGTAAAGCTCACATGAATATTAGATTTTTCAAAGTTTTGAAGCCATAACAATTATTCATTTTCACTACTAATATCTCATTTAGAGTTGAACATTTATCAAGAGCTAGCCTTGTGGTTTAATTAGTGCCATAACTTGTTTTTATTTTTTATTTTTTATTAGAAGTAATTATCAAATTATTTAAAAATAAGTAAAAAAGAGTTTATCATTAAACAGAATCAACAGATCACTTAACCGCAACTACACTATTTATATGGTTTAATATACTCTCCTATGTACGGAATCAAGAACTCAAAACCTTATATTTGACAGGAATGACCAATATTTCTTGCTAATGCGCCAACAGCTCTGTTACTTTGTCAAGGATTAAGCCAATAAGCAAACTGCCTTAATATAAAATTCAAGTTACTCCTGCAGGGACTATTTGTGTATTATTTAATAGATCCATGTGTGTGATGTGTGATCGATAAACACTATCAGGATTCACGATTCTAGACTCACCTTTACCCTTCTTTGTTCTTTCTTATTTCTTTCTTTTGCGCCAGGGGAGAGTAGCCCTTCACCTCAAGTGTCAAACCTATTCAAGAATGATCCAATAGTACTTCACTTTAATTGTTTCTTATAGAAAGATATAAATAATTAATGATACCGTTGAACTAGCACAGCTTCATTAATTTCGTCTGAGTTAGATTAGAATAGATTTTTTTTTAATTAACAGTTAAAATCAGGAGATTTGAACTTGGATGTTTCTATTAATACTCCTAAAAGTAGCAATAAATTGAATTACAAGATTTTTGGTAGTGATATATAGTTATCTCACCACCGCATACCCTTGCGATGGTCATTTCACAAATATAAATGCTTGTGGAATATAGGGGGCAAGAGTCGGGGTTCAAGTCTCCAAGAGAGAGTTTCACGCACATATACACTTAGATTTTATTAGAGTGGAATTTCTATATTATATTTTTTTTTTTAAAAAGATATATATTTATCCCATCCAAAGGGAAACCGGAAACTCATTGTTATTCATCATTTATACAAGTGTTTTAGTGCCTGTTTGAAAACAACTTATCTAATTTTTTGCTAAAAATACTATACACAAAGGTAAAACTAAAACCTAAGAGCACTAATATTAGACAGTGTAAACACTCCCCAGTTGCTATTTTACAACCTAAAACAACAAATTTCCACTTCATTCGGGTTTGTATATCTAAAAAATTTTGAAACCTATGAATAGTAAGGTTGCATATACTATTCATAGGTTGTAAAGAAAAAAATAATATTTAATTTTGTGGTTGTGTGTGAAGATAAAAAGATAATGGGAGGAAAGAGAGAGATAAGAATATTTTTTATTATTATATTAGATATTTTATATTATTTTATTGAGTTGTATATAAAAATAAAAACTGGGATGTAGGGTGAGTTATAAAATGAGTTAATAAAATAGATAAAGTAGTGTTTAAGGATGTAAAATAAGTTTTTTTTTTTTTTTTTTTTTTGCATCCTAGATGCTAGTGCTCTAAATAGAATAAGTAGGGGGCTCAAATGGGACCCACAAATAATAAGAAAAAATATAAAAAAAAGTAATGAACTAACTTATAATCAAAATCCAAACGGACACTTAAGTACTTAGTAGCATACTAGAAATTTACTATAATTATCGGTTACATGTCCACAGTAATTCTCTCTGACTCTCTCCTACATAATAATAATATTTAAAGTAAACTAAATGTGTTTATTCAACATGAATGAATGTCACTTGAAAGTTAGGAAGATCAATATAAATTCGTAAGGAATATTAAACGTATGTATCGTGCCCTAAAATGTACTTCTTTTTTATGTGACTAAAATGTAGTGCTGGTTTCATAGAATTCTACGTTTTCTGAGGTATAGACACGTTTTTGTATACATTTGTAAAAGCTATTAATGTTCCAAACTATAATTTATGGGTTGTGCCTAATCCTATAATAAGAAAACATTGGAAGGAAATGTCATATGAGACTCGACCTTTTTAGTTAAAATTTACACTGATTATATATTGTAAGGACACAAATTACAGATGGGGCCTATAGGAGAGATGGACTCTGGCCCAGTAAGCAACAAGTACCCTCACAATGAATATGTAAGAGAGTGGGTTGGACTAACAAGGTTAAGAATAGGCTTGCTTCTGGCCTAAATATAGTTGTGACCAGTATGATGAAGACGAAGTGCTGAGGAAGTGCTGGGCCCTGCCCGCTTCTGTCCGAGGAGTGGGTTTTTGCTGCTTCTTGAAGATTTCTCTTGCTTCTTTACTCTCTTCCTGTTCTCTTCTTCCCCCTTTTTCTTTTAGAATGTTCAATGTCCCCTCCTTTCCTTGCTTCAGGCTCTATTTATATGTCAGTCCATTTCACGTGCCAGTAGGTGGTTTCCTTCTGATCCTTGTCCCATCAGCCTCCACTAAGGCCTTCGTATAGTATCTGTATAGGACCAGGGTCACTGTTCAGACGTCTATTCGTCATTAATGCGGCCATGATGTTAGCTGCAGGGTCATAAATGCGGTTGCAGTAGCCTTCTATAAAATATCTCTTTGTTGCCACCTGCCCCTTATGGTCTATAAACGTCAGGGGAGTCCTTGGCAATACTAGGGCTGGTGCTGGAACATTCATCTGGGTCGTTCCTTTGATGATCCAAGCAGTAAGTTCTCCTCGGACAAGTCCTTTTTCTCCTTCACGTAGTTTATATGACAGAGGGGGGTTAGGCCAGGCACTTCCCTCATGACGGGGTGTCCTCGGATGGATGGATCTTCTCGGACAGGCCCACGACCCATTATCTGGTATTAGGCCTTTTACCCCTATAATAGCCCCTCAAAATTCCGGCTTTCCCTCTTATCCAAGGAGAGAGGTGGGATTTTGATTTCTCTAGGGGTAAAACCCATTTAAACTTTCTGTTTATCCACGTGGAGGCGTTCCCATGCGATTTTCTCCACTTCTGACGACGCTTCGGAAATTGTGGCGCGTCATTTATTGTTCTGGGTGGCGCCCTGTCCCCTTCATCAACGGTGAGATGCAGATCGTGTGGTCAGGGTTTCTTCGTGAAATTTTGAGCGAGATACAGCCCACTCACTTTCTCCTGTTGTATAAAAAGGCTGTGAGGAGGCAGCTTTCTTTACTTTGCATTTGTTCAAGTATTCCCGTATTCTAAGGCGATCTTGTTAACATACGTTCCTTCCTTATAGACAGTCCGAGGACCTTTCCTTCAAAGATTCTTAGGTGTTTAAGAGATATTCAAACCAGAAATATCAACCATCCTCGTAAGTATTTAGTCCGCTCGTTTTTACCTCCTCGGCCGGGCATCTCGGCCTTCTGTTCGTTTCCTTCTTTGCCTTAAGAAACCCCTCCAGCATTCTTTTATACAGTCAGATGGGTAGATTTAAGAGTCTTGTTGATTCGCCTATAGCCATAGAGCTTTTCAAGGCGAAATACCGTATCCCTGAGGGAGTAAATCTCCGATATTGTCCACTAGAAAACATTCTGACCGATAGGCGGACCGGCGAGGTGGTCATCCCCATGATCGCCTTTCTGGAGGGAGGGATGACCATTCCCATGGGTAGCGTGACTAGGGATTACCTTAGGAACCATAGGCTGTGCCCACATCAGTGCACAGCCAATATGTTTAGGGTCCTAGGTAGTGTTAACGCCCTCAACCAAATGATGGGCCTGCAACTTACCTGGCATGACGTCGTACATATGTACGAGTGCCACTCCTTGGTCGACGGGGGGTACTACCTGAAGTCTAGGTCCTCGGTAGTAAGAATGCTGTCGTGTCTTCCCAAGTCCAACAAGGGCATGAAGGACAACTTCGTCATCGTCTCTGGGGCGTGGCACGACGGCCAGCATTGTCCGACCAAGGAGGGGGAGCCAGGTGGGGTGCTCTAGGAATAGGGTGAAACACTATAGGATTCAATTTGTGTTTTTCAACTTTATTCTGCAATTAACTGGATTGATCTCCGAGAAGAGATAACTAATCCTGTATTTCTCAATTGTGTTTACAGACAGAAAGCTTGTTGGTCCGAGGCTGAGTTTGGTGAACGTACCCACACTAAACACGTTGCTGCGATCTGAGATATTCGTGCATTCAGACGGTCAACTACGTGCCGTTCATCTGATCCTGGACTTTACCCCCTTGTCAACGAGTTTCCAAGAGATCGGGAACGCGATCCGACAGGAGGACAAGAGGATAAAAAGAATCGACGTGTCTAGGCTCGGCTTCTTGGCCAAGAAAGACCTTCCTCCGGTAGAGTGGTCGCCTCAGCAAGCTCTTCCTCTGCCTTCAACTTAAAGGGAAGAATCTTCCTCATCTCGTCTGTCTTTGGAGGAGGAGATAGACCATTTCCATTTTGAGGAAGGGGAAGAAACGCAGACTCAACCCCGAGAAGCGGCGCAACCCGGGAGGCTTGAAGAAGAAGAAGAGGAAGAAGAAGAAGAATAAGAAATGTCGCTCATCCCGAGGCCAAGTTTAAGGGATCTCCTGGCAGGCAAAAATAAGGGTGCAACTTCCAAGGGTGCACCCAAGTCGATTACAACAGACAAGCTTCCTCCTCCTCCACATGCACCTGTGTCCGGGACCGGCCTTCTGCCCATTCCCGATCTAAAGAAGAAGAGGAAGCTAGTGGACCAGGACACCGAGGAAGGGGAAGTGCCCCCACCTCAACAAAAGGGGCCGAAGCACCAAAAGGATGGGAGGGATGGCCAAAGGGTTTCCCCTCCGGAGGACAGGGCTAGCACCCATGCCAGGGACAGCCACCAACAGGCCGTCTGGGCGCCGAGATTGGACCTGGACGGAGCTCCCATTCCCGTAGATGCTTCTATTAAGGAGTTCCAGAAGGGCCACTAGGCGTATATCGCCGAGGCGCTAGAACGCCCGCTTCTTTTGCCACGGGATATGGACGAGGTAAAGTCCTGGAGGCAGGCCGACCTGTTCATGTCTCTCAAACGGGACTTAGCCATGGTAGATACCCAAACTTAAGCTAAGTTTTCCAGAAGTTGTTGTTCATATGCTAATTTTATCTTCTTATTCTATTTGCAGGTAACCCAGCAGATCTTCGTAGCTGAGGACTGGGTCAGGGACTCCCGCAATAAGGCCAGGGACGAGATTCAGTCCTGGATTGCTGCCGAGAAGAGCTTGGGGGTTGCCATGCGCGAAAAACAAGAGCTGGCTAAGAAGCTAGCGACGAAGGAGAGGGACCGGCAGAGCGCAGAAGCTGGGCTGAAGAGCGCCGAGGACCAGGTGGAAGATCAGCGCAAGAAGCTGTATACAACCGAGCTGGAACTGGCGACTCAAAGACAGCTGGTTTTGGACCTCAAGGCCGAACTGGAAAGGGCCAAGGAAGCTGCTCGGGTAGCAGAGCGGTCAGCCGCGGCCGAGAAGGAAGTAGCATATCTCTGAGGTATTGAGGAAATGGAGGTGAGGTTAGTGGACGAACTTGCGGAGGTGTGCCAAGATTACTGCAAGTACACTTGGGAGGAGACCTAAACCAAGCTGGGGTCTCGGCCACCTCCGACTTGAGGCGTCCCGAGAAGTTTTGTTTACACCCCTATCTCCGGGATGCCTCAATTCCTTCCTCATCTTCGCCTTTTAAAACCATGGAACCATCCGCTTAGGATCCTGCAGTAAATGAGTCCGAGGGACAAGAGCAGGCGGATCCTGTAGCGGATGTCGGAGATAAGGACACCGTTACGACGGTTCCTTCTCGGGTCGTGGAAACTGGCGAAGCTGCACCTGCAGAGTCTGAGGCCGTTCCCGGGGAGGCCGGACCAGCCGAGAAGGACAGCTCCCCTCCTCCAGTAATTGAAGTTTAATTTTAATGTTATCTAGGAGACTGTTTTGTACCGAAATATTTTGTAATGAACTTTGTAACGGATTTTGATTAATGAAAGTGTTATCATTTCCCTTTACTCAGAGTTCGATTTTTTTTTTTTTTATTACTATTTGGATTGTATGGACCGTTGGATTGTCGGCATTGCATGGAGGGCACAAATGTGATTAAGTCGAACCTGAACAATAAAATCAATAAATGAACCGAGCCCTTTGAACTGCTAAGGCCAGTAATCGGTGCCAATTTGCGCCACTAAAGCCACTAAGGCCACCAAGGCCAAAAATTGAATCCGTTAACAAACGAAATCAGTAAATGAAAGGAGCTAATCAATGTTTAGAACACGGTATGAGTGTACTTCGTCGGATAGAATGTACAGTCCGAGGAGTTAGGCACGATTAACAACATGTTTGACACTTAGTATTAATTTACCCTAGGTGTGTGGCCCGAGGGGCCAGGCACAACTGAGGCTTTGTTCAATACTTAGGGGTGTTAATTTACCCTAGGTGTGTGGCCCGAGGGGCCAGGCACAACTGAGGTTCTGTTCAATACTTAGGGGTGTTAATTTACCCAAGGTAGGTGGTCCGAGGGACCAGGCCTGACCAAGGTTCTATTTAACACTTAGGGGTGTTAATTTACCCAAGGTAGGTGGTCCGAGGGACCAGGCCTGATCAAGGTTTTGTTTAACACTTAGGGGTGTTAATTTACCCAAGGTAAGTGGTCCGAGGGACCAGACCTGACCAAGGTTCTGTTTAACACTTAAGCAACAAGCAATATAGTAGAATTAAATGTGAAAATGGACATGTTCATTAATAGTAATACATTTTTAGGTTATTTACATTCCAAGGACGTGGTACAGCTCTTTCATCTAGATCTTCTAAGTAAAAGGCTCCTATTCCAGCCGTTGACAGGATCCGATAGGGGCCTTCCTAGTTAGGTCCCAGTTTCCCCCAGGCTGGGTTTTTCGCAGTGCCCACGATCCTTCGCAAGACCAAATCCCTTGGTGCAAGTGGTCTCAGCTTGACATTGGCATCATAACTCTGCTTGAGTTTTTGCTGATAGTAGGCTAGCCGAACCGCAGCATTTTCTCTGCACTCGGCGACTAAGTCTAGATTGTCCTTTAGCAGCTTGTCGTTGTCAGCCGAGGAGAAAGAGCTGGTTCTAAGAGTAGGGAATCCCGTTTCTATGGGGATGACAGCTTCGGCACTGTACGTCATTGCAAAAGGAGTTTCCCCTGTAGATCTCCGGGGGGTTGTCCTGTAAGTCCAGAGAACATGGTGCAATTCTTCCACCCATTTTCCTTTGGCGTCGTCCAACCTCTTCTTGAGACCGCCCACTATGACTTTGTTAACTGCTTCAGCTTGGCCATTCCCTTGCGGGTATGCGGGGGTGGAGTACCTGTTTGTAATGCCCAATTCGCAGCAGAACCTTCTAAATGCTTTACTGTCAAACTGCAGGCCATTATCTGAGATGAGTGTGTGTGGCACTCCGAACCGGATTACAATGTTCTTCCATACAAATTTCTAGACATCCACATCTCTGATGTTGGCCAGGGGCTCGGCTTCAACCCACTTAGTGAAGTAGTCTGTGCCGACGACTAGGTATCTTTTGTTCCCTGCCGCCTTAGGGAAGGGACCCACAATGTCTAAGCCCCATTGGGCGAAGGGCCACTGGCTGGACAGAGGATTCAGAACTCCCCCTGGCTGGTGTATATTCGGCGCAAACCTTTGGCATTGGTCACACTTCTTCACGAATTCCTGCGATTCCCTTTGTATGTTCGGCCACCAGTATCCCTGAGTTAGAACTCTGTGAGCTAGGGATCTGCCTCCTGTGTGGCTCCCACAAATCCCTTCGTGTAGTTCTTCAAGGAGCAACTCCGTTGCTTCTGGGTGTACGCACAGTAAGTAGGGTCCGGAGAAAGAGCGTTTGTATAGTTTGGTGTCCCCTGATAGCCAGAACCGAGAAGCTTTCCTCCGCACCTTGTCTGCTTCGGTCTTGTCCGGGGTAAAAGGCTGAATACCAGATAATGGGCCGTGGGCCTGTCCGAGGAGATCCATCCATCCGAGGACACCCCGTCATGAGGGAAGTACCTGGCCTAACCCCTCTCTGTCATATAAACTACGTGAAGGAGAAAAAGGACTTGTCCGAGGAGAACTTACTGCTCGGATCATCAAAGGAACGACCCAGATGAATGTTCTAGCACCGGCCCTGGTATTACCAAGGACTCCCCTGACGTTTATAGACCATAAGGGGCAGGTGGCAACAAAGAGATATTTTATAGAAGGCTACTGCAACTGCATTTATGACCTTACAGCTAACATCATGGCCGCATTAATGACGAATAGACGTCTGAACAGTGACCCTGGTCCTATACAGATACTATAGAAAGGCCTTAGTGGAGGCTGATGGGACAAGGATTAGAAGGGAACCACCTACTGGCACGTGAGAGGGACTGACATATAAATAGAGCCTGAAGTAAGGAAAGGGGGGGACATTGAACATTCTAAAAGAAAAAGGGGGAAGAAGAAAACAGGAAGAGAGTAAAGAAGCAAGAGAAATCTTCAAGAAGCAGCAAAAACCCACTCCTCGGACAGAAGCGGGTAGGGCCAACACTTCCTCAGCACTTCGTCTTCATCATACTGGTCACAACTATATTTAGGCCAGAAGCAAGCCTATTCTCAACCTTGTTAGTCCAACCCACTCTCTTACAAATTCATTGTGAGGGTACTTGTTGCTTACTGGGCCAGAGTCCATCTCTCCTATAAGCCCCATCTGTAATTTGTGTCCTTACATATATATATATATATATATATATATATATATACACACACACACATATACATATATATATATATATATATTGATTATTGACACTATATCATACCATTATCAAAGTGATGCTTGACCATGGGCTTGGCAAGGTCGACTATTAGTAATTTTCAACTAAGAACTCAAATGTAGTTATTAGAAGTAAAGCTTTAAAAATCATTTGAAAAGTAAGTCTTACTCCTGGTGTCTTAATCGAAGACATGTTATAGGGTTTGAATTCCTACTCCCCCAACGATCCCAAAAAAAAAGTTAGTCTTACTCAGTTTGTCTGCTTTGTCTGGGAAGTAAGCTTAATGGTAATACCCATCAATAATTGTTATGCATGTCTTGTAAATTGTATTTGATTATTTTTAAGTAGAAACACACAAGTTAAATTATAGTTACACTATGTGCATGTGCAAGTTAGATTTGTGAACTTGTGTGAAAAGTGGATGAGCTATCTAACAGTACATTTTAGTGAAAAAGCTCAAAGGTGATGAAAAATGAAAGCTTTAACATTATAATGTCAAGCGAAAAATAAAGCATTGCAAGAAACATAAAGAAAGCCAAGGATGTACGTGAAAAACCCTTGAGAAGGGATAGAAAACCACGAGTGAGTAAGGGGGGAATGTCCCTAATTCTTTTGAGCTCTCTATTATGTAAAAATAATGGCAATTTTCCTTGTACAATGATGGTTTTCTTCCTAAAAGTGAGGCCTTTTTCTCTATCTCACTTCCCTACCAATTTTCTACTCTTTTCTCTAATGTTTTCTCCTAATACTTGTTGTTGTTCTCCTTGCGGTTTTTTTTTTTAATGGTCTAGCAACATGATCCTTTTATAGTCCAAGAAATGTTGCCAAGTACAAAAGACAAGTGTCAAATTATGATTCCTCCATTTAAATCATAATACAGCTAATGTACTATGTAGTGGCTGGAGGAGAGAGAATGAGCACAGAATAGCGGCTTGGAGGGTGACCTTGCCACTACGTGGGGAGCAATTCTTGGACAAGAAAATGGACATCAGGGGCATTAAGAGTGATGCATGTGTCCTTAACAATGGTTCAGCACAAGTATAGCCAATAAAAAAGGGAGATTTCATAGCCTTTGACCACAAGGGGTTACTATCTCCCTTTTGTGAGTGTTGGGTATTCATGTTAGTTGCAGATCTCACTCTTCCTTAAGATGGTCACACCGTTGGCACGGACCAAAGACACTTTGCCTCAGCCAATGTTTCCTCTCCTTTGCTCACAACCGTTTCACGTGTAGGGCCCAGATCCAGCCATGTCAACACTCTCTCATGCCTAGATTGGTGTACTGTACACTATGTGTAACCTGAATTTAGCCCTATATTTTAATTATAATTAAATTTCATTCTATTATTGAATCCCCCATTAGAGTCAAATCAGTTTTTGTTTTTTTTTTTTTTAAATGGTAAAATATATAATTCCATATAAAACACAATCATATTAAATGTTTATTAATAACTATCATAATTATTGGATTTCATATTTAGGAAAAAAAATTTTGAGAAAAAAAGTATATTATGTTAAACATGTTCGTGCATTTTATGAGTTACCAACCAGTGAAAATATAAGTTTCTTTAAAACTTTTTCCCCTCTCTTCATATGTGTGTGTATTAGAAATACTTAGTATTCTCAAAAAAAAAAAAAATTAAGGCCACAATGTAAAAACATTTCTCGAGGTTTCAATTTTTCCTTATAACTCCCTGAATTTTTTATATTCTAGAAATTGACCATTGGGACTAACTCTTGTTAAAAAGACTTACCAATTGATTCATGTTATTCATCACGTGATGGTCATGTGATTTTCTTGTTTATAAAAGCTAAGAAATGTTAGTCCTAGTGGTAAATATGACGAATGTAGAAATCTTGGGCCTTGTTTGGTTGGAGTGATTACAAGGAGGATAGAAAATAGTAGAGAAAAGTGGGATGCAAATTATGTTTGTGGTTGTTTGGTTGAGGGTGGAAAAGTGGAGAGATTTTGGTGGGGTTTAGGAGTTCTCTCTAAACCCACCAAAACACAGTACATGTTGCTTGCCTTTGTTTTTGTTGTTTTGGTTGGTTGGTTGTTTCTCTTTTCTTTTTTAGCTACTTGGGCGTAAATGCTTGTATTTTGTGTGTGTGGGTTTTTTTTTTTTTTTTTTTAATGAAGTGTCCATTTATGTACAATTTTTTTTAATAAAAATATAGTGTGTAATATTTTTTTTATCTAATAGGACATGAGAATAAATTTATACAAATACTATTTCTACCCTCATGCTTTTCTCTTCAACTAAACAAAATAGTTTTTTCATCCATCTACTTTTTCATCCCTCAACCAAATACATATGAAAGAAAATTAAATCTTTTTCATTTTCTCATTTTTCCATCTCCTCAACCAAACGAACCCTTAAGGAGTTGTAAGGAAGAATTGAAATCTCACGTAATATTTTGGCAACTAGCCCAAACCTTAGGGGGGCAGTCTTGCATCTAAGCCTAAAATTAATAGAATTCCTTAAATTGAAGACTTTTTTAGGGAACTTAAATCGAAGACTTTAATTGATAAAATTAAAAACTAATACTTAATTTCAAATATGATATAAATTGTGGATATTTTTATAGTATATGTTAGTAAAGCCCAAATGGGCTTTACCAAACCCTAATTGTTCTGAGTTGTACTGCATTCTTATCCTCATGTTAGTTGTATAGCACACATAGAATTCCAAAAACAAAAAAGAAAATGATATATTTATCTTTCATTAATCTTCTAAAGTAAAGCTTACACAACATACATTTTATATAAATGTATGCAAATATAAATAATGTTATACTCGTTTGTTTTTATTTTTTATTTTTATAGAGTTTCAATTTGTAAAGTCTGATTTTGATTATTGTACTTTTGAGTGGACTTTTATTCAACTATTAAAGTTTTTTTAAGAGTGAGCTATTTGTTTGGTGACCTAGTCTATTATTTAAACTAATGTGTAATTCCGTGCAAATGCACAGATTCATTTAAAAATAATCACAATTATATAATATATATATATATATATATATGATTTGAAATTTAATTGGATCTAGACTCTTCAGTTTTTGCCCCCAATAATTCACTTGCCACAAAAATTAATAAATTAGATGAGATACATGACGCAAAATTGAACTCTAATTAAAATTCAATCTAAAATCTAATTGAATTTAGACCTTTTAATTTTTGCACCTAATAATTCACTTGACACAAAAATTTAAAAATTAGATGAGATACATGACGCAAAATTGAACTCTAATTAAAATTCAATCCAAAATCTAATTGAATTTAGACCTTTTAATTTTTGCACCTAATAATTCACTTGACACAAAAATTTAAAAATTAAATGACACGTGACACAAAATTAAACTCCAATTTAGAATTTAATTAAATTTTCTCTCCGCTTTAGCTATTAATATATATATATATATATGTGTGTGTACGGTCCTGGCCCAAGCCTTCATTGGGGCCGAGCATAACTCATCACAACGCAGCACACGAGGCCCAAACATCCCCTGATGAACTGGGCCGGGCCGGGCAGTATTGAGCTCACAATCAGGTTTTGTATTACTGATGGAAGCTCCGTTGCACACGATATTCCTTCATTGTCACTTGGCCGGCAAGTGGCCCGACCATGGGCAGTAGTTTATGTTATCCTAAGTGTTTGAACACGGCGAAGTATAGTGTTCGGATCGGTCGGCAAAACGCCCGGTAGACGTTGCCGTGCATAACACAGCCACGAAGAACAAGTTCCCAAGCCACTTTGCTGCTCAACTACCAACTTCCCACTTAGCAAAGATAACATTGGACCCCCTCTTCCACCATTAATAGGAATAATCATAACACCTCCACCCAGTGAAAGCTATAAATAACAGAGAGCGGTGAAGAAGTGGGGGGTTGGAAAGGGGAGAGGGGAAAGGGGAGAAAGAAGAAAGAGGTACAGAAAGGAGAACCGAGTGATCGGGAAGCAAGTGGGCTGAGATGGGCCTCCATGTACTGAGCTCCCCGTTGTAGGAAAAGCAAAACCCACGTCACAAATAAATTGAGCCCAAACAAGAGAGAGTCAGGCCCAACCACCTCCTTCTTGGTACGCACAATTGGCGCCGTCTGTGGGAATCTCCTACTGTGCGGTAGCTCAGCCCCGGTCCACGCCAGGATTGATGTCTGAGAGACGTTCGGGAAGTCATGCCGAGAGCGGCTCGGTAGGGTCCTCGCAAGGGTCCACTTGGCGGGAGCGAAGGCAGAAAAGGCACGAAGACCGGCACCGAGGAGCGGGTGAAGAGCATTCCGGCCAGAGCGAGGAATTGCTGGCACGGCGTTTAGATCTGCTCGAAGAGTTCAGAGACACCGCCCTAATACGGCTCGCCGAGTATCAGCAGAAGATGGCTCGCCGCTACAACCAAAAGATAAGGGCAAGAGAGTTCGGTGCGGGAGACTTAGTTCTGCGGCGAGCTGTTGGAAACATGCGTGATACTAACGCCGGGAAGCTGGCTGCAGCCTGGGAAGGACCGTACAGGGTGACCGCAATAGCCGGGGAGGGGGCTTATTATTTGGAAAGCTTAGACAAAAAACCACTTCCACGGCCATGGAACGTTCATAACCTGAAGAAATTCTATTGTTGAGGAGTTTTAAAATAAACTATGAATCCTTTTGTTATCCTGAGTTCGTTTTTGTTTATTGTGGACACAGGGATGTGTAGTGGGGCGCAGTTTTGCCCTCCGGTAAACTCCTCCTATAAGGACAGAAACCTGTCCCCGGTTCGACCACGTTCACCGGACAGGTGGAAACCTAAACGCAAAAATTTCTAAGGACAGAAACCTGTCCCCGGTTCGATCACTTTCACCGGACAGGCGGAAACCTAAACGAAAAATTTCTAAGGACAGAAACCTGTCCCCGGTTCGATCACTTTCACCGGACAGGCGGAAACCTAAACGAATAATTTCTAAGGACAGAAACCTGTCCCCGGTTCGATCACTTTCACCGGACAGGCGGAAACCTAAACGAAAAATTCCTAAGGACAAAAACATGTCGCCGGTTCGATCACTTTCACCGGACAGGCGGAAACCTAAACGAAAAATTCCTAAGGACAAAAACATGTCGCCGGTTAGATCACGTTCGCCGGGCATATGGAAACCTAAACAAAAAATTTCTAAAAACGTAAGCCTGTCCCTGGCTCGGATATGGTCACTATAAAGGTAGAATTTCACAAGGGAAATTCCCAAATACAGAAGAATATTCCTGGCACAATCCATTCGCCGAGCAAATATATTTGCCGAGCAATGATCACCCCGAACTGATCCTTGTCCCCAAATGATCAAATCCAATGACTAAACCATGATATGAGGGTATGGACGAACAAATTCTAACCGCCTTCACGGCACAATCAAGTTGAAAACGGAGCGTTTGGGAGTATGTAATGAGTACGAGCATGCAACAATCAGATTAAACACTTTAATAGCTAAACAGACCGAAATAAGTATAAATAAAACCAAAAAGTAAAATCCAAAAAGTAAAATAGTGTACGGACGCCACAACCCGGCATCTAGGCAAACAGAGTAAATCTAGTACGATGAGCCTAAAAATTATTCAGACACCACAACCCGGTGCCTAGGTACTTGAAGTAAATAAAGGTTAAGTAGAGTAGATTAAGTCGCAGGGCTGAGCGGGGAGTGTGGAGATGAGCCTGTCATGTCCCGTCCTTGATTCTCCTCGGTGGGGGGTTGCTGAAACTCTTCATCACCAGGAGCATTGAAGGCGCTGGATACCTCTAAATCGAGGTCTTCAACATGAGTATCAATTGCCCGGACCAGCTCCCTCATGCTCGGGGTGTCCTCCTCATCGGCAGGAATGGCTTGGCTCTGGACCGGATTGAGAGAAGTAGGTCGAGGAATGTTTTCGGGGATCCAGAGTGGAGAATCCCCGGGCGCACCAGCTGCTCGTAGGGCGGCCAGCCAACCTTCCTGAAAACCGTGAGCCCTGGCCTGCGAAACGACGGGCTCCACGGAGTTCTCAGCATCAGCGAAGCCCTCATTGTACCATTTTTCTTCACACGCCTCCAAGGTCGCCTTAAGATCGGCAACTTCGTCAGCACGCGCCATTGCCAGGCTCTCGGCTTGTGCAAGTTTCAGCTCTGACTCATTTAACCTCTCCTCCAGCTCGGTCGCCCTCCTCTCGGCCTGCTGCTTAGCCTTCTCCTCCATTTGTGCCCTCCTCTCGGCGTTCTCGGCAGCTGTGGACCTCTCCCGTGCCGTATCAGCAGCCACTTCCCTAAGCGCCTTCTCCCGCTCGGCATCCTCGGCCAGCTCGTTCATCCTCTCCCCGAGCATATGAGTAATTTGCGCGGCCTGCGACACAGTATCGGTGAGTTCAAAGGGAAACAAAGAGGTAAGTACATGCTAGTTGAATTGAGAGAGGACATGACGATAAAACCCACCGCTACGGTGTGCCATTGGAGCCGCTTAGCTATGGACTCCTCAGTGCCGTCCCGGAAAAACTGGACGTCCGCGGGCAGCATCAGACCACTTGCTAAACTTTCAGCCACTCGGCCACCCTCTCCTTGTGCCCATAGCCGTAGGCTTGCGGTGGCCGGCAGGGGCCCATTCCCCAACAAGAAGGTCGGTTGCCAGCCGGGCGCCTGCCTGGAGGAGGAGGCCCGCCCAGCAACTCCCCGGGTGGCCGGTTGAGAGCCACCGGCTGGCTCGCGTATCACAATCCCGCCTGAGGGGCGGGGAGGGGTCTTGGAGGAGGCGTCACCTTGCCTCCCGGGAGGGGGATCCTCAACACGTTGCTTCTTCTTTTGTCTAGCAGGTGGGGGAGGGGAACGATCTCGGGTCCGGGTTTGTTGCGGCTGGCCTTGTTGCCTCGGGCCTGGAAGGAAACGGTCAACGGTCAGTGTCCTTCTGGTAACCATCTCGTCAGTGGGGGTGGCGGTTCGGATATCTTCGGCAATGTGGGTTCGGGGTAGTCCGGACTCAGTGTGGCCTTGTTCAATTGGAACGTGTGCTCGTTCCCTTAGTAACCGAGAAACCCTTTCAGCTGATTCGTCTCGGACGGGGGGGAGGTCGTCGGCTGTTGTGTAGCGTGGGCCGATATCTCGGGCCTCTCCTACGGTTAGGGTGGGGGGTAGGAAGTGGGCGTGCCGAACGTCAATGTAAGAAAGCAGGGGACTGTCCACCAAAAGAGCCTGAGAGAACGGCTGCCAAGTCCGGTAGGCGGGTATACAGCCCAAAATCAGATGGGATGCCCGGAGTTGCCTGTCCGTGTGTACAAAAATCTCAGACCTTAGTACGAAATTGAGGTCCCTCACGTGCACTGATCTGATGTCCGGCGTAAACACTCTTCCGTCTGTAAAAGAAGTAGACAATGAGTCAGACCCCATTGCAAACTAGACCAGGATGAAAAATAGGGAGAAAGTAAGAGGGCAACAATAATAATAAAGGGAGAAGTAAGGGGGAGGTTGATGTGCGGTACGAACCGACTTCACGCCGAGACAGGGGGCAGGGCGCATCATCGGCAAACCAGTTGCCACTCACCCGGACAAACTCCCTGGCAGAATTTTTATTGGAGTCGGGTAGGCAGGAGATCAGCCGTACCCTCATATCTCTGACCTTCAAATAATAATTGGTCCTTTTACTACCGCACAAGCTATACATGTGATTTACGTCATTATGATCCAATTGCAGACCATAAATCTGATTCAATCGGTCAACGCAACTAACTACCCGGTAAAAGTTGGGAGGAAGTTGCTCGGGAGACAGCCCGTAAAACCTAAGGGTGCTAAGTATCAGGAGGTTCACGGGAAACCTAACCCCGCCCTCTAGAATGGCCATTAAAGGAAAAAAGGCAACGTTGGGTCCTTTGTGTAGAGCGATTTCGCTCTCGTGACAGTACGCAACATTCACATCCTCTGGGATGTTGAATGTCCGCCTGAAGGAGGCTAAAGATGCTTCGGTGTTCAACAGATGGGCGTAACCCATTCTAAAAAAGTATGGAAACTAAGAAATGGAAGCTAAAGGAAGAGATAAAAGAACTAAGAAATGGAAGCTAAAGGAAGAGATAAAAGTAGAAGGGAGAGGCAGAGAACTTACTTGGGATTATAGGAAAGGGGTGTTCTGGGCTGGGAAATGACCACTCAGGTGAATGCTCGGCAGAGAGGGAATTCAGGAATTGAGGGGAGTAAAAATATTGGAACGACTTAGAATGGGATACTTATAGGCGTGAAGAAAGCAATGATGAGCATCATTTAATGAAGAGAGAAGGAGCGGGAAACGGTTGCAGCTTTTCACATTGTAGCGCCTCGGTTCGCGAACCGTCTGGCAGTAATGATGGGTAGAGCCGCTGGTTGGAATGACGCGCCTTTTCAGGGCGCATTAAAATTTTGCCTACTAACCTTTCAGTATCAAAAACTCTTCCACTTTAAACGGCAAAAGGAGCGCCCGGGCCATCTTGATTCGCCCCCGACAAGCGGATGCTAATCAAGGGGGGGCTATTGTACGGTCCTGGCCCAAGCCTTCATTGGGGCCGAGCATAACTCATCACAACGCAGCACACGAGGCCCAAACATCCCCTGATGAACTGGGCCGGGCCGGGCAGTATTGAGCTCACAATCAGGTTTTGTATTACTGATGGAAGCTCCATTGCACACGATATTCCTTCATTGTCACTTGGCCGGCAAGTGGCCCGACCATGGGCAGTAGTTTATGTTATCCTAAGTGTTTGAACACGGCGAAGTATAGTGTTCGGATCGGTCGGCAAAACGCCCGGTAGACGTTGCCGTGCATAACACAGCCACGAAGAACAAGTTCCCAAGCCACTTTGCTGCTCAACTACCAACTTCCCACTTAGCAAAGATAACATTGGACCCCCTCTTCCACCATTAATAGGAATAATCATAACACCTCCACCCAGTGAAAGCTATAAATAACAGAGAGCGGTGAAGAAGTGGGGGGTTGGAAAGGGGAGAGGGGAAAGGGGAGAAAGAAGAAAGAGGTACAGAAAGGAGAACCGAGTGATCGGGAAGCAAGTGGGCTGAGATGGGCCTCCATGTACTGAGCTCCCCGTTGTAGGAAAAGCAAAACCCACGTCACAAATAAATTGAGCCCAAACAAGAGAGAGTCAGGCCCAACCACCTCCTTCTTGGTACGCACAATATGAATTATAAATTTAAATTATTTTAGTTATATGATTATATTTTTTATGATTTATTATATTGAACTCCTCGTTTTCTATATTAAATTAAAAAATTTGGCACAAAAATTTAAAAATTTAGATTAGCTGGAAAACATAATGTAAAATTAAACTCTAATTGAAATTCAATTTTTACTTAAATTAACTCATTTGGCACAAAATTCTAAAATTTAGATTAGATAAGACATGTGACATAAAATTAGACACTAATTAAATTTTAATTTAAAATTTAATTAAATTTTCTTTCTATTTTACCTACTATTATTATTATTATTATTATTATTATTATTATTATTATATAGACTATTTGAAAATAGTGGAGGACCATTATCTTAGAAAAATAAAATTTAAGTAAAGTAATTAGGCGCTTTCTTAAATCCTCTTAACATTCACGCCGAGGGACAAAAGTTACGGAAAGTTTTGTACCGTATATATCACACGTTCTCGTCTTTAAAAAAAAAAAAAAAAAAAAAATCACAGCCCTCCGTTTCTTTCGTTCGCAGACCTATAATAGAGTTTTCTTTCTCCCGCCCCCAACCCAAAAATCCGGACACTGACTCTCTCTCCCTGACAGCAGGTATCTATGACTTCTCTCTCTCTCTTTGCATATTGGATTTTGGATCTCCCTCTTTCTCTTTGTTCAGTTATCAACTATTTAGCTTAGCTTTGCTTTGCTTAGCTTAGCTTAATTACCCAATTGAATCTTTTATATTCTCTACTCTCTTTACACCATACATGCATTTTTGAGGCATAGCCAAGTTTGGATTTTTTAGCTATCATGATTTTCCTTGAAAGAATGCTTAATATGGGTTTTTTTTTTCTTCTTTAAATCATTGAAATTTTTACTGGGTATTTATTATTTTGTTTCTAGATCTGGTCTGTAATTCTTTTTTTGTTAAGTAACAAGGCCACTTTAAAACAAAAGTCAAAGACAAAGTTGTTACTTTTTTGTTGTTGGAACTATATGCGAGATTTGAGATTACTGCATTCTATTTCTTGTCTTTAGTTAAGGATTTTGAGAAATCTGTTTTTGTGGCACCAAAACAGTGTCTTTTATGTGTCTGGAAGTGTGTTGGTCAGACTTGTTTACTGGGTATTGTTTGAATTGAGAGTTTTGGATATGTGTCCGTGTCTTTTTTACAAGTCTGTCTCATTTGACTGATTATGCTACTTGTAGTTCTTAATTAGTATGTGCACCTTGTTCGGATTTGGTTTCAGAGACTTTTTATGTTGGATGTTTTAGTTTAATTGTTTTAATGGGTATTGTCCGCAGGAGTAAGCTGAGGAAATGGCTGGTGGCGATGCAAAAAAGTCTAATGCAAGTGGTGGTGAGTGTTTGTGACTCTATTCCCCATTGTGGTGTGCTAGTTTTACTGATGCTATGCATGTTTGTTTCTGAATGTATTGGTTTCTATGTTATTGTGTTTGCATCTTATGCTGTGTGATTGACTTTGTAGGGGGGAAAAAGAAGGAGGTGAAGAAGGAGACTGGTTTGGGACTAGTGAATCGCAAGGATGAGAATTTTGGGGAGTGGTATTCTGAGGTTTGTTTTGGCTTGTTTTTTCAATGGTGCAGTATGAATTCTTTTAAGTGTTCTTTACATGTTTGAATGTGTACCATTTCATCATCTCTCTACAGTTTCTCTCAGACTACTGTAATTATAAGCTTTTATCCTGTTTTGCGTGCGTGTGTCCGATGCCAATGGCCTTTGGGTCAACCAGAGTTTCCACCCCAATTATCTAGGGGGTGTCAAGAGAGGTCTTGCTTCAAGGCCTGTGGAGTGTGTGAGTCACTTACCTATTTAAAAATTTTAGTATCTGACAAGGGCTAGATTTTTGTAGTCAAACACTTCAGATTTCTTGAATTTAGTGTGGAAAGTTCTCATCACGATTTAGCAAGCCTCTTTGCACAAGATATTTTGCGATTATTTAGTGGCTTTATACAGGAGATCAATTAGATTAGCATGGGTCTCTTTTAGCCTTTTCTTGCGCAAAGAAACTTATCTGTGTTTTGCATTTTCTTCCTACTTTGTAGTTCATAACCATGTAAAATCTTAGGGAAACTCTAGGGTTGTAGATCATATAGTTCCAATTGACATCAGTATAATGTCTGATGTTTGTTGATTTGAAAAGCCTCACCCCTTTGTTATTAATTAATCTTTGTTTTTGGCTTGTGTAGGTAGTTGTGAATGGAGAAATGATTGAGTATTATGATATCTCTGGCTGTTATATTCTGAGGCCATGGGCAATGGCTATCTGGGAGATAATGCAAGTGAGTTTGAACCCTTCTTGAATCCTTGGTTGTTGTTCTTAAGTTTCTTGTCATAAGTAATTACTAATAAGAAAATTATTGAAGGATAAAAGAATTAATTCAACAGATACCTAAAAAAAAAAACGACTTAATACACCAAATGATTATAAAATGAATTCTGGGAAAATTTTAGAATAAGAAATACAAGAAAGAATCACAATGTACACCGCCTAAAGTTGAAGCACACAACTAGTCCCATAATGAACATAAGAAAATGGTTTTAAGAGTCACATTTAGCTTTTTGAGTGTTGAATATGATATTATTTTTATTTACCATCATATTGGCTACATAATACAAAGAAGGACAAGTTCTCCCCACCTTCTTTTTTTCAGAAATTTCTAATATATTCTGAGACATTAACAATGCACAACAGATAATGATAAAGAAAACAATCTTCTTGCCAATGTGAAAGGAGATGGTCCATGGTGTCACCACAATTTTTACACATACAACAGCTATCCACAATGATTTTACCCTTTCCTTTTTTAAAATTTGTGTTTTTCCTTAAGTTGAACATGTATTTTTTATTTGTGCTGTTCTCTACTGAAACTTTCTTGTATGTGGTACTTTCAATGATGTTAATTTGAAGCCATCCTGGTTATTCCTATAGGTTTGTGAAGCAATGGACTTCTTTCCCCCTATAATGAAAGTTGTAGACTGATTTTCCAGTTTCATGTGTACTCTTTTACATCAATGTCATCATGCAGAAATTTTTTGATGCTGAAATAAAGAAAATGGACATCCAGAACTGCTACTTCCCACTTTTTGTTTCTCCTGGCGTATTACAGAAGGAAAAGGATCATGTTGAGGGTTTTGCTCCTGAGGTGAGTTAAATTAGAAATCTTTGTCAAGCATACATTTTTACAACCTTGGTATAGGATAGACTCATTTTTTATTTTATGAAATGTTTAGTTATTCCAGAAAAATCATTCCATACTTTGGGCTAGAATTGTTGTATTGATGCTAGAGTAAATTGGAAACTGAGATTAGCTCTCGTAAAAGTTTCCTGTGTTCTTTTCCTGCTATTGGAGGCATTATTTTAAGGCACAGCACAACCCACTAACTTATTTCTTTTTGGTGGAACTGGGTCTTATTATAGGGTTTGTCCTTGGTACAAAAGTTTATCTAGTTATACTTTGATTTTAACTAGGGTGATATCTTAAAATATTTTGGATGGCTCTTGGTTGATGCTAATCTTTTATTCTCTTATTTTTGGAAGTGCTTCTCTTTTCATGAGAGAGATTTCATTCTATTAGACGAGAGAGGGTGCTAATCAAATTGTATTTTGGGATTCTATAGGTCGCATGGGTAACAAAATCTGGGGAATCTGAGTTGGAAGTGCCCATAGCAATTCGCCCAACGAGTGAAACTGTCATGTATCCTTACTATTCTAAATGGATTAGGGGACACCGTGACTTGCCTTTGAAACTTAATCAATGGTGCAATGTTGTTCGATGGGAATTCAGCCATCCTACGCCATTTATCAGGTAATGTCTATCTAATTTCTTCAGTTTCAAATGTCTTGGAATTATTTTAACCTTGTTGATGGTGTCCATTGGCTGCTGATGAGATGATGTGAAATTTTAGTCAGCTGATTGAATTTTTTGAGTGCAATACACTAGCCAATCTGAGCTTTTCTTTTGGTAATATGAACCCTTGTCTTCATGCTGACATATTTTTTACTGCTCATCTTTTTGTGGAAATGATTTACATTTTATTTCTTAGCATGGAAATTTTCACATGCAGAGACTTGTTTCTATTGAAGCCATTCTTTTCTTTGGTCTGTCACTTGGCGTCTTGGCAAAGCATTTCATATCAGTTGTGATAGGTTTTGTATGATTTTCTTGTGTTGCACCCCCCAAGTTGTTAAGAGTCAATTTGCCAAGAGCGTTGTAGATCAACTGGCACTTTTTGGTATTTCCAAAGGAGATGTCCAGGGTTCAAAACTCCCCCTCCCCAACTATCAAATTATCAAAAAATTTGTTAAGAGTCAATTTACAAATTAGTGTAAAAAACCATTTACTCTTTTTTGCTAGGTATCAATGTGTTTGCTAATATGTATAATACCCGTCTTTCAAGTTTGATGACAGTTTGTTAATACGTTGGACATGATTTCTGATTGTAGGAGTCGTGAGTTTCTTTGGCAGGAAGGGCACACTGCTTTTGCAACAAAAGCAGAGGCAGATGCAGAGGTATATGAAACTCAGCACTTAAATTTTGATCTGTCCACTTTTGATTCCTGGAGGTCTACATAGAAATTAATGGGGGCGGACAAGCAAGAGATTTGTTGGTATCTCTTTCTTTTTTCTTGAATTGAGTATTGAACGAAGCATTTTAGAAACTTGGTGTGTGGTTTCATCCCAAGGTATATTGCTCTGTTCCTAACCTCCATACTCATTTGAAAAATCAAAGCCCATGGTCATTGGATTAATATCCAAAGTGTCATAAACCATTATGTTTTATGTAGGGAATTCTTGGAGAATATGGTTTTCTTTGTCTAATATCCTCAAATCTCATTGCATAATTGCATTATGCTCTGCATCTTGTTCTTGAATGCATGTAGCCTAGATTTGTTCCTTTTTAGCTGCCTAGAGGCTGTGGCCTTCCTTTGCTAGAGTAATAGAATGGTGCTTGAGGTTAATACCATTATTCAGAATTATATTACATGATCCTTTTCTGTTAACTATTATGTTATTTTCTAGTTGGTATTGAGTTTTAAAACTTCCTACTTCATGAACCATTTGTTGAGATTGTCGCTGCCAAGTTGTCAATTATGTTCTGAGATCAAAATTTTATCTATCATAAATTAAATAGTTAAGAAGGTCCAATCAATACACCTCAATATTTTTTGAGGCTGTCTCTGTCAAGTTGTCAATTTTGTCTTCTAAGATCAAAATTCTCTGTCATAAATTAAGTAGTTAAGAAGCTCCAATCAAGATCAAGAAACTAGAATTATTTAGGATATGGAAATTTTACTTAAATCCTGCATATTGAAAATTAATGACATACCATTAAAAAAGTAAATGGTTCTAGAATTTCCTAAATTGAAATAAGAATTGCCTCTAGATATGCATTTTTTTTGGGTGAGTATTCTTGTTTTTTGTTGTATTCTATGGTCTTATAATTTGGTGTATCTAGCGAATGAATTGCCGTTAACAAAGTTTTGTGATAACACCTAAAGAAAAAGATGGACTCATCTGTGAGTTCTCATATAAGCATCAGATGTTAGGATGCAGACGTATGGTTTCTTTTGTAATTGCAGATGTGCCTAATTAACATACTTCTAACTTATTTATGTTAGACCAGATAAGTGCTTAGTTTTCGCTGTATTATATGTTTCCACACTCCAGTGTCAGTATCCTCTTTTTTTCTTTTTCTTTTTCCCCAATAGAACAATGATTATGATCTGTCATTTTTACATTGGAACATGGGAACCTTTGTTTTTTCCCCTCTTTTTGATTGGTAACTACACATGCGCCCAGTGGGTCCTAAACCTACAATCTCACCCTCTATCTGCCTTGCTCTTGCAAAGGGAGATGCCATTGGAGCTAAAGCTCATTGGCCTTTGTTTACAAATGTGCTCTATTTAATTTTTTTTCCTATTTCAGGTGCTAGATATTTTGGAACTGTATAGACGCATATATGAAGAGTACTTGGCCATTCCTGTCGTAAAGGGAAAGAAGAGTGAGATGGAGAAGTTTGCTGGTGGACTTTACACAACTAGTGTTGAGGTACATGAGAATTAATTGTGCACATATATAATGCATTTTCTGTTATATTTGGCAGTTCAAACAATTTTTGTGTTATATCTCATGTCAGGCATTTGTTCCAAATACTGGTCGTGGCATACAAGGTGCAACTTCGCATTGTCTGGGTCAAAATTTTGCTAAAATGTTTGAGATAAACTTTGAAAATGAGAAGGGAGAGAAGGGTATGGTCTGGCAGAACTCATGGGCCTATAGCACTCGGACGGTAATCTTATGGCATTTGTTATCTGTTTGACTTGGACAGTTATAATTAATCTGCTAATACATATAGCACTCAGGGGTGGGTGGGTTGGTGTGGTGTATTTGCGAATTAGAAAATATTTATTGATAAATGTGTGCAGCTACAGATTTGTCACTTTTGTAATGTTTATTTTTTGTGCTCAGATTGGTGTTATGGTGATGGTTCATGGGGATGACAGAGGTTTAGTGCTGCCACCAAAAGTAGCATCTGTCCAGGTTATTGTAATTCCTGTGCCTTATAAAGATGCTGATACTCAAGCAATCTTTGATGCCTGTTCTGCCACTGTGGCCTCCTTGTCTGAGGCAGGTATTCGTGCTAAGGCAGACTCTAGAGATAATTATTCTCCTGGTTGGAAGTACTCCCATTGGGAAATGAAAGGCGTTCCTCTAAGAATTGAAATTGGTCCAAAAGACTTGGCAAATAGTCAGGTCAGCTAGTCTTTCTTGATTTTCTGCTGTTATTTTTTTACTTACATTGCTTTAGTATGTATCTATTTTTCCTGCATTACTGTCAGCTGTCGTTGGTTCCTATAGTTGACCAACTGTAAGGATCGTTACATGCTGGTTTTATTCACAGGTACGTGCTGTTCGCCGTGATAATTCAGCAAAAACAGACATCCCTAGGGACAAGCTGGTTGAGCAAGTAAAAATAATGTTGGACAATATCCAACAAAGCCTGTATGATGCTGCCAAACAAAAACGAGATGCTTGCATTCAGACTGTAAAAACTTGGGATGAATTTGTGGAAGCACTCGGCCAAAGGAAAATGATCTTAGCACCTTGGTGTGATGAGGAGGTCTGATATCTTCTTCTTCTTCTTCTTTCTTTTTTATTTTTTTTATTTTATTTTATTTAAGTTTATGCGTTTCCTAAGTAGTTTTATTTGCTGTACAGTATCACAAGGTTTGTTGTTGATTTGAATTTGATCATTTTACTAATACACTTTTAAGGTGTCTTTTGTTTGTGTGTTCAAGTTCATTGTTGTTTTATTTACTAAAATATTGATATCATGAGATAGCATATTGTTTTGGGTTGTTGATCGAGTGAAATCTTTTTCTACTCTATTGTATTGGGCTTTCCTCCTGTACTTTTTTTTTTGTCTAATAAATGCTCCATTATTGTTGTGTTTTGGACAAGTATGTATAAGTTTAACATGTTCAATGGGTCCTTAGGAGTTGGCCAATGCACATATTGTGTATTTGACCTATCTCTTTTTAGTAAGATTATGTGCTTGTATGGTAACATGTTTCCAAACTGCTCTTTTTAAAGCGTAGTTCTTTTAAACTTTACCTTTTCTACGTGCAGCTTCTTCAATAAATCCCATTTTCAAAATGCTAAAAAATAAGCTGCATCAAATGAGCACTATATTACTTACTGAAAAAGATAACTTGTTCAATGGAGATTTGCATTTCCATAAGACTTGAAGTGTTTTTTGTTTAAATTTTCTGTTCATTTTGCTCTATGCCAACATTATGCAAATTTGGATTGTAAGTTATGTTTTGTCATGCAACTAGAGCGAATGTTCTCTCCCATGAGATAGAAGAATGTTACTTTAGCCTTCCCCCTCTTTGGTTTTTGGTGCTTTTTATATATTTCTTAAATCTATTGTGCAACTCTTTTAGGAGGTGGAGATAGAAGTAAAAGCAAGGACAAAGGGTGAGATGGGAGCATGTAAGAGCCTTTGTTCCCCATTTGACCAGCCAGAGCTCTTAGAAGGTAGTCTTTATGTTTCATGTCAGGGTTATTTCATTTATTGTTTTTCTACTACTACTTTCAAACCTTGACTCTTTATCCAATAAACTAACAACCCCCACCCCCCCCCCCCCCCCCTCCCTGTGGCCTAGGGTGGGTGGTTACTCAATTTTAATTTTGCTACAAGCATACCTGTTTTTGCCTCTGAAAATGATGGAAGAATATGTTAATTTTCATGTCTCAAAAAGTACAATTCCTAGTGTAATATCTTTCTAACAGTTGCAGTATTGTAAATTTGGGTTCCCATTTTTGAAGGGGATCTTAGACTCATGCAATATGTGTGTTTAAGATTTTCATAGTAGGGAAAAAAGTCATTGCATCATCAAAGATCGATAATTGTTCTTGTATTTTATTCTCTAGAAATTGCATGTTAATTCAGTGGCTTTATCATGCCGTATGATGTTTGAATGTACCAATAAAATGTTGACTAAAAAGGCTGAAGCCAACACCATAATTAAGTGTAATTTTGGTTGCATTTATGATGATGGCATTTCCCAGCGCATGGTACCGTTTATGTCACTGGCTGCAGAATGATTCTCATTGTGTAGTTGAATGAATAGGCTTCCCTGGGATATCAATTTATCTTGAATAATTTATTAGAGTTATGATAAATTGCAATTTGATTGTATATTTCACTCAATATTGCTGTATGAAGTTCTTTTATATTCTGTTCCGTAACTTAATGTTCAATTCCTCATAGGTACTAAATGCTTTGCGTCTGGAAAGCCTGCAAAAAAATGGACGTACTGGGGAAGGAGTTACTAGATTATTGATTTTTGACATGATTTCTTCTCCTGGTGTTCCTCAATCCATTCGAGATGTTATGGAATCTGCGATTCTCAAGAATTAGTAAGCAATAGTATTTTCTATAAAACAAATACGAGGACACCATTTTAAAAAAATAAAAAATTAATAGTCCATGTGTGGATCTTACACGAAAAAGTGGAATCATCTGCTTTGCAACAAGCAAAAGGATACAATGTTTTTATATTGTTGATTTTTTAATGTCTTAGATATGTGACTCGTTGCTTTAGATTGAATTCTCTCTTTTGAGTCTCAAGTTGGTTAGTGATATGAATCAGTAACCCCTTTTCTGAATGGTAGTCATGGGTAAAAAAGAAAACTGGAATGCTAATGCCGGTGCAATGCATGAATGTCACTTTTCTTATTCTAAGGTGCATACAGGCATTGGCAAATGAAATAGCCCTTAAGTGAAGGTGTGATGTTTTGATAGCTGGTGATTGTGAATGCCCATCGTAAACTTCATAAATATTTTCATCACCTATTTTCCTTTATGTTATATAAATATTTTCATCACCTATTTTCCTTTATGTTATATATGTATCGATTAAAGAAATCCTTTAGCTGGTGCGTGTTGCACTTTCCATTAACAAGGTAAAACAGTTAGAAAAACGCTATTGATGTATCAATTTTTATAATAGTTGAGTTTGTAGTTTTTTATTTGTTTTTATCTACATTCACCATTAATATCATTTCATTGTCTATCATTTACAAATTATCACTCTTGACTGTTGTAAAATATTTTGTAGAATTTTTTGACTCCTAGTTATTTAAAGTTTAAACATTAAAGTCCCTTTGGAACTAGCACTTTAAAAACAAATAAAATCATAAACCACATAACTTCAAGCCTTCAACACAAGATAAAAACAAATAAAATCATAGACTACGTAACTTCAAGCCTTCGACACAAGATAGCTTACAACACAAGGAGGTATATGGTGTATCAGGTAAGTACCTACTCTCTCACATAGGGGTGAGAAAGTAGGGGTGGGTCTTCCTCTTAAGTGGTTCACCCCTATGTGAGTGAGTGGTTACATGTCCATAATGCACAATGGATATTGATCCAAATGACCATATACCTACTTAATACACAATTGATATGGATCCATATGAATCATAGTTCTTACGTGTTTGGAAAATATTCAAGAGGTTTCAAATCCAACTACCCTTAACTCCCATGTCAGCCCTATGGCGTCAGTTTTTATTTTTAATAAACGACTATTTAAAAAAAAAAATTGATTATTCTTCGTAATTCCAATTTGAAGAATTTTGCTCAAGCTTTTTTAGCAAATGGTAGAATTTATAGATGAAAAACTCGGTCAATAATTTAATTCCTCGTGGTGGCTAATTTGAGCCAATTTAGTTATTTGAAATGATTTTCCAACACAATGTTACATCAATATTAGCAAATCCCACAGCTGGAGCTCGTTTGCCAAGTTTAAACTCTCACTTTATTATCAATGGCAACTCTTATTGATTCTAGCAAACCCTTTTAATTAATAAACCAAGTCAATTATCTTATCAATAATTAAAAAGTGAAGAAAAGAAATCATATGTAGAATAAATTTTTTTTTAAAAGAAGAAAATAAAAGAAAAAGAAGGGAATCACCAAAAAAAAAAAAAACCGTAAGATTCAGTTTATTATTATTATTATTGTTATTGTTATTATTATTATTATGCTTGGAAAATTCATACCTTTGAGAAATTACGAAGTTTTAAAGTTGGGAATTGGTGGGAATTTTGGTTTTGCTTGAATTGGGAAAGTTCATACCTCTGATGCCACTTTGGTACATATGGGACCGTGTCATTATTATCAATGATCGCTAGCTTTGGATAAATTACAAAAACCAAAATAAGATAAGATTAATATAGGAAATCATAACCTCCAGCTACACAAATTAATTATTTATCTGATAACTTTTAAAGTGTTACACTGCTGGTTTTTATATTAGAGGCTACAATGTTCAAAATTTGAAAAATTATAACTTTTTTTTTTTTTTTTTGAGAACAAGCACATTACAGTTTAAGATAGAGTTTACGATGGAAGTATAGCGTAGGAAAAAGGATCAGAAATTGTTGGAAACAATTTAGGACTTTGAAAGAAGCATTCAGTTTTTACTGGTAAATTTATGGCCGAACTGAAATGGGGTCGCTATTTTGAGACCTTAAATTTCGCTATTTTGCTGGCGTGGGTTCAAATCACCAATTTTTAGTGTACGTGATACATAAAATGTCATCCGTTCTTTTACCAATCCAACAGTTATTAAACTAATGAATGTCAAAAATAAACCTCTCTCCAAACCCAAGTTACCAACACATGCTGCAACTATTCTCTTATCTTATGAGGAAGTGGTAAAGAGATTTTTTTTTTCCTAATAAAAAAAAGAAAGAAAATGAATTTGTTAAAATAATAATTTATATGTAGCCAACCATCGCACTTCTGTTACCATGCATGTCCAAAATGAATGATTACAGAAATAAAAATCCACCCTGAATACATGTTCTATTACACAATATTACATAAAGACAATTACTATTACAAAGCAAACAAACAGGAATAAAATGAACAAGGTGTACTGTACATAGTCAACAGTATACAACAATATACAAAATGAAGTGCAGAAGCATCAGGCAAGAGCTTAACAACCTCAGTTGAAATAACGAAGTCCACAACAGCAGCAACTGGTTTCCAGTATACAATTTAACACAACCTCGCTTCCAAACATGGTAGCAGTCATGAGGGCTGTCTTCTCTTCAAACCCCATCATCTTTGAACCCAATTCTCCTCCCATTCCACAAGCATGCCTCACCAATATCATGACATTCTTTTCTCCACATACTTTTGAAACCAATTAAATCATCAAAGTCTGATAATTCAAGAAAAATTGAAAAGATTTTTGCAAACTGCTTGTTTGTCAAATTCACTGCCCATGATGAAACCTTGTTTCAAAAGGTTTCTGCTTGTAATCACTGCACATAGAAATCACACTCTTCTCAAACATTCACACAGTCTCTCTCTAAAAAGATTGAACCAAGTATAATATTCACAAATGCTATTACTGTTTACTCAAAAAAAAAAAAAAAAAAGAGCAAGAGCAAATTAGAAACAAAAAATGCACTCATGTTATTTTTAGATTAATTTCCTTAGGTGAGAACAGATGATTTTTTTGATTAAAAAAAAAATGATTTATGGAAATAAGTCCTACTTATTAATTGAGACAAAGCCAATACCGAACTACGAATTCAAATGGAAACATAAATATTTTACTCTAATACATGTATCTGTATCTATATCATGCAAGTGCATCTGTAGCTAAATTGAAGTACTTTCTCCCCACTGGAGAACAAGATGGAAAGATCTCTCATACACACCACTCATTTGTGTTAATTATAAAGCCAACCAAGAAGAAAGAATTGAATGCATTGCAAGATCATCAATTGAGTAGAGAAAATTGTAATTCATGCTTACATGTTTGTAACATAATGTGCATATCTTGCACTTGAATGCATATGAAGGAACTCCCATCCATTTATAGAATCTGCCCATGTATAAGCAGCTTCATGCTGGTGATGTTATATTTCTTCTTCAATTTCTTGGACACAAAATCCATGCCGGTAGCTCCAGCAGATTTCGCTGTAATTTCTACTGTAAAGATAAAATTACCTACAATAATAAGAGATACCTGTATTAGAGTTAAGATTTTTAATCGAAGACCAAAGCTCAAGTTGATCTCACAATGGAGGACATTAGAGCATGAGAATAAATACTGGTGACGAAATAAGAACATATGATAATGAACAAATCTAGGGACATGAGTCTAAATAGACATAACAGCCCAAAGCATCGGAGCATAATTACCAAAACCTTACAACATAATGTCTAGAGTGATATAACAGGCCTCAGCATAAGAGCATAATTGAACAAATGCAGTAACAAAAGTAAAGGACCATTATTCAGGAATCTAGACGCACTACAACTACCACAAGTCCTTACAACATAATGTCTAGAGTGATATAACAGGCCACAGCATAAGAACATATTTGGACAAATGCAAAGACAAAAGTGAAGGACCATTATTCAGGGATCTAGACACACTACAACTACCACAAATTACACACACATATTTGTCTTTGCTCAGCAGAACTTTAGCCAGAACCAGCTACTCCTCAAGCCCAATCTCAAATTTAAAATCCTTAACACTTCTGATTATTATGGTAGAACAAAGCCAGATGCTGTTTAATACCAACTCACATTCTTTTCTTCTAAAACTATAATCACTGTTATGAGATCCAAATTCATTGGGAAAGGCCTATAAATCTTTAACGCAACACAAAATCAAGAAGAAATCTTAAATTTTAGAACTCTAAAGGATGACAGGAAAGAAGTCACCTTTGGATGGAACCTAAAAGACAATATAACCTTGATTTTGTCATATATATACTCCTTTGTTCATTACTTTTATAATTTCAACTCTTTGAACCAAGCTTCGATTGTAAGCTATGAAACCTTGATTTCCCCATGCTTCAATAGCTGGCTTGTTGCACAATTACAGAGCCCTAAAGTTTTGAAAAAGCACAAACTCTGATGGACAGGTTCATTCCCTCCAAACTCTAGGTGAGCAATTTTAACTAATTGTCCTCTGTTTCCTGCTGGCACCCTTTCATTTTTTTTTTCAAAATATTTATGCATATCAAAAATGAAAATGTAAATAAATCGTCCAAAACATCAGCAGAAAATTAAACACTACGCAAATGTTATCGCCATTTATGTAAGCAAGATATGGATAATTAAGAGTTTTTAGTGGTTGCACTCAACTGACAATAAGATTCTTGCAATTATTTTGTAGTCAAAACTCCAAAAGGACTTCTTGTAATTCCAAGGCAATATTCTCTCTCTCTCTTTCTCTTATTCCTTGTTATCCTTTTTGCATTTGTTCTACAATGTTTCTAAGCACATTTAGCTATTCCTTAAGTCTAATCTCAACCTTTAAATGCTTAAACCTAATCATTATTGCGGTAAGATTCTTGATGTCATTAATGACCAACTCGCAATCTCTTCTTCAAACAATACAATCAAGTTAATGATACCCCAAAATCATAGGAAAAGGTTTGTGGATTCGTAGTAAATTACACGGAAACACACAGACAAAGAAAGAGCTCCACCCTGATAAACATCAATAAAATATACTGATAGATAAACAAATATTCAAGTGTATGCTATATATTCATAAAACTATCACCCAAATTCAAACCAATATTACTAGGATCGTAAATGCTAACTAGTGCCCTGAAAACCTTAAGGTGTTAGAAAGAGGCACATCAAAGTCTTTATCCAATGGCAGCAGAGCAAAGCCCCACGGCTATACGTGTTGCTGGCGGGTATGAAGGGCTTTGCAATGCACTGGTAGACTTGCATCAGTTGGCTGGGCTGTAAAGCACCAATGCCATGGAATCCCCCATAAGGCCACATTACAACAAACACAACCAAACATTTTCTCATTGGTACCAAAGATACACTAAGCATATCAACAAAACCATGAGATTCAAAACATAAATTACATCCTTCTCTTACATTTTCTTAGCAACCAACCAAGATGCTTTAACCATTCATAAATTAAAATGGAAAGCCCCATATCCAATTGCTCTTTTTCCATTCATTAGTTCAGTCATTCTCTTTCTAATTTCTTATATGTTTTAACATACAAAAAATGATATTTAAAAAAAGAATCATACTCTAAATAACATACCAATTAATCACATGACATCAAATGCGGTAGAGAGATTCAGAAAATAACTTTAAAACTCCCACACCATCAGAAAAAATAGGAAACCAATAATGTATTTATGCATTTACTTAAAGAAAACACAACGAAGCACAATCCATGTAATGTAAATGCCATGGCAGTAAGATGTTCATAACATAATAATGAAAAGCACAATCCAAAACCTAACCAAACAATAGACCACATACTATAATGTAGCATGATTAAAAGATGGAATTTTTAAGTAGGAAAAAATTTGATAAAAAAGCTTGACAATTTTAAACTAGAAAGCAAACAACAGAAGCATATTTAACAACATTAAAGCAGAATGAATCAAGTCAAAATAATGTAATGCAGGTGATTGGCACCCCCATTAACCTCGCAGCAGACCCACACCCAACACAAAATCAAATGCTGAAAGCATGGTCTTTTTCACTCACTACATAACACAACAATGCAACTTTCTTTCAAAAATCCCACATGAAATAAATTGATAAGCTACATGAAGCCACTCCCATTGACTGGTCAGGTTTTCTAGGTCATGGAAGACAGAGTGGAAAAGTGAGAGAGAAACCAAAAAGTATGAACATTACCATTAAAGAAAAAATGACTTGTTGAAGGAGAAGTAACAATTTTTTACTTTTCCTTTTCAACCTTTTTTGGGTAAATTGAGAGGTCTTTCTGGTAAATGACTTTTTATTTTTTGATTCATAGAGGATCCAAATTCCGTTCCTCAGATGCAACCAAAAAAAAAAATTTTTTTTTTCTTTTTTTTGGCTATAAAACCTTGATTTCCCTATGCTTCATTAGCTGACTTGTTGCACAATTACAGAGCCCTAAAGTTTAAATGAGCACCAATTGGTTCTGCATATGAGATCAATTGAGATGTTTCTCATCATATGAAAACAGTATAGAATAAACAATTAAGCACATACCTAAGATGTGAGAAGTTTTTACCAATCGTCCCCTGTTCTTGCTGACACCCTTTCAAAAGTTTGCTTTGCACTTCAAAATATCTCTACATATAGAAATAGTAATTAAATTTTCCAAAACATCAGAAGAAAAAAATAAATAAAAAAAATAAAACACTATGCAGATGTTTTATGCAAGTTATGGATAAATAACTAAAAACATTGATAATTAAGAATTTGAAGTGGTTGCACCCTACTGACAATAGAGATTCTAGTAATTATTTTCTAGCTGAAATTCTAAAAAGGCCTTCTTTTGATTCTAATAATTATTCTCTCTCTCTCTGTTTTATTTTTTTTTTTCTTCCTCTTCTTTTAAACTATCCTTTTTGCATTTGTTCTCCAGAGTTTATAACCATATCCAGTGATTATTTAAGCCCAATCTCAACCTAGAAATCCTTAAACCAAATTATTAGTGCAGTAAGATGCCTGATGTCAATAGTGACCAACTCGCAATCTTTTCTTCAAACAGTACAATCAAGTTTATGATACACTGAAATCATTGGAAATGGTCTGTCGATTTATATTGCAACACAAAAGCAAGAAGGTACAAGCAAGTTTAGAACTACAGGGACATTAAAAAAGGAAATACTACCTAAAACACACAGTAACATTATTCTTGCCATAGATAGTATGCCCCTCCTTAATTCATTAGTTCAATAATTCAAAATATTTTCTTATACCCATGTGAACCAAACTATTATTGTAAACTATAAAATTTTAGTTTTGCCAGTAGACACAATAGGTCAATATTTTTCTTCACGTGCCAACTCTTGTTTACCAAGAGAAGGTTGAAACAGGGGTTCTAGCACACTGAAGAAGTAGAAAGCCACAGTTGTAATCCTAATAATGATACAGCTGATCACACAGGGCAGGAGGTTATTAATGGAAGTACACGGATCAAAAACATATTCTTAGTAAAAAAAAAAAAAAAACCCACCAGTGCTACTTTTTTGTCATTATCATCATCCATGTCTAAATCAGCCATTTTTGTCTAGAAGAATCTTGTGTTCCAACTTCTGAAACGTCAAGAATAACTGCAAACATGTCCACAAAATGGAACCCAGCAAGAAAAAAAAATGTATATTTTAAATGAAACCCGAAAAGATTTATATAAAATTTCGTATTTTTACATAAAAACAACTAAAATAAAAACAAATTAAAAAAAACGTAGAGTTTTGCTTATATAATACTTACACTTTCTTCTTCCCATTTGAAATCCTCTTGTTCTTTCCGCAATTTCAGCATCAATCACAAATTTAGAAACCCATATAATGAGGCCCAGGCTATATCTAGGAGAAGAAGAAGAAACTGGGAAAAAGAAAACGAAAAGTTCTGTTTTTTAATTTGTGCGTGGAAAAGTTCATACGAGAAATTATAGAGTTTTTTAATTTTGGTTTTGTTTGAGCTTTAAAAATATTGTGTCTAGAACTACAGAAATTATCAAAGAAGTTAAAAAAAAAATTAAAAAATAAAAATCAGAGAAGAGTGAAGAACATACCAGGGAAGCGTATGCAGTAGTTCAACTTATGTCAAGATTTGGGATGTGAGAAATCTTATCCCAATCCTCTCCATTTTCCTTCTCGCATCTTTGCTTTAATTGGGGACAACCGCTGATACCCAGGGTCTGTAAAGAGGTGAGGTGACTCATCCCTTCGGGAAGTGACGTCAGATTGGGACACCCCCAAATCCGTAATGTCTTAAGAGAAGTTAGGTTTTTAAACCACTCCTCTGGCAGAGACTCCAACTCCTCAATTTCCCCCAAAGTCAAATGCTTTAATTTGGAGAGAGGAGGGGAGAAGGAGGAGGAAGAGGAAGAGGAAGAGGACGGAAATGAAGAAGCCCTTCCTCCCGTATTATTCATCTCTATTGTCTCTTCCAATGCCTTCAAACAGCTATTCCTCAAATAAAGCTTTTCTTCAAGATTTGGAAATAGCGGCATGCAAGCCATCTTAGGGCAATGGTAGAAATAAAATAAAGAAAGACGCGGAAAGTACGGCATGTGTTGGTGATAGTGATTAGTTGATGATGATGATGATGATATTGTTGATGTCGTTGTTGCCTCATTCCCCTTATCCACACTCCTCCACCATCCCTTTAGATTGAGGCAATAACCGAGTTCAAGTCTCTCAAGGGATGGGAAAAATGTTGATGGTGATGCCAGTGAAGCAGATATCTCATCATTCATATCCCCGTCTGTCATGTACTCCAGACCATCCATTTTGTAGATACTTAGAAATCGGAGAGTTGGGAGTTGATACAACGGTGGCAAATACTGGCACTTCTTACAACTATCTATAACTAAACGAACGAGATTTGTTAAGAATGAAAGCCAACTTGAAACTCTCAAACCCATGTACCCGTCCACTTTCAAAGATTTTAAAGTTCCGTGTGGTTGGAGGCTATCCATGAAATTTTCATCATCACTTTCAATGGCATGTACGCCATCATAACCCTTCGGATTCCAGTATAATCCCAATCCACTGAGATGTTCCTTCTCCTTCAAATTTGCAACCTTGAATTCTGAGGTGGCATCTTTCACCCATCCCAAATTTATAATATCTATATTTCCTCTCAGGTTGTTTAGCTTGTTTAATTCTAGTAGTCCACTGGAAGAACCCTTACTCACAACAAATAAGTTTAATGTTTCAAGAGAAGTCAATTGCCCTAATCCACATGGCATATGAGTCAAATTCTCACAACCATTTATGTTAAGGTGCTTGAGGCTGACCAATTTTCGAATATCTGTTGGTAACTCCCTAAGCTTTTTACACCCAAAAAGCTTTAATGTTTGAAGAGAAGTCAACTGCCCTAAATCACATGGCATACAAGTCAAACTCTCACAACGTTCTAGGTCAAGGTGCATGAGGCTGACCAATTTTTGAATACCTACCGGTAACTCCCTAAGCTCTTTACACTCACAGAGCTTTAATGTTTGCAAATTCACCAATTCTGTAATTGAACTAGGGAGATCCTTAATATCATTAGAGGAAAGGTCAAGGTATTTTAGACACATCAAAGTACCTATGGTATTTGGCAACATCTTCATATTTAAACCATGTAGGTCTAATGCACGCAAGTATCTAAAACTAGAAATAAGTTTTTCAAGAGTGGATTCTTCAATTCTTCCCTGATCATAGGCCCGATAATTGTACGTCAATATAAATGTTCGTATCTTGTTTGCTTTAACCAACTTGCTTAAATTCTCCTCAAAGAATGAAACATTGTAAAATGGAAACGATAGATGGTGTCCTTTTTCTTTCACATTTTTTGCATTGGAATCAACCAATGTACAATCAGTCTCTGATACATATTGTGCAAGATCATGGATTAAATCATGCATTTTAAACCTCCTATTCATGCCTCCATATTCTTTTGCTTCTTGGAAGAAGGATCTCCAAAGTAGCTCCATGAAGTACTCATTGGCAACATGCTCTAGTTGATGGCTCTCCCCTGATGATTGGATAAAACCTTGTGATATCCATAATTGTATCAATGTCAACTTATCGAGCAAATAATCTTTGGGAAACAATGAGCAATATGCAAAACAACATTTTAAATGTGATGGGAGATAATCGTAACTCAATTTTAAAACCGGCATAATCCCATCTTTTAATTGAGTTACACCTGTGAGTTTAGTATTCTTGATGTCTAACCACTCCTCTTCAGTTCTTTTGAAGAATAAGACTTTCCCTATCGTCCTTATAGCAAGAGGCACTCCTCGACATTTTTCTACTATATCCATCCCAATTGCTTCGAGGTTAGAATTGATGGTCTCCTGGCCTTTTTTAAATGCCATTTTCTTCAATAATGACCAAGATTGATCCCTTGACAAGCCTTCTAGAAAATATGATGAGGTACTAGTAATCTCCGCAACCATGTTGGATCGTGTAGTTATCACCACCTTACTTCCCTTTGCACCACCTATCAAAAATCTTTTCAAATTATACCAATTTTCACTATCTTCATTCCAGACATCATCCAATATAAGTAAGTACTTCTTTTGGTTGAGAGTTCTACGAAGTTCATTTTGCAATGGATCCATGTCCAGGTTTTTGGGTTTTCTACCTGTTGCAGATCCAATTATCATTTCAACAATTGTTTTAATGTCAAAGACATCAGAGACACACACCCATATCTTCAACTCAAACTTAGTTTGGACCTTCTCATCATTGAATACATATTGGGCCAGTGTGGTTTTTCCTAGCCCACCAATTCCCACTATTGATATGAATGAAACATTATCTTCCACATCAAAGCCCAACAACAGATCTATGATGGCTTGCTTATCCTTTTCTCTCCCGATAACTTCTTCATCAGGTACAAAAGAGTGAGTTTGATCCCTCCCCCTAGTCACAACTCGTGTCTCTAACCTCAACTGAAATTGGACCCTATCATTTGATATATCATTAAACCTCTCCCTCATAGCCTTTAGTTTGCAAGCCATCCCAAGACTAAAAACAACTGGGTTTGAACTAGAACAGAAAGTGCGTACCTTCTTTACAATTTTATCACCATCCATCATCTTTTGCTGCAACACATGAGTGGTGAACTCGCTCAACAAATCATCCGCATCATAAACTGCATCTTTGAGATTCATGAGCCAGTGCTTGACTTGGTGATTCTCGACCTGTTGCTCCTCCGCATCCTGAAGTACAGCTTGAATAGCGAGAACAGTGTTCTTCATTTTTTCGAGATCATCTTTGACACCCCAAATCCATCCGATCGGTTGGAGAGTGGAGGAGCCCAAGCTTTCAATGATCGTCTGCACAACGCCATACAGGATTGCATCAGCCATCTCTTCTTGTTGGAAGAAAGAAAACGTAGCAGGCTAAGCTGATAGAGAGTAGTTTGAAATATTGCAGGAGGAAGATAAAAGTGGCTGTGAAGAAGGAAGACTTGGCTAGTTATGTAAAGGCAAGAGTCAACTTAGAAATTAACAGATAAATGTGAACAACAGCTCTACTGCTCAATAATTGCTACTTTAACAACAGCCCACTCCTCAATAATCGTTTCGTGTGAAAGACAAAGGTCAAGAAGGCCCCGGTGCTGCTCAATAACTGACTGAAAGTAAAATGACAGGTATTACCCCATTAAAAAAAAAAAAAAAAGCAAGAATAAAATGAAAACAGTGTGTGTACATAGTGAAAACTGAAAAGAGACTCATAAAACTCCTCCACTCTGCTATGAAAATTTATAAAAGGCAAAAATACACTTTTAGTCTCTATATTTTGGGTCATTTCTTAATTTGATCTTTAAATTGATTTTTCTCTTAAGTTAGTCCTTGATTTTTTAAAATCGTTTTTAAAATAGTCCCTGTCGTCAACCCAGTAACAGAAAAATCTGAGGTGGCAACGGAGTGCATAGGTGGCACGTTAACCGCTGACGTGGCAAATAAAATAATATTAAAAAAATTTATTTTACTTTTAAAAATGACAAGTCAGCATTTTAATTAATAAAAAAATTTAAAAATTTTAAAAAATTAAACTGAAAAAATTCAAAATAAAAAACAAAACAAAACAAAAATACTTTTTCAATTTTAAATATTGAGAAAACAATTTGTAGCAACTATTTCAATTTTTCTTCAACTTTCTTAAGAAACAAACATTAAGTTAATACCCTTTCTGTGTTTGTGTTTGTATCTATTTCATTTTCTTCTTTCTTCTTTCTTTTAAGATAAACCAAAAAAAGAAAAAGAAAAAGAAAAAGAAAAAGTAACTTAATAAATAAATATTATTGGTGAGTGTTTGTGTTCTGTACCTTTTTTTTTTTTTTTTTTTTTTTTTTTTTTTTTTTTTCAAATCCCCAATTTCTCTATCTCTTGGTGCGTATTTGTGTTTGTATCTTTCTTTTTCTTCTTTCTTTGTTCAAGCTTTCAATCCCTCTCTCTCTCTCTCTCTAAACCCGACTCTCTAATCTTTGGGTTTTTCTAATTTTTCGTGGGGTGGTCGGTAATGGAGGTGGAGATCGGTGATCGGGGTGGAAATCGGTGTCGTTGGGGTGGTCAGGGTGGAGATCGGTGGTCGGGGTGGAGATCGGTGTCGTTGGGGTGGTCAGGGTGGAGATCGGTGACCGTGACTCGAACTGGCTTCGACTAGGTGGATTTGGTGCTATTGATGGCGAGTTGATGGTGGATTTGGGTTTGTTGACGGCGAGTTGAGGTGGATTTGGGTTGGTTGACTGCGGATTTGGTGTTGTTGATTGACGGGGTGTTGTTGTTGATGGCGAATTCTGGGTTTGTTTGTGTGTGTGTGTGTGTGTGTTTTTTTTTTTTTTTTTTTTGCCCTTGATGTTCTGGGTTTGTATGTGTTCTGAAATTTTGCCCAAACTGTTCTGGGTTTGTTTTTTTTTTTTTTATTTATTTATTCGGATTTGTATATTTTTCTGGATTTACAGGTTTGATTTCCTAGAGGTTTCAATGTTGATTGTGTTGGAATTTTTGTGCTGAGATTGATTTTGAGTGGGATAGTCAATTGGGTTTGTCTTGATTTGGAGAAGAAAATGAAGAATGAGTTCTGGGTTGGAGGTTTCTGGGTTGGAGGTTTGATGATTTTCCTGGGTTGGTTTTCTCATGTGGGTTTGGGTTTGATTTTTCTGGGATTGATTGTTCTGGGTTTGGGAAGAACATGAAGAACAAGTTCCTGTGTTCTTCATGTTCTGGCAATAATAATAGTAATAATAAAATTAGATTTAAAAGTTTTTTTTTTAAATTAGTTTGAATTAAATTGAAATTGAAAAATATAAAATTTTTTACTTTTTTTAATTAAACTGACATGGCTTTTTTTAATTAAAAAATGCTGACTTGGCATTTAAAAAATATCAAATAAAATATTTTATTAGCCACGTCAGCGATCAACATGCCACCTATGCACTCCGTTTGCCACCTCAGATTTTTCTGTTACTGGGTTGACGGCAGGGACTATTTTAAAAACGATTTTAAAAAATCAAGGACTAACCTAGGAGCAAAATCAATTTAGGGACCAAATTGAGAAATGACCCAAAATGTAGAGACCAAAAGTGCATTTTCGCCTTTATAAAACATACTAATAGATTGTATAGATATACAAATATCCAGAGTCTTTTGGTTGAATATTACTGTTTTTAGAGTTTATTTGCGTTATGGACACTGTTCCAAGTTATTTGAGAATTTGAGGAGAGAGAGTGAATTTCAATCAAAAAGGCAGAGAGAGAAATGTTGGGCTGAATTTCGGCAATTATATTGCCGAAATTCTACTGCCTACCCGTGGATGTGTGAGGGGTGCCCAAAAAAATTTTTTTGCCCTCCTATTTCGGCAATGGCATTGCCGAAATAGGAGGAATAAAAAAAAAATTTCCCCCCTATTTTGGCAATGTCATTGCCGAAATAAGAGGGTAAACAATAATAATAATAATAATAATAATAATAATAATAATAATAATAATAATAATAATAATAATAATACATATCTTTATTATAAACCAACAAACGTATTATGCAATATATTTTTTTCCAAGTAATAGATGTAATAATTAATAATAACAAAGTAAAATTGATTATAAAAAGATCACAATAATACAATTTATTACAATTTTTGTGGTCATATACTAATAATAACAACAATAAATAATATTAAATAATTTCAAAATTAACAAAACACATACATAAATTTAATTAGAAAGTTGAGATGCTTACTACAATCGTGAGAATTATAGAGTGATACTTGCAAAAAAAAAAAAAAAACACAATTAGATAATAATAAATAAACACAAAATAACAACAATAATGTGTTTATTGTGATTTTTTTATAATCAATTTTACTTTTTTATTATTAATTATTACATCTATTACTTAGAAAAAATATATTGCATAATATGTTTGTTGGTTTATAATAAAGATACGTATTATTATTATTATTATTATTATTATTATTATTATTATTATTATTATTATTATTATTTCCCCTCCTATTTCGGCAATGGCATTGCCGAAATAGGAGGAATAAAAAAAAAATTGCCCCCCTATTAATACCAATAATAATACATATCTTAATAACTTAAACTCTTTTCTGTTGTTTAATAGTTTGTTTAGATATCGCTTATTTTGCTAAAAACTGAAAATAATATAATAAAAAAATTTTAAAACGTGAACAGTAGCTATGGGTCCCAGTTTTAAAACACTGCTGTGGGTCTTCATTTTAAAATGTGAACAGTAACTATGGGTCCCACTATTTCAAATGCCAAACGCAAGTAGGCAGGTAAATGTGCTTTCCAAACGCACACTAAATGTAACATAGCCCATTATCTCAAGACTAGATGCCAATTTGACTTGATTCTAAGTATTTTGGTAAGAATTTGAGAGATTTCAACGTTAAAGTTGAATTTGTTTCTGGGTTGCTCTTTGATCACATATATTTGCAACAATACATGATTTGTGTTTGATAAAATGCCTCAAAATTTTGTATTGTATGGAATGTTGTGCTAAATGATTTACTTATTGTAGGAATATTTTAGGAATGTTTTTGGAAATTAAAATAGTGTATATGAGTGAATGTTGAAGTTGAAATCCAAAATTGAAGTTCATGACGTCAGATAAATTATTTTCTTTTTTTTTTTTGGTTAAATCAGATAAATTATTTTCAACCTATTGCTATTTTCTCTATTAAGTCCTATAAATTCTATCTTCATATATCTCTATTAGCTTTACTGGTAACTTTTAAATATATGCATATATGAATCAATCTTTTAAAATAATACTAATGAACATTGGCCTTAGAAACACAAGATTTTGCTCATTAAACGACATCATCTTATTTTCTTTGATTGTCAATATGCCACTTATTACAAGAATTTAAAAAATAATAATAATAAAATAAAAGATTTTTAGAAACCATAATAACTTTTTTACTCAATAGGTATCATAAGATGCTCATTCGAAAGCTATTCACTAATTTCACTGTTTAGTGTTTACCACCAAATTCTTTGTTTATCTTTCTTCTAGAAAAAAAAAACGATTCTTTGTTTATCTTTCTTCTAGAAAAAAACGATTCTAAGGTGGCATCTTTCACCCGTGCCAAATTTTTAATCTCTATTTTTCCTATCAGCTCATTTAGCTTGCTTAATTCTACTAGTCCACTGCAATGCTTGGAAGAACCCTTACTTACAACAAATAAGTTTAATGATTGAAGAGAAGTCAATTGCCCTAATCCATGTGGTATATGAGTCAAATTCTCACAATCTTCTAGGTCAAGGTGCTTGAGGCTGACCATTTTCTGAATATCTACCGGTAACTCTTTTAGCTTTTCACACTTAGAGAGATTTAATGTTTGAAAAGAAGTCAATTGCCCAAATCCACTTGGCATATGAGTCAAATTCTCACAATCTTCTAGGTCAAGGTGCTTGAGACTGACCATTTTTTGAATATCTACGGGTAACTCACTTAGCTTTTCACACTTAGAGAGATTTAATGTTTGAAGAGAAGTCAATTGCCCAAATCCACGTGGCATGTGAGTCAAATTCTTGCAACCTTTTATGCTAAGGTCCTTGAGGCTAACTAATTTTGAATGTCAGTTGGTAACTCCTTAAGATTAGTACAGTGAGAGAGTTTTAATGTTTGCAAATTCACTAATCTAGTTATAGAACTAGGGAGAACTTCAATTTCATTACGGGAGAGATCAAGGTACTTCAGATGCATCAACTTACCAATGGTATTTGGCAATGTCTTCATTTCTAACCAATGTAGGTCTAACACGCGCAAGTATTTAAAACTAGAAATAAGTGGTTTGAGAATTGAATCTTCCACTATTTCCCCTTTATCAACCCAAGGATTGCATGCCAAAATAAATGTTTGTAGCTTATTTGCTTTAACCAATGAGCTTAATTTCTCCCTAATAAATGAAACATTGTCAATTGAAAATGAGAGATGACGAACTTTTTCATTGACATTGTTTGCATTAGAATCAACCACAGTAAACTCATTCTTTGAGACTGATTGTGCAAGATCATGGATTAAATCATGCATCTTAAACTTCATATTCATGCCTTCATCTTCTTCTGCTTCTTGAAAGAAGGACCTCCAATGTAAATCCATGAAGTACTGATTGGCAATATCCTCTAATAGTTTGTTCTTTTCTAGTGATTGAATAAATCCTTGTGCTATCCATAATTGTATCAATGTCAACTTATTAATTAAGTAATCTTTAGGAAACAATGAACATTATGCAAAACAACACTTCAAATATGATGGAAGATGATCGTAACTCAATTTTAGAACTGGTAAAATACCATTGTTTGGTTGAGTTACATTTGTAAGTTCATTATTCTTGATATCTAACCATTCAGCTTTTGTTGTTCTAAAATATAAGACTCGCCCTATTGTTTTTATAGCAAGAGGCACTCCTTGACATTTTTCTACAATGTCCATTCCAATTGCTTCAAGGTCAGGATCAATGGTATCTTGTCCTTCAAATGCCATTCGTTTCAATAAAAACCAAGATTGATCCTTTGGTAGGCCGCTTAGAACATACTGCAACTTGACAGTGCTGGTAATCTTTGCAACTAGTTTGGTCCGTGTAGTTATCACCACCTTACTTCCCTTTGCACCACCTATCAAAAGTCTTTTCAAATTACACCATTTCTCTACATCCTCATTCCAAATATCATCCAGCACAAGTAAATACTTCTTTTTGTCGAGGTGTTTCCGGAGTTCATTTTGCAATAGATCCATCTCAAGATTCTCAGGTTTTCTTTTAGTTGCAGATTCAAGTATCTTTTCAACAGCTTTTTTAACATCGAAGTCATCCGATACACACACCCACATCTTTAACTCAAAATAATCCTCCACGTTTTTATCATTGTATACATATTGAGCCAGTGTGGTTTTCCCTAACCCTCCAATCCCCACTATGCATATGAATGAGACATTGTCTTTCACATCAAAGTCCAACAATAGATCTATGATGGCCTTCCTATCCTCTTCTCTCCCAATAACTTCTTCTTCACCTATATACGAGTGAGTTTGGATCCTGTCCCTAGTCACATCCTGTGTCTTTAAAGGACGCTCTACCAACTCCAAGTGAAAATTTTTCCAATCAGTTGCTATATCATTAAGCTTCACCCTCGTAGCCTTTATTTTGCAAGCCATCTTAAAACTAAAAACAAGTTGGTTTGATCTTGAAAAGAAAATACGTACCTTCTTTGCCATTTTATCACCACCCATCACCTTACGCCGAAACACATGAGTGGAGAACTCGCTCAGCAAGTCATCCGCATCAAAAACTACATCTCCGAGCCTGTTGAGCCAGTGCTTGACTTGGTGGTTCTGGACCTGCTGCTCCTCTGCATCCTGAAGTACAGCCTGAATAGTGAGAACAGTGTTGTGCATTTCTTCGAGCTCATCTTTGACACCCCAGATCGATCCAATCTGTTCGAGAGTGGAGGAGCCCAAGCTTTCAATGATCTCCTGTACAACGCCATACAGGATTGCATCGGCCATTTGTTCTTGTTGGATGGAAGAAAATGTAGCAAGCTTAGCTGATGGAGAGTAGTTTGAAATATCGGAAGAGGAAGATTAAGTGCCTGTGAAGGAAGACTTGGCTAGTTATGTAAAGGAAGACTTGGCTAGAAATAAACAGATAAATGTGATCAACAGCTCCACTGCTCAATAATTACTACTTTAACAACGGCCCCACTCCTCAATAATTAGTTTCTGTGAAGACAAAAGAAAAAGGCAAGAAGGCCCCAGTCCTACTCAATAATTGACTGGAAATACTGGGATATAAAGCTAAGGAAAAGTAGAGACACCGCAAGTTTCACAGATTTTGATACCACCGTCTGTGTTTTTGGGTGATGCTGGGTCCAGTCGAGCACTATCTCAAATGCCTCAATGCAATTGTAAAGCCGAATACTTCTGGACCCCATTTATCTTTCCAAAATTCTATGTGGTGCAGCATAATAGCACTGAGTTATGGGCCCATAACCTGGTCGAGATCTCGTTCTTACATGGCTCTGAGCAGAGGTGCTTGACACGGAAAAATCTCAGGTGAGACGGGCGTATAAGCCCTATGTCTCACTGACATGACCCTCATGTCAGTGAGACATAGGGCTTATACGCCCGTCTCACCCAATACCATCTCGGCACTTGGCACTTCAAAATGCACCTTTTCTCATAGCATTCTTATTCAACTTTATCTTCTTTTCACAAAGACCCATTCACACTCTCGACCAACTATACAACAAGTAAAAGGAAAATAAGGAACTATTTTGGAATCATTCATAATGGTCACAGTAGGTCACTCTCTCTAAAAAAAAAAAAAAAAAAAAACTGGCATGCAACGACAGTATAAATAGGCTTCTTTAAGCTTAGAACCATATAGAGTACCATACCACCTTGAAGAACATATAAACATTTCTGTAAGATTGAACATATGGCCCGTTGGCTTCCCAGTAAATCCAACAGTAATTAAGCTAATTAAAATGAATGTCACAAATACCATCACAAGGTGGAGTTAATGCTATGGCCTCTTCTTTTTGCTGTGGCTTCTCTCATGAGGAAGAGGAAAAGAGATCTTTTAATTTTATTTTAAATAAAACAGAGTATTAAAAAAATCTCATGTTACCATCACACACAAACGCAGTCATATCCAAAATGTACGATTATAGAAAACAACATTCACTCCAAATTATACATGTTTTATTACAAAATATTACTGTAATACAACTACTATAAAAGCAAAAGTACAGCAAGAATAAAATGAAAAAGGTGTACACCGTGAAAACTGAAAAGTATGCAAGATAAGAACATCACAATACACCCTTTCTGTCCTCTCTTCAAATCCGGTTTCAGTCGTTTGACAACCACTGCAAATGGAAATCACTCTCATCTCGGATCTCCACAGTCTCCCTACAAAACCTGTGACAAGTATAATATTCATAAATGCTATTAAGGAATTTACAAACAGTGGAAAGGGCATATAAAAGGCACTCATAGAAAAATACATAGAAGCAAACAGAGACATAAAGCTCCAGTACTCTACTATGAACATTTATAAAATATACTTATAGATTGTACGTAACAGCCGTTCACAGATATACAAGTATCCAAGCTCCTACCCATTTGTGATCCGATTTTTTATTGGCTAGCTTGAACCCCTTTGTGTCAATTTATGTGCATATTTGACTTTAGTGTATTTCTTCTTTTCTCTTTTGCTAATTCTCCATGATTAATGCATCAATGTTAAATGTGTTTATATATATATATATATATATATATATATCTTCAACCTTCATTCTCTGTCTCATGTTTTTGGCATGAGACTAAAAAACATGTAAGATTTCGCAGAGTAGTGACTGTGTTATGAACTGATTTTAAGGTTTGGAATATTAGAAATACGTAAAATCTTTCTACTATTAAAAAAAAAAGGAAATATGCAAGAGTTCTCTTTTATTATATTGTTCTTTCGTGTATTTTACTCTTTTTATTTCCTTTCTTAAATTGTTGTGATTCAATGTGTGGTTGGTTTTATTTTTAGGGTGATATCGGTTACATGCATGATGGTTTTCAGAAAATAAATAATCTTACTAGAAATTTAGGAAACAGCCATACTTAATCTAGAATAGGACATTATTTTATGAACAAAAATTAGGTGACAGTTTCTTAATCGTAGATAAAAAAAGAAAGTAGAGTTTGTGGTTGGCATTTAGCGCAGATGAGAACCAATAATAGCTTGTCACTTAATTTTTGTTGTGAAAATATTATGTCTACAACATTATTCTTATTTTATTTGTTTTGTGCTCGACCAATCTCATAGTTTTAGAATGCATTATTTTAAATTTAATGTAGTCTAAGGTGGCTCTAAGATTTAAACAATATGGTTACATCTTCTGGCTATTAGTTCAACCCTCTTGATACGTTGTACAACTGTGCAAGCCTATGATTTATGTAGACCAAACTTTTCATCACCAGAACTTTGGGGTTGGGGGGGGGGGGGGTGTTATGCTATTGCCTACTTTACTGCCCACTTTTTTTTTCTACCTATTTGTTTATGATTTATTAATTTTATAAAGAGTAGATGAATAAGTTATTGTCCCTATATATATTTTTTTTTGGATAATAACACTTCCCTCCTTTGAGGTTTAGGGAAATTACATTCCATCTCAAACTTAAAAGAAAAAAAAAAACATTTTCTCCTCTTGACATCAAATTGACTAAACTTTGTTAAATTAATATTAAAAATGTTATGTACTAACTTGTCCTTTGTTTAAGGACAAGTTTCAAGAATTATCCTCCATTTCAAAATTAAAATTAATCATTGTATTAAATTTTTAATTGAAGTGTATTTTAAAATATTAAGTATGATTTTTTTCCCTTTTTCAACAGGTTATGGAGAGATTTGCCATTGCAAGTGTTTTGGTGCTTGATAAATTTTGCATTTTTATTCTAAATTTATCAGTTATTTTTTAATTAACCACGGTTAAACTTTTGTATAGAGATTCCTATAAAAATTTAGAATATTTTGTTACTAATATAAACATAAGGTGGGTGTTAATTTTTTTAAACCTCAAGGGAGGGGAGTGTTTTTTCCATTCAGGTTTGGTTTTAGGTGTCATTCTCTCAGACTTTAAGGGAGAGGAGTGTAATTACCCCCTTTTTTTTGTTTAAGGTTAATCATATGATTTCTTTTTTGGTTTAGGATAATTATTCTTGTTTATGATTTTCCGTTAGAACTTGTTGTTTTAGCCTTTTATAGGCTAAAATGCAGAACACACACTCTAAATTTATTTATAATTCATTCAAGTCCTCTAACTTTGTTTTCATTCATTTCAGTTTTCTAAGTTTTAGATTTATTCAATTAAGGCATTTCTGTAAACTTTCGTTATAATTTTTTGAAAAAAAAAATTTGGAAAATACTTTTCAATCATTGATTGAATTTTTTAATTTAAAAAATTTGAAGAAAACTTAAAAATTTTGGAAAATTAACTATAACATATAACAAAAGTTGATGGAAAAACATTAATTTAATAAACCTGAAAGCTAGAGAACTGAAATGAACGAAAGCAAAATTTAAAGGGCTGGAATGAATTTTTATAAAACATAGAGGGTGGGTTTTGCATTTTAAACTTGTTTATATTAATTGCTTTGAAAAGAAAAATGATTTTGAAATAGTTTTTATATTTTTACTATACGAAAATTGCAAATATAAAAAACGACTCATTTAAAAGTGAGTTAATTTGAAAATGTGTAATTCTTTTGATAAAATTGAAAACGTGCAATTGGTAAAATAAAAACAATAAAACCCCAACCCAAATAGAGCTAACTTCAAGCTGTTAATAAGAAGTACATGTATAAATGGGTAGAATTAGAGAGTTTTTTCAACCTAACTTGACAATATTGGTTTATGATGAAGTCGAAAGATCGTCAGTAAGTTACGAGGTCCTCACGTGCTCGAAACAACCTGCGCAACACAAAACAAGAATACCTAGAGGATACCGGTGTGGTATCGGCCAAAAACCCTTCAAAGGTTAAGTCAGAGAATGCTCACAACCCTAGAGTGTCAGAGTTGGAAATATTATGCGTACCTTGGTTTGTGAGGGTTTTGGGGTTTTTATAGTAGTAGAGGGCTGACCTCCTTTCCTTGGTTTAGAAGTCTTTTCCTTATAGGAGTCTTCATGAGCGTATTTTGCAGAATCCTTTCCTTGTAGGAGTCCTTTTGGTTAGTGCTAAATGTGACGTGCAAGATATTTCCTTATACATGCAAATGTGGAGATCAAGTAAGGCCATGCCAGGGACTTCAGCCCTGCCTACCCCCTTCAGCTTACTGGTGTTAGCTCCCCATCCTTGTCGCCTAAGGTTCTCTTGTCGGATTCGTGATACGCTTTTTAGACCTAATACCGTCGTCACGTGTAAATGGATATTGACGGGTTTATTAGGGGCGCCGTTTTATTTCTTTGTAAGGGTGAGTATTAATATTACAATTTTACCCTTATCAGTTTAAGAAATCCCAATGTAGTCCATCACTTCTTTAGAAACAACCTAATCCAACCCACATAGGTTGGTGGATATTATACATATATATATATATATATTATTTCTTGTAATTATTAGGTTTTATCAAATATATTCTAAATTTTAAGATTGATTAAAATTAATTCTCAAAATACCAAAAAATATTAAAATAAAAGTAATAAAATAAAGTTACATAAATTCTAGGTTGGTTTCAGTCAAATGAGTTGAAAAAAATTTCAAACCCAAACCTAACCTGATCCAAGCAGTTAGGTTGGGTTGGGCCAATTTTGTAAGGGTGGTGGATTTGATTATACCCCTAATAATAAGAGTTGAGTACGAGAGTACCTTCAATTAATCCATGTGTTTAGTTTTGGGACCAAAATTGGGAATTAGGCCCAATTTTAGAACTATTTAGTTAGTAGGCTAATTTTATAAACTATATAATTTACTAACATCTCGAGTCTCAAAAACTCGATTTTAGGCCTAGAAATCGAGTCTTTGAGGCTCGGTTTTGTTGTTTGGACCAGATCTGACCTGGCCCTGTGTCCAGGTGGCATCCACATGGAAATCGAGTCTTTAAGACTCGATTTCCATCTCAACCCCTTATGTGTGACGTGTTCATCCATGTGGAAGCCAGTTGTGTGATGTGTTCATCCACGTGGAAGCCACCTAGAAACCGAGTCTGTGAGACTCGATTTCTAATAGGGGTTTTTCAAATTTAAACCTAACGCCTCTCTCCATCTCAGTCTCGCACTCTCCATCGTCTCGCACAGAACAGAACACTCACTCACGCCTCTCTCCATCTCACACTCACACAGAGCAGACTCACTCACGCCTCTCCCTCTCAGTCTTATATAGACTCACTCACGCCTCTCTCATCACCCTCTCCATTGTCACTCACCATCTCACTCTCTCACACCCTCTCCATTGTCATGCCTCTCTCACTCACCCTCTCCAGTCTCACTCTCACACAGACGCTGAAGTCTCCCCTGTCACGCCTCTTTCACTCACCCTCTCCACTCTCAAACACCTTCTCTAGTTCTCTCAGGTATGATTTTCTTCTCCTAAACCCACTTTTGAAGTACATTTTCGGGTGTTTTTCTTGTTGTGTGATCAACTTGATTTGATTTGATTTTTTGTTGTTCAGTTTTTTTGTCTTGATCTTGTTGTTGTTGTTTCTTGCTATTTAGATGGTTAAGCAGAGATTTAGGGTTTGTGTTCCATAATTATGATTGTTTTGATTGATGAGTGTACTATTTTAGGACTTTTTTTTCGTGTGTTACTCTCTGAGAGGAGGGAGTGTTGCTCCCGAAGTATGGAATAATTTTTCCAATGAAAATAATGATAGATTAAGGGTCTGTCTTAAAGAACAGATTATTTGAGAATAGAATTTTACTTGTCTGCATTTGCTTCCTGATCTTATTATGATGTTATCAACTTAAAGTCCTCATTTGGAAAAAAAAAAAATTATATGAGGGAACTTCTTGATAAATGAACTTAACTGGTCAATGCTATCTTGTAAAATGATAATAGCAAAGTGTTAATAAAAAGTCTTTAGGTAGTCTACAAATTAAATTAAACTAATTTCAAATGCTATATGGAATGTAATACAATGGGTTGACATCCATGCATGTCTACACGTTCCTGTAAGAGAGCTATGAAGCAACAATTTGTTTACATGACAAAATTAATTTGAAGTAGAACTTTCCTGCTCAACCCCATATACACATTTTTACATCCCAGAAGTGATTTTTACTTTTTTTTTTCATTTTATCAATTGATAGTTTTTTTTTTTTTATAAGTATTGATAGTATTTTAGAATGGGAAGAAGATAGTGGTAGACATTATTTTAATCATAGTTGACATGAAATATATTAACATACATCTTCCACCCCACCCAAAAACTGTTTCAATAGTCACAAGGTTGTAGCAGAAGCAGTTGTCGGAACCCTGAGTACTTGTTGCAGTAACTGTGCAGCAAGACGTTGAGTGATGCCACCAATAGCATGACCCCCTAGACTGCATGCCTTAGGTTGCTAAAGCACCTGCTCACATATGCTTCAACAATTAGCTTTAAAAACAAATATAAATAAGTTTTTCTAAGATATTAATACATAAATAGCATTTGTGTTACAATATGATGATTCTAATGTAAGTGCTATAAGGATAAAATTCTAAAAAAAAAATGATATGATTTACTTAATCTAACTTTTTGACGTGCAAAAGATGAGAATAGATCTATGTTTTACATGTAACGAAATAAATTAGATGCCTTGTTCATAAGAGGAGAAGCCACAAACTCACCAATAAAGAAAAGAAAGAATGATCCAATATAGACGTGTGTTCTTTAGGTTAGCTTATATGTATATCTGCTAACAAAGCACATAGTAATTGACCACTTTTTGTGGATTTTCGCGGAAGATACAGTAATGACTAATAACACTAGGTCAGTAGAATAGATGTGGCCAACCCTTTTTAGTTTGTTAATGATCCATTGCCAACCTTAAAATTTTGGAACTAAGGCTTAGTTTATGTTGTAATAAATTTAGTTTGAAGAGTCTACTTAAAATTAAATTAATGATTTGGCCATTTTTCAAAAGCCTTGGATCCGAATTCTTTGTAGTCATCACCACATCTAATCTTTAGCTATAGACCAAACTCTCTCTCTCTCTCTCTCTCTTCCAAAGTCTATTCAAGCTACTTGATGTAGGCAAGAAAAGGCTCAAATTTGCTATGTTCACTAATTAAATCATCTAAAAAATAGGGGTTAAGGGAGATAAATTGTAGATAGTAGGATATATGGGATAACACTCAGTAAAAAGGGTTGTGATGGTAATGCATACCTTAATCATCAAGTGAATTTGGCAATGGAATTGGTGGAAGAACATGAAGCTTATGTGCTGACGACAAAGCTAACAAATCACATTAAAACAATTCTATTGATACATATGGAGAACTATAATGCCCACTAGATACTAGTTTTGGTGAAGATACTGTCAAACAAGAATGGATCCACAGCTAGATTAGGGGGGCCATGGCCCCCTGGATTTTAAAATTTTTTAAACAATTTGATATATACACGTAAGATTATACAAAATAAGTATACTTAGCCTCCTTCAAAAATTCAAATTGATTTTTGTGGTGTGTATTATTTTTTACTTTGTTTGAAATTCAAAACATTTTTGTTAATTATTTTGATTCCCCCCCCCCCTGTATTTAACAGACTTTTGTTGTTAAGTTATTTAACATACGTTGTTCACTGAATTCTTTCATCGTTCATTCATTCTTTCACCTTTTACCGAATCATTCTTTTATATTTTACTGAATTCTCATTGTACAAACTGGCTTTTGTTGCTCTAACTCATACCTAGTTCGAAAACTATACTGTGTGTTCATTTTCAAACTAACTGCTTATCATTCTTGTGCAGTATGGCGGCTGCAAATGCCGAACAGATTGACCATGCGCATCCTGGCCCCATTGACGACTCGGTGTTGACGTTACAGCCCAACCATCGGTCAGAAGCTATTTGGAATGGGCAGGTAAAACACAACACTAAAGATTTGATGAATTTATACGCATTTATTTCATACAATGTACACGCACTTGCTGTCATATGTTAATCCATGGTTCTGTTTTGTGTAGGATTCATGGTACCTTACCTGCCGTGCCCGTAGTGAAGAGTTCTCCAATCGAGAGCCAATGGTGGACGACCGAGTTATTGACATTATAAAGGCACTTGGTTTGGAAGGACTCCTCAGGATCCCGGGTAGAGAGATTGACCATGGCCTGATAACGGCCTTAGTGGAGCGATGGCGGCCCGAGACTCACACCTTCCACATGCCGAATGGGACCAAAGTGGATTGAAGTAGACCTAATTGGGAGAATTGCAATTGTTTAATTTTTAGGGAGAACAAATTATACATTATATTACAACTAGCTTGTAACCCCATGCATATGCATGTATATACTAAAAAGATATACATTAAGATGCATAGTATAATAATCTTACATATATAATTTAAATATTATTGATAGTCATTCTTATATTTTTTTAACTCTTTAAAAAGTTTTGTAAGAATGTTATTTGACAAAAAATGTAAATTGTCCATTTTAAAAATATTTTTATGTTCATTAATTCTAAACTCTTTATTTTTTGTAAACAATAACTCACTTGAATGGATATTTATGATATGGTTCTACATTTGATTCCAAAATTAAGAAATAAAACTCTCTAAAAATAAATAATTTAAGACACATAGCGCAAAATTGGACTTCAACTGTAAAATCTAATTGGATTTTCTCTAAAATTTACCTATGAATATATATATATATATATATATATATATATATAGATGCACAAATAAATTATAGTACTATTAAAAAATAAATTTTATCCGTAGTATTATGTATTTCCAAATTTCGAAGTGATTTGCTAAAACAAAATTTTTTATTACGAATTGATTGCAAAAGTGATAAATACGTTATAGAAAAGGATGTTGAAAATATTGCTTCAAAACATATTTTTGCCAGATGGCAAGCTATTTTTAGTGTTTTTGATTTTGATATTGAATATATTAAAGGCTCTCAAAATGCTATCCCTGATTTCCTTACCCGTGAATTCCTGCAGTGCCACAATGGCAAGTAGAAGGTCGAAAGACAAACACCCTGCTACAGATACTCCTAAACCACTTGTTAAACAAGAACATGCTTTCCCTGTTGACATTGCTAACCGTTTTACTACCTTAGGTACTACCCCTAAACAAAACTACTCTTCTGTGTTAGTATCCTTTTATGACCCATATGTTGTAGTCCTTGTTAACCAACTTGTTAAAACAACCTTCTCCAGAAACCCCAATGCTTCCTAATATATTTCAAAACAATATCGCTAGAACCTGTTCTCTATTGAGCCCAATAGGGCCATGATCAAAGATCCCCTCAAACTTGCTACAGGTTATTTTCCTCAGAACTTCCACTGGATTCCTGAACACATTGGTAAAGATTTAAGATATTATTCTGCTATCCTGTTTCATGAAAAGTCAATGTTTATCAAACCTATATTTGATAAAATTGATACATCCAAAATTATTTACCATAGTGTTATCTTACTTGATATTATCACTGAAGAAAAATGGAGACTCAATCCTGCTTCTACAGAGCCTCTACCTGGCTGGACAACCCCTTATTCTTACCATGACTACGTCTATGCTTGGTCCAAGTTCATGCTACATATAAATATAGATATAGATGACTTATAAATTTGAATTGTTTTTAGTTACAAAAAAGGCTTATAATTATAAAATCATTGAAACTCTCTCTTCCTCTAATTTTATATATAGTGTCACTTATATGATTATATTTTTTAAGATTTATTTATATTGGACTCCTCGTTTTCTACTCTAAATTAACTCATTTGGCACAAAAATTAAAAAATTTCGATTAGATGGAACACATGCCGTGAAATTAAATGCTAATTGAAATCCAATTTTTACACTGAACTAACTAACTTGGTTAAAAAATTTAAAAATTTTGACTAGATGGGGCACGAGGCGCAAAATTAGATTCTAATTGAATTCCAATTTAAAATCTAATTGGATTTTACCTTAGTTTTAGCTATTAATATATATATATATATATATATATATAGATGACTGATAAACTTAAATTGTTTTTAGTTCTTCAAAAAAAGGCTCATAAATATAAAATCATTCAAATTATATATTTTTAATGGTTTACTTATATTGGATTACTCGTTTTTTACACTAAATTAACTCATTTGGTACAAAAATTAAAAAAACTTAGATTAGATGGGACACATGTTACAAAATTAAACTCTAATTAAAATCCAATTTTTACATTGAATTAACTTACTTGGCACAAAAATTTAAAAACTTAGATTAGATGGGACACGTGGCGCAAAATTAGACTCTAATCGAATTTCAATTTGAAATCTAATTGGATTTTCTCTCAGCATTATTATTATTATTATTATTATTATTATATTATTATTATTATTATTATTATTATTATTATGTATTGCATGGGTCTGCGACTAGTTGCTATAAATCTCGACTACATTGCTTCCCCCATTTAACTGACAAAATCCCCTAAATCTAGAAGCGTTAGGATGGGCAATTCCTCCAATGAATGTGCGCTAAGAGGGATTTGGATTATCATTTTATCCAAATCAACATCAAACCGGATTATTTCAATCTCCCATGAAACCTAATGCTCAAGGTTGCCATACACACAAAAACCAACAACTGAAGACAATCCCCCACTTACTAAACTAGGATTTTGGACGTTCCCATAAGGCTTCATAAAGGCATGACTAGATAAAACCTTGAACTCAGATTATACTTACCCTTTAACAATCCAGACTTACTTCCTCGCTCAAGTCAATTCATGGTCTTATGTACAATAGGATTGAACCACAAACTTCCCTTTTGTTTGATAGCATAAGCGAATCTCTCCTTCTCTCTCCCTTGTCACATTCCTCCAAATTATTCGCTTTTATAAGGCAGGGGCTGCGGTACGTTATAGTTATAGTCAGGGGGTTCAAATGAACCCCCTGACCCGAATTTTTATATATATATATATATATATAATATTTTAAAAAAAAATTATTTTGAACCCCCTGCAATACAAATTTGCACCCCCCTCACCATCAACCTGACTTGGTGACCCCTTTAATTTTTAAAGCTCAACTTAAACTCCAGAAAAAAAAAGAAAAAAAAAAGAAAAAAAAAAAAAAGAAGAAGAAGTCCAAAAGAAAATTTTGGTCTTTAATCTCAAATATAAAAAGCCTATAAATCAAAATTTGAAAAGATTATAAATAAAAAAAAGGGTCAAATAAAACCTAAGAATTTGTAGCTGCCTAACCTCCAAAATCTCTCATTATCCTTCTTCACTCTCCAAACCCAAAGGAAAAAGGCTGCATCTGCTTAACACACAAAAAATCTACCGCCGCTTGATTGTCCCTAATCTGCCACCGCCGCTGCCACTTGATCTGGTTTTTCAACTCTCTCTTTCTCTCTTTCTTTCACTGTGACAGTGTGTTTATGGAATTTTGTACCACCGCTCCTGTGTGGTGTTATCTTTTGATTTTTTTGTTGAGTTTTTGAATCTTGGACCGTGCGTGTGACTGTGTGTGGGAGCTATGGCGTTAAGAACTGTGTTCTGAACTTCTGATATTTGTTGTTAAGTAACTCAACTTGAGATTTGAGCCTCAAAAGTCTGACCGTGTGTGTGACTGTGTGTGGGCCTGTGGGGTTAGTGGGTTATAGACTTATAGGACTTATTACTTTTATTAGTTTATAGTGTTTTATTGTTGTTGAGTACTTAAGTTTGAGTTTCTTTACTGTTGGGTGTTGGCGTATTGTAGAGTTGCTGTGAGTATTTTATTGATTTGATATAAAGTTGAGTTATTACTTATCGCTTTGACTAATTTGTGACTTGTGAGTAGTTTTTTAATTTTGTTGAATGTGACTTGTGAGGTGTGAGTGATTGTTGGCTATGTGACTTGGTCAATACATTAATACTAAAGACAATAAAAAAATAAAATATTTAAAGAATTGTAAACTTATAAATTGGGGACCTTGTTAGGAAGATGGTGGAGACAAATAAGGATGTTATATATCCATTGGTATATTTGCTTGTGAAGTTAGTTTTGATCCTTGCTGTTGCGACTGCAACAGTGAAAAGAAGTTATTCAGCAATGAAATATATCAAGAATGAATTGCGCAATCAAATGAGGGATCAGTGATTGAATGATTGTTTGACAGTATACATTGAAACAAATTTAGCTCGTAGGATTGATAATGAATCTATCATGCAACAGTTTCAAAATATGAAACCTCTTGTAGAAGAAAATTGTGGAATTTCATTTTTTTTTTTTTTGTGACATTGATATATTCAAGTCTCTTTTGTTTTAGATTTTATATAATTTATGTTTCTTATTGACCCCTCTGGACAAAAATCATGGAGCCGCCCCTGTTATGAGGATTAAAGCAAGTTGTGACTATTTGTGGATTTTGGATTACTTACACTCATTTGTGGGTTTATTGTCTTCGTGTGAGTTTCCAAGACATACCACTAGCAATCACCACCGACGAGTATTGACATGAGTAGTGGGCTCGGCCTGCCATATTGAATCCAAGTCCAAGAGTTAAGTCCATCCTAACGTGATGCGTGGAAATGTGACAAAAACAACCACAACAATGTAATTATTTTGATAATTCCCGTCTCCCAATTTGATTTGATTTGATTTGATTTGATTTTTTTTTTTTTTTGTGGCATTCTATTGAATTCTCTTTCTTGTCTTGCTCAATGGTGTATGAATTCCTACTTATTAGGCAGTGTCGCTCATTTTATATAAAACAATTAATAGTAGATGGATGGAATTAAATTTTACCCGTTGAAAGACCAAATTAATATATATTTTTTTGAGAATGAGACCAAAATAATAATTAAACTGAATTAATAAAATAAAGTTTTCAATGACTCATTAAAATACATCACTCCTTTTAAAATGTGAGTTATTATTATTATTAGAGAAAAAAGTGTGAGTTTATTTGATTCCATGTAATTGGTAAAATAAAATAAAAAATCCTTATCAAAATAAGACTTTGTTTGTTTGCCACCAGATTACTCAACAAATTTTAATTTTTAGTTTTTATGTAAGACTTTTTAAAGCCTCACTTTTTATTATTATTTTATAGTAAAATTAAATAAGCTAATACCAAATTCACACGAATCAAGTTGTTCTGAAAAAGAGTTGAGTAAAACACTGTAAGTCCCTTCTATTAATCAAACAAACCCCCACCAAATGGTTAGTTTAGTTTTTGGTTCCACCGCCTCAGATTCTCTGCCTTTTAGTCAATTGTTATGTGAGCTACCCAAGTCAGAACGGATTGTAAACAGTGTGGAATTAATTCAACCTGATACTTTCTTCGTCTCGGGTGCATGGTCATTACTAATGGCAATGCAGTGAGATATATACTTCCATTTGCTCTAAATTCATAATTTTGTCTCGATCTTCTTCTACAGTACACGCCACGACCACAAATAACTTTTTGCACCAATGTAAAGGTGCAAACTTTTCACTACAATTATTTCACTACAATTATACCAAAGGCCTTTTTATCGATGATTTTTCAGCTGGGACATCAAGAACCACCTTCCTCCTTGTATGCAGGAGAATTGGTTTTTGCAATGGTTGGAGGTGATACTGGAGAGCGTCCTTAGGGAGGTGTTACTGGGTTTGAATAAGCGAGCTAACGCAATTGTTGTTGTTAAATCAGAAGGCTGACCAACCATCGCATTGGCATTTGAACAGGGAATGCCTAATCTTAGCCAAGAGATGCTCAAACTTGATTGGAACTCCTTCACCATTTCCATTTGCTGCAGTATAGTGAGCTCACCAAAGTAATCATAAAATTGGTGTCCTTACCAATGGTGGCTATCTTTAGATAGATTACAAAGATGAAAAATTGGACAAATTTGAGGAAATTCTGACCTCCAACTACCTAAAAACTAATTATTAAATGGTGGATATCTTTGGTTTTTATATTTGAGGCTAAAACGTTCAAATTCAAAAATATGCTCATAACAACCGCAATATGATTTCCCAAAAAAAAAAAATCATGTTACTCACTACAACTCAAAAAGGAGAGAGAGGGGGAGAGAGAGAGAGAGAGAGTTTAGGACTGTTTGAAAGTATGAGCTTTTCCCTGGTAAATCCATGGGAAACTAAATTGGGGTTGCTATTTTGAGTCCTTAAATTTTGCTATTTTGTTAGCCATGGCTTCATATCATCAATCGTTAGTGTGCGTGATACAAAAGACGTCATGTGTTCTTTTATCATTTTTGAAACTGATTAAATCATCAAAGGTCTTCAAGCAAAATTGAAATGACGTTGCAACCCTCTTGTTTCTCAAATTCACCACCATTATGAAACCTATTTGAGAAGACTCTTGGAAGGACCACTGCACATGGAAATCACTCTCATCCCAGACCTCCACGCAATCTCTCTCAACAAAATTTGTAACAAATATAGTATTTATAACTGCTATTTAGGAATTTACAAACAGAGAAAATGGCAAATGAGAAAGAAAGAAAAAATTCACTTAAAGAAAAGTCACTACCAAACTATGAATTCAAATGGAAACATGAAAACTTTCCAGCTTATACATGTGTTTGTATCTATATAATGCAATGAATGCGTTCTGTAGTTCAACTGAAGTTGTACTTTCTTCCCACCGGGGAAGCCAACAAAGAAGAAAGAAAGGAATGAATGCATTGCATTGCATGACCATCAATTGATTAAAAAAATGTTATTTATGCTTACATATTTGCAACGTAATGTGCATATCTTGCACTTGAATGCATAGCAAGGAACTCCCAGCCATTTGTAGCATCCGCCAATGTTTATGCAGCTTCATTGGAAAAGAATGTTCATCAGTCATGTTATAATTCTTTGGATGTTTTTTGAACTCAAAATCCATAGCAGCAGCTCCAGCATATTTCAGTGTAAGTTTTTTCTGTGAAGCTAGAACTACCAACAGTAATAAGATATAACTATATGAGAGTAATGAAAATTAACTGAAGACTAAATCTCTAGTTGATCACAAAGTAGAGGTGATAAGAGCACGAGAAGAAAAACTGATCTTGATATTACGAGCAAACAATAATGATTACTTCATAACATACATTTGATGGTCACCTCTATGCACAAAGAGAGAGAGAGAGAGAGAGAGAGAGAGAGAGAGAGAGAGAGAGAGAGATCAATGGGTTTGAATTAACCTAAAAGAGTACTTATCAGATGAACCAAACATACCACACACTGCTCACTATCAGATAGGAGTTTAGAGAGCCATAACAGGTCAAAGCATAGGTACATGATGTGAAGGACCGTAAACCTAACATATGGGTGCCATATATGCACTATTCTTCCATATCAAATACAAATAGAATACTAGGTTTTTCCTATGCCTCAGTTGGTTTTGCATATGAGATCAACTGAAATCTTACTCATCAGAAGAAAATAGCATAAGAGTTTCTAAGAAGAATAGGATAAATAATTAATTACATACCTGATGGGTAGCTTCATTCCCTCCAAACTCCAGGATGTGAGCAATTTTTAGCAATCTTCCCCAATTTCATGCTGGCTTCTCTCTAAATGTTTTCTTTGTGCTTCAAACTGTTTCTGTATATTCAAATTGCATATAAATTTTCCAAAACATCAGCAGCAAAAAAAAAAAAAAAAAAAAAAAAAGGAAATAGATAGAAACTATAGATAATTTAGAATTTTAAGTTGTTGCAAGTTGCAACCAAATGACAATAAGATTCTCGTAGTTATTATCTTGTTGGAACTCCAAAAAGGCCTTCTTGTGATTCTGAGGCAATCTTGTCTCGTGTCTATTTTTTTTTTTTTTTTCCCGTCTTCCTTGCTATCTTGTTTGCATTGTTCTGTAGAGTTTTTAATCATATCTAGCTATTCCTTAAGCCTAATCTCAACCTTGAAATCCTTATACCTAATCTTTAATGCACTAAGATGCCTAGGGTAACACATTTCTTTAAAACCATTTTTTCCCCCAACTGCTAGATACAGCTATATTTCTTTGTTATTATGAGGCATTCTATTTCAAAACATTTTTATAAGCAGAAATGAATTCCTGTACTAGAGCATACAAAAACTTCAAATTTATATAGTTATTTTTTGAAAAAGATGTAACACATCTAATTATCCGAGGCAATGTTATTTTATGGTATGCTAACTAGACTTAAGAGGTCAAGTCTAAGTCAAAGATGAAAGGAAATCCATGTTTTGCAAGTCCCACTTTCCAAACCAGACTTTTTAGTGTAAATCTGTCCGGATGGAACAATAACAAATATACCCAAGACAACAGCTACTCAGCTTACGAATCTTAAAACCAGTATCCTGTTATTCTTTGTAGTATATTGAATCAACTAATTTTGCAACCCAACGGCTTTGTTGGCCAACTAATTCACGTAAGTTTTAGGATTGCTAAAAGGCTAAAGCTTCGAATAATCTGTGGTAAGAAAAATAAATCAATAATTGATTACCTTAGCAATATTCTGATATGAACAAAAGACTGATTCTCCATATGGTAGTCCTTGAACATCCCAAGTATCATCTGCTCTAACCAAGCCGTGGTCCTCAATAATAACTTCATTCTATCGAACATAATTTCAACCAAAAAAAAAATTTATAATAATAATAATAAGATGATGTAGTTTGTGGAGCTTGTAATATCTGAAGTATCTTGCAAGCAAAATTGAAGGTTCGAAGTCACATCTGATTAACTAAATCTGCAAATAGGAAATAACAAGATAAGGATTCTCAATGTGACTCTTAGGAGGAAAGATATTTCAACATAAGGATTGAGATAATTGAACAAAATATGGTGGAAGCTTAGAGATAAAAAGAATTTAAGCAACCACATTTATGTATGGAAAACCAGAGTCAGCCTCTCTCTTCCACACCTGTAATATGGTATAAACATGATAAAGAAGTTCGCCTAGCCTTAAGTATTTATTAATTATAATATTAGCAAAGAACAAATAACCACAGAAAAGAAAAAGAAAAAGAAAAAACTGAATAAAAGAAAAGAAGCCATTTGATAGAGTAGTATATAAAGGGATCACAAACCAAAAATATAGCCATTACCCAATCCGTTCAAGAGATGACGTGTAACCACAATTCGCTTTGGGCAATCCTCCCTTTGTTTCCCTTTGACTTCTATTCATTTCTTTTTAGTGTGCTTCTAAAATTCTGCATATGGAATCGCAAATAATTGCATAAAACATTAGTATTGAAGATGATAAAGAAGTTCTTTATTTCAGGTTCTATGATTGCAAAAGAAAAAAGATACGCAGAAGAAAATGCCCAGGCAGTGTTAAAACAAGACCAATATAATCCCAAAATTGAAATATTTTGGACATGAGAAATCATAGGCCAATCGTCGCCAATGATTTTTTTTTTCCAAAAAAAATAAAAAGAAAACAAAATTAAAAAGAAGGGAATCATCACTTTAGTGTTAGTTGTTGAAAATTGCAGAGCCCAAAAGTTGAGCACCAACTATGAGGCCCAGGATGTTTTAGGCTTCAATTGCTTTTGAAAGTGGCTTGTTTTCTATTTTCAGAGCCCAAATTTTAAGAAGCAAAATGAAGGGAAGAGGTTTACTAAAAACGTGTTGTGAATTCCAAAACCCAAAAGATAAGAGGGCATTTCAGATTGATTTATGATATTGGACTAAAGGGAAAAGATTACCTGAACATTTGAGAATATGAGCAATTTCTGGCAACCTCCCCTTTTTCAATAGCCTTAGAAAAAAAAAAAAACTCATGTAAACAATATTAAAAATAAAATAAATGTAACACCGTACGCCTTTAGTGAGATAGTCACTCTATAAGTATAAGTGTCTGTGGAGTGTGGGAGAAGGGATGAGGTTCAAGTTTTTAAAAGGGAGTTTTACACACATATACACTTAGGGTTCGTTTAATTGGAAGGATGGAAAAGTGAAGGATAAAAAATTGAGAAATGATGGAAAAGTGGGAGGATAGAAAATATTTTAGTTTTCCTCATTTATGTTTGGTTGGGAGGGTGGAAAAGTGGAGGAATGAAAAACCTTTTTGTTTGGTTGAAAATAAAGTTGGTATAAATTTACCATCATGTCTCTATTAAATAAAACAAAAAGTAATACATTATACTTAAAAAAAAAATTGTGTATAGATGGACACTTCATTAAAGTAAAAAAAAATAACATAAGAAATTAACCCAAAATTTTTTTCTAAAAAAAACAAAAAACAAAAAACAAAAAGAACAAAAACAAAAACCAACCAAAATTAATGAGAAAATAAACATACGAGCACAAAAGAGAGAGAGAGAGAGAGAGAAGCCTACTCGTCTAGACAAAATCAAAGAAAAAAAAAAACAGCCAGCACGTTAGTTAGTTAGTTAAAAAAAATAGGGGGAAGCCAACACGTTAGTTAGTAACATAAAAAAGAGAGAGAGAGAGAGAGAGAGAGAGAGAGAGAGAGAGAGAGAGAGAGAGAGAGGAAGTAACACATTAGAGACTTGGAGGTGAGGGGTACTTTTAGAAGCTCATTTCATGAGCTTCTCCTTTCCAATTTTCTCTCTATTTTTGTGAGAAAATTTTTTGGTGAATTTGGGAAGAAAACATCTGGGCTCCACCATTTATTTTCCTTGCTTCTCACTCAATCAAACACACTTCAAAAAAATTTATCTTCCTATTTTCTCTCTCAAGTGTTTCATCTACCCTATTTCACTTCTAAACAAACACACTCTTAAATTATGCTAATGTAAAATTTCTATCTTGTATATAAAAAAATAATAATAAAATAAAATAAATATCATGTCTTACATTTGACCAAAAATTGAAAAAATTTTGAGGATTTAAATAAGAGAGAATCTCCATCTAACAAACGTCTCAAACATTGCATTCATTAGAGATGATTAGAAAACGACAAAAACTAATTGATAAACATAAAAAAATATTTTTAAAAAGGATCCAAATTTCCAAATTTCTAATTAAAGCATTCTTGACATATTTGAGGCAACCAATGGATTTTTTAGTCTTATCTACCTCCAATCATTACTGCCCAAACTTGGGATAATATGTTGTTGACTTAACAATATTGGACTGACACTTGTTAACCAGCCAAAATCAAAGAGAAAAATATGGGTATGGGTAGAAATTTTTGGACCCATGCACGAAAACAAACAGATCAACTAGTACCCAAAATGCTGAAACGACTCAGGTCGAGTCAACTCATGGGTTGCATGGGTTTAATCAAAGGTTAAAAAGGGAAATTTCCTTTAAAATTTTAATTTTGGCTTTCTAACTTGGCGAAGCCAATGGGGAAGACATAAACACACCATAAGCCAATGGGGAATTAACCTTTACTAGCTAGTAAGCTTTTATACGTAGGCAACCATGATTCAGATCCTCTGGCTTTCTAACTTGGTGTTTATTTAAGCTTGGCTTAAAAAAATCCCTCTGATTCTCTGAAGCATTTGTTGCTGACTAGTCATGAGAGAATTGACATTTTGCTAAACTACTCCACTCTATGGTCAATCCTCAGGCGTTGATACCACTTTGGTACATATAGGATCGTGTCCTTACCAAAAGTTCAGGACTGTTCGAAAGAAGTATGAGGTTTTGCGGCTTTGCCCTCATAAATCCATGGCCGAACTAACATGCAGTTGTCAAAAATAAAGAAGTAATTCATCAAAAAAAAATTATGTTACCATCATCCTCATGTTACTATCCATATCCAAAATGCATGATTATAGAAATCAACATCCACACCAAATATATTTATGTTCTATTACACTATATTATTTAAATATAATCACTACAGAGCAAAGAAACAGCAAAAATAAAATGAACAAGGTACTGTACATAGTCAACAGCATGCAACAAGACAAATTGAAGTGCAGAAGCATCAAGCAAGAGCTTAATAACCTCACTTCAAATAGCATAGTCCACATCAGCACATCCAAAACACAACTGGTTTCTAGTATTTAACTCAACACACCCTTGCTTCCAAACATAATAGCAGTCATGAGGGCTGTCTTCTCTGCAAATTCAATCATCTTTGAAACCAATTCTCCTCCCATACCACAAGCTTGGCTCATCAATATCATGACATTCTTTTTCTCCATCACTTTTGAAACCAATTAAATCATCAAAGCCCAATAATTCAAGAAAAATTGAAATGATGTTGCAGACCATCTTGTTTCTTAAATTCACCTCCCACAATGAAACTTGGATCAGAAGGTTTCCGCGTGGAGCCACTGCACATAGAAATCAAACTCTTCTCAGACCTTCACACAATCTCTCTCTACACAAATTGTAAAAAGTATAATATTCACAAATGCTGTTTTTGAATTTACAAAAACAGCAAGAGCAAATTGGAAAGAAAAAATGCACTCATAGAAAATACACACACAGCTCCACTCTGATATACATATATAAAAATGTACCAAAAGATTAACAAATACCCAAACTTTTACTCATTAATCCAAATACTCATACAACTATCTCCCAAATTCAAGCCAATAACTGTCACAATCGCAACAAACACAATCAAACTTTTTCTCATAAGAAACAAAGATACACTATGCCCATCAACACAACCAAGAAACTCAAAACTTAAATTACATCTTTTTCTTACATTTTCTTAGAAACCAACCAAAATGCTTTTAGTATCCATAAACTAAAATGGAAATCCCAATATCCAATTGATCTTTTCCCCATTCATTAATTCATTCATTCTCCTTTTCTGTTTCTTATATGTTTCAACAGACAAAAAAATGATATTTAAAAAAATAATCGTACTCTTATTAACAAATCAATCAATCAAATGAAACCAAATGCACTAGAGAGATTCAGAAAATAGGTTTATAATTCCCATACCATCAGAAACAATAGAAAACAAACAGTGTATTTAGAAATTTACTTAAAGCAAACACAATCCACATGTAATGTAAACATCATGGCAGTAAGATGCCATAACCCAGATAATGAAAAGCACAACCCAATAATCTAAACAACCAATACACATGCTATAGTGTAGCATGATAAAAAACAATGGAATTTTCAAGATAGAAAAAAGCATAAAAATTTTAAACTAGAAAGCTAATTAGCAAACACCTGAAACATATTTGAAAATATTAAAGCAGAATGAATCAAGCCAAAATAAAGTAAAGCATGTGATTGTCACGCCCATTAACCTTGCAGCAGACTTACGCCGAACACAACATCAAATGCTGAAAGCACGGTCTTTTTCACTCACTACATAACACAACAATGCGTTCTTTCAAAAAAGGGAAAGGTTTTGCTGCATACAGGGGTATGTGGCAGCAAAAAGAAAGAGACGTGTTCAAGTCGTGGCCATTGAGTCAAACCCAATCAACATTGTGATCTTTGAAAATGGGTGGTTTTCTAGGCTGTGGGAGACAGAGTGCGGAAAAGTGAGAGAGAAGGAAAAAAGTATGATCATCACCATTAAAGAAGAAATGACTTGTTGAACGAGAAGTCACAATTTTTTGACTACTCCTTTTCAGCCTATTTTTAGGCAAATTGAGAAGTCATTCTGCCGGATGAATTTATTTTGTATTAATAAAGGATCAAAATTCCCAGCTTTAGACACCAACAAATATATATATATATATATATATATATGTATATATATATATATATAAATATATATTTTTTTTTTCTTTTAGGACAAAAGTTAAAAAGTTACTTAAAAAAAATCACGAGACCAAGCCTGGTTTTAAGTTTAGAAATCAAGAATTGAACCTATGATTTCATAACTACCATATAGTGCCACACCATTTGGAAAGGATGACAGTTTAAGGAATAATAATTTCTATTTTAAAAAATAGCAAAAAGACCACCTCCTCGGCCTGGTTCCAGCACTAGTTGTAAAAGTATTACATGGAAGAATAAAGGGATTTTTATATATCTCATTCTTGATTCTTATATAAGCATTAATTTAGTCCTTGCATTTTCAATTCAAATAATTGACTCCTTGGACATTATGATGTGAGTCAAATTAGTCCCTGCAATTTCAATTTGAACACTTGATCCCTTAGGCATTATTTTGTGTGTCGGTTTAGTTCCTACATCTTACCATTAACAATGTTATTCTTAAAAGTAATTTACTTAGGTGAGATCAAAAGATTTTTGAATCTTTTTTTTATAAACGAATAAGTCCTACTTATTAATTGAGACTAAGTCACTACCTAACTACGAATTCAAATGGAAACATGAAAATTTTACTCTATGCATGTATCTGTATCTATATCATGCAAGTGCATTCTGTACCTAATTTGAAGTAGTACTTTCTCCCCATTGTAGAACAAGATGGAAAGATCTCTAATGTGTTAATTAGAAAGCCCACCAAGAAGAAAGAATTGAATGCATTGCAAGATCATCAATTGGGTAGAAAAAATTGTAATTCATGCTTACATGTTTGTAATATAATGTGCATATCTTGCACTTAAATGCATGGGAAGTAGCTCCCAGCCATTTATAGAATCAGCCCAAGTTTAAGCAGCTTCATGCTGGTGATGTTATATTTCTTCTTCAATTTCTTGTACACAATCCATGGCAGTAGCTCCAGCAGATTTCACAGTAATTTCTTATGTAAGCTAAAATTACCTACAATAATAAGAGATACCTGTATTAGAGTTAAGATTTCTAACAGAAGACCAAAGCTCTAGTTGATCTCAACTGGACGACATTAGAGCATGAGAAGGAAAACTGGCCACGAAATAAGAACATATAATAATGAAGAAATTCAGAGACATGAGTCTAAAAAGACACCAAAGCATTGGAACATATTTAACAAATCCTTACAACATAATGTCTGGAGAGACATAACAGGCCACAGCAAAAGTGAAGGACCATTATTCAGGAATCTAGATGAACTACAACAGCCACAAATCAGATTTCAAATAGCCTCACTTATTGTGATTCTTCTTCTTCTTCTTCTTCTTCTTCTTCTTCCTCCTCTCTCTCTCTCTCTCTCACTCACACACACACACACACACACACACACATATTTGCTCAGCAGAACCTTAGCCAGAACCAGCTACTCAAGCCTAATCTCAAATTTAAAATTCCTAACACTTCTCAATATTACGGTAATACAACGCCAAATGCCATTCAAGAACAACTCACATGCTTTTCTTCTAAAACTATAATCACTATTATGAGATCCAAATTCATTGGGAAAGGCCTATATATCTTTAACACAACACAAAACCAAGAAGAAATCTTCAATTTTAGAATTTTAAGGATGACAGAAAAGAAGCCACCTTTGGATGGAGCCTAAAAGACACTATAACCTTGATTTTGTCCTGTATATACTCCATTGTTCATTACTTCTATAATTCCAACTCTTTGAACCAAGCCATGATTGTACAATTATAGAGCCCTAAACTTTTGAATAAGCATCAACTCTGATGGACAGGTTCATTCCCTCCAAACTCTAGGTGAGCAATTTTTACTAATTGTCCCCTGTTTCTGGTTGGTACCCTTTTAAAGTTTGCTTTGTGCTTCGAACCATTTCTGCATATCAAATATGAAATTGTAAATAAATCGTCCAAAACATCAGCAGAAAAATAAAGACTATGCAGATTTTATCAACATTTATGTAAGCAAGATATGGATAATTAAGAATTTATGTTGGTTGCACCCAATTGACAATAAGATTCTTGTAATTATTTTGTAGTTGAAACACCAAAAAGGCCATCTTGTAATTCTGAGGCAATCCTCTCTCTCTCTCTTCTCCTCTTCTTACTTATTATAATTTTTGCATTTGTTCTACAGAGTTTCTAAGCACATTTAGTTATTCCTCAAGCCTAATCTCAACCTTTAAATCCTTAAACCTAATCATTAGTGCAGTACGATCCCTGATGTCATTAATGACCAAGCAATCTCTTCTTCAAACAGTACAATCCAGTTAATGATACCCCAAAATCATAGGAAAAGGTCTGTGGTTTTATGGTGCAACACCTAAGCAAGAAGAAATAAGTAAGTTTAGAGCACTAAACAGAGGTTCTAGCACACTGAAGTCAAATGACATAGTGTAATCCTAATGATGCTAAAGCTAATCAAGATACTACAGTGCCAACTGGTGGAGTAAGAAAGCTTTGTTCATTTTTTCCCTGAGAAATTATTTTCCCATGGCAATGATATTTTCTGCAGGCGTCACACCAGATTTCCTCACATTGGTGTAAGGGACTTGTTTACGATAAACTCCTAATTAAACGAGGTAACACATTTCTTTAGTACCATTTTTTCCCCCAATTGCAAGCTATTGTTATTTTCTTTGCTTTTATGAGGCATTCAATTTTACAACTTTATAATCAGAAAAATGAATTCCTGTACTTGTGCATACAAAGCTCCAAATTTATATACATATTTTCAATAGATATAAAACAACTGATTGTCCAAGGAGGCAATATGATTTTATGATATTGTAACTATCCTTAAGAGGTCAAGACTACATGAAAACATGAAACAAAATCCACGTTATGTAATCGCCACATTCCAAACAAGACTTATTAATTAATTCAACTTGATACCTTCTTCTAGCTCATCCATTTGCTCTAAATCCATAATGACGTCGCCATCTTCTTCTACATTAAGTCAACTTGATCACAGTGATTTCCCTCTTGCTGTCTTCTTCCCTCTGAGCGCTTCCCTAAAGCAGCAAGGTGTGCGTCTCCGTCCCTTCGTGTGCAAGAGAGTTGCTCAAGCTTGGCTTAAATCTCTGTGATTCTCCCATTTGAAATCCTCTTGTTCTTTCTGCAATTTCAGCACCAATCACACATTCAGAAACCCAGGCTAGTTCTGTTTTTTTAATTTTGGTTTTGCTTGTGCATTCAAAATACTGCGTCTGGAATTACAGATAAAATAAAATTGCCCAAAATATCATTGTTGAAGAAGATAAAAAGAAGTTCTTAAAATATTTATAAAAAAAAAATCCAAGAAGAGTGAAGAACATACCAGGGAAGTGAGAAATATTGGCCCAGTGAAGAACATACTTAAAAACGAAACTGTTTGCGGAATAATATTTAGCATAATGTTTACCAACAACAACGTTTGAAAAGGACATGGAACTTTGCCCAAAAAATTTATAGTAAGCGAAGTTAAATTAAATTGAAGTAGGATTAATTTTGATTTTGATTTTTTTTTTTTTTTTTTTTTTTTGAGAAGAGGATTAATTTTGATTTAAGACTCAATAAATTAAAATTTACTAAAATATATGCTTTGGAGAGACAATTTTGTATTTTGTAATAAATTGCAATGCTACTACAAGCACACATGCCAACAAATGATCAAAATTTATTGGTTGCCACCAAGATTACGAATTATACTAATTTTGTATTTCTAATGAACTTTATAATTTTGTACTTTCAAACTAAAATTTGTTATGAAAGATAACGTAATTTAATCACAAATAATTTCTGAAATTAAAAAAAAAATGCCTAGTTCAATTTTGATAGATGTTCATTTAGAGATGTATTAAGAAATAGTTAGTTTTTTTTTCTTTATTTATATTTTATTAGTATTGAATATATATCCTAATTTGAATTTTCATGCATTTATTTAGTTTTAAAATTTACTATTTTTTTTCCTATTCTTGAATCATTTATTTTTTTAAAATATAATATTATTTTGATAATAATTATTTAAATTGGCATTGTTTGCTATCTATTTTTCTTTATAATAAAATCATATTTTGAGAACATGATTTTAAGTGTCAAAGTTAAATTCCTAAATAATTTTAAAACAGTGTGGGTTTACAAAATTAATGTTAAAAAAAAAATACTATTTTCAAATTTCCCTTTAGTGGGGCTTCTCTTTACTTCGGCCCGGAAGATATGGAGAAATTGCAATGAAATATCAATAGGTGGGGGACATTTAAAAAGCCCAAAACTTAAAACTCACATACCCCACAAAAACCCAGTACTCTCCGAAGACCTTTTTATTGACACTCTTTCAGCTGGGCCTGAAGGTGATTCTCTCAAGCATTTGAGGTGATATCTCTTAAGCTAGTCTCACGAGACTATTGTCTCATGACATGTGGTCTCATAAGATCAGTGTATACAAAAATGTTTCAAAACATTTATTGTTGACTAGTCACGACAAAACTGGCATTATAGTAAACTACACTCTTTTTTGTCCATCCTCAATCCTCATTCTCTGATACCACTCTGGTATGTATAGGAACGTATCCTTGCCAATATTGGCTAACTTTAGATAGATTATGAAGATCAAAATAAGCTAAGATATGATTAATTTGAAGAAATTCTGACCTCCAACTACTCAAAAACTAATTGTTTATCTGTCTGACAATTACTTAAAGTGTTATATAACTAGTTTTTATATTAGAGACTACAATGTTCAAATTCAAAAAATATGCTCATAAGTCATAACAACCACATTATAATTTAAGATAAGAAAGTTTAGGATGGATGTATGGTGTATGAAGGATGGATTAGAAATTATTAGAAAAAGTTAGGTCTGTTTAAAATAAGTTAAAAGTTTTTGCCTCACAAATTCATGGCTAAATTGAAATGGGGTTTCTATTTTAATTCCTTAAATTTTTCTATTTTGCTGGCCATGGGTTCATTCACCAATTCTTAATGTGCGTGACACATAAGATGTCATGTGAAAAGAAAATTGTCACAAAATTAAATGCATAATAAATGATTTTTAGGATTAAAGAGTTGAGTTCTATTTTGATGCATGATTAATATAAATGTTTTTAAAATAATTAGCTTGTGTATTTTCCCTTTATTTATATTTTGTTATATTGAATATATCCTAATTTGAATTTTCATGTATTAATTTTATTTTAAATTTAATTTAAATTTTTCCTATCATTGAATGATTTAAAAAAAAAAATATCAATTTATGCTTTAAATCATGATTCGTTTTGATGGAAAACTACAATACTTTCCTTCATTTTTTTTTTAGTACAAAATCATAACCGAAATGAAATGGAGAACTAAATAAATAATGGTTCCCTATTTTTACACACGTTACAATTCATACGTGGAATGCTTGATAATAGAAAACAACATCCACTCCGAATAAATCCATGTTCTATTACATAACATTACTTAAAATACAATTACTTTAAAGCAAAGGAGCAGCAACAATAAAATGAACATGGTGAACAATATGCAACATGACAAAGTGAAGTTCAGAAGTAAATTCAACTCATGGTATGTCATTAAGGATGTCCTATCTTCCAAACTCTTGGAAACACGACACATTGAAGTCATTCTCATCTCAGTCCTCCACAGTTTCTCTCTACAAAATTTGAAACAAATATAAATATTCATAAAAGTTAATAAGGAATTTACAAAAACAGAGAAAACGGCAAATTAGGCAGAGAGAGAGAGAGAGAGAGAGAGAGAGAGAGAGAGAGAGGTCTACTCTACTTTGAGCATATAGATGATATGCTAATAGATTGTACCAGATGTTCACTAGTTCTGTAATACGAAACAAAAATTTGTCATAATCCAAACAAACACGTTAACCAAACATTTTCTTATAGTAACCAAAAATAAACTAAGCCCACCACCAAAACCAAGAGACTGAGAAATTAGAGGACATCCTTCTCGCATTTTCTTAGCAACCAAGTAAAAATGCTTTATTAATTATTAACAAAATAAAGCTGACAAAAGATAATAGTACAAATCTTACTCTTATTCACAAGACAAACAATCAAATGACACCAAATACACTAGAGAGATTTGGAAAATAACATCAATAACTCCCATACCTTCAAATACGATTGGAAACCAACAATGTATTTATGCAATTACTTAAAGCCAACACAACATAGTACAATCCTTAGAATATTTACATCAGTCTCCTCAAATATTTAGCTAAATTAATCCAAAAAAACTCTACTTTTGCAAGTTTAGCTATCTATTATTTTCATATACATACATCAACCTCAATAGTTTATCAACATTGAAATTTAATGTAGTAAGAATAGAGATTCATTATATGTAGAGATGAAACTATCCTTTTTAAAAACTTTAGTTAATTTAACGAGATAGATACACGCTTGTTTTGAATGAGTTTAAATAATTTTTTATTAAAATATTAAATTAGTGAGACTGATATAAATGCTCTCATAGTAAACATTATGGCAGTTTGACGTTCATAAACCAGATAACGAAAAGTACAACCCAATCATCTAACCAACCAAAAGACCACATACTATTACATAGCATTATAAAAAGATGGAACTTTTTTATAAAAAGAATAAAGAAAAACCTGACATATTGAAATTAGAATACAAACAAAAGAAACTGATTAGATTTGACAATGCTAAAGCAGAGAGAATCAAACACAAATGATGGAATGCATGTTCTTGTCACTCCCGTTAGGGTTGAACTTAAGATTTTAAGTTCGTGGGGACCAAAGTATTAAAAAAAAAAATTCAAATAGGCATTCATATAGTATTAAAAAATTATAAATATTTAAAATTGTTGTTTCTAAATATATTAAGATGTAATTATTTACCAGTAAAGACAAACAAAAAAAATATATTTTTTTAATACTAGGCTAGCTAGGATTTTTTTTTTTTTTTTTTTTTGGTTGTTGTTGTTGTTGTTTAAGTTAGAGCATTCACAGTAGTAATGCTAAAAATTTTATTTTTTAGCGCCTCAAAAACTTTTATCTATTTTACCACATCACTTTATAATACACTCAATATCAAATGTTCTATTTTTTAATCACTTCATTTAAAATAATATAAACAACTCATTTATATTAGGGGTGTCAATGTTTGACCCAAACTATGAATACGACACGAACCCGACACAAGTTTTTTCGGGTTAGGGTTGGGCCTTAATGGGTTTAGGTCATAAACAGGTCAACTCAAAAGCGACACGATAAGAAACATGTCATAAGCGGGTCAACCCGCGGAACCTGCAATAGACACGTTTGACACGCCAATTTATTTGTGTCAACTCGAAATGACCCACTTAACACAACCCGTTTAACTCGTATAACAAATAAATATTCATCTTATTTTAGATTTGTCAAATACCTTTTATATCCAACATATATTTTAAATTAAAAAAAAATGAGTAATTACAAAAATTTACAAGGGATATAATTGAAAATTGAAACTTTACAAACCCTAGATCTCTAAACCCTACAAACCCTAAATCTCTAAACCTTCTTATAAATATCTTTTTTTTTTTTTTTTTTTTTTTTTTCAGCCATACTACTCTTCTCATGCCCAATTCTCAAACTTAAAGTGTCAACTCTCAAACCGATTATCTCTCTCTCTCTCTAATGTGTTTATTTTTTCTACATAATGCTTTTGTACAATAAACTTTGAACCCATGTGCCTTGTGTTTTTCTTGATTGCATGATATGGCCCACTTGTTTTTGTTGAACTATGTTATTTTATTTTTGTTAAACTATATTATTTTGAATTTGGGTTGAAGTGTATTCAAAGAACTTATTTCTAGATGAATGTTATATTTAATATTATGCAAGTTGAAATGGGTTGTGTTACATTCGTGTCAACTCAACACTACTAGTTTATTAAGCATGTCAAATGGGTTGGGTCAGGTCAACCCGCCTTATTAACAGGTTGGGTTAGGGTCGAAGGATCATGACACGATTATTAAATGGGTCGGGTTAGAGTTGAGCTATTTAGTCGAATACCCCTACCTCGATACGACACGAACCCGACACGCTAACCCGAATTGACACTCCTAATTTATATAATAATAATAATAATAATAATAGGTGAAACTGAGAGAAATTCAAATTAGAGTTCTAATTTTGCGCCATGTATCTTAAATTATTTATTCTTAAAGAGTTTTATTTCTTAAATTTAGAATCAAATGTAGGACCACGTCATTAATATTCATCTAAGTGAATTATTAAGTACAAAAATTAAGGAGTCTAGAATTACTAAATCATAAGAAAAAAAAGTGCTTCACAATAACAAAATTAAAAATAAAAACATGAAAAATTTACATTTTATACTTAATAATATCCTTACAAATTTTTTTAAAGAGTTAACAAAATATAAAAATGACTATCAATATTATTTAAATTATATATATGAATTATATTATGCATCTTATTGTATATCTTTAAGTGTATCTATGCATATGTATGGGGTTACAAGCTAGTTATAATAATAAAGAAAGCGAGAGAATTTGAGTTTTTTAATTGAAGAAAGAAATATAATTTTAATAAAATATTTTATTTTATTTTTAACAACTTGTTATAGGCAACTAGTATTTATACAAGTTTACTATAGTTGCAAAAAAATTAGTTTAGGCTTCTCCAATAACACATGATTTTTTGGTTATTTGGTGGTAAAATAGTTTTTTTTGCTAAAAGAAAATCACAATTATGAATGTTTTTATTATTTTTGTTAAATTTTTGAATTGAATAGTTGCTATTTGAGTGAGGCTAGTTAAACTTATTAAATAGAAGGAGAATCTAAGTATTTTGGATGGACCCAATTATAAAAATAAAATATATTATAACTATAAAAATAAATAAATAATTGGACCCAGGGGACCCGGGTCCCCTTGGGCCCCACCTGGGTCGGTCCCTGACCCCCATTAACCTTGCAGGCTGCAGCAGACTTACACCCAACAAAAAAACAAATGCCGAAAGCACGGTCGTCTTCACTCACTACATAACACAACAATGCAACTGCCTTTCTTTCAAGTGATCCACACGAAATGAATTTGATAAACCACGTGAAGGCACAGCCAATGAATAAAACCCAATCAATTTCTTGATTTTTGAAATGGGTGGTCGGGTTTCCTAAATTGTGGGAGACAAAGTGCAAGACTGAGAGAGAAGGAAAAAAGTATGATCATTAACATTTACGAGGAAATGACTTGCGGAAGGAGAACTCACAATTTATGGCTTCCCCTTGTCATCCTTTGTTTGGAAGGGTGACAATTTTAGGAATGATAATTAAGAAAAAAAAAATTGTATTATGTGAATAGGCCCTATTTATGATTTGAGACAAAGTCACTACCTAACTATGAATTCAAATGGAAACAAGAAAATTTTCCTCTTATACATGCACCTCTATCTATATCATGCAAGTGCATTCTGAAGCTAAATTGAAGTAGTACTTTCTCCCCATTGGAGAACAAGATGGAAAGGTCTAATACACAACTCTCATTTGTGTTAATTATAAAGCCAACCAAGAAGAAAGAATTGAATGCATTGCAAGATCATCAATTGAGTAGAAAAAATTGTAATTCATGCTTACAAGTTTGTAATATAATGTGCATATCTTGCACTTGAATGCATAGGAAGTAACTCCCAGCCATTTATAAAATCAGCCCATGTTTAAGTAGCTTCATGCTGGTGATGTTATATTTCTTCTTCAATTTCTTGGACACAAAATCCATGGCAGCAACTTTAGCTGATTTCACTGTAATTTCTTATGTAAAGCTAAAATTACCTACGATAATGAAACATACCTGTATTAGAGTAAATATTTTAAACCGAAGACCAAAGCTCAAGTTGATCTCAAACTTGAAAAAATTAGAGCATGAGAATGAAAACTGGTGACAAAATAAGAGCATATGGTAATGAACAAATTCAAAAACATGAGTCTAAATAGACATAACAGCCCAAAGCATCAGAACATATTTAACAAATCCTTGCAGCATAATGCCTAAAGAGATATAACAGACCACAGCATAAGAACATATTTAAACAAATGCAGAGACAAAAGTGAAGGACCATTCTACAAATGTGATTTCAAATAGCCTCACTTATTGTGATTAGAGCTTCATTGTGTTTCCCGATCAACTGTATAGTGGATGCAATTTGGTGACTAATTGGTTTCCACTATGGTTGTAGGGCCGCAGGGCAAGACATTCTATTGGATTTGGCTGTCACATTTTTTTAGCTCTTCAAAAGATTCTTAGGTCCCTCTCCAGTTATTTTTATTTTGAGTGTAATAAAATTATTTTTGGGCTCATCCATTGTATACTTCCTACATAATCAAGTTGTGTCCATTTTTGCATTATTTTAAAATGGCTTTACCTATAAAAAAATTTAGTAAAATTAAAATTGTTCTGATTTATTGGTTGCTTGTATGTTCGGGTTTAGCAGCAGTTTTTTTTTTTTTTTAATGCATATAAATCTCTTTACTAATTTTGGATGTATAGAGGGCATTACCATGTATTGATCCAACTAACGTAAGGTGCTGCAAACAGAAATCTGAAAATGGTTCTAACTGTGAGATTTTTTTTTTTTTTGAGTGATGCTAAGATTATTTATAATATTAAGTAGATTTCAATAATGTAATTAAGATTTATTTGGAATTTAATTATCGGTAGTATTCACGTGTTAATAGATGAAAAAAAATATTTGTTACAAACCTATAAATAATCTTAGACAAGCATCAATAAATAATATTTGGTTCATTTTGGTCCACTTTGGTTCATTCGGTTTGTTTCGGTGTATTAGGTCTAGTTGGGTCTATTTAGGTTTATTCGGTACACTCGGTCTAGTTCCTTCTATTTCAGTCTAGTTTGGTCCATTTCGTTGATGTTTGGGAGGAGAGGTTTGTGTTGAACGAAGAGCTGCTTCATAAAAAATTATGTCACATTCTCAACATAATGTTGGTAGATTCTTCATAAATTTACATTTTTTCTACGTTATTGAAGTCTTTTTTTTTTTTCTAATATAAGTAATGAATTTATTTATATAGGTTTCATTGTTAGGCCATCAAGGCCTATGGATTATGGAGAATGAATAGTTTGTAAGGAATACTTGAAATAAATTTTAACCACACATTACATTATTTATAAAATATCTCCTTTTATATAATAATTGAATAAAAAATGCATTATGTTTCTTTGAAAAAACATAATGCAATTTTGGCAGGCAAACATCTTATGCTCTTGATAAATTTTGTGCTATGATTTAATCTGCTTCTTGTATTGAAAACGAATCAAGACTTAAAAAATATGCTTTTGGCAGGCAAACTTCTTGTGCTCTTGATGAGTCTTGCTTATCAATTGTTGATATATCAAACAAACTGTAGGCTGAACTGTGGCTCTCCGTCTCCTCAGATTCTAATGATGGAATAGCAGAAGATATTACATTAAGATGAAAATCATGGGTTTTTCCTTTTGTTTTTTTTTTTTTTTCATTTTTTAAATTTTGTTGTGAAATGTAGAATATGATAGAAAAAATAGCAGTGTGGCAGTTGACTTTTGAGTTAATTTTTTCAATTGTTTATGGGTTGTATTGGCATTGCCTTAGTCATTTTAACCGAGACACACAAATGGGTGATTCGCCGGATTTGGATTTGATAAGTGACCTGCCTCAAAGCATTGTAGAAAGCATTCTCACTCTACTACCAATAAGAGTGGCAGTAACTAAAGACAATCATTTTGTCAAGTAAATGGAGGTATAGATAGGCTCCACTCACTCAACTTGTATTCAATGAAAAATGTGTTACTTTAAATAACGGCCGAGCTCTTGTCCAGTACAAGTTCAATACAGTAATATATATACTTTAACTTTGTTGTAATCAAAACCTCCTTAAGACAAGGGCACAACTTAAATTAAGGCCAGATTCAATACAGCTTTCCAACAGTGACATTACATGATCAAACCGATAGGCATACAAGTTGAATCAATAGAATCAATCTTCTTACAAATTGCAGCTGGAGGGCGTAGGACCACTTTGGTACCATTAGGCAATAAGTATAACCAATGCATATGTGCAGACTTACATGAATCCCACTTCACAAACACCTATTCACAGATACCTATTTTGAACAAGACGACACCTTGCTTGTTTAAATAAAGAGTCATTCATTTAACTCCAAATAGAAGTGTCATACATGAACCCACCTCCTCTCTTTCTGTCCTCATCTTCTCGCTCTCATTCATCGAACTCCATATGATATGCCTGTTACCCATTCACAATCAATTAATGATGTTGCAAATCCTCTTGTATCTCAACTTCACCACCCAGGATGAAACCTATTTGAGAAGGCTCTTGGAACCACTGTACATGGAAATTACTCTTATCTCAGCCCTCCAAACAATCTCTCTCTACAAAATTTGTAACAAATAAAATATTTAAAATGCTATTTAGGAATTTACAAGCAGAAAAATTGGCAAATTAAAAAGGGAAAAAAAGGTACTAATAGAAAAGTCATACCTAACTAAAAATTCATGTGGAAACATGATAACTTTCCAACTTATGCATGTGTCTATGTCTATATCATGCAATGAATGGATTTTGTAGCTCAATTGAATTGGTACTTTCTCCCCTCTGGGGGAACAAGATGGACAGATCTCAAATATACATCACTTGTATCTTAGTTATCAAGCCAACCAAAAAGAAAGAAATGAATGCATTTCACGATTATCATTTGATTAAAAAACTTAAATTCATGCTTACAGGTTCATAATAAAATGTGCATATCTTGCACTTGAAAGCATAGCAAGGAACTCCCAGTCACTTATAGCATTCACCCATGTTTTGCAGCTTCATTAAGGACAGAATGTTCACTGGTGATGTTATATTTCTTGGGATATTTTTTTTTAACACAGAATCCATAGCAGAAGCTCCAGCATATTTCAATGCAAGTTTTTCTGTAAAGATGGAATTACCTACAGTAAGATCACTAAATCAGAGTTAAGTTTATTAACCAAAAACTAGATGATCATAAACTGGAGGACATAAGAGCATGAGATGAAAAAATGGTCTCAAAATTAAGAACAAACTATAATAATTACTTGATAACATAAACTTGAAGGGCCCCTCCATGCACAGAGAGAGAGAGAGAGAGAGAGAGAGAGAAAGAGAGACCAAAGTTTTGAATTAACCTAGTACAGATAGGAGTCTAGAGATCCATAACATGCCAAAGCATAGGTACATGTTCAAACATATACAGAGAAAAGTGAAGGACCATAAACCTAACATAAAAGTCCCATAAATGCACTCTTCCTCCATATCAAATACAACCTCTCTTTCAATAACATTAATCCACAATTTATTTTGGAATGTAATAAGTGATAACAAATGGAAGATGCACTACAACTACTACAAATGAGACATCAAAAAAATAGAACACTAGGTTTTTATTATGCATCAAATGGTTTTGCATATTAGATCAACTGAAACGTTACTCATCAGAAGAAATAGCATTGGAGTTTCTAAGAAGAATAGGACAAATCATTAAGCACGTACCTCATGGGCAGGTTCATCCCCTCCAAACTCCAGGATGAAAGCAATTTTTGGCAATCGTCCCCTACTTCCTATTGGCACCCTTTTGAATGTTTGCCTTGAGCTTCAAACTTGTTTCTGCAAATCCAAATTGCGCATAAAATGTCCAAAAGCATTACCAGCAAAAAAATACTATAGATGAGCACGTGATACATAAGATGTCATGTGTTCTTTTATCAATCCAACAGTTATTATACAAATGAATGTCAAAAATAAATCTCTCTCTAACCTAAGTTACCATCATATGGGGGAACTAATGTATGACCTCCATCGTTAGCCACAATTGTTGTAGTAGCAAACTTCATGCTCTTCTTCCACCACCACTTTATGCTGCAGCTTCTCTTATCATATGAGGAAGAGGGCAAGAGATTCTTTTTTAATAAAACAGAAGAAGGAATTCATTAAGATCCATCCCAAATACATATCCAAAATGCATGATTATAGAAATGCATCCACCCCTGCTTCTCTTATTACACTCCAATTATGCATATCCAAAATGCATGATTATAGAAATAAACATCCACCCCAAATACATGTTCCATTACACAATATAAATTAAATACAATTACTACTATAAAGCAAAGAAACAGATAGAATAAAATGAACAAGTTTTACTGTACATAGTCAACAGTATGCAACAAGACAAATGAAGTGCAGAAGCATCAAGCAAGAGCTAAATAACCTCAGTTGAAGTAGAAAAATTCAGAGCAGCAACAAAATGAAGTGCAGAAGCCAATCCAAACCACAAGCCTGGTTAACATCAACACAACTGGTTTCCAATATATAACTCAACACACCCTTGCTTCCAACCATGGTAGCAGTCATGAGGGAACTCTTCTCTTCAAACCCCATCATCTTTGACCCAATTCTCCTCCCATACCACAAGTTTGCCTCATCAATATCATGACATTCTTCTTCCACACAACCTTTGAAGCCAATTAATTCATCAAAGCCTGATAATGCAAGCAAAATTAAAATGATGTTGCAGTCTTGTTTCTCAAATTCAACGCCTATGATGAAACCTGTTTCAAAAAGTTTCTGCACCACTGCACATGGAAATCACACTCTTCTCAGACCTTTACACAGTCTCTCTATACAAATTTGTAACAAGTAGAATATTCACAAATACTGTTCCTGAATCAAAAAGTACAAAGAGCAAATTAGAAAGAACAAATTTATAGAAACACAAACACACAGAAAGAGCTGCACTTTGATAAACATATTTAAAATATACTATTAGCCATATATTCATAAAACTATCACCCAAATTCAAGCCAATATTGTTAGGACCGTGAATTCTAACCAGTGCTACCAAAACCTTAAGGTGTTAGAAAGAGGCACATCAAAGTTTTTATCCAATGGCAGCAGAGCAAAGCCCCACGTCTATAAGTGTTGCATCTGGGCATGAGGGGCTTTGCAGTGCAATGCTAGACTTGCATCATTTGGCTGGTTTGTAAAGCACCAATGTCACATGATCCCCCATACGGCTACATGCCAACGGATTATATAGATGATTGCTGAAAATTCCAACAAATATTAAACAGAACTTTGTCACAATTCCAACAAACACAACCAAACATTTTCTCATAGGAACCAAAGATACACTAATGAGAGAGACATAACACGCCACAACATAGGAACACGTTTGAATAAATACAGAGACAAAAGTGAAGGACCACAAACCTAAGCCACGAGTTCCATATATGCAATCTCTCTCTCTCTCTCTCTCTCTCTCTCTCTCTCTTCACACACTCACATATTTTGCTTTGCTCTGCAAAATTTTAACCACAACCAGCTATTTCTTAAGTCTGATTTTAACCTTAAAATCCTTGACAGTTCTAATTATTAATGCAGTACAATGCCTGATGCCATTAAAGACTAACTCGCATACCTTCTAAAATTATATTCACAATTATGAGACCCAAATTTATTGGAAAAGGCCTATGAATCTCTAATGCAATACCAAACCAAGAAGAAATCCCCAAAGTCTAGAAATTTAAGGATGACAGAAAATGTCTACCTTTGGATGGAGCCTAAAGGACACTATAACCTTGCTTTTATCTTGCATAAACTTCATTGTTCATTACTTCCATAATTTCAAGTTTTTTCTTATACACCTTATGAACCAAGCTATGATTGTAAGCTAAAAACCTTAATTCAGTTTGAATAAGCACCAATTCTAATGCCTAGCTTTTCCTATGCCTCAATTGGTTCTGCATATGAGATCAACTGAGATGTTTGTTATCATAAGAAACCAGCATAGAACAAAGAATTAAGCACATACCTAGGATGTGAGAAGTTTTTAGCAATCATCCCCTGTTTCCTGCTGGCACCCTTTCAAAAGTTTGCTTTGCACTTCAAAATATCCCAGCATAAAGAAATAGTAAATAAATTTTCCAAAACATCAGCAGCAATAAAATAAAATAAAACACTATGCAGATGTCATCTCCATTTAAGCAAGAAATGGATAAACAACTAAAAACAACGATAATTAAGAATTTAAAGTGGTTCAACCCAACTGACAATAAAGATTCTAGTTATTATTTTCTAGCCGAAACTCCAAAAAGGCCTAATTTCTAGGTTGAGATTAGGCTGTTACTTTAAGCCTAATCTCAACCAAGAAATCCTTAAACCCAATTATTAGTGCAGTAAGATGCCCCAAAATGACCAACTCACAATCTCTTCTTCAAAGAGTACAATCAAGTTCATGATACCCCGAAATCATTGGAAATGGTCTGTGGATTTATACTGCAACAGATAAGAAAGAAGATTTATAGTTTACAATAATTCAAGATATTATTGTTTACAATAATATATTGAATTATTGTAAACTATAAAAATTCAAAATATTTTCCTATACCCATATGAGCCAAGCTATTATTGTAAACTATAAAATTTTAGTTTTGCCAATGGACACAATAGCTCAATATTTTCCTTCACATGCCAACTCTTGTTTACCAAGAGAAGGTTGAAAGTGGGGTATCAACAATGGTTCTAGCACACTGAAGGAGTCAAAAACCCATGGTTGTAATCCTAATACTGCTACAGCTGATCACAACCATAGATATTTATACTATCGTGGCAACCGATGGAAACTAAGAAAGAATAACACAAGGGAGGAGGATCTTATGTATGTGAGGTAAATCTTCACCCTTCTACGAGGTTATTAATAAGTGAAGCAGAATAATTTTGGGAAACACATAGAAGTACTTGGATCATAAACATTTTCTTAGCCAAAACAAGTATTTCTTTTAATAACCACATAGAAATGTGTATTTTAAAAGAAACCCAGAAAAAGATTTATACTATAAATTTTCAAATTTGTACATAAAAACAACTAAAATCAAATCCCAATTTCAAAGAAAATAAACAAAATTTAGAGTTTCACTTACGCTTTCTTCTTCCCTCCTTTCTGCCCCTTCGAAATCCATGTCATGTTCTATCTGCAATTTCAGCATCAATTAGAAACCCAGATAATGAGGCCCAGGCTATATCTAGGCGAAGAAAAAGAAACTGGGGAAAAAGAAAACGTAAAGTTCTGTTTTTTTAAATTTGTGTGTATAAAAAGAAATTATAGAGTTTTTTAATTTTGGTTTTGCTTGTGCTTTCAAAATCTTGCATCTGGAATTACTGAAATTATAAAAGAAGTTTTTAAAATAAAATAAAATCAGAGAAGATTGAAGAACATACCAGGGAAGCGTATGCAGAACTTTTAATCCGCATATCTGAAGATTTGGGATGTGAGAAATCTTATCCCAATCCTCTCCATTTTCCTTCTTGCATCTTTGCTTTAATTGGGGACAATCAATGATTTGCAGGGTCTGTAAAGAGGTGAGGTGACTCATCCCTTCGGGAAGTGACGTCAGATTGGGACAATCCCAAATCTGTAATGTCTGAAGAGAAGTTAGGTTTTTAAACCTCTCCTCTGGCAGAGACTCCAACTCTTGCATGTGCCTCAAAACCAATTTCTTTAATTTGGAGAGAGGAGGGGAGAAGGAGGAGGAAGAGGAAGAGGAAGAGGAAGAGGAAGGAAATGAAGAAGCCCTTCCTCCCGTATTATTCATCTCTATTGTCTCTTCCAATGCCTTCCAACTGCTATTCCTCAATTCAAGCCTTTCTTCAAGATTTGGAAATAGCGGCATGCAAGCCATCTTAGGGCAATCCCAGAAATAAAAATAAGAAAGACGCGGAAAGTACGGCATGTGTTGGTGATAGTGATTAGTTGATGATGATATTGTTGATGTCGTTGTTGCCTCATTCCCCTTATCCACACTCCTCCACCATCCCTTTAGATTTCGGCAACTACCGATAAAGAGTCTCTCAAGGGATGGGAAAAATGTTGATGGTGATGCCAGTGAAGCAAATATCTCATCATTCATATCCCCGTTTGTCATGTACTCTAGACCATCCATACCCCCAATACGTAGTACTCGGAGAGATGGGAGTTGATACAACGGTGGCAAGTATTGGCACTTCTTACAATTGTATATGGATAAATCAACGAGATTTGTTAAGAATGAAAGCCAACTTGAAACTCTCACACCCATGTACCCGTCCACTTCCAAAGATTTTAAACTTTCGTGTGGTTGGAGGCTATCCATGGAATTTTCATCATCACTAGCACCTACACCATCATCACCCACTGGATTCCATATTAATATCAAATCACTAAGACGTTGCTTCTCCTTCAAATTTGCAGCCTCGAATTCTCGAGTGGCATCTTTCACCCGTGCCAAATTTTTAATTTCTAATTTTCCTCTCAGGTCATTTAGCTTGTTTAATTCCGCTAGCCCACCGCAATGCTTGAAAGAACTTACAGGACCCTCACTCACAACAAATAAGGTTAATGTTTGAAGAGAAGTCAATTGCCCTAATCCACGTGGCATATGAGTCAAATTCTTACAATTTTCTAGGTCAAGGTGCTTGAGGCTGACCAATTTTTGAGTATTTACCGGTAACTTCCTAAGCTTTTCACACTTACAGAGCTTTAATGTTTGCAAATTCACCAATTTTGTGATAGAACTAGGGAGAAGCTCAATATCATTAGAGGAAAGGTCCAGGTACTTTAGATGTATCAAAGTATCTATGGTATTTGGCAACATCTTCATATTTAAACCATGTAGGTCTAATACACGCAAGTATCTAAAAGTAGAAATAAGTTTTTTGAGAGTTGATTCTTCAATTGTTCCATGATCATATTTCCACTCATTATATGCCAATATAAATGTTCGTATCTTGTTCGCTTTAACCAACGTGCTTAAATTCTCCTCAAAAAATGAAACATTGTAAAATGAAAACGATAGATGGTGTCCTTTTTCTTTCACATTTTTTACACTAGTATCAACCAGTGTACAATCAGTCTCTGATACATATTGTGCAAGATCATGGATTAAGTCATGCATTTTAAACCTCCTATTCATGCCTTTATCTTCTTCTGCTTCTTGGAAGAAGGATCTCCAAAGTAGCTCCATGAAGTACTCACTGGCAACATGCTCTAGATCATGGCTCTCCTCTGATGATTGGATAAAACCTTGTGATATCCATAATTGTATTAATGTCAACTTATCAATCAAATAATCTTTGGAAAACAATGAACAATATGCAAAACAACATTTTAAATGTGATGGGAGATAATCGTAACTCAATTTTAAAACCGGCATAATACCTTCTTTTAATTGAGTTACATCTGTGAGTTTAGCATTGTTGATGTATGACCACTCAACTTCAGTTTTTTTGAAGAATAAGACTTTCCCTATCGTCCTTATAGCAAGAGGCACTCCTTGACATTTTTCTACTATGTCCATCCCAATTGCTTCGAGGTTAGAATTGATGGTCTCTTGGCCTTTCTTAAATGCCATTTTCTTCAATAATGACCAGGATTCATCCCTTGACAAGCCTTTCAGAAAATACGATGAGATAGTACCAGTAATCTCCGCAACCATTTTGGTTCGGGTAGTTATCACCACCTTACTTCCCTTTGCACCATCCTTCAAAAATATTTTCAAATTACACCATTTTTCACTATCCTCGTTCCAAACATCATCCAATACAAGTAAGTACTTCTTTTGGTTGAGAGTTCTACGAAGTTCATTTTGCAATGGATCCATGTCTAGGTTTTTGGGTTTTCTACCAGTTGTAGATCCAATTATCATTTCAACAATTGTTTTAATGTCAAAGACATCAGAGACACACACCCATATCTTCAACTCAAAATTAGTTTGGACCTTCTCATCATTGAATACATATTGGGCCAGTGTGGTTTTTCCTAGCCCACCAATTCCCACTATTGATATGAATGAAACATTATCTTCCACATCAAAGTCCAACAACAGATCTATGATGGCTTGCTTATCCTTTTCTCTCCCGATAACATCTTCATCAGGTACAAAAGAGTGAGTTTGATCCCTCTCCCTAGTCACAACTCGTTTCTCTAAAGGACAACCTACCAACTTCAACTGAAATTGGTCTCTATCATTTGATATATCATTAAGCCTCTCCCTCATAGCTTTTATTTTGCAAGCCATGTTAAGACTAAAAACGAGTTGGTTTGAACTTGAAAAGAAAATACGTACCTTCTTTGCCATTTTATCACCACCCATCACATTTTGCCGCAACACATGAGTGGAGAACTCGCTTAACAAGTCATCAGCATCAAAAACTGCATCTCTAAGCTTCATGAGCCAATCCTTGACTTGGTGGTTCTTAACCTGTTGCTCCTCTGCATCCTCAAGTACAGCTTGAATAGTGGAAACAGTGTTCTTCATTTTTTTGAGATCATCTTTGACACCCCAAATGGATCCAATCTGTTTGAGAGTGGAGGAGCCCAACGTTTCAATGATCTTCTGTGCGACGCCATACAGGATTGCATCGGCCATTTTTTCTTGTTGGATGATAGAAAACGTAGCAAGCTGATAGAGTAGTTTGAAATATTGGAGGAGGAAGATGAAAGTGGCTGTGAAGGAAGACTTGGCTAGCTATGTAAAGGGAAGAGTCCACTTAGAAATAAACATAATTGTGAACAACGGCTCCACTGCTCAATAATTACTACTTTAACAACAGCCCCACTCCTCAATAATGGTTTCTGTGAAGACAAAAAAAAAAAAGGCAAGAGGGCCCCAGTACTGCTCAATAATTGAGTGGAAAGACACTATCTTTGATCCACCGAAGGAAAATAAGGAATATATACTGGGACATAAAGCTAAGGAAAAGTAGAGTTTCATAAATTTTGACACCATCCTCTGTATTTTTGGGTTATGATGGGTCCAGTCGAGCACTATCTCAATTGCTAATGTTATGTCAGTGAGACCAAAAAAAAAAAAAAATGCTAAAGTTATGTCAGTGAGACCAAAAAATTTCAATGCATTTGTAAAGCCAAGTACTTTTGGACCCCGTTTATCTGAATTTTTTTTCCATTTAACTTTATTATTAAAAAAATTTTGTTATTTGACAAGATTCAAAAGAAAGTGGAAAACTAGCATCTCGAGTTTTTAAAATTCGAGTTCAATTGCAAATCGAGTTTTAAAAACTCGAGTTCCAGAATTTATACAAACTGAGGTGGAGAAAAACTCCACGTGGAACTCGAGTCTTAGAGACTCGAGTTCCAGAGCAAAAACACAGAGACGTCCACGGGGAAGAGAAAGAAAAGAAGAAGAAAAGAAGAAGATCGGGATCGCGATCCATGGGGAAGAAAAAGAAAAGAAGAAGAAGATCGGGATCCAGTTCGCGATCGGAATCGCGATCTGGATCCAGTTCGCGATCCCGATCGCGATCGCGATTCCGATCGCTATGCAGATCTCGATCGCGATTTGGATCCAGTTCGCAATCGCGATCTGGATCGGGATCCAGTTCGCGATCCAGATCTTCTTTAGTTCTTCAAGATTTGGGATTCAGTTCTTCGGGATTCAGTTTCTCAAGTTTCTCAAGTTCTTCTTTGGTTTTGCTTTTTAGAAATCGAGTCTCTTAGACTCAAGATCTACGTGGCATTTTATGACCACCTCATCAGCCCAAAGGCTTGCAAAACGAGTCTTTAAGACTCGAGTTTTAATTTGGATCTCGAGTTTCTAAAACTCGAGATGCTAGTTTACTTAATCAAAAATTTTTATTGTTAACTTACTATATTGTCCTCCCTCACGTGGTTATTCTGCAGATTCCCCCCATTTATCTTTCCAAAATTCTGTGGTCTAGCATAATAGCACTGAGTTATGAGCCCATAACCTGGTCGTTCTTACATGGCTCTGAATAAAGGTGCTTGGCACTTCAAAATGTTCCTTTTTCTCATACCATTCTTATTCAACTTTATCTTCTTTTCACAAAGACCCATTCACACTCTCGACCACCTATACAATGTGTAAAAGGAAAGTAAGAAACTATTGTGGAATCATTCATAATGATCACAGTAAGGTCACTATCTCTAAAAAATACTGGCATGCAACGACAGTATAAATAAGCTTCTTTAAGCTTAGAACCATATATTGTACCATACCACCTTGAAGAACATATAAACATTTCTGTAAGATTGAACATATGGCCCGTTGGCTTCCCAGTAAATTAATCCAACACTAATTAAGCTAATTAAAATGAATGTCACAAATACCATGCCATCACAAGGTGGAATTAATGTTATGGCCTCTTCTTTTTGCTGTGGCTTCTCTCATGAGGAAGAGGAAAAGAGATTTTTTAATTTTATTTTAAATATATCAAAGTACTGAAAAATCTCATGTTACCATCACACACATGTTAGCATTTATATCCAAAATGTATGATTATAGAAAACAAGTATTCACTCCAAATTATACATGTTTAGGACCGGCTGAATGGTGGAGCAAGAGATGCGGTCGCCTAAGGCCCCAAGTAAAAAATAAGGCCCCCAAATTTTAACCAATAGAGTTTGTAGGGGTAAAATGCCCAATGGCAGATAATGGGCCGTGGGCCTGTCCGAGGAGACCCCTACGTCTGAGGATAACAAATCATGAGGAATATGCCTGGTCCAACTCATTTCTGAAGTGTAAGTTACGTGGAAAGAAAAAGACTGATTCGAGGAGACTTGCCTGTTCGAACTATTAAAGGGATGATCTAGACGAATGTCCCAACATTGATCCTAGCATTTCTGGAGAATCCCCTAATTTATATAGGCAAGAAGGATAGGTGGCAACGATGAGATATTAGGTAAAAGGCTGCTGCCACCACATTTATGATCCTGCAGCTAACATCATGGCCGCATTAATGGGGAATAGACATCTGAACAGTGGCCCTGGTCCTTTACAGCTACCAAGTAAAGGCTTTAGGGGAGGTTGATGGGACAAGTATTAAGAAGGAACCATCTAACTGGCACGTGAGAGGAACTGGCATATAAATAGAGCAGAAAGCAATGAAAGGAGAGGCATTGAAAAAAGAGAGAAAAGGAGGGAAGTCATTAAAAAGGTGAACAACCAAGAGAAAGAGAGAAGGACTCATAGCTTTAGCCTAAATTTACTCCTCGGACTATGCCGAGAAGAACTTTGTATCATCTTAATATTCCATTAATGTTAATCTGACCATTACCACGCTTAGGCCATCAACCCATACGTTCTCAATCAAGTTTTCTTCGGCTTACTCTCTTTACAAATTTATTTCAAGGATACTGTATACGGCATGGGCTTCAACTTATTCTGCTCGTAGGCCCACACGGAGATTTGTGTCCTTACAAAGTTATTTATAATTAATAAATAAAATAATATTTTTTTACCAGATGAAAAAGAAATAAAAAATTGAGAAAAATGTAATGTTTACAATATTTTTCACAACACTTTTACAACTAATGTTAAGTAGCAAATTATTACAACTTGTTATTGATGGAAAAAAAATAATTATAGTGATATTTTCAAATAAAAAATAAAAAACAACTTAAAACCTAAGATTTTTTGTAAAAAATATTGTGAATGTTGCACTTCTAAAAAAAAAGAATAATAATAAGAGTTTAGTTAGCAAACTTTTACTAATTCTCATCTAAGTCTACCACTAACACCACTCTTTTACTTACCACTATTAGTCTGTCACATCAATAAGTATGAAAAAATTTGTCAAATTTTTTGTCTATAATTTTTTTAAAAAAAAATTCTACACAGTTCATGTTAATTAGTAATAATTTTATATTTAAAATAAGATAATCAATTTTTGCCTTAGACCCCTAAATGCATCAAGCCGCCCCTATACATGTTTTATTACAAAATATTACTGTTATACAACTACTATAAAAGCACTGCAAATGGGAATCACTCTCATCTCAGATTTCCACAAAGTCTCCCTACAAAACCTGCAACAAGTATAAAGTATAATATTCATAAATGCTATTAAGGAATTTACAAACAGTAGAAAGGGCAAATAAATTGACCCCTTTGTGTCAATTTATGTACATATTTGACTTTAGTGTATTTCTTCTTTTCTCCTTTGCTAGTTCTCTATGATTAATGCATCAATGTTAAATGTGTTTATATATATATATATATATATATATATATATATATATATCTATCTATATTTTCTATATAATAGCAGAAGCTGAGAGAAAGTTGGTTCCTACGTTTAAGCAGGTGCTGACAAATAGGAAAAAAAGCACCCTGCCACGCGCGCTGCTTTAAAGTAGCACACTCGCACGTCACAACGTTTCCAAATCTCTGCCACGTTTTCGGTCCAAGCTAAAAAAAAAAAAAAAAAAAACACAGAACCGGGTAAAAAAACACTCATTTAAAAAGGAAAAAAAAAAAAAAAAAAAAAGGCCTGGAATTAAAAGACCTTACCGACGGAGACTGCTTAACATTTCCTCTCTTCAGGGAAAAAACCAACCGATACAGCGATACTACGATACTAGGATATAGAGAAAGGGAAGGCGAACAAAAAACCTAGCAACCTCATCGTATCAGCCTCAGCCTAACAATATCTTTCTTCAAAAAAAAAAAAGCACCGACACTCCGATCCAGAGAAAGGGAAGGAGAAAAAAGGAAAAAAATTGCGATCCAATGGAGATTCATATGGCGATCGAACGTCTCGAAGGTATTGAGATACAAAGATAGAGATCGGCCGTTAGGACCGCTGCTCATATGTTCTGCTTTTAATTTTAGGAAGCAGGGTTTTAAATTGGGAGATCTATTTGGGGTTTTTTTTTTTTTTGATTCGGGTATTTTGGTTTGGTTGGTTATGATTTACGTTTTGGGGTTAGGAGTAGCTTTGTTTAATTAAAGTAAATAGATGGATTGGACTTGGTTTAATCTCTTAGCCTATTATTTTCTTTAGGTTTACTATCAATTTGGGGATTTCAGGTGCGGACATAGCGATCGGCGCAACTCCGTGACCAACATAATCGGCTTTAGACATGGCCAAACGAAAGGTGGGTATCAAATTCCTGTGTTCGAATTTGAATTGAAATTTGGATGTTCATTCTCTTTCTTTAGATGCATTAAATTTTCGGTTTTGTTTTAGGATCTAGACCAAATGTGTTTTTGTTTAAAAAAAATGCATTCCATGATTATTTTTCAACTAACCTGTAAAATTGTTATGTTTTTTTTTTTGTTGGTGTCATGCTTTGTGATCAACTTCCTTATAATGATTACTTCTGCTTCTTTTTGTAGACTTTGTTTCACCTTAGGACGGCCTTACTATCCTTTTTAGGCTTTACATTTCAATCTACCTCAAAGATTAAATTTTCTTGATTATGAGGGATTTCAGTTGCTATTTGTGATGATTCTGTGAATGAAACTTTCAATTTCAAATAGAGCTCTTATCTATCAAATTAGTATCTATTTAATTGTTAGCCTCTATCTTGCATACTGTTGAGTATTTTGTTTTGTTAAGTAGTGTTGTTCTCAAAGTTGTTGGTTTGTAAGTGAATGGTTTGATTCAAGTGCTAATTTGATAGATAGGTTTTCTATTTGTCACTGCATATTCTGACCATGTACTTACCTTATCGGAGCCACAATCTTAGAAGACATGACTGGTAGAAGGCTATTTGAAAGTAAATACTTATGAAATGTATATCGTCTTTTTATTTCTTTCCAGAATCAAGGACAATAAAATGTGCAAAACTTCAGAGAATTTAATGCCTTCATAGTCATGAACCGCATCTTCACTAAAAATGTTTAAGGGAGCTGCTGTTGAAGTGCAGATAACGATATCATAACAGGATAATGGTGTTTCTCAGACACTTTTATCTGCTGCCATGTCCAAATAGCTTGACCTTAATGGCTTTAAGGAGATCTCTACTAGATTGAAACTGGCTGTGTGCTTGCTATCTTATCTCTTCTCGAAAACTTTAGATCAAGTCCTTGCTAATCATATTTTTCTTTTTCAATTATTGATTTTATTGATAAATCTCCATTTTCTGATTCAGATTAAATTGACAGGCTTCTGGGAGCTGTTGTTGTGATAGCAGCAAATGCAGGCATATTCTGTACATGTGATGATTTAGTTAGAATGATGTTAAAAGACCTTCATTGTCTGCAAAGTTGATATCTGACCGTAATCAAGGACAGTAAAATGTGCAAAACTTCAGAGAATTTAATGCCTTCATAGTCATGAACCGCATCTTCACTAAAAATGTTTAAGGGAGCTGCTGTTGAAGTGCAGATAACGATATCATAACAGGATAATGGTGTTTCTCAGACACTTTTATCTGCTGCCATGTGCAAATAGCTTGACCTTAATGGCTTTAAGGAGATCTCTACTAGATTGAAACTGGCTGTGTGCTTGCTATCTTATCTCTTTTCGAAAACTTTAGATCAAGTCCTTGCTAATCATATTTTTCTTTTTCAATTATTGATTTTATTGATAAATCTCCATTTTCTGATTCAGATTTAATTGACAGGCTTCTGGGAGCTGTTGTTGTGATAGCAGCAAATGCAGGTGGTGCATGGACTCCCATAGGTGATGTTACCACTACTATGCTGTGGATACACGGTCAGATATCAACTTTGCAGACAATGAAGGTCTTTTAACATCATTCTAACTAAATCATCACATGTACAGAATATGCCTGCATTTATGTGTTACATTGTTCATATATGGGACTTATGCATGATGCGTGTGATTTATTCTCACCAAGGTATTCATTATACTGTCTTGACACAATACATTTCATACTGCTGTTGCATATTTAATCCAATGAGATCCAACCAAAACATCTGCATTAGCTGACTGTCTTCCCCTAATGTCACCAAAACATAATAGTATATAAAATTTTTGAATTTTATGACCTGACTGCAGTACTAGGAGTACGGTTCACAAACTGGATATGTGTGTGGTTGGATGCGCATGTGTGCTTGCGTGTTCCAAGTAGCTAAATATACATTATGTAAAAGGTGAAGCTTGCAAGATTTTAGTGTTTAATGTAATCAACTCATACTTGCTCTCTCTTTATCTGCTGCATATGTGTCTGAGAAAGAGAGCTAAGCAGGATCCTATCATGAGCTGGTCCAAATGAATCTATGTTGAAAAAAACTGAGGGTGTAAATGCTGTATAATGTGAGTTAACTGTAGTGGTGAAAAACACATTTCTGTTCAAACTTTAGACTTCAGGTATGTTAAGCTTTTCTAACTCTCGGAGTTGAAATTCCTCCTGTAAATTTATGGAATTCACTTTTTTAATAAAAGTTAATTTTATTGATGATGATTTTAAACTACAGCAAAGTTGAGTGTCAATCACTTCACTCATAAAATCTACTCTTGGTGTTAGTTCTTGAGTTTTTATTGAAAATTTTACTTTGCAACCCAATGAATGGATAAAAAGAAGATAGTGGGCTGATTTTGAATCAAAAGAAGGGGTCTTATATTAGGTTTCACTGGGTTTATTGTGCTTAAAAATAAGCTAGACAAAAGTACATTTGTACCTAAAAAAGTAAAGCATTAATAGAGTTGTACATAAGCTAAACCAATCTGCCGGATTTTTAGATTGGTGGGTTGGGGACTCGGCGGCAGAATTGGAGTTTTCCCAGCCCACCATTGGTTGGTTAGTTAAAAATATTGACCTCCACCAGACTAATCCAACCTTTGCACACTCCTATTTCTAAGTAGAGCCAATCAAGTTTATTAATCCCTAACATACGTTTACTTTAAAAATCAGTGCAACTTTTTATGCTTATATAATTATCTGAAGAAATATTCAATATTTTCAGAAGTATAATATGAGTTTTTTTGATCGGCAGGTGGTTGACAACTTTCATTGTGATTTGATGGTTGGGTTGTGTACATGAAAGCTTCTTAGAAAGCAAATTGGCTATTGTTGGTGGCCGTGTACAGTTAATGAGGAAGGATTGTCAAGGTAATAAAAAGTTTCCACCTGTTCTTGAGTGTGAAAGGATTGTGTGCTGTTTTTTATTTTTTGGTTCTAATGGGTTTTCTTAATTCTTTCATGTTAAAGTTTATTGTATTGATTTTAGCAATGCTAATGAATTTTTTTGGGGGAAGGGTTTGTGTATAATATGATTGAGAAAATTCCTCAATGAAGGAGTGGTACTGGTATACTATACAGATTAAAAAGAGTTGTAGCTATAGTTTCCTTTATTTTAATTTTTGTTTGTTAGCTCACCAAGGAGATTAAATAAACATAATATCTATAAGAGTGTCAGCTAGCAACCGTGTGTTAGTTTGGAACAGCAGTACAAGAGAAAGAACTGTAAGAATGATAGACTGCCCAGGCCCATCAAACACTCAATTGTAGTGGGCCCACTTTAACAATGACTGAGCCACCACATTCAGGGAGAGTATAGGACAGACTGGGCAAGGCCACTGATGAGGATTAAAACCAGATCAAATCCATGAGTTTAGCCTTTGATTTAAGCATTTTGGTGGTATAGTGAAAAAACATGTTTGTTTTGTGTCAATGTAATTTGTTAGGATCTTCCATAAATACCACCAAAAAAATTAACAAATTGATAACTAACATATCTTTCAAACTTCACAACAAATTTTTACTTTAAAAAATGATTTTATTAACCAAATTTCTTTTATACTTACGAGATTTTAAATGATCCCGCGCATTGCGCGGGTTAAACACTAGTATATATAAAATATCAACCTTCATTCTCTGTCTTATGTTTTGGCATGAGACTAAAAAACATGTAAGATTTCGCAGAGTAGTGGCAGTGTGCTATGAACTGATTTTAAGGTTTGGAATATTAGAAATACGTAAAATCACTATTAAAAAAAAAAAAAAGGAAATATGCAGGAGTTCTCTTTTATTATATTGTTCTTTCGTGTATTTTACTCTTTTTATTACCTTTCTTAAATTGTAGTGATTTCATGTGTGGTTGGTTTTATTTTTAGGGTGATACCGGTTACATGCATTGATAGGGAATATTTTCACTAGTTAAAAAATTTTTCCTAACACCCTACAATCTTCGGTCACCAAGAGCATCATGAGCTTACCAAAAGAATTTTCAGTCACGTGGCACCTACGTGGCCTAAGCGGTCTCCAATGATCCTAAAATGGAAACGCCTTGCATTCTGCGCCCAACCATAATTAGAAGAATCCCACAATATGAGTGATAGGGATAAAACACCTGCTGGGCGCCAACAGCCTCCGCCAGCTGACGGGGCGATGTACGCTGACAGACGAAGGCGACGGACACGCTACCTTGACGGGACGAGGCTTAAGTAAGCTGACGGGAGTAATGAACGACGGGGTGAGGCTGGAAGCACCAAGGAGTGTCTTGCCATGTACGCCTCCGCGAGAGAATGAGTCTTGTCACGTACGCTTACGCTTGGATAGGTATCTTGCGCAACACGATTGTTCCTAAAGAGGTATCTTGTGCAGCACGCTTGTTGCCCAGGAAAGATATCTTGCGCTTCACGCTAATCAGGGGTGATTCCGGTAAGGGGGAATCTTCCCAAGCACGCCTTGGCAAAAGCTCCATGTCTACTATAAATACCCCCAGGCCCTCACAAATCAAGGTACGCAAAAACCTTCCTCAACTCTTGTACTCGACAGTTGCGAGCGTTCACTAACTTAACCTTCGGAGGGTCCTTGGTCGGTACCACACCGGTACTCCTCTTAAGGTCGTTAGTTTTTGTGTTGTGCAGGTTTTCCGTTGGGAGCACGTGAGGACCGTGCGACTTACTGACGATTTTCGGCATCATCATGCATGATGATTTTCAGAAAATAAATAATCTTACTAGAATTCTAGGAAACAACCATACTTAATCTAGAATAGGACATTATTTTATAAACAAAAATTTGGTGACAGTTTCTTAATCACAGATAAAAAAGTGGTGTTTGTGGTTGGCACTTAGTGTAGACAGTGTCGGCTTAACGCTAAATATGATTGATGCAATCGTCTAAAGCCCAAGTATAAAAAAGACCCCAAATTTTAAAATAATTAAGTCCAAATATTAACCAATAAATAAAATAATATTTTTTATCAAATGAAAAAAAAATGCTACTTTCACAAAATTTTTTACAAAACTTTTACAACAAATCCTAAGTAACAAGTTTTTATAGGCAGTTAAAGAAATGACCAAGGCAGGAGTGATTGAAGAATTTGTGAATGATGCTGTTGACACTGCATTGGATTCAGAAGATGTAGAAGAAAAAACTGAAGAAGATGTTGATAAGGTCCTGACTGAAATAGCTAGTGAGACGGCTGCGCAGCTTTCAGAAGCTGTCAGGAAGGAAAGGACAAAGTTACCTGCCCAGAGAGCTAGTACTCACAAGAAGAAGAAGCTATTGCTGAGGGAGCAGACGATGAGGAAGAGCTGGAAGAGTTAAGAGCACGGCTTGCTAAAGGGAGATCATAATTTCTCCAATTGTTTTCATTGCTTAGCCACTAAAGTATTAGAGAAAAAGGAGTTTGTATCATTAGGGTTCTAGCCCATTGTTCTGTTTGAGATTGCAGGGCTTCAAACCCAGCTTAGCATATTATGAACAGATGATACTTTTTTAGCCAAGTCCATTATATGCTATCTCGTGTATGATATTTAAAAAAAAAAAAAAATTGTTATAGGCTATTATTGATGGTAAAAAAAATAATTTTAGTGATGGGTTTTATTTTGAATGTTGCACTTCTCAAAAAAAAAAAAAAAAAAAAAAAAGAAGCAATACACAAAAAAAAAATTCATAACTTTTTTCACAATAGTTGAGTTGGGAAATTTTTACTAGTTTTCACCTAGGTTCACCATTAACATCTCTTTTTTTACTTACCACTATCATTCTATCACATCAACAGACGTGAAAAGTTTTGTCTAATTTTTTGTGTTTATAGACTTTCTATAAAAGGAATTTCTACTTGATTCATGTTAATTAGTAATAATTTTGCATCTAAAACAAGATAATAGAGTTTAAATGGAGTAGTATTTAATTTTTAAGTCATATTTAGATATATAAAATGTCTCAATTTCATTTTCACCTTAGGCTCCCAAATGTATCAAGTTGCCCCTGAGCGCAGATAAGAACCAATAATAACTTGTCATTTAATTTTTTTAATTTTTGTTGTGAAAATATTATGCCCACAACACTACTCTTATTTTATTTGTTTTGTGCTCGACCAATCTCATAGTTTTAGAATTCATTATTTTAAAGGCATTTCTAACATCTCTACCAAATTTAATGTAGTTTAAGATGGCTTTAAGATTTAAACAATATGGTTACATCTTCTGGTTATTAGTTCAACCCTCTCGATACATTGTACAACAGTACAAGCCTATCTTTTATGATTCTTGAAATGTCGTTCAAAGAAATGCTTAAACTAAACTTTTCATCACCAGAACTTTGGGGGACGGGTTATGCTATTGCCATCTTTATTGCCCACTTTTTTTTCCTATTTGTTTATAATTTTATAAAGGGTAAATTCTACAAACCTACCTTAAGGTTTGTGATAATACCAATTAGGTCCAAAACATTCTAAAACCTACCAATTTAGTCCTCAAAAGACAAATTTGTCCCTAACTTTCTTTCTCTTTCTCTAATCTGTCTCTGTTCCTCTCCCCTTCTCTCTTCTCTTTCTCTCTCTCTCCCAAATCTCTCTCTCAAAACCCACCACCCAACAAACCAATATCACCCACAGCCATTAGAAAAGCCACTGACCACAACACTCATATCACCCACACCCATTGCTGCCTAGAAAACCCATTGCCTAGCAAACCCACATCACCCACACCATAGCCAACTAGGAAAACCACCTCCCAGCAAAACCATACCACCCACAACCATCAAAATGGAACCGCTGCCACCGCCACGGTGCCACCCAAAAACCAACAAAGTTTATTTTAATCCACTTACCTACCCAAAATCATAATCCACTTCCACCTAAAATGCAACTCACCGATCTACTACTCAATTGCTGCTTCTCCTTCACCCAAAATCACGAGACAAAGAGAGTTGAAGTGTTAGGGCGTGAGAGGGAGAAAGCTGAGAGAAAGCAGAGAGAAGGTTTTCTTGCCAAGGGAGCTACTTGAGGCTCAGGCCAAGACTCCGGCACTGGTATAGCTCCCAAAGAGGAGGCAGATTCTCCCTAGGTAAGCAAGAAAAAAGACAAAGAAGATGGGTTTTTAAATGGGTATTTTTTTGATTTGGGTTTAGAGAGAGATCTGAGAGAGAACTCAGAGAAGAGAGAGAGAAGATTAACGGAGAAGAAGTGGGTGTGGGTGATATGAGTGTGGTGGTTAATGGCTTTTCTAGCTGCTGTGGGTGATATGGGTTTGTTGGGCGGTGGGTTTTGAAAGAGAGATCTGAGAGAGAGAAAGAGAAGAGAGAAAGGGAGAGGAACGAAGACAGATTAGAGAAAGAGAAAGAAAGTTAGGGACAAAATTGTCTTTTGAGAACTAAATTGGTAGATTTTAGAATGTTTTGGACTTAATTGGTATTATCACAAACCTCAGGGTAGGTTTGTGGAATTTACCCTTTTATAAATAGTAGATGGATAAGTTATTGCTCCTATATATTTTTTTGGAATAATAACACTCCCCTCCCTTAAGGTTTAGGGGAATTACATTCCACCCCAAACTTAAAGGAAAAAAAAAAAAAAAACATATTCCCCCCTTGACATATGATTGACTAAACTTTGTTAAATTAATATTAAAAAGGTTATGTACTAACCTATCCTTTATTTAAGGGCAAGTTTCAAGAATTATCCTCAATTTCAAAATTAAAATTCATTGTATTAAAATTTTAATTGAAGTGTATTTTAAAATATTAAGTATGATTTTTTTCATTTTTCTTTTTTCAACGGGTTACGGAGAGATTTGTCGTTGCAAGTGTTTTGGTGCTTGATAAATTTTGCATTTTTATTCTAAATTTATCAGTTATTTTTTTATTAACCATAGTTAAACTTTTGCAAAGCAATTCTAATAAAAATTTAGAATATAAACATAAGGGGGGGTGTTAATTTCGAAACCTCAAGGTAAGGGAGTGTTTTTTCCATTTAGATTTGGGGTTGGGTGTCATTCCATCAAACCTCAAGGGAGGGGAGTGTAATTACCCATTTTTTTAATTGTTTAAGATTAATCATATGATTTCTTTTTTGGTTTAGGATAATTATTATTGTTTATGGTTTCCCATTAGAACTTGTTGTTTTAGCCTTTTATAAGCTAAAATGCAAAACACACCCTTTAAGTTTCTTCATAATTCATTCCAGTCCTCTAATTTTGCTTTCATTCATTTAATTCTTTAAGTTTTAGATTTATTCAATTAAGGCATTTTCGTAAACTTTTTTGTTAAAATTTTTTGAAAAAAAAAAATTGGAAAATACTTTTCAATCATTGATTGATTTTTTTTTTAATTTAAAAAATTTGAAGAAAAATTAAAAATTTTGGAAAATTAACTATGTAGGGGGCAAAACTAACAACCAGGCCCAAACCCCGGATGAGATTGGGCTAGGATGGAGGCCCAGTACAACTAAGGTGGATGGTCAAGGTCAACACTTTTATCTTGTAGCCGCGGGTTGGTAATCAAAGAAAGGAGATTAGCACAGGTTGGTAATCAAAGAAAGGAGATTAGCGAGGATGATAATACATGTGGAGAGTTATATCAAGAAAAGATAAATTCTTATTTAAGTCATTCCTCAAGCTAGCCGATCAGCAATTGTTCTTTAGGAATATATTTCTCGGTTTTACAATGAGCACTTTATCTCTCTATTTTCCTACTTCTCTCTCTGAACTTTTTCTGATCCCCATTCAAGGAGGACATTCCTTCTTATACACAGCTGTTTGGATTGCATCCCAGCCTTCCACTTGGAGGGTTGTTGATCTTTCTTTAAATACTTGTCCCATCTAGGAATGGTAATGGATCGGATTCGGGGCGGGTTTTTTGATGTCCGGACCTGACCCACAGAAAAATAAATGGGTTTTTTTTATCCCCAAACCTGCCCCATCGGGCCTTTGCGGGCCCCACAGGCCCCGTCCAGCCACTTTTGTGCCTAATCTGTAGCCCAATCCGACCCAATCTTATTAAAAAAAGAAAAAAAAAGAAACAAAAACATAAACAACACAAATCCTATCATAAACATAGAAATCACCAACACAAACTCACATTTAACACAAAATATACACATGCATTACATTCTATACATATTGAATCCTCAAATAAATACCCAAAAACAAAAAATACTGAGAGAGGAAATGAACCCCAACAAAAAAAATGAACCCAAAAAAAAAAAAAAAATGGAGAACTCAGACCACTAAAGCTCCATCGGCGGTGGTTTCAGCCATCAATCCCACCCCTAGGCTTCGCCTGACCTCAACACGACCAAGAGCTCCTCTAATCATCACATCTCTCTCCAATCTAACAATCATGTGCTCCTCCGTGACAAACAACAACCACCACGAGATCCGTGCTTCTCCACGAGGGTGAGGGTGGGTCGGTGAGTGAATAAGAGTAAGGGTGAGGATGTCTAGGTGAGACATTGAGGGGTGGATGAGATGAGAGTGAGAGTGAGAATGAGGGTCAGTGAGGGTGGGGTGAGAGAGGTGGTTGAGTTGAGAGAGAAATCAGAGAATGAATGAGAAAAATGAGTTTTAGGGTTAGGGTTGTGATATATATATATATATATATATATATATATATAGGTAGGTAGGTTTTTTTGTAATTTTACATTTAGGCTAACCAGGTCGGGTCTAGGTCTAGGTTTGGGTTGGGTTTTGATAAAACCTGGATCTGACTCGGACCCACTTCGAGTTTTTTTTTTTTTTTTAACCCATACCCAACCCTATTCTTTATCAGGCCAAGTAAAACCCGACCCATTAGGGCTAAGTCGGGCTAGGTACCCGCGGGTCGGGTTATTATTGCCATCCCTAGTCCCATCACTGTCTTGTTGGTGGCGGTGGAGTAGGCTGCAGGCTATAGGGGCACTGTTTAGAGGTCATTTTACCATTAATGCGACAGACTGAGTTGGTAGAATGCATTAAATGTGGAGGTGATGGATGCTTTATTTGGAAGTTTTCTCCCGCCCTTGCTTGTACGTCACTACGATCCTCCTCGGCCTTCAACCTTATGGCTTTGGTGGCTTATCTTCAGTCTCCTAAGAAGTATCCGTTCCTCGGGCTCCTCAGCGGGTTGTCCTCCTTGGTTTCCTTGAATTTGAAATAATTTTTATATTACTTACTAGACAGAAATTGCAAATATAAAAACTAACTCATTTAAAAGTGAGTTAATTTGAAACCGTGTAATTTTTTTTGATAAAATTGAAACCATGTAATTGGTAAAATAAAAACAAAAAACCCCAACCCAAACCGGGCTGTTAACTTCAGGTTGTTAATAAGAGGTACATGTATACATGGGTAGAGCTGGAGAGTTTTTTCTACCCAACTTGACAATATTGGTTTGGGAAATCCCAATCTAGTCCATCACTTTTGTAGAAACAACCCATTCCAGCCCACATAAGTTGGTGGATTATATATACACATTTTATGTCTCCTAAAAATTAGGTTTTTATCAATTATTTAATCATTTTTTTTCAATAATATATTACATTTCCTATGATATGCTTAAATTATATTTTAAATTTTCAGATTCATTAAAACTAATTATCAAAATACCAAAAAATTAATTAAATTAAAATATTAAAATAAAATTAACAAAAAAAAGTTACATACATGCTATGTTGGTTTTAGTCAAATGAGTTGAAAAAATTATCTACCCAAAACTTAACTTGATCCAAAAGGTTAGGCTGGGTTGGCCCAATTTCGTAAGGGTGGTGGATTTTATGATAGCCCTAACAAGAAGAGTTGAGAATGAGAGTAACTTTCAATTAATCCATTTGTTTAGTTTTGGTTCCACCGCCTCAGCAACACACGCAGGTTTTGACCGTTTTTCTCTTCACACACCTCCACCGCGCTTTACCATTCTTAACCTAAAACAACAACACAATACAATACAGACACCCAGTTTCTCTGAAGCCATGCCACAAGGTACTCTTCCTTCTTCAATTTCCTTTTACTTTGTTGGGCTTACATGTATAATTTCAATTATTCTGCTTTTTTTTTTTTTATATATATATTTTTAAATATTCTGGGTTGTTTTAGATCCTGGGTTTCGTTTTTTTTTTTTTTTTTTTTTTTTTTTTTTTAAGTTTATGATGGTGATTGTAATACATATATGGCAGATCTGCCTGGGTTTTATTATGATAAGGAGAAGAACCGTTACTTTCCTATTAAAGGCCCAATACCCGGCTCTTCTCGTTCTTCTTCTGTAGCTATTGCACAAGAAACAACTCCAAAGTCCACAAGGGTATGTATTCTATTTTTTTTACATGTACATACTAAAAATTTCATTTTGTGAGGGTTGTATGTCTAAAAATTTGATTTTGTAAATATGGCATGTCTAAACATTTGATTTGTTACATATATATACTAAAAATTTGATTTTTATTTTTTTATTTTTACATGTATGTTAAATTCATTGTGAGACCCACCATTCATGTGAGATGAGGGAGCATTGCTTGTGGTGTATTGAATAATTTTCGGTGATGGTGTATAGGGTCTTTGTCTTAGAAAAGTTCTATGTGTGCTTATGTTTGATGGGTTATGCTAAGAATGTCTTGTTTCTCAAATGATGTGTTTGATTTCCCAAGTTTTTGTTCAGTGTGCTTTAGCTAAAATCTTGCACTTGTTTGATTGGTTTGATGCTTGTGTTGTCATCACATTGATGGTGCAAGTTTCATTTTGGTGGTTTAGAAACATTTTGATTAGTGGGAATGGTTGGCATACTTTGAGGCATGTTCTTTATTTGGGAGGTAAACTCTTGACGTCTAGACACATCAAAGTATAGAGTAGTTTAGTCCCTTACAAACAATGAGACTTGTTAAATTGTTCAGTATAAAATTAGGGCATATCCTTTTTTTTTATTTATATATATCGATGGAAATTCAAACTTGGATGAACATGGTGATGCCATCTGGAATAATACTAATGATTTATGGAAAGAGTTTAGGCTGAATTTTTGGAATCTAAGGGAGTAACCTCATAATTCAAGGCTGAAGAAACTTTGACTTACCGGGGGTGACTTAGTGTGAGGTGAATTGATTGCTTACGTATGATATTGACATAAAATATTTTTACTGGAATAAATTGCAAACTTATTGAAGTTTCCAGAAACGTAAACTGGATAAAAACTTTATAGTTCGATGATACTGATTTTGAACTGAGAGTGTATGGTAATGAGAGGTTCCTACTGGCCTTGTGTGACAAGTTCAGAAGTAGGAGGACAACTTTATTAAATAACTGAAAGCATCTAGTTGGACGTGGATGGTATCTGAGGAGAGATTGCAGATGATCAAAACTGACAAGATACGATGCATAAAAGAAGGAATGCTGTATTATGTGTGCACCTATAAATTTAAGGAAAAAAAACTGTGTTACTGACTGATAGTTTTTTAATGATTGTGAGGTGTTTATGGAGGAGGAACGAGAAAGTCTAAAACAAGTGATTACTACCTTGATTCATGTTGTCAATCCTCTCCCATTTATCTAGGATTTGCTACACTTATGAGGATGGCCACTGCCCTGGTAGTTCTGTAGCATGCTATTCTTGTTGTTGCAATATATTAAATAGATCAAAGGAAATGATTATGGCACAGAATGCTGGGTATGCCACAACAGAGCAGGATCAGGTATATCATCTGCCTTATCTATGTCCCCAAATTTTGGATTATTCTTCCCTCCCTTTGTTTCTGATTGATCACCATAGGCTGATGGGACTCAGATATGGATAAGCAAGTGCTGGCTCGACGTTGATAGGAATTTAAACTATTCCTAGATCTGTGAGAGACAAAAAATAGAGAGAAAAATGTGCAAAGGAAAAAGATATACGTCGTTCGGCAATGTGCCGACATCCATGAAGTTGTAGTGATTTCACTATATCAAGGAGAAAAATATAGAGGTGGCAATATAGTTTCTCAATACATCTAACCTTATTTGAAGCAACGTTATATATATCCCAAAAAGCGAATCCAAAAAAAGGGCCAAAATTGACTGCTCTATGGACTAAGCCTCAGAAAATTTTTCATTTAAAACCGTAATGCTTCCAAGTTGGTTCAGGTTGGCTCATAAACCGGATCGAACACAAAAACCAAGTTCCACATGGCCTAATAGGCCTAAACAGAGGAAGAGAATCAAAAAATTATAAAGCCAGTAACAGTACTATTAAAACATGAGATAATCAAACTACATGTATAGTTACATCATAATTTTTTCTGAAAGACATTTAATCCAAACTAGTTCAGTTAAAACCTTAAATTCAGATATACCTGGAGATCTAGGTGTGTATGTGACAGAAATTCATATTAAAAAATCTAACTCGATTATTAATTTTCGCCATCTCCCTTGTCATGTTATGTTGGATGTGTTTGTTGTCAAGTTGAGGGTTAGATTATAACTTAAAAACAAAAACACTTGACATTTTTGTTCTTGGGAATCAATTTTTTTGGAGAAATGCAGCTTAATCCAGATTTATAGCATGGGCCTTTGAACCATAGCACCCCCCACAACCCCCGACAAAAAAAAAAAAAGAATTGAAAAAGAGATTGTACTTTTTCATGATAAGTATTCAAGTTGCTCATCTTTGTTACGGAGTATGTTTTTCTTGTACCTGTCAGGGTGCAGCCTAGTGCTTGGAGGCTTGGGATGAGCTGTAGATCCAAACGTCTTGGGTTCAATCCTGACTAGTTGTTTCCTTGGATTACCTGGCACACGGTTCTAGTGGGTGGGATTGTGTATCTATGGTTTACTTCCCAGGGGTGGGTCCAAAGGGCCCTGCCTTGGTGAGGTTCCACATCATCACAAAAAAACAAATTGAGTATGTTCTTCTTTATTGTAGGGTCAGTTTTATTGAGAAGATTATGTTTTTATATAGTATTTTCTGTTTATAAATAGTACTTCTTGCTTTAAAAATGTTTATTCATGAAAAATGTTTTATATTTATACACAAGAAATGAAATTTGCATCTGAAGCTGTCCAAATTTGCAGCAGCCACTGGTTGCCATTGTTTTTTCTCTCTCTTTTGCTCTTGATTGTAGTTCTTTCTTGAATTTTGGAAAAAAATTCTTGACTTGCTCTGACTCATTTTATCTCAGGCATTGAATTTATGTAGGAGAACTGGATTAAGAGCTTCTAGGCTGCTTCAGGTTAGGGAGTTATATGGTAACGTTATTCCGTTCGGTAAAGGAAAGTGTAACTTCAAGGAGGAAATCCAAAGGATTCAAGTATCACAACCTGTGGTATGTTGATTGAAGATAGGCTTTTAATTTGTGAAGTTATTGCTTTTCCAGCTTTAATTCTCATCTATCAACTCAGGATGTTAAAGTTAAAATCCTTTTCTGAATTTTTTTCTTTGGGTAATAAGTGGTACTTTACTATTTTTCACCATTGGCAATGTACCAACTTTATGTTAATAGTTAAATGTGAAAGTTATTGGAATCTTGAGTAATATATGCACATCTAAGTATAGGCCATTGCCAAATGCCAATTACATGCACAGTTACATAAATTGATTTGATAATCCTATATGATTGTATCACTTGATAAAGATTAATGAGTTTACTTTACTGACATTTAGATCAGTGATTTTTTTCCTTCTTTCTTATTTTCTTTAAGCTTTTTTTTTTTTTTTTTTTTTTTTTTTTTTTTTTTTTTTTATAAGTATATTTTTTTTAAGCTTTTAAAGATTTTACATTAGAAATATGTATTTTGGAACAGGCTTAATCACCACTTACCCTAGTAGGGAGGTGGTATCTCTTCCCTTGGCCCTGGGGGAATGGGGGGGTTCTTAGGCTCAAACCCTGGGAAGTGAGGGATTTGCAAAGGGAAGGCTACCTCATTGTGTAGCCTGCTGTCACATTCTTTTTTTATTTTTATTTCACTATAGGAAACTATTGAAGCACAAAGCATATTAGGCTTTTGTGAAGATTTGTAAAGCTACTTTTGTGGATTTGTAGCATATGTAAACTATGCAGTGTATTTGCTTTGGCCCTGGGTTTGAACTCTAGTTTTGAGTAAAAGAAGTTTTGCTTTATGTAATATTGTGCTTGCTGGGCCTGGGCTTAAGTTTACAGCTTCTGTGGAATCATCATTGTACTAGATAGCAAGAGTGTTGTTTTTGTCTTGTCAAAACAGATTAGATATGATGTCTCATGAACTGAATTTGACTTTGCCCTTTTGGGCCCATATTTGAGTTACAAGTCATGTATGTTGTGGTGATTAAACTCTTCCATGGGTTCAGTGAAGTTAAAATCTTCACATTATCGCCAACTAATACATAACAAGTTGTGTTAGAAGTTCCAAGTTAACCAAACAGGAATGTGTGGCATCACAAACCATAAAGAGTTGGGAGAGTTTAGCTGACAAAAAACAAACATCACTTCCATTTTTTCTTTTTCCTTTGCATCCTCTGAGATTACACATGAAGAATTTGGATCTCTGAATGTGTTTTACTGTTGTTGGCTCTGAAAATTACCCATAAGATTTCATTTTGTTGTTAAGCATTGGGATTGGGAACTGTATTTTATGGTTAATTAATATATCCTAAAATACATACATATTATTTGTATGATAATCCAATAGAGCCCACTGCACAAAATTACTTCCATTGATACAAATTGAGATAATTGAGAGCATATGAGAAGACAATTTGTATATTGTCCTTTGATTATGTAGCAACACAACCAAAAACAAACAAAATAAACAGCACTGATAGACATTGACTGAAGAAATGGCTCTAGCGACTGATCTAAGTTGCATGATTATAGGTACAGGTATGGGGGTATGACATTTTTTGACAAAATAGGGGTATGACATGTCTGGGGTACAACAATTAATGAATTAATTAATATGTTTTTTAGCCATATTTTAAATATTTTTGGACATAATACGTTTATTTTAGGTTTTAAAATTAAGTAATAACAATAAATTTCTTGAAAACGTATCTAAAATTAATTTAAAGGCATTAATAAATAGCAAAGAAGTGCAATGACACCTATAAAATGTTGTCTAAAGTCCAAACCAAGAGGTCAAATAAACTAAACGCCTAAGTTGCACAGGTACCCACACAGGTACAGGTAAAGGTACAGGTACTTGGCCATTTTAACTGTGTCTATGCAACATATGAACTGATTAAGCCATAGTAGGTCAAATCATTACCCTAGAGTGACATTCTGGCAGTTTTAGGTGGAATCCAATCAGTTTGTGGTGTTCTGATGGTCTCAGAGGTGCTTCCTGGTGCAGTAGCAGTCACAGTAGAGGCTTGACTGCTGTGACACAATTGGTGGTGGCAATGGCGACTGGTTTCGTCGTTGCTGTCCAAGGGCTAAGTTTCAGGTTTCAAAATGTGTTTGTGGTTACCGGAGTAAAGTAGCTTGGTTGGTGTGATTGCCAACAATGGATAATGCCAGAGGTGACGGAATGTCAGGTTTCATTGCACATCACTATTTTTAGGCGATGTATTAATGATGTCTTCATGAGTCATGACTCATAGTATTATCATTGTTCTAAGGTTGCAGCAGCGTGTTTTAGTAAATTGTTTCAAACTTTTATTTATTTTTTTAATATATATATATTTTTTACTTTACAGGTTTGGAAGTATGGTGGAACAGATAAGATTGTGAATAGTGCTTTGGAACAGATACGCATTGATGTACAGACACTCGAGGGTCAAACTGAAATGGATGTTTTATTAGCAGGCGGTGTACATGGCTCCTTGAGGTATAATGGAATTGTAGTGTGGTGCACTTGTACCTGTGTGCTCATTCGATAATGCAAGATCTTTGGAACATTCCTTAAGAGTCAAGGTTTTGCAGTAAGCTATGGTCAATATAATAATAATTTCTGGCCTCTGGGTTCTAAGATTCTAGAAATGGAATATTTATTTGAAAAAAAAAATTAAATTGAAAAAATCATGCACTATTTTATGTTGGCAGCATTAGAAAATGAAACATTCTTTTTAAATAACTGAATGTAATGACTTGAGTAGGGCATATAAACTGTTTTTTAGGTAACTACTTGTACCATGAGGAAGGAAAAAATTGGAAGTGATTTTAGTTTGGGGGATTTTAGTAGATTTATGAATAGCATATGAACAGTGATTTTTAATTGCCCTAAAAAAAGTGGAGGGAAATGTTTTTTCCAATTTTAAGAAATTTTATATTCTAAATGCAGCTTATAATCTTTTATATCATGTGATGTCCTAGCTATTAGCTATGTAAGCATTTTGTTTAGTGTTATCATGTGATAGATACTGAGTTCTGATTTGGGACCTAAAGCAGACACAGCTAGTTCATTTTAGAAGGGTCTGTGATGTGGTATTTAAATAATATATGGTAAGGAGTTGAAGGGACTTTGTTTTTCTTGCCCCTTCCCCCATCCAAGGTTAGGTTCAAAAATGATATCTATACTATTAGATAGTTTTTATGGAAGGTTTTACTGTATTATCAAGTGTTTCTTTTATGTTGACTTACACTAAGGAAAGTTTTCCTTATTTCATTGATGTTTGTAGAACCATGATAAAACATTGCAAAAAACAAAAGAAGTCATAATACACAGAATGATATTTTCATGGTGCTGATATTACCATTGACATTGTCTCCAAACATCCTAATGTCACTTTTTCAAGGTTCTCTGTCTGTAGAGGGAATGGAGCCTTGACATATCTTTTGTACTTCTCTGCCTTTTTATGGTTCTACGTGACATTTTCCACCAATGGCCTTGTTATCCAGTAGTTTTTTGGTTATGCTTCATTGTGGGATTGTGTGCTTGGCTTTTTTACCCCACTATATTTCTGATACCTTGACTGTGGTACTCCAGGCTTCTGACGTGTCTCTGTTTTTATGTTTTTCATCTGCCCTTCCCTTTTACAATGGAAATTTGCATTTTCCTGCTTTCTAAGTTACATTATGTGCTTCTGCAAAACAAGCATTCCAGTTTTGATTTAAGTATAGCTCACTTTTAGAAAAGGAAACATATTAATTCTCTGAGTGTTACACTGATCTAATTACCGCTTTTCTATATAGTGCTGCAAACTTGTTTTGGCATTTTTTAATTATAAACCTTTATATAATGTTTATACAAAATGAGTCTATTACAAGTTATTGCATATGAAGTTTGGTCCTCTCGCAGTTTTGTTGAAGTTGGAAAAGTACAACAATTTGATTACGGGGTAAAATGCATGCCAGATCGAGTGTGGCCGAAAGTTAAAGAAGACCAAGCAGAGTGTGGTAGAACTCCTGGGCATATCTGGAGACCTGCAGGATCTTTATTACAAATGCCATCAAACATATCTTGTATAAAAATGTTTGGAAAGCACTCTCCCTCAATGGATGATGGTTCAAATGTCCAGGATGCAATGTATCCTTTCATAATCTCAAATTTTGATACTCTTTTTTCATGTAGCTTCTTATATTGCTATCTTAGAGCATTCGTAGCAGATATTGCAAAAAAAATGCTATTTTAACACACCAAAAACTTACTTTATTATTTTACCACATCATTTTACAATATACCATTTATCAGATGTTCTATTTTTCAATTCTATACATTAAAATAATATATTAACTCCTCCCACCATTATCATCGTCAAACACAATAACAACAGCAGCAACAACGCACAACCACAATGCATGACCAAAAAGAAAAAAAAGAGAGAGACAAAGAGGCGTAGAGAAAGTGATAGAAATAAGAAAAAAGGAAAAAATAAAAAGAGAGAAATAAAGAAAAAGAAAAAAATAGAAGTGAAGCTTCTGGAGAAAGAAGAAGAAAAGAGGAAAAGAGAGTGACAGAGATGGAGTGGCAGAGAAAGAAAAAAGAAAAAGAAAGAGAGAGAGAAGAGAGAAAGTCAAAAAGGATGAGAGAGAAAAGAATAAAAACTTTTTTTTTTTTTTTTAACATTCTCGTTCGTACCGTTCCAAAATGGAACGATATTGTTTACATGTGGCAAAAATTATGAGATTTGGAACATCTCATAAAGGGGGTTTTTTGGTGTTATGTGCCAAATATTTGGCATTTGGCACGTTTGCTGTGGATGCTCTCAGTTGAGCTTGTAGGAAGAAATAAGTGGTTCTCTTTTTATAATCCTTTATGAAATGGTTTAAAGGCATCTTTTGGAGCAATGGACAGTTATGTAGTCCATATGGAATTCATGCAACCAGTTCTTTTGTGGAGCCTGCTATTGGATTTTCAACTATGTATGTTCTTGATTCACAGCTTGTATAGTTTACGTGGTGAAGTTCACTTTTGGCTTACCTTCCATACTCATGATCCCTATTATATTCTTGGTGAAACAATCTTCATTATATTTCTGAAATGGGAAATCAGTTTTTGCATTTGCAATGCCTTGACGTTGGAAAACAGTACAAGTACTTTGGGATCAGAGACATCTGGTGGATCTCTCTATATTATTAAGCTCACTGAACCGTTAGATCTCAATTCAAGTATTTCAAGCATAAGTCAAAGAATACATGAGGTCGCTACTTTCAATTGCACCATCTGGACTGCTGATTACAATTTTAATAGGAGTCGAGCAGTGATTGGCAAGTCTCTCTCTCTCTCTCTCTCTCTCTCTCTCAATGAGAGATTAATTCTATTTTCTTGCATGCCAGCTCATTAGGTAATATTTCATGGACTTAGAATCATAGATCTTATCCTCTCACATCAGCACATATAGCTTGAAACAAAGACTCCTCATTTATTTAATATTCTCAATTTATATGATGCTCTCAATAGATTCTATAACTAATTAGAAAAACATGAAAATATTCAATATGAACATAAAAAGTTTAAATAATATAGGAATAAGAATCAACTTACTTTTTTATATCTTGAGTTCTATTCCCCTAATATTTTGTAACCATTCAAATCTAGGTATATGGAGTAAAATAAGAGAAAATCTGAAAATAAAAAGTTGGGTATCAATACTGTCATTATGATTGAGTCATTTATTCAAAATGTTTAATTTGTGAATACATCTCAAATTTCTTGGAGAGCATGATCAATTATATATATATATATTTTAAAACCAATAATGTTAAGGATAAGTAAACCAATTTGATTGTTAGAGTAAAGCAACAAACACATTTTTAGATATTAAAAATTAGTTCATTAGCAGTGAATCATGAAGATCACCAATTTATAATTTTAAAAAAAGGAATCACAAAGATCAACCTACTCAAACCATACAATGAGTCAAAGATAGAAAATATTAAAAAGAGAGAAAAATCATAGTGGAAAGAAAAATGCAGTGGTGTAACAATAATATGAATTTTTACTCCAAAGACATCATTCATGAAACCAAATGCTAAATTTGAGATAATATCCAATCCAATTATAATATATTTTCTAAATTATTATTCTCTAGGTATAACATGAATCTTTAAATAAGAAAATGAAAATTAAATGAATGAAGAAAATTAGATTTTTTTTTTTGGAACTTTATGAAATGAAGGTTACAACCATCAAAACACCTCTTTAAATATTGACCATGAATCATCATCATATCTCCCCCTCATTTTTAAGAAAATGAAGATCTGCAAGACATACAGTGTTGGAATTTTTTACTGCTGTATTTCATATTGTATCCAACGACAACCATTTTTATATCTCTGAATATTTCAGAGTCAAGGATCTGCCAATGCCAGATTTACACATCCTGAATTTTAGCTTCTTCTAATCAGTGTTTTATTTCCAGCAATGATCACCTGGGCATGAGCAACCATGTTCTAAAGTTTTAAGAATTATACAAACAGATGGTTATGGAAAAGCATGTTGAAAGAATGTAATTTCTTGAGAGCACACTAAATATGCAATCCTAGATATGAGTATGTAATTGATTTATCATCAATGCAAGGCTAAGATATTGAATTTCATTTCACATAGTACCCTTATATTAGAAAGAAATATACCTGTTTTTTGTTACCTTATGTTGAAATTTTAGTTCAATGGTACTTGCAAAGACTTTCTCTGCTAATTTGTAGATTTGTTATGAAGAAGGGGATTTTGAGAGCAGGGTTATAAATCTTGGCATCTTGGAATGCTTAAACATGAAATTTGGGGAATATAACGGCAAGAAAAAAATACGTAAGAATAGAAGTCTTTTAATTGTAGGACTCTAGAATTGTGCAAATTTAGTGGAACAAAATAAAATTCTTTAGTTGTAGGACTGTAGAGGAATAAAATCTTGTAGTCATAGAACTACAAATTTGTGAAAAGTGTGATATGCCACTTGGTGTAATGTGAGACACTCTAGGGCTTTTCAAAATGAACATTTTTTCAGCTTCTGATTTTATATATTATATTATATTATTAAGCCAAACTCTTGACATCTAATTATAAATATTTTGTTTTATTTCCTTCTATGAAGTAGCAATTGATTCAACTTGTTAAGTAATAATTCATTTTCATGTCATGTTATTCAAATTGGTATCTTTTTATTTTTGGGGAGGCGGGTGTTGTTACAGGAACTAATAGGGGTTGGTTGTTACAGGTACTAATTTGGGAGCTGCTCTAGTGGATTTGGAAACCGGAATGGCATCATGGGTGTGTCGTAGTAAAAGTGATGTTTTTGCACAACAAATTGTTCATTCGGTAATGTATGAATCATTTGAGGTTCATTGGATATGCGTTTGATTTCTTTACATCATACACATATGTTGATGCCAAACAATATCGAAAATGAAGATAAAAATGGAAATTGAATGAAATATAAAGGATAGACCTAAGAATCAACACTTAGGTTTGCTTGTAATCAGTTTCAAGCAGAAAAACTTAAGAATCAGCACCCAAGTGGCTAGGATTCATCATCCAGCAATTGGAAAATTTTCAATACAAAACTTCATTCATCAAGGTCCGCCTTGCATGTTTATTAAAGCCTTTTTAAATAAGCCTTCAATCAGTACGTCAATAAGGAAAATAGTTCAAAAAACAAAACACAATCCTGCAAAATCTTCAATTAAAATAAAATTTATCAATGAAATATCAAAATTTGAAATTTAAATTAGTGCTAATCCTTGTTGCATCTTGGTGTCTGCACCATATGTTCAATAATACAAAATTGAGATTTTTCTCTCTAACTTAGTGGTGATTCCAAGTAGCCTTTGGTGGCGAAGCCTGGGCTTTCAAATAGCTCCATGTGGTGAAGCCTAGGGTTGTTCTGTTTCTCCTTCCATTTTCCTTACTTTTACAATCATATGTTGCATCACAACTGACTTCACATAAAGTAATTTAAATTTTTGTTTTTTAATAGTGCAACATTCTAGGCAAAGTAATGCTCTCCTACAATTTAACAAATATCAATGTATGTATCTATTTATGAGTGAGTGAGTTGACATATTTGCTTAGTGGCGAGATATATGTTAAAGGAACAAATTCTGGGTTCTTAGATAATATAACCTAGAACTAATGTTTTAAAAACTGACCCGATTGTTAAACCAGAGAAGAGAGGTCAAGGTTCAAATGTCATAGAAGTGCTAATCACATTTGTGCTATACCCTAAAAGACTAGTCACAACTGGAGCTCATTGTAATCTCTTATATAGCCTAGATATGTGTGTAAGTATTTATGTTTGTGTGAGAGTGAGTTCTCATGTTTGCTTAGTGGAAAATTAAATGTCTAAGGAGTAAGTTCTAGGTTCTCAGACAATGTAACCTAGAAGTAATGTTTCAAAAACCAACTTGATTTTAAAACCAAAGGGACCGGGGGGGGGGGGGGGGGGAGATCAAGGTTCAATTGTGATAACTTGGTAAGTGTTAATCTTATTTACTATATAGTTCAAAACATCAGCCATAACTAGAACTCTTAATCGGTTATATAGCCTAGATCGACTTAGTATACTCGTGATGTAGGACTCAGTACACATCTGCACAACACACACTCACATTTAGGATATCATAATCTTCCCTATTCAAAGCCTTGACTTTTAACCTGAATCACTTGTATGATCCAAATTGATCTCATCCTAGTATGCACCTGATATGGGACTCAACACATGCCTACACAACACTCATAATGCAATCTATATAATCCACACAATCTTGGGTATCACATAAAAGGTTCAATGGAATTCAACTGTGACATTAATATGGTGTAATACATATAAGTGAATATTAATATTTCTTTTTGGTTATAAATATTAGATTTTATGATAAAATATAATATTTCGAGTGACAATGAGGTATAAATTTTCTTTTCATTTTTTTGAAAAAATTAATTTTCTTTTTATGGGGATATTCTTTAATTTGATCTATTTTGTTTGTTTGTTGTAGGGAAATGCTATTTTATGCGGACTAAGGAATGGGGCAATTGTGATAGTGGACGTTCGTGACAAACGGGAAAGTAGTTCTGTTAGATTTATTAGACATAGAATACCTTGCTCACCCTTGGATAAAACTGTTGGAGACTCTGGTAGACAATGGTTTAAAGTATGAGTTTCTTCTAGGAACTAATTTCATTTTTACGTGTGTACTTTTATGTTAGCATTTTGAGAGCTAGAAACTCTATCACCAGTGATTTACTCTTTTTCACCCTAAACTACATGATTAGTTCATGTCTCCACTTTTAAATTTGTGTTTCTGTCACATATAACCTTAAGTTTTACATGTTTATTACGTTATCACAGAAAAGTAAAAGAAAAGTGAGCACATGGCTTGTGCCTAGTGATAATTTGATAAGCACGTGTCTTGTGGTAATGTTATATATACAAGAATTTTAAAGTTAATTATAATGGAAATTGAACAAATTTTAATGGTAGGGGGACATTACAATTAACTCCATAGTTTAGGAGTTGATTGCATAAATTTGAAGTTTAGGCGGGCCATTGCAACTGATATCATAGTTTAAGATGGTGAATTGCTATTTTGGTGTGTGTGTTTATTGTAGTGAAATGTTATTGATTTTACTAAGACCTCTACTCTGTAACTAGACCATTTTTTCAGTCTTAAAGCACACTGAAATATGTGATGTTATCACAACTTTTCATACTCTGACTTGAGACACAAGTTCTCCTTCTCTATATTTGTAGTTTAATTTTTGTTATTCAGATTGATGAGGTGATAACTGGAAAAAACTTTGGGAAATGCATTGATTTTGTATTATGTGATTGTCAGGTTTATGCATGCTTACGTCTTTTTCATTCTTTATTTTTCATCTGTTCTGATTTTTTTTTTCCCCTGAAAATTCTATACTCATATGAACTGTTACCCTGTGTGCCTTGTTTGAAGCTCCTTTTTACATAAAAATTTGGATAATATATTTCGATTTCTTGTTGTGCAGCTTTCTGGAAACATATATCCTTCATGTACTGTTAAAATGCCTTCATCTATTTCTTGGTTAGTGTGCTACAGCTCTAATCGAATTTTGTTTCTTCAGTTTTAACATTTTTTTACTGTGTTTATAATTCTCTTTCTGTTTTTGGAACTCTAGTTTGGTATCACTTCAATTCGATGACAACTACTTCTTGGCAAGCTCCATGGATGGATCGGTTAGTGTTCACTTCCATGTTAACTCTTTTTGGGATACTTATTTACTTAGCATTTTCCTGCATGGGATGCAAAAATAAATTTTGAATTGGTCTTATCTTATTAGAGTACTGGTATTCAAACACATGATGCATGTACATCTTGATGTCAATTAAAGTGCGGATATATGAAATGGATACTACTAATCTCCGAGTGTAACTCAACTCAACAAAGCTTTGATCCCAGCTTATTGTGATCATCACCATAAATCCTTTTTCAATCCATTGGTTTGGCCACATGTATCTTTTTGCTATTCTGTGTTATGTAAGGCCAAAACTACCCGCAATAGATTTGAGAAAGAACCTAAAGAAACGGGGGAAAGGGGCGGGGGGGGGGGGGGTGTTGAAGGATGGTATTAAACAGAGAGCTGTTCTTTTTTTCCAAAATTCTAGAGACAACCATCCCCTCCCTCTGCCCCCATGCCCTCCTCCCTCCCCCTTGGGAGGACTTATTCAAATGCTGTAATGGACAGAGGGACTCATTTTCAGTAATGGAAGGATGAATATGTTCTACAGATCTCTGTTTTGGTTCCTGTGCCATTTTCACACTATACCCTTTTTTCAGTAATTACAAGTGACATTGGTTATTCTGTGAAATGATTATGCACTGCTAGATGCCATTGCTGTTTTCTAAACTAATCCATTTGCCTATTGCCTTTTCCTTTTCCTCATAAAAATATAATAAGCATAGAAATTGCATAATTTTTTAAACCCTTTTTGAAGTGGATCTATGCATAATAGAGTAACTAAATTTTATGTTGGCTATCAACCTATTACAACCCTCCTTTCTGAAGTAAGTTGGATTATCTCTATTAGTCTCATGTCTTTTGATGAAGCACATTGTTAAAATGCAAAAGTATTATGGAAAATAAATAGAAGATTAAAAAGAAATATTGGAACATATTAAGTTATTAACGTGGTTCAACTCCAAGCATCAACATCCACAACACAAAATCCCAAAAAGTCTCTTCTTTCTCATTCACTTGGATCAATAACTAGCACAGTGGACCTCATATAAATAATGGCATTTACAAAATTGGAAAATAGGTCAATCCCAATCAACCTCTTGATTTTGTCTTCATGGTGCAGTAAGTAAATCTTACTTTCTAACACACATTGTTGTTCCAGCTGCTAGCTTAAAATAATGTTGATCTTCTAGTCCTTGAAATGATTTTTACACTCAGTTTAAACCTTGTGTTATGGTTGGCCCAACCAAAAATAGAGAGAGAGAGAGTGAGAGAGAGAGAGAGAGAGCAGTTTATTACTCAGCTAAGTCAGCAACGTCATTTAAGTCAAGGTGCAGCAGCAGCAGTGCAGCCTGTCCAGTACTTGTATGATTTGAGATTGTAATCCTAATATGTGACAAGAAGAATACTACATCTTAGTTAATATTGTAGCTGATAAGTAGTTAGGATAGCTGCAGCTACTGATCAGGCAGTTAGTACAGGTGTTAGTATTAACTTTGCTGTAACGGAATCTGTTAGGGCTGATGACAAAAGTAATTCTCTTGAAGAGTTGAAAGCCTTTCATAGTTCTCTAATCAACTTCAAACAGCCCAAACACTTCGCATTTCTCTGATTTTCTTGCATCAGAGAGAGATTTTCATGCCTGTTCTTTTATTCTTTTCCAGGTAAAACTATATGATCATCGGCTAATACAGAGAGGCGCTGTACAATCTTATGAAGGGCATGTTAATTCCCATACACGTATACAGCTTGGAATTGATCCATCTGAGAAATTTGTTATGTCAGGTAAATATATTTTGAGTGCTTGCATTTAGCTTTGTGAGTCTCAGAAAATTCAAGCTTTCTGACATTGTTTTTATATTAGGTGGAGAGGACTGCAACTTGCGGCTCTGGAGTATCAAGTCTGGTGAAATGCTTTTCGAGGATAAATTCTCTGATTCAGTCCTCTCAACTGTGTGCTGGCATAGAGCTGAAAGTATCAGGATTCTTCCATCTCTCGTTCTATTATTTTTATTTATTTTTACAGTTTATATGGATATGTTATATAGGTAATAATGCTTGACATATATTTTATATATATCCAATTTATAGACTAACAGTATTCAACTCCTGTGTAGGACCGATGAGAGTGGGGGATGAAAGGAAAAACTATAAAGAGTATTTATATCAGCAGAGTTATGGTTTGGGGACATGGCTTGGATCTCATGAAGGACTGTTTTACATGCACTGGCCTTGAACTTATTGTGAAACGATAATATCAGTACTGAGTGCTGGTGGTGAAACTATGTTTCTGAAAACTGCTTCCCCTCAAACATGCAAAGCACTATATTGCCTTTGATATGGATGACACAGCGATGACAATGCCAACATAGGGCCTTTCTGTTCTAAATCACCAGCCAATGCCATATATTGGTGCTAAGAGACAGTTGTGAAGGTAACCAGCAGCAAAAGAGTTATTCTTGCAAGGGCTGCATGATGTTATCAAATTGAAATGGTTGTAAATGGCTGAAATATCTTTCCAATATCCTCTGTCGTGCTCTCTGACTTCCACATTCAGTATAAGGTAGTTCTTTGCTAGTGAGCCCAGAAACTGTTGTTATTAGTGTTCAAAACTTCCAATTCTAAACTCTAAGCAATATGGCAAAATCCTTTCATTTCATCCTTCAGAAAGATGGATGGGTATTTCTGTTATCTATAGTGGAAAGGGGGACTGTGTTGCTTCCAGTGTATTATCTCAAACTTTCTTGACCAAATTCAGGGCGGTTAGCAAGCCTAGTTGTCTGAAAGCATAGTCTGATTGGGCTCTAGCATGATATATGAATAGTTCTATCATATGATTTGCACCTTGATACTGTTCTTTTTGGTTAAGACATCTTGATACTGCTTGGTGAACAAAATGTGACACCTTTTCCCCTGCTGAATATGAGTTTGAATACAATCCATTTTGTATGGGTGACATTGGTAATTGTCTATTCAGCCAAAAAGAAAAAGGTGATTGTTTGTGTTACATTGCTTGTCTATATGTAAATGCCCTTTATTAGACTTTGGCACCTAGCAAGTGAAAACATGATGAGTAATCTGATTTGCGTAATTGCATGTGATGAAGACTTATTACTGTATGACTAATGAGTGGAATGAAGCTAGATTTTAAGCCGATGAGTATGATTTAAAGGTTGATAGTATATCTGTTAAGGCTGTGAAAAATATCATGATGATAAAGCCGAGTCAAGTTAATCCTAGTGGTGACAGGGAAGGATGAATACTGTGATTTCCAAACATATTGGACTTTGCAACTTATATATATATATATATATATATATATATATATATATATGTTATTTTGAATTAAACCTGATTCTGAATTAGGAAACAGTGAGCACTAAAAAATAAAAAATAAAGTAAGAAAAAAGGGCTGAAAGTTTGCATGAGGGATTCCGAGATGGGATTTAATCCAAAGTTGTAATTTGGAAATTTTCAATTTTTTTATTTTTTATTTTTTTTCTTTTGGTTAACAATAATGTTGTGTTTAGATGATGAATTTGGAGGTGGAATTTTGAACTCAGGATTTTCAAGCATATAAATCTTAAATTCAAATTCCATGAGGTAGTGTCATTTACCAAGTTTATCAATAGTGATCGTCTACGATTGTCATCACCACTGTCACCTTCATTGTCAATTTTGTCAACACATACAATCTACATTATTACCATCATCACCATCGTTGTCACTATTTACCTCTCTATTATGACTGTTGTCTTTACCATTGCCATTTTTGTTATTGTCAATGTTGCCACCACTACTATTGTCGTTATCGTCGTCCCCATCATTTCCATTGTCACCACTTTTACAACCACCACCATCTACTAGATTGTCTCTGCTAGCACCACCTCATTGACATTGTCACCACTTTTACAACCACCATAATCTACTAAATTATCGCTACAACTATCACTTCTATGCCGTCACCTTTGCCACAACTAGTATAATGATGCTATACTGATACTATCACCAAGTCATTGTTACCTTCATTATCATAAAAATTTTACTTATTATAATATTTTAATTTCTTAATTTTAAGATGTGCTCGTACAAATTTGATGTTGATTTTTTAACAACCTTATTAATTATGTTAAATAAATAATTAATTTCCGTTGATGATGATTTTTAACCTAAAAAAAAAAACCAATGTAGCCAAATAGTCACAAACAAGTTCATGCATTCAAACAACCCTAAATATCTTCACCCATCCTCCTTCACCCTCCTAATCCCCACCATACCACCAACAAGAATGGGTCCCCTCACCACCAATAACATAGATCTGTTAATTTTTTTTTTAAAGAGGACGGTTAAGGGAGGTTGAGTGTCAATTATTTTGAGACTTAAAAGGAGTGGTGTCATTGATTGAAAATTAAGCGTAATGAATTGAATTTTGCTATATCTCAAGGTGTCAGCGTAATTTACCTTAAAAATAATGAAATTTTAGATCAGTAAGATTGAAATCTCTGTAAATTTAATCCTCCAAAATGAAAATTCTCAAAATTTTCAAAATTCTTCCCCTAATCACAGCATTAAGTTGAAATTAAAGGGAAAAAAAATTAAAAATACCAAGAATCATCACCAAAAGCAAGAAAGGGCCAAGTTGGTTTTAGTGAACAGCTCGATATGATCGTGATGTTCATTTGCCTTGCTTTTTCACACAGTATATCCCATTATGGTATGGGGTCCCAATCAAAATAAGTTTGGTGATTTCAGATACTCAGCATGCAAGCCATGTGTCTTGAATATTATCTAATTTTGCCCAAACTTGCAGTCTAAATTCACTGTTATCCTCGTTCCTTGCAGAATATGATTGATGGTAATCACAAGTCACAAGTTCACTTTTGGTAAAGCAAAGCCATAAAAAACACTTTAATTACTTTTATCAAGGGAGACAACCAGTTCTTTTGATCTCTTTTCTTGATGACTAGACTGCTGATGTTTTCCAAGAAGAATGGTTTTTTTTTTTTTTTATATAATAATAATAATAATAGTAATAATAACAACAACATAAATTTCACAAACATTTTCATAAGTCGCAAACATTTTTTACAACTATTAAACTGACAAGATATTATTAATTTTAATATAAATTTTTTATTAATACTATTTTATTGTCTATCATTAACAAGTTTGTGTAGGATAGTTTTGAAATATATTGTAAAAATTCTGATAATTTAGACATTTTTATTTATTTATTTAAATCTTTGAGTTTCGTAGGCTACAGTATTTAATGGGAGGGTCAGGTCAGGTCATATTGGTGTCATGCTGTGGGGTTGGTTCGGTTGAGTATTTGTTACAAAAGTTTCTTAAAGTGTTAAACTCACTCAAAATATAAAGTGAAAGACAGAATGATGCTTTGATTGCCAAAAGCAAACCACCATACCTCCTCTTCTAGACATGAAGACCTCTGAGATAGAGGGATGAAAAGGCAAAGAATATTATCAAAATTTAGGTGTCTCTATCTTGACTTAATCATGCTTTCAGAAACTTTTTTAGTATGATGGGAAGTTGGTGGATGGAATATAATCTTTGCTAAAATATTTCCTTCCTTTTAGACACAGGGGAGCTTGATATTTGAGCATGAAGTTGCATGGCATGTCAACAATCAACTGACCATCTCAATGGTTCATCCTTCATACCCTACAAACTTCAACCATGAAAGATATGAATGATCCTCTGTTTTGAAAACTAATTTTATAATTCAGATTAAATATTATAAATTTTTTTTTATAGATATAATATAATTTTAGCCTATAACATTCACTCCATGATAATTATTTTTTATCATATTAAGACACCGATTGATTTTAAATACGACGGACTTTAAATTTCAAATATCTTATTTGAAGATATAAAATTTTAACATTTGATCTCATAGGAACCCACAATATTGTAGATTTAAAAATATACAAATTGTTATGTCATTTGAAATTTGATGTCCGTGACAGTGTAAGTATTGTTGGATTCATAAAATAAAATCATATTTAACCTGAGTCTAGTCACTAATGTCCTGCAAGATGTTGAAGTGTGCCTTCAAACAGACATTACTGTTTGAAAACACTACCAAATGACATGAGAAAAGGATGATTAGTCTTGTACTTTGTCTCATCATATGGCATTGTCATGTGTCTTAGCTTCTTGAAGTCGCTGTGTGCATGCATGCGCTGTATAATATATGTCAGAAAGTAACTATCTACATCATTGTTTTCTCATTGAATTTGGCTTCGTTTCATTGGCAATCTTGTTATTCTGCAGCCTGAGAGAGAGAGAGAGAGATGCCAAAGTCTTACGTACTGGGCACGTCCCTCTGTTCTCTTAAAGGTAGGGCTTCATTTGATCAATGATCATGCCATATATATGTATCTATGATTTAGATTTATAAACCTTTGTAGCTATGATCAATTTGGAATTTCAATTTTATATATATAAAAGAGCAAGAAACTTAGCTATAGTGCTCTAAAGTATAAACTAACATCCGAAAAATTATTAAATATTCCGAGAGTACCATAAATGCGTATTTTTCTTTTTCACATAAATTGTGGGTTCTATCATAAATTTAATTAGTCACATAAATTGTGGGTTCAACCATAAATTTAATTAGTGAGACCATAGTAATGTGAGAAGGAGGAGTACGTATTTATGGTACTCTAGTAGTACCCAATAATTATCCCTAACATTCTACCAAGTAGTGCATTTCTTAAATATTTTCTTTATTTAGCCTTCCACATCATCCAATCATTACATTTTATGTCAAATTATTAATTCATTATCATGTGTTAATCGATAAAGGCATTTACTTCGATTTAGTCCTATGTCAAAGGAATTTTTAATCCTCTATAAACATGTTCAAGTACAAGTGAATCATTTTTTTAAAATAATGTTATATTACTCAATATTTTTTTATTAGATTAATATATTCAAAATCACATTAATGGATTACTCATTTTCATTGTCCTTAACACACGTATATATATGTTGAATTTTGTGTTTATTAAATATTATTACAACTTGATCAAATATATTATAAATAAAATAATTATTAATTTATTATCATCGTATTAAAATTTTTGGAATAAACTAATTGCATAAACGCACATATCGCATAGGATATCTATTGGTATAATTAATTGACAATCCTCTCATTGGATTGTTACAAATTAACACACATATTAAATTTCATATTAATTGAATAACTTTCATTCTTCAATGTTGGATTAATCCAGCAACTCGTTTCTTGGATGAATAACCTCATTCTTTAGTTAAGTATTAAATTTTTTTGAACATCCCAAATTCATGGCCTTAGTTTCAAGTTTCATTTTCCTCTCACAATGTAAATCCAAACGTTGAAGAAATTGGGCAGATATTCAATGAATTTGGAAAATCGCATCAAACCAAAAAGGGGTGAACGTCAAAACATTGTTGCAAATGAAATGACTAGTGGAATGACGTGTAGACGAAAGGGGCCATGACCCCCAAAACATTTTGAAACTTTTTTATACTCACCTACTTATCCAAACTCTAGTTTTGGGAAAGTTTGATTCTCCAAAAAAAAAAAAAGGATAAAAAAGGAAGAGAGAGAGAGAGAGAGAGAGAGAGAGAGAGAGAGAGAGAGAGAGAGAGAGAGAGAGATGAAGAAGAAGAAGAAGAAAAAAAAAAGAAAGAAGATGGGATGTTCGGCAAAATTTGATTTATCCTTTAAAAAAAAAAGATATGAAATTTGATTATTGTGGTTGTTATTTATGTCTAACTAAGTTGTGCATGAAATCTATATATTCTCCTATTAGGCTTTTATTATGATTGTATCTATATATTGAATTATACATTCTAGTATTTAAGGACACACCAAAATTCTGTTGGAGAGCTTAAATGTAGAATATAATTTAAATTCAATTAAAATATATATATGTTTGAATAATGATTTATAAAATTTTGAGATCTCAAAAGTTTATGTAATATAATACCATACCATGAGATCAATCAAAAGTTAGAAAGTTTTAATTTTATATAGGTTATAAATTATCGATATTCACAAGTCACTACAACAGAACTAATACTTAGATATCCCAAAAAACATATAAGTAAATTTATATTGTATCCTTACTAGTATAAGGATATTTAATGAAAATATTAAAACATATTAAGTTATAATCCTCAAAATGTATGACAAGTGATGATATATATAAAGAAGGTAAAAAAAAAAAATCATAAATTATATAATAGGTAAAACTATTTTTTTTTAGATTGTTGTAATTATAATATTATAAGAAATACTTTTCTGCACAATGAATAAGAACCTACATAAATATATTTTGTCAAGAGAACCAAACAGATGTTAGAATATTTATTCCATGATTAAATAATTATACTTTATTATCAATCTAACTTTTTAATAGATTCTAAATAATAATAATATTAATAGTAATAAGTAATATTTTTGTCATGAGAACGTCATCTTAAGTTCAAATCAAACTATGTTTTGACAATTACACCTCCCGATTAAGTTAAATAATTTATATGTCAATCTCACTTATTGAGAGCCACACTTTGTCTTCCATTTTAGTCAAATGATCCATGTGATGAGTTCCACTCTTTAAGAAGTATTAGGTGATTAAATATATTCTCTCTCTATTTACGAGTTTGGAATAAATAGACTTGTCAAGTGTAAGAACGGATAGTCAACAAACACATGACTTTTTTGGGATTAGGTTTAGTTGAACTGCTTCCTCTAAAGAGCAATTGCATCAGTTGATGCAATCTTTCCTTTTATTTTGCACAAAAAAAAGCTACTTTTTCTATTTTACACATCCATTTTTATAAAACACCTACATCAGTTTATCTATTCTACACATTTATTCAATATAATATTTATTCTTTTACAATTTTTTATTATTCTTTCCCTTACCGCCTCTCTCTCACTAATAATGAGACAATTGGACAGACTCAAAGTTCAATCTTTTGTCATTCAAATTTCAAAAAGTTGCAATTTTTTCAGTGACTCACCCAGTCATGTTGCACTAAGTGAAGGCGAGGAACGCGGCGACGGCGATACTAATCACGAGCAACGCTCTATAAGCCTTGTCCTTGTCTTCGGATTTTGAAACAAGGAAAGACGTAAAGCGGTGGAGCAACTCGGAGTAGACTCGGTTGGCAGAGGACTCGTCATCAGCAAGTTGTTGAAGGACAAGTCTAGCGGCATCGGAGGATAGGGCGCGAAGATAGTCATCAGCCTCGATTGAAGAGAGGAGGTCGATGAGGAGTGAGGTGTGAGTTTGATGTTGATCGGACGGCTATGGTTGAGGAGGAGTGGAGGAATCGGAGATGACTGTTGGTCTGGGGATTGTTATTAGAGATTGTTTTGGCAGGCAAATTATCGCTGGTTCTTTTCTCACAAACCAAAAAACTCAAATTTAAGACAAATTAACCAAAATTTTCTCAAATGCAAGGTGAGGCCGGTGACGAGGATGGCGAGGGTTAGAGTCAAAAGGAGACGAGAGAAGGAAAAAGAAACAGAGAGAAAAAAATGAGAAAAAGGAGAGCAACAAGAGAGAAAAAATAATAATAAAATAATAAATGCAAGTGCTACAGTAACCGTGCATATATGCACTGTTACTGTAGTAATTGTGCATAAATGTATAATTTTAAATCCACTGATGTGGGTGTTTTTTTTTTTTTTTTGTTCAAAATGTATAAAATGAGCACTTTTTTCTATTTTGCATAACTTTGCATCAACTGATGCAGTTGCTCTACTAGTGTAAATTCTAACATGATATCAAAGTCTCACATTGGCAGTGTGGAAACTTTGGTATGATTTGTGTATACCCTTTTTTTTTTTTTGGAAAGGAAAAAGCTTGGTATGATTTATGTATACTATTACTAATTGAGACTCTTTACCTAATAGCTAAAAATTTTTAAGTTGAATATTCTAATAAAATTAGTCCATTTATCTTTTTGGAGTAAAAGTCATCAAATATCTTGTGTCCTTGTGACTTTTTTCTTTCTTTCTTTAAATAGAAGAATTAAATTCTTCATAATACAAATATATCTATCCTATTCAGATAAATCATGCCCCAGATTATATATATAAAAAAAAAAAAAAATCCTGAGTCTGCCGCACCAAACACGTTGGTCCAAAACTCCAAATATGACTTTTAAAATTATCATAGCTGTCTTGACTTGATCATAACACAGAATCCAAATGTTAACAGCCAAAAGCTCAAAAGTATACATATACTATAAGTTGAAGTGTGTGATCATGGTCTTCTCATTATTAATTCCAGACCCTTATAATTTTTAGTGGCAGCTTTATTCATCATAGATAAAGATTCAAGATTCAGCCCCCATTATAAATAAATCATGCAGAAAAAGAAAAAAAAAAAAAAAAAGAATCCCATATCATCATTTGAAAATTAGGTGAAGCTCTAGCTTTTCCAAGAAATTGAAGTTCATTATTATTCATGCTTAAAAGGGTACCCCAAAAACAAGTTTGCTAAAGTGCCAAGCAGTTTGGGACAAGAGGATAAAAACACTGGAGAAGGTAGATGAAGACATAGAGCACCCTTTTATGTATGGTTTTGGTTCAGCTTTTAAAAGAAAAAGACATAGAATGGCATGGATGAGGTTCTCATAAGAGAACGAAGGTTATTGTGGGAAATTGAGAGGAAAGAGACCCTTCACCATTGCTTTGGATGCCAGGTCCGTATGACTTTACACGCAAAACTATGGAGGTTTTGCACCTATCTATTTTTCTATCTATCTCTTTCTTTTTTGTGATTTTCACTTTCATAATTGGTATGCACTGCAGTCTCGTCCTAAACAAAAGCTTCAAAGTTCAAACCCACACACATATTTTGGAATCATTATGTCCCTTCCTTTGTTTATCCATACTATTTCATTATTCACTAGTAGGGTTAAAAATGGATTCCTATCTTAATAAAATGACAACACTCCCATTCCTTAAGGCTCAACTTTTTTTTTTCTCCAAATTACTCAAAACTTACGTTTTCTTTCTATAATGTATTTTGACGAGTTTGGATTGTTTTGGGTTCATTGAATGTAATACAAATGCGGAGTGCGAAACGTAAGTACTAAAAATTTTACTTCTTGTTCTTATATCCCATTCTGTACACTCAAATATTGGGCAAAAATTTATCCATTTTTTATTCACAATTATTAAAATGATATACTATGAAAATGATAATAGTCTAATCATAATTAAGATGTCAACAATTATGAAAAACATTGTGAAAATTATTATTCCTAACATTGTTGTTGCCTTTTTAATGGCACGTGAAAGTTCATCAACTCTAAGTAACAATTATACACAAGGGCTCTCAAAATACACTTCTTCGGACCCCATTGGTTTTCAATTTGGAATCCACAAAAGCTTCCTTCCTTCTCTTTTCTCTTTTTCTTTTTACGTAGAAAATAAAAAAGTCCGAAAACCCATAGACAAAGTAAGGTTTTTTGAGCATCAAATCCCTTTAGGCAAGAGGACTACATTATATACTGTTTCACCAACACATTTTTGGTATCCTACTTTATCTAAGACTTTACTCTATATATAAGAGGTCGCCCAAGAATTGCGTACACTTTTATTCAAGGGAAAAAAATAAACTAATTTCCCTATGAATGGCCCCCTGAAGGTTATTATTCTTTACTTTTATTTATAATTGTTACAATATGTGAGAGAGAGATTTAAACCCCGATTTTCTTTATATAAGAGGCCATATATTGTCACTGAACTATAAAGTCATTGGCTGTTGAGTATAAAACCAAAGTACCAAACTAAGTAAATATACACAAAAATGTAGAGTTAAATATAAGACCAAAGAACTAAATGAAATTAAATCAGATTTACTAATGTAGAATTAGATAAAGAAAATTCTTTTGTTTCAATTTAAAGCTAGCTTTTATGGATAATTGACTTATATCACTTCTAGAGTAGACCTTTTTTTTCCCTCGATATAGTTTATTCAAAACTCACTTATTAAAATGAATTGCACTTTTAAAAAATAAGCCAAATAAAACTCAAAACTTAAACCATAAGATTAAATATGGACAATCTGCTAAAAGACTTATAGTTTAGTGATATTATCTGATTTCCTTTATAAGGAGAATCATTGTTCAAATCATCTCTCCCACCTGTTATAACAATTTAATTATAATATATGTATTTTTTTCTGAATAAATATATGTAACCTTGAGTTGTTTGACTATGCATATTTTACATTGGAATTTGGAAGTGCATAAGGTATTCTGAAAAAAAAAAAAAAATACTGCTTACATAAGTAAATCTTTTATTTTCGCTCATTTTGTCAAGATATCACGCTGAGGAGAGTCCTAGCTTGTAGCCTAGTAACATAATTGGCGCATCATGGGCCAATATTTTCAAGAACCTTGAGTCAGACAAAAGGGACATTCAAGAAAATTGTGTATCAAAACAACATAAATAATTCAAGCAATGTTCCTGACTTTTTGATTTTTGACGTTTTCTTTGGGCTTTTGCTTGAAAATAACAGCCATTTATTTATTTATTTTTCTTCTTCTTGTCTTTTCCCATTATACTTATAATAAAAGATATTTGTCTTTTCTTCTTTCGGTGTTGTAACAAAAATTAATGAGGAATAGCTATGAGAATAGACTCTTGTCTAGTAATTGATACAAGTGCTTCTCCTAATCATAGATGAATATATAATTAAACAGTAGCAAAAAGCAACAACATCCTTTACAAATAATTGCATATAAAATAGAAATTAAACAGTGAGTTCAGCTTCATCCACAAAAAAAGTGAAAGGAAACACAGTAGTAACAAGAAGAGAAGGGAAGCATAATGATGACACTCCACAAAAAAAAGAAAGAAACCAAAGATCAATACTAGAATCTCATATACATATCCTCATAGTTAAATGATTGGTTGGTAGGTTCTATTTGGAAAACAATAATAAGAATAAACTGTAGAGATATCTCACTATTGTAGTAGCCCTAATTAATTGTATATAAAATGGAAAAGAAAAATTACAAACCACAAAGATGGATGATACTTTTTTTTTTTTTTACCTCTTCTTCTTTTTCTTTGTTTTGCTTAATTACTTACCTATTGGAAATGGGATTCGGACCACTTGGAACTTCATGTTCACTTGCATTGAAGATCTTGTCTTGCCACGGCAATGGTGATTTACTAGCTTGGTACCTTCCTTTCCTTCTACCTGGTGAAGGAACATGGATAGCATTGGCTGTAGTTGATTCACTTTTGCATGTTGAATTGGTCTTGGACTTGCCAACCCCAAGTTTTCTTGAAGTGAACTCCATGTTGTTTCTCTTCATGGATCCATCTCTAGAGGCAACAAGTGGTGAAAACCTAAGGTTTTTGTCCGCCATGGTGGTATTAGAGACAAGTAACAATAGAAAGAAGAAGAGGGTCATAGAAGTAAGATAGGGAGAGACTGCATCACTAGCCATGCAAAATGAAAGAAATATATAAAATCATTCAAGTCTGGATCTTAAGGGATAAGCATCTAGATAGGAATCACTTGGTACTTTGTCAAGGGTTGGCCTATGTGAAAGCTTAGAGCTTAAGATGGTAAAGAGAGATGATATTATCTTGAGAGTGATACCTTGTAGGGTTTATTATAAGAATTCAAATGAGAGAGAGAGAGAGAGAGAGAGAGTCTTTCAAAAAATAAAAAGAGGAAAGCAAGGGGGTGGTGAAGTGCTTTAACAAATTGGATTGCTTTATCAATGTCCTGTGGTGGTGAAAGTGAGAAATAAATGAGAGTACTGAATGTGTTTGTGTTTGTGTGAGAGAGAGGGCTTTGGTTGGTCATATTTGACCTTTATGACAGTGAGAGCGCCCTTGGAAGTAGCCTGTAGTCCCCTAAGAGGAGGACCAAGTAGAGCCCACAATGCAAAATGGGTGAATGCAATAGACAAATATAAGGGGTCAAAATAAAATCTTGGACCCCAACCAAAAAAGAACAACAATCCAATTCATTAACCAATATTGTAGGTCAATCTTGAAGATGTGAACACCATGTATCACGCATTTAAAGAAAAGAATATCAAAAGAAAGAAACTAGTGCAAGCTTCTTGCTCAAGGTTTACATGGTACATGAATCACTTTTTATTCATAATCTTTTCAATAACAAGGTTTACATGGTAAACATTAATACATTAAATCAAAAATCTGTTCCACTCATTGCTGATTTGTAGATTGGACGGTCTTATATAAACATTATCTCTAGGATTGTTGTTAGAATAATAATAATTATGGGACATATTATCATCATCAAAAGCTGACTCACTCTTAGGCCCAATATTGAGCTCCTCTGTAACATTTTATTTTTAAAGCAATCAAGCTGTAAAGTCAGGCTGAAATGAAAAAAAGTAAAGAAGAAAAAGAATCAATGGTCAAGGGCCTTAGCTTAACTTTCTTTTAAAGCCCAAAGGATAGTACTGACTTCTTCAAGCCCAAAATGAAAAGGCCCAATGGGGATTATGTATTGTGAAATTAATCGTGCTTCCAAAATGCATATAAAGGTTCACAAACTCAGCTATTGCTCTTCTGAGTCCAAAATAAAAATGGGAAAAAACTTACAGTTCTGTTTTCCTGTTCTTTAATTTCTTTCTTTCTTTCTTCTTCTTCTTCTTTTTTCTTCTTCTTCTTCTTCTTCTTCTTCTTTTTTTTTTTTTTTTTATTTTTTTTTTATTTTTTTTTTTTTTTTATGGAGTGGGGAAAGAATGGATTTTTAGGAGATATTCTCTTTGTAATTGAGAATTTAATGAGTATCACTTCTAAAGTAATAATGAGAGAAGATCTTCATTTTATTTCATTCCTTTCTAAGAATCAGAGAACCTTACTTGGTTTAGGCCCAATAATCTAAAACTTGTTGAAATTTGTGGACCGTGCACACACATATACATACACAAGACCAAAGTTTGTTGGATTTTTTCTAAAGTAACTAAAAAAACCCACCACACAAGGGACTGGGAGAAAAGAGTTTGACCGTGAGTCTTCGTCCTCCTACAATAGCCATTGAAACTCCTTCAAGGAAGTGTCTCAAAAGTGTTTGGAGTTTCTTTCAATAAGTCGTTTGGAAGAATTCATTATGGTAAGTTTGAGTTTTGTAAAGCTCCCTAAGGCAACTTGTATTTCTCCAAGTTTGATGTGTAACTTCAAATTGTGTGATAAAACTTAAGTAGAAAATCGTTGTAACTTGTTGCTTATAATGGAGTGTCAGATCTTGACATAGATAGGCTTTAAACCGTATAAATTGTGTGCATTATGCATGTTTTTTTTTTTCTTTTTTGCTGAATTTGATAATTGACAATTTTTTCTTAGATTCCATATTACATATCTTGTTATTATTTTTATTTTTTTGGCTAATATAGTACATATCTTGTTATCTTAGCATTGAGAGCATCTCTCTAAAACCAATTTTGGAGAAAAACCCATCAAAAACTTAGGGGTGTCAATATTCGACCCAACCCGCGAACATGACACGAACCCGACACGGGTTTTTTCAGGTTAGGGTTGGGCCTTAATGGGTTTGGGTCATAAACGGGTCAATCTGAAAGCGACACGATAAGAAATGTATCATAAACGGGTCAACCCTCATAACCCGCAATAGACACGTTTGACACGTCAATTTATTTGTGTCAACCTGAAATGACCTACTTAACACAACTCGTTTAACTTGTATAACAAATAAATATTTATTTTATTTTAGATTTGTCAAATACCTTTTACATCCAACATATATTTTAAATTTAAAAAGAAAAGTGAGCAATTACAAAAATTTACAAGGGATATAATTGAAAATTGAAACTTTACAGACCCTACAACTATTTATATATATATATATATATATATGTATATGTATGTATATATTGGCATAGAACTTGCACAAATGAAATTGGATGAGCTTGTGGAAAATGTTATGAATTTGGACATTAACAAAGAGTCTATGGATGATAATCGTTGTGATAGTCAGGATTAGTCTACTGTTTGCTCAAATTCTTTCAATACTGATACTTAGCATTTAGCGAGTTCTAAGGATATTATATTTTTGTTGAACTATGTTATTTTATTTTTGTTAAACTTTGTTATTTTGAATTTGGGTTGAAGTGTATGCACTTCTTTTGAAGTGTAAAGAACTTATTTCTAGATGAATGTTATATTTTTGTTGAACTATATTATTTTGAATGTGGGTTAAAGCCTTGAAGTGTATGCATTGCTTTTTGGGATGTAAACAAAATTATTTCTAGATGGATGTTATATTTAATATTATGCAAGTTGAAATGGGTTATGTTACATTCGTGTCAACCCAACACGACTCGTTTATTAAGCGCGTCAAATGAGTTGAGTCAGGTCAACCCACCTTGTTAACAGGTCGGGTTAGGGATGAAGGATCATGACACGATTATTAAATGAGAAAACGTTCTGTCAGGCTGTGGCGTAAAACTAGTGTTTTACGCCAGCCAATAAACTCCTGCCACATAGACAATATTAAGTCCATACTTAAATCTCTCTCCGAACACACTCCAAACAGAGAACGACGAAGGAAAAACAAAAGCTCACGGCCACAGCCCTCAGACAAGGGCTCTCTCTTCCATCTTTGCTTGCCAAAACCTCCACCACACCACAAAAAGAAGTACATGCCCAACAAAATTTGAACCAAAACAGCGCAAAGAGGCTCAGAGAATCTCAGCGTCACTCACTCTGGATTCTGCAACCACCTTTGCGCTTTGCCCCCACTTTCAGAGGCCCATACCCACATTGCAAAAGCCTAACTTTGTGCACAAATAAAGTTACAACACATCAGAAAAAATCATAAAAAAAAAAAGAGAGAGAATCTAAAAACAACGAAACCCCGTTTCAAAATGAGAGAGAACCTTTGAGATTTTGCTTTCCCACCACTAGATTCGTTTTTGAACCAAAAAAAAAAAAAAGAAACAAAGAAAGATTAAATGCTGTAATGTTAACATAAAAGCCCAAAAAACCAGAGAGAAAACAAAATCTTGTGCAGAGAAGTAGCTTTCATGGCTTCAAGGATGAGGATTACTGTCTTTGGGTAAATAACAAAACCAAAAAGTCTTGCTTCTTTTCGTTTTTCTCACCCTTGTTCAATGTCATCGTTCTGTCTTCTTCTCGTTTTTTTTTTTTTTCCTTCCAAAAACTCTTTTTATTTTTGTTCTTTCAAATGTTTAATGGTTTTGTCCACGTGGCAGTAGTTTATTGGCTGGCGTAAAACACTTGTTTTACGCCACAGCCTGACTGAACGTTTTCTCTTATTAAATGGGTCGGGTTAGGGTTGAGCCATTTAGTTGAATACCCCTACCTCGACACGACACGAACCCGACACGCTAACCCGAATTGACACCCCTACAAAAACTCACTCCAACAGTTTCTCTAAACCCAAAACTTTTCCAAATTTTTTTTGAAGTTGCTACAGTGTTCTCTTAAGACTTACTGTAGCAACTCCAAATCATTATTTTCTCTTAAAAAAATACCCGGTTGAATAAAAAAAAAAATCTTTCTCTTTCCTCCTTTCTTCTTTGTTCATCTGTCTCTCCCTCAAACGGTAACACAATCAAAACACAAACACAATCTAAAATCAAAATAAATTTAATTAGAACAACAAATCTAAAATCAGAATAGAAACAACAGATCAAGAACAGGGAAAAAGACAAATTTAATTAGAACAAAAAATCTAAAATCAAAACAAAAACAACAGGTCGAGAACATGAAAGCCTATCTAAGCTCCATTGTAACAGATCAACAACAAAGTGAATTAGAACAAGAAAAGAAGGAAGAAAAAAAAAAAAAAAAAGAGAGAGACAGTAGCCAATCTGACCCAACCAGGTTTGCATGCACTTGGTGGTGAGGAGGAGGACCAGCGGCAATGAGTGGACGATCTCCACCGGCCTTCGCAGCGGCGACCTCTCTCTCTTGGCGATTCCTGTGGGACGATTTCTCTGATCTTTTTTTTTTTTCTCTGAAACAAAAAAGGAAGGGGTGGAGAACGTGTGGAGTGGTGGAATTGTTTTTAAGGATAATAATTATGTTAAGTTTTTTATAAGGAAATTAATTATAATTTAATGAATTATAAAAAATAAAAGGAATTCGCCTAATCCGTGTGATGTGTGGTGGATTTTTTTTTAATGATCAGTATGGTAAGTTTTTTAAAAAAGTAATTAATTATAAGTCAATGAATAATAGCAAAGAATTGGTCTAAACATTTAGAAATAATGCTAGAGATACAAATATTTTTATAAAAAAATTTACAAATTACTAATGTGGTGAATAGTTATTGATAAATAAAAATGTAGTGTTAACGGTAGGCTTGAATGAAAACCAATAAAAAGCTGGCCACATCAATAGTTTATAAAAATATTGTAAAATAGTTTGTAACTATATCATTTCTCATAAAAATAAAAATCCCTTAAGAAATATTACCATTTGAGAAATTTGATTATTGAAAAATTTGAAGAATTTTTTTTTAAATATAGTTGTTAAAAATTTTAAAAATGTAGTTATTGGGAATGAACGTAGCAAGAATAAATGATGATTAAAAAAAGAATAAAGAATGATTAAAGAAAAAATAAAGAATGAATGAAGAAATAATATTTAAATAAGATGGAGAAAATGATAGAGAATATGTTGGAAAGTGTATTTGAAAAGCTAGATTGATAAAAATTAAATGTCACTGTTTACTGTCCAAACAGTATAAAAATTTGGAGAAGCTGTTAGAGATGCTCTTATTTTTTCTCTTTACACACATCAAAAAAAAAAGCATCGTTATTTGTTATGGCTAACTTCCATTACTTTGATGTTTGTAAATCCACACTCGTTGACAATATTAAGACTATGCACTTGCAAGAAGTTAGTAGTTTTTCCCAACAAGCATTCCTCCCAAAATTTAGAGGAAAAATCAATCATTTTATAAATTGAGGTGAAATATTGATGTTGTTCATATACAAATATGAGCTTAAAGGTATTAATAATTGTAGGGGTCTACTCAAAAACACATACAACTGCATATTCTCTGAGCACCTTACCACCACACATCGTCCTATAAAAGGGAGAAAGACCATTTGGTAAATGGGTTGGCTCCCTCGCTCTCGCCCATTTCCCTCTCTTGGACTCTCCCAATGACTCTCTTTGTGCTCGTCTAACCCTCACTCTCTGAGCCTATCTTTGTTTATCATTGAAGCCTTCACGGCCAAGTGGCCAACCCCAAGGTTGGTCGTGGGTGCTAATCTTTATTTTTCTCAAGTCTGTCTTTGGACTTGTCTCATCCGAACTAGGAGCTCAACACTGTCTAGCATGGAATGTCTCTTCAAGTGGGCCGAAACTCGGAATGCACCAAGCACTAGCCGAGCTTTTCTTCATCAATAAATTCATTGTAGAAGAGTCAAATGAACCAGAATCCTACCACCTACAATGGTAAATTTTTATATTTCTTTTATTTTTCATTCATTATTTCATAGACTTCCCAACATGATATAAAAAAATAATTTTAAAAAAATTAATGTTACCTTTCATTTTTTTCTTTAATAATTTATTTCATTCCATTCAATTTATAAATACATAGGGATGAACTTTAAACCCGCAAGGGGTTAGTATCTCTAAGACAATTTCAACTATCAGTTCTACTTGTCTCAAGCTAAGCTACTTGTATGATGGACTATATATAATTACGATTAGCAGCAAAAACAAAGTGACCAAGAAATAATAACATTTCTCAACTTTTAAATTAAAATTGAAAGCTTGTTACTCAAGTTTTAGATACTTAGAGCATTCTCATCAACACTTCTAAAAAATTTAGTATTTACCATCTTAAAAATTAATTTTATAATATATAACACATTATTTTACAATATTTCTTCCATCAAAACTTCTATTTTTTTTTAACACTTCATTTAAATATTATTTCTTTATTATTTTTTATTTTTCCTCCCTCTCTCCTCTGTCTCTCTCTTTATTAAACAAATAATTTTTTTTTTAACAATCTTGATAGCAGCCCACTGTAGTTGGATTGCAAAATGAATGAGATTTAAGAGCTTTGATGGAGTTTGCTTTTTAATCTTTTGATGCTAAAATTTAGCATTTATAGCATTTGAGAGTGTTGATGAGAATGCTCTTAGAGCACGTTTAGTACATTGTAGTCTGGAATGCATGGACGCGGCGCCAGAGGCGCCGCACCCGTGTCCGATGCGGTGCGACGCGGTGACGCGCGGGTGACGCCGCTGCCCGCGCGTCGGTGCTGCGTCGCACTGCGTCTGCCACGTGTTCACCTTTTTTTTTTCGCCGACTCGTGCCGACGCAGCTGGGACTCGGGCCGATTTGCCAGGAACCGGGCTGAATCGCCCCGACTTGGGCCTGTATCGGTCGTATCGGCTGAAACCGGCGAAACGGCTGATTCAGGCCGAAATTCAAAAAAAAAAAAAAGGGTACAAAACGCACCGTATCAACCTATATACAAACCCTAAAACTAAACTCTCACATAAGCTCTCTGATTCACGTTTAAAAAAAAAAAACACTCTTCAATCTTCTCTCTCGCTCGCCTCACGCACCGTCGCACCTCTCTCTCGTCTCTCTGTTCTCTCTGATTTTCGTGGTTTTAGTTCACAGCCAGTCAGCCACTCACTCATAGCTCACTCATTCACGTTTAAAAAAAAAAAAAAAAACACACTCTTCAGTCTTCTCCCTCGCTCGCCTCACGCACCGTCGCACCTCTCTCTCGCCTTTCTGTTCTCTCTGATTTTGTGGTTTCAGTTCACAGCCATTCACTCACAAGTCACAGCTCACTCACTTCAACTTTGAGCCTGCCTCTCTCTCACGCACAGAGCACAGTTCAGTCACTCAGTTCGCACCTCTCTCTCACGCATTCTCTGGAGTTCGTCTCTCTGTTCAGTGTTCGCCTCTCTAGTTTGAGCTCTCTCTCACGCATTCTCAATTTCTCAACTCAGGTATTGATACAAAGCTTTCAATATTAGACTCTTAGTTTGATTTGTGATTTGTGAATCTGTGATTTGTGAATCTGTGATTGTGAATCTTAGTTTCTTTTCAATCTTAGTTTTATTTAGTTAATGGTTATTATTTATTGTGATTTGTGAATCTGTGACTGACTGACTGTGCCCGTAAAAAAAAAAATTTGTGAATCTGTGAACTTGAATTTGATTTATTATTAATTTATTTAGTTAATAGTTATTATTTGTAGGTTAAATTGAATCTATTGAATTTGCAATGGACGAAGTTACTAGCACAGAAACTTCACCTCATCTAATCAAGAAGTGCCAAATGATGAATCTCCTCTTTGGCAGTATGTGACTAAAGTAGAAAACCAGCTGGTGCTTCTATTAAATCAGGTGGAAACACATACTTTAAGAGCAACTATTGTGGTGTAATTTATATGGGATCCTATTCTAGGGTTAAGGCTCATTTATTAAAAATTCCTAATAAAGGTATTAAATCATGCCCTAAGGTGACACCGAGTCATAGGTTGGAAATGCAGCGAATGCATGATCAAGTTGAGAATGATAAGTTAGAGAGAGAACGGAGAAGTCGAATTCCCTTACCCCCACCTCCCCTAGGCCATGGGCCTATACCTATTTCCCCATTTCGGAGACAAGAAGGGAGTGATAGTACAAATCCGATTGATGGTAAAAGGAGGAAGGTGACTGTGAATTCTCCTTTGGAGAGAGCATTCCAGAATAATGCTAGACATGATTTGGATAGCAGAATTGCTAGGATGTTTTACACCGGTGGGCTTCCGTTTAACTTTGCAAGGAACCCGTATTATCGTAGTTCCTATGCATATGCTGCTACCCGTAGCATTCCGGGTTATGTTCCTCCTGAATATAATGCCTTGAGAACAACACTTTTGCAAAAAGAAAGAGCTCATGTTGAAAGACTTTTGAAACCAATTAAGGATAGTTGGCTTGAAAATGGTGTGAGTATAGTTTCTGGTAGATGGTCAGATCCACGAAGGAGGCCTCTTATTAATATTATGGTTGTATCAGATGGGGGTCCAGTGTTTATAAAGGCAATTGATGGGTCAGGTGAGTTCAAAGACAAACATTATATTGCTGGGGTGAAGGATGCTATAAAAGAGATTGGACATGAAAAAGTTGTCCAAGTTATCACTGATAATGCTAATGTGATGAAGTCTGCTGGAGCTCTTATTGAAGGTGAGTATCCTAAAATATTTTGGACACCCTGTGTTGTCCACACTCTCAATCTAGCTTTGAAGAATATTTGTGTAGCAAAAAACACTAAAAAGAATGAAGTTACATATGATGAATGTAGTTGGATTACATGTATTGCTGATGATGCATCCTTCATACGTGTTTTTATCATGAACCATTCAATGAGGTTGGCAATGTTTAATGAATTTTGTCCATTAAAATTGCTCAAAGTTGCTGATACTAGATTTGCTTCGGTTGTTGTAATGCTAAAAAGATTGAAGTTGATAAAAAGATACCTTCAAGCCATGGCTATTAGTGACCAATGGGCTTCTTATAGGGAGGATGATGTTGGAAAAGCTCAAAAGGTGAAAGATATGATTCTAAGTGATCTTTGGTGGGATAAAATTGATTATATCCTTGAATTCACAGCACCTATTTATGATATGTTGCGAGTAGTCGACATAGATAAGCCTTGTCTTCATCTTGTGTATGAGATGTGGGATTCAATGATAGAGAAGGTGAAGGCAGCAATATATCGGCACGAAGGCTTGGAAGATGATCAGTATAGCTCATTTTAGGGTGTGGTGTATGATATACTCATTGATCGATGGACTAAAAATTGTACACCACTACATTGCTTGGCTCATTCCTTAAATCCTAAGTAAGTACATTTCTTTTCTATTTTCCTTAGTTCATCCTTCTAGTAAAACACACGCTTCATCTATATTTGTTTTTTAATCTTTAACTAGGTATTACTCTATTGAATGGCTTTCGGAGAATCCAAAACGCATCCCTCCACATCGAGATCATGAAATTTCTATGGAAAGGAGCAAGTGTATGGATCGATACTTTGAAGATGAGAATGAATTAACGATGGTGAAGTTTGAGTTTGCTAAATTTTCAGGAGGGAAGTTTCCTTCACTAGATGCCTTGACGGATAGGTGAGTCTTACAACCTTTGGTTTGGTGGCAATACCATGGCTCCACATTTCCAACTCTCCAAACCCTTGCCCTTAAACTTCTTGGACAACCTTGTTCATCCTCATGCGCTGAGAGGAATTGTAGCATATACAAATTCATTCATTCCTTAAAAAGAAACAAAATGGCTCCTGCACGTGCTGAGGATTTGGTATATGTGCATTCTAATCTTTGACTCTTGTCAAGGCGCAATGAGGAGTACGTAAATACAGCAACAAAGATGTGGGATATTACAGGAGACTCTTGGAATGAGAGCGACATAAATGGAGAAGCTGGAATTCTTGAGAATGCAGCTCTTACACTTGATGAGCTAGAGTTGGAGGCCATTGTTATTGGGAATGCTAGCACTAGTGTTACTATTAGTGAAAGTGAAGTTCAAAGTGAAGCTATTGATGTTGATGACGATGAAGTTGGTGTTTGATTGTCTTATTGATTATCTTTTATTTTGTTTTAGTTTCAAACTTGTGACTTGTATTTTAATTTCTGAACATCAAGGAATGTTTTAGTTTCAATCTTGTGGGTTGTATTTAATTTATGAACATCATGTTTTAGTTATTATCTACTATTGCTCTTAAATTTGGTATATTTTTATATAATGTGAAAAAGTATGCTTAGCAATATATTAAAAATATAAATAAAAATATTTTTAATAATTTTTTAATCGCCGAGTCCCGCCGCACCCGCACCCACCTTTTTCAAAAATTGCCGAGTCCCGCACCTGCATCCGAGTCCCGAAACGCACCCGTGCTTTATAAATTATAGTAGACCCAGGAATGTAATAGCTATTACATAGGAATAACTATTCAATTGTTTGGGTGTGTTTCTATTATAATGAATAATTATTTCTTATGAATAGCTTGTTGCTCAAGCTTTAGATAGCAAAAACAAATAATCACATTTCTCAACTTTTAGATTACAACAAAAAGGATGGTATTTAGAACACAGACAAGCGTATACTTATTCTACTAATTGTAAATGAAACTTTGAAGTTATATATCTTTAAATGACAATATCTCATATAGCATCAGCAGCAATACAATGTAAAAGGGTTAAGTCATGAAACACAAGAAAATCATCATATATAGTAGAAACACATTAGTATTTGGAGTTGACAAAATTGCAATTGGTTCGGATTTCGCCTTCATTCCCAAGAAGGCATTGCACATTCCCAAGCTTTGCCATGGACACCCCAAAACGGTAGAAAAAGAGAGATGGTTGGTAAGTCAATGCACTAACAAGAGGTGCAGTCCTTGGATCAGTGTACAACTTTTCATCTGTGGATAAGAGTCCCATCTTCTTTGGAAGATTAGAATAATATTCAGCATCAAAAGTCTTTGGGGTTGTAGCATCAAGGTCAACATAGTCCGAGGACCATCTGCATTCTCTCTTCAAGTAGTTCAAATACTGTGCATTGAGGGATATGGATCAGATTTGCCAGTGCCACTATAGTTAAAGAGCCTGTCTTGTATGGAACCACATGAAGCCCTTCCAATGGTGTGTGCCCCTGAAGAACATTGCATAAGTCATCACAGACTTCACAGTGATAGTTTAAGGTGTAGTACGTTTCCCAATTAAATTCAATTATGTGATTACATTGATCAATAGAGAATAAATTGTGTTATTTTTCCTAAAGATAATTAAATTCAACTATGTGGTTCATTTCTTGATGCCACTATGGATTAAATTTAATTGAAAAATCTAAGATATAATATTAAAAAAAAAAATTGAAAATTTTTGTATAAAAGAAAATTTGATTTTTCTTTGAATAAAAAGAAAAAAAATAAAATAAAAGAGATGTGGGTGTGTTGGGAAGATAGCTTGACATATGCACTAAAATCAACTCCTAAAGGGTTTTAGTTGGACCAAATCTAACAAGAAGTGATAGATATGAGCCCAATCTACTTATGTACACAATCATTTTCACACTTAATTTCATAACTTGTTAACTTGTGTAATTGTGAGTGATCAATATAAAGTAACAAGTCACACGATACAAAAAAATGTCTATCAACAAATTATAAAATTGGGTATATGATTGGTTGTGCCACTAGAATAATTCTTTGGGCTAATTAGTTCACCTGAAAGAATGGCGAAATCCAGCAAACTGAACCAGAGAAGTAACGTCTTCGTGACCCATTGGCACCAATTGGGCTTCTTTGGCAAGAGAAACTAGCCCATCTTTCCTTCCATATGGGACCATCCAATAGGGACCTCCAGCCAAAACAGTGGCATCTCTAGCAGCTGCTGTTAGAATATCTTCACAAGAGACTGTTTTAGGGCACTTCTTCTCAATCTCTGCTTTGATATCATCAATCACTTCGAACCCTCTCAATGTCTTACTGACATCAGCCTTCATTTCACTTCCCTCATGGTTCAAAAGAATGGAACTTTCACATCCCTATATGTTACATAACAAGAAAATAAATCACAAATATAAATGACTGTCTTAATTATATTTCAACATGACCTTACTTATTAAGGTAGAAAAATAGCCTAAAATTTTAAATGACGTAACACTTTATATATGAACTGATTTGAGTGAATTTAGTTTAATTTTCTAATACTGTGTTTTTTGAAAAGTAATAGGCCAATAGCATGATTTGGAATTGCTGCTCAAAAGATCCATTGCAGAAATGCAAAAAAAATCACTTTTACTGAACCAAAAGTCACGATTTGAAAATTTTACTAACACAAAAAATTATGTTTTGAAACTGCAATTGTGATTTTTGACCCAAGTGAAATTGAGATGATTTTGTTCTAAAAAATAACGTGTAAATGAAATAAAAGTGCACAATTGTATGTATAGTTGTATACTCACCCTATTTTGATGTTAGTAAATCCACACTTGGTTGACAATATTGATTGGGACTATGCTCTCACAAGAAGTTGGTAGGTTTTCCCAACAATCATTCCTCCCAAAATTTGGAGGAACAATTGATCATTATATAAATAGAGTTGAAATTTTGATTTTATCCATATTATAAACGACAAATATGAGGTTAAATGTATTAATAGTTGTGGGGGTTCTACTAAAACAACACCTATAACCACATATTATTCTTTTGAGTACTTACAACCACATATCGCTTTATAATAGGGAGAAAGACCATTTGGTAAATGAGTTGGCTCTCTGGCTCTTCTCATTTCACTCTCTTTGACTCTCCTGATGACTCTTGCTTTTTGCTTGTCTAGCCCTCACCCTCTAAGCTTATCTATGTGCATCATCGAAGCCTTCATGGCCAACCCCAAGGTTGGTCACAGGGCTAGCCCTTCCACTAGGCCAATTAGGCCATTGCCTAAGACTCCCATGTGGAAGGAGGCCCCAAAATTTGAAAAAGAAAGGGTAGTAGAAAAAAAAATTAGTTTGAGATGAAACTCCAAAAAATCTAATACATTTGTGACCAAATAACAGAAAATCTAGAACATCTTTGTACATATTGGTACCCCATAAAATTCTTTGGTCTAAACAAAATCTATTATCCCAAAAATATCATCCTTAACCTCTAAAGAAAGAAGAATTGAGAAGAAGACGAAGACAAAGTTTAGAGTATGAAGAACTAAGAAGAAAGAAGTATTGTAAACTTATTAAACTATAAAGAAGTAATAAATAAATATATGAGAGAATAAATGCAATAGGAAAGTTGAGGAGCAAAGGTGGCCACGTGGGTGGGAGCTTCGGAATGGGAAAAATGATCTAAAAGGAAGGTTCTAGGAAGGTAGTTTTATTTACCAAATTTGTTCTAAAAAAAAAAAATCTGACCACTTATTTTGAATATTCTAAAATGCTATATATATATATATATATAATTAAAACATTATATTCATTAATCTATATAATTTATCCATTATAGTAAAAAGTAATATCAATTACTCTAATATATATAAACTAGTCTCATTACACATGCTTTGCACATAAGACAAGACTTTTTTTTTTTTTTTTTTAGTGTAGTGTCATAATTTTCCTTTAAAAAAAATTGGATAAATTTATTTTAAAAACTTGAATTAGTAGAAAAGTGTTTTATTTTGTAGGCATTTTAAATAGAATTGGAGAAGGCTCCATTTTAATTCTCGCCTACAGAGTACAACCCCAAAATGTCTAAGATCGGCCTAATCTTTATTTTTCTCAAGTCTGTCTCTGAACCTATCTCATCCAAACGAGGAGCTCAACACTGTCTAGCATGGAATGTCCCTTCAAGTGGGCCGAAACTTGGAATGCGTAGCTTTTCTTCATCAATAAAATTGTTGTATTGATTGGATATTGTTTATTGCTGAAAATTGAAAATTGAAAACAGAAAACACTGTAGTAAAATAAATTTTAAATATATGAATAGTACCATTGGACCCAGTTTTAAAGTTATTTTTCTGGGGAAAAAAAAAATACTTACAGGTCTCATAAACAATACACAGGACCCACTAAAAAATGCTGGACACGCAAAACGTGCTTGGCTTGCCGCTATCCAAACATACATTTAACATTTACGTAGAAAAGTCAAATGAACCAGAATCCTACCACCTACAATGGTAAATTTATATATTTCTTTAATTTTCCACTCATTATTTTATAGACTTTCCAACATGATATAAAAAAAATAATTAAAAATTATCATATTACCTTTCATTTTTATTTTTTCTATTATATAATAATTTATTTCGTTCCATTCAATTTATAAACTCTCAAATACGTAGTGATGAACTTTAAACCCGCGAGGGATTAGTATCTAAGACAATTTTCAATTATCAGTTCTACTTGTCTCAAGCTAAGCTACATGTATCATGGACTATAAATAATTACGATTAGCAGCAAAAACAAAGTGATCAAGAACTAAAAACGTTTCTCAACTTTTAAATTAGAATTTAAAGTTTGTTGCTCAAGCTTTAGATACTTAGAAAAAACAAATAATCACATTTCTCAAATTTAGATTATAACAAAAAGGGTGGTACTTAGAACACAGACAAGCGTATACTTATTCTACTAATTGTAAATGATAACTTTGAAGTTATATATCTTTAAATGACAATATCTCATATAGCAGCAATACAATGTAAAAGGATTTGAGTCATTAAACACAAGAAAATCGTCATATATAGTAGAAACACATTAGTATTTGGAGTTGACAAAATTGCAATTGGTTCGGATTTCGCCTTCATTACCAAGGAGGCATTGCACGTTCCCAAGCTTTGCCATGGACACCCCAAACTGGTAGAAAAAGAGAGATGGTTGATTAGCCAATGCTCTAACAAGAGGTTCAGTTCTTGGATCAGTGTACAACTTTTCATCTGTGGATAAGAGTCCCATCTTCTTTGGAAGATGAGAATAATATTTTGCATCAAAAATCTTTGGGGTTGTAGCATCAAGGTCAACATAGTCCGAGGACCATCTGCATTTTCTCTTCAAGTAGTTCAAATATTGTGCATCGAGGGATGGATCTGGTTTGCCAGTGCCACTGTAGTTAAAGAGCCTGTCTTGTATGGAACCACATGAGGCCCTTCCAATGGTATGTGCCCCTAATGAACATTGCATAAGTGTTACAAATTAAAGGCCATTACAGACTTCACAGTGATATTTTTTTAAGTATTTTAAGGTGTAGCATGTTTCCTAATTAGATTCAATTATGTGGTTGCATTGATCAATAGAGAATAAATTGCCATTTTTCCTAAAGATAATTAAATTCAACTATGTGGTTCATTTGTTGATGCCACCACATGGTTAAATTCAATTGAAAAATCTAAGATATAATATTTATAGAATTGAAAATTTTTGTATAAAAAATGTGATTTTTCTTTAAATAAAAAGAATAGAACAAGATATAAGAGATGTGGGGGTGTTGGGAAGATAGCTTGACATATGCAATAAAATTAACTCTAGAGGGCTTAGTTGGACCAAATCTAATGTACTAGCAGAAAATGCTAGATGTGACTTCAATTTCACAATTTGTTGACTTGTGTGATTGCAAGTGATCAACATAAAGTGATAGGTCAAACTAAGCAGAAAATGCCTACCATTCAACGGCACAAGTCAACAAATTATAAAATTGGGTGTGTAATTGGTTGTGTCTTCTCTAGAATGATTCCATGGGCTAGTTGGTTCACCTGAAAGAATGGCCACATCCAGCACACTCAAACCCTTGGATTGGTAAAACTCAACCATAGAAGTAATGTCTTCGTGACCCATTGGCACCAATTGGGCTTCTTTGGCAAGAGAAACTAGCCCATCTTTCCTTCCATATGGGACCATTCAATAGGGACCTCCAGCCGAAACAGTGGCATCCCTAGCAGCTGCTGTTAGAATATCTGCACAAGAGACTGTTTTAGGGCACTTCTTCTCAATCTCTGCTTTGATATCATCAATCACTTCAAACCCTCTCAATGTCTTCTGACATCAGCTTTCCTTTCACTTCCCTCGTGGTTCAAGAGAATGGAACCATCACATCCCTATATGATACGTAACAAGAAAATAAGTCACAAATTTAAATGACATTTTAATCATATTTTAACATGACCTTACTTATTAAAGTAGACAAATAGACTAAAATTTTAAATGACGTAATACTTTGTTTATGATTTGATTCGAGTGAATTTAGTTCAGTTTTTGAAAACTATGCTTTTTGAAAAAACAATATGCCAAAACATGATTTGGAATTGCTGCCCGGAGAATCCATTGTGCAAATGCAAAAAAAAAAAAAAAAAAAAAAAAAAAAAAAAAAAAAAAAAAATCAAAAAACAAAAAATCACGATTTGAAAAACAAAAACAAAAACAAAAACAAAAAACAAAACAAAATCAAAAAATCACTTTTACTGAACCAAAAGTCACGATTTGAAAATTTTACAAAACACAAAAAAATTACTTTTTGAAACTTCAATTGTGATTTTTGACCCAAGTGATGAAATTGAGATGATCTTGCGATTCTTGCTCTGAAAAATAGCATGTAAATGAAATAAAAGTGCACAATTGTATGTATTCTCACCCTAACAGAGCAGTCATGAAAGTGCAACCTAATGAGACTGGCAGTAAGGGTATAATCTTTGTTAATCCATTCTTTTACTTTCTGGTTAATAATGGCTTCAGCTTCTGGACATTTCTGATAATAATAAGCAAAGGAAAGGACATCTTCATAAGGCGAGGTTGCCGGCAACTTGTGAACCTTCAAGTAATCTTCACCTCCTCCAAGTTGGGCAAATGCCGATAACAGGTAAAGAACAAGGAAGACAAAGAGGAATGAAGTTGAGGACTGCATGATGGTTTTGTTCAATTCACTAATTAAGCTCCAAGGAAGAAGAAGAAGAAGAAGACTAGGCTAACCTTTTGTACCCAATGAAGGCCTCATAGTCTTTGACAGTGTATATATATTGTTGCATAGTAATATGTAATGCAAAGATTTTGGGAATATATATTGATCATTTTGTACAACTACGTGAGAAGCACCCCTCTCAAACAAGGATGACATGCCACCATGTTGTGTTGACAATAATTTCAGTCATTGTTTGTGAATGTATGAATTCATTGTTATGAAATTGACTTTCATTATATTTTATTGTCTTTCATAATACCAAACAAGGGAGCAACGTACATCATACAATGAATATAGTATAATGAAAACACGTCTAATGTATCTTGTGCACCAAAATTGTTTAATGATGATGCTAATAATAATTTTGGTCAAATTGAATACTGTATATAACTATTATTAAGTTCAATATAACTTAATGGATATCGATTGCTAATAAATATCTTTTTAATGCTTACAAAATCAGAGAATCTAAGGCTCTTCATATTCTTGGAGAAAAGAAAGTAATAAAAAAAAAAGTGGAACAAATAAAATATGACATGGTGCCAAGTTAACAACAGACATTGATGGAAATTTGCATTAACAGATGGAATGTTAGCAGCACCTTAGTTTGCAAGAAGAGCCTTTATTTTTTTTTTTTAATATGTGGACAGGAAACTTCACCTTCACTTAAATAAATGTCATTGAAGAAGAGAGGAATGTGCAGAAAAAACAATTTTTTTTTCCTTTTTGGGATTTTTATGATTAATTGGGAAATTAATCATAAAAGACAGCGGATCGAGCAAGATAGACAATTAAATCAATTTCTTTGTTATGAGATACTTGTACTTGAAAAAATTTGGGTTATTTGGCATCAGTTTATTTGGTTTTTTTGTTAAAGTATATTAAAGTGTACTTATATTTGAAAAAAAAAAAGATTTTAAATAATAAAAAAATGCACATAAACAAAATAAGCTAAAATCTGAGCATATCATGGCGAATTGACAGTAAAAATGACTACTATTAAAATAAAAATGATAATGTATATTTGCATCTGCAAACATGTCCAATTTTCTTTTCCTTAATATATCAGATCAGATATTAGGGCTGTCCAAGGGCCAGCTGGACTGACCCACCCGCTGCCGCCGACCGGAACCTGACCCGCTGCCGACCGAATCGACTGCTCTGGCGGTCAGCGACGGATTTGATTCTCCAAAATCCGAGATTAACGGGTCGGAGATTGGATCTCCTCCTCTTAAATCCAAGAAACCCGATCCGACCGAACCATCATTTTTCCGGCGAGAAAATGTATATCCGGCGAGATTTGAGATTTTTTTTTTGGGAAGATTTAAGCTAGATCTGGCGAGATTTAGCTAGATCTAGACAACATCTTGCCGAAAATGGCCAAGATCTCACTGGATCTGGCAAGATCTGGCCGGACTTCCCCCTTTTTTCAAATTTGTTTCGCTGGAGTTCTGCCGTTTTTCATCTTTTTTGGCTGGAAAATCGCTGTATTCCAAATATTCAACCCCGAGCGATCTGCCCGAACTCTGTGGAAGCTCCGACCAGCCCGATCCGATCAACCACTCCGGTTAAATTTTGGGAGGCTCGATCTGGTCGGGTCGGTTCCGGGTTGGGCACAAACCCGACCCGGACCGACTCGTGGACAGGCCTATTAGTTATGAACATTGATCAGATTTATGGTTATGTAAGCACAGTGAAATTGTCCCAAAAGATTCAAGATGGGCCAGTTAATGTATGTCCATCACTGGTTGAAATTTAGGTAGGCCTTTAAACATGAATTAAGCCCAATGTAATTCCTTCATGTTTATAAGCTGGGCCAGCCTAATTTGAAGTGATCCAACCTCTGAGTCTGAATTGCTAATAAAAGGGCCATCCCATTACTTTCCTTATAAGAAAAGCCAGTAGGGTTACACATCCGGTCTTCTCATATTGAACCTTTCCAAGGGCCCAAAAAGTCTTTGATATTTTGTTACCATTGCAATTTCGGGATAATCCCTGTTTCTGTCACATGCTTATGATTTTTTTTTAAAGATATTTTATAAAATTTTGCATAGTTATTTTTTGTGTACTTGGATTATTTTTTTATTTTTTTTATTTTTTTTGTTTTATTTAATTTAATTACATATAGACAGTATTTTAACCCAAAAAAATATTGTCAAAGCTTCCACTGACACATGAATAGAAGCATTCCTTATGCATCTATTCAGTGATAACATATGAATATAACTATTAATCTGTAATTCACAATTTGGTTTAGCATTATTCATACAACTGAGTTATATTCCAATCAAATTTTCTAGAATACCCTTAAATAATTATAATTATACTCATTGTAGTTTTCACTTATTATCTATAAATTAAATAACTTACAATTAATATGTATCATTATCCTTTGTTTAAAATTACTATTTCATAATTGTTTAAAATAAACAAACAAACAAACCTGACTAGATCCTCTGTAAATATTAAATTCTAATATATGATACATTTACTTTCTTGAAAAAAAATATGATATATATATAGATATATATATATATATATATATATATATATATATATATAAAAGTTTGATTAGGAATAGCTATTCCAAACGCGTTAGAGCACTAGTAACAGTGGAGCTCAAAAGCTATATTACTATTTTAGCTCCACCAAAACACAAAAATAATCATACAGCAGTGGAGCTATATTTATTTTTTTTAACTTCATTGCTACTTCTTTAGATGTGCACAGTAGCTCAAAAGTAAAAAAAAAAAATATATATATATATATTTTATTTGTGTTCACACTATGTTTATAATAGATATATTATTTTATTATAGTAGATATTTTATTTTATTGTGATGTTTATATTATTATATTATGTTGAAAGCTAAAATAGATCCACATTATGTGTGGAGGTAAAATAAATAAAGTAACTTTTTGTGGTGCCAAATAGTTAAATTTTTAGCTTCATTGCTGTGGATGCTTAGGTTTAATTTATCAACAACCTTAAGTAACCTGTTCAAATCACAACAACCCTACTGAATTTTCAAACCAGTCAGGATGCAACATTTGCAAACAAAAACAGTGGTTGGTGTGGCTATTCATCATCTAGCCTTGAATTAATTTGCACAAATACGTATACATCTACCAACTCTGGCCCCTATTACTGATCTTGGAAAAAAAAAATTGTGTGTTTAATTATCTACAAGAACAAAAGTGTAATTTGAACTAGTCCAATATCTGAACCCTCTCAAGTCGTATGTGTGAATAACAGAAAGAGGACTCGAGGCTGCTAGCCACATATTGCTTCTGATTGGACCTTGTAAACAACTGATGTGGTAAACAACTTTCTATATATGCCCATTATATAAAGCTGGTAACAGTTGTTTCTAACCAGTTGATCAGACTTGAGAACACGGTTTTAAATTTTATGAGGCAATGAGCAAAGTACGCGTGAGATGTACATCAACATTAGATATTGTTTTGGTTGTGCAATCACATGAAAGATACTACTAGCCTAAAATAAAACCATTCTAAAAGTTTGATATTGCAATGCTCCCAACTTTTGACATTTTGATATGTTCTACCCCTGCTTAAAAACAAAGTTAACAACAACCCATACTATCATCCAGAAGGCTACCGCTATGAATATGGACACAAATTTGTTTACAATTATTGATGTGACCTATTACGATCGGTGAAAGTAATAGAACTAGTAATAGTGATCCATTTAAAAGTAACGATGCTCTAATCAATCTATCGCTTTAAATGTGACTTTAACATGTTTTGAAACAAGTGATAAAAATAATTGTGTCCTTATTATAGTGTTGGGATTTATGTTGTATGATTGTATCATAGGAAAAAACTATATAGCTATAGTACTCACCCTAATGAAAGAGGAAAAGAACAAATTGTACTAGCTATAGCAGAGTTTTCTAAGATAAGTTCAATGGCTAATACAAGAATATGATGCTTTTTATTTTTATTTTTTTCCGCTGGTTGTTGCTAAAGTGAGTGCTCTGAACGTTTTGAGCATCTGGCTATTCTTTAAGTCATCTAACATTGAATATGATACTTTCTTATTATCTTAACTGGGCCTCTCTTTTTTTATGTGCATAAAGACATTAATACTTGAAATCAAATCTGATTGAAATAATTTCATATTGAACCCAATGAGCTAGTTGTTTTACATGAAACCTCTAATTGATCACAAGCCTTGTTGTAAAAGATCATTGTATATCGAAGTATCTTAATATTAGATAGAAATGATAACTCTGACAATTTCTTGTCCCTAACGCCTACAGAATTTTTTTTTACTTTAAAAGTTTTGTCTGCATGCAATCATATCCTATCGAAGTTGAATGTGTTTCTACTATAAAAATATATACATTATTCGACAATTTGGTTTGACCAATGTCCTGAAATTTTTGTCAACTAGCAACCTTATATTTCTGGACCGTGACAAGACCAGATCAGCTGATGGAGACCGTACATAAGTTGAAAATAGTGAAACTCCTATGCCTTTACAAGCGGGCTTAATTTCATACACCCCCAAACTTAGTTCTAATTTTACAACGTACTTAAATGTTAATTTGTGATTGAATTTCAATACCTACAGAATCATTACGTGTATTTGCTACAAAAAAAAAAAAAATTTTAAAAAAAAATTTTAAAAAAAAATTTTAAATGCTCCGATTGCAAGGGATTGCTTAAAAAAATTGTTGATCTAGATATGTTCTTACTCTTGATTTCTTCACGAGGATACAAAGCTCCTCTACCTAATAAGACTTTACAGTGAGCTATTAGATTAACTTCTTTCACCACAAGCTTTCAAGAGCCTAGCATTCTGTCACAAGTAATGAATTGAGACATCCTTGATTCCTTTTGCTTTTAACTCTCTTATTTTATTACTTTCCCTCTTGTAATCAATCAGTTTTATATAAATTTTGGTGTAATTGAGAAGGAATTTTTGAATTGGGTGCTGGTCCAAGTCTTTTAAGTATCATCATCTTTGTCACATTCTCTTGGACAAAGCATCCGCAGTTTTAGTTCACCATATTATAAAAGTCTAACCAATATTTCCTTTCTTTTGCCACTTCTCGTATGATTATTACACGCATATTCATATTATGTTAAAGTACTTCTTCGTAAGAATCTTGGTTGTTAGGTTGGTATTATTGATCACTAATAATTTATTGAACATATAATATTCTCTGGATAATCGTATGATTCTATGAGCTATCTATGATTTCATGCAAGAATTTTGTTGTGATATTGTCATATGGTGTCACGGGCAAAACCTTTAGCCTATAATTGACAGGCTTGTAAATAGCTTTGCTATGTACATGTAACATGCTTGTCATTTTCCTGGTACACTGAAACCAAGCACAATGTGAAACTATAATCATAGACTTCGACTATGGAATCTAGACCCATCTTCAAGGGGACCATAAGCAGGGGAAAAAAAAGTATTATAATGGAAATTTATTGATTATTTTAAAAGGTATTATATGATTTCAAAGGCAAAATTTGTTAATTACATATTAAAACCAAGAATAAGTCTAGTGCTACACATTTTGGTTTCGACAAATGTCACAACTCGCCCATGTGATGAGTTGTGGTGAGTTGTAGTTGGTGAAGTGGTGTCCCCACATGGACCTACCATCACTCCCCACCAACCACAACTTGCCACATGGCGAGTTGTGGCGTTTGTTGTGCCAAAATGTGTCGCACTAAACTTATTCCAAAATCAAATGATTGTGCAGTGAAAAATAAGCTTCACTTTTTTCCCTCTTCTATTCAGTGGTGGTGTGAGAATTTGATCCCCTATTCCAGCCATACAAATGGAAACAATATGGCCAATGACGATAACATTTACACTAATTGACTTTTGACTTCCAAATTTCTTATTTGATATCAATTGAGTTAACTAAAATCTATAACAATGTTGATTTTTAAGATATCAAAAAATAAAAATAAAAATAAACTACAAATGGAGGCTTGGTTTTACATGCATTATAGGTAATATTGGAAACTAATATGTGTGATATAGTAATAGGGTCATGCTAACAAGTGCATTTAGGGCATTAGTTAACAATCCAATTAAAGAAAGTTTTTATGGAAAAAAAAAAGCAATTAATGTGTGGCGAGTTGTGGCATTTGTTGTGCCAAAATGTATGGCACTAGACTTATTCCAAAATCAAATGATTGTGCTGTGAAAAATAAGCTTCACTTTTTTCCCTCTTCTATTCAATGTTGGTGTGAGAATTTGATCCCCTATTCCAGCCATACAAATGGAAACAAAATATATATGGCCAATGACGATAACATTTACACTAATTGACTTTTGAGTTCTAAATTTCTTATTTGATATCAATTGAGTTAACTAAAACCTATAACAATATTGATTTTTAAGAGATAAATAAATAAATAAACCATGAATGGAGGCTTGGTTTCACATGCACTATAGATAATATTGGAAACTGATATATCTTATATAGTAATAGATTGTTAACCAATGCCCTAAGGGCACTCGTTAGCATTTCTCATAGTTAATATCAAATAAAAGACATCAATACATGTCCATAGCTATAAATGAGGCTTAGTCGTCAGATCAATTATGGTTGGGAGTATTTTTGGTGGAAACAAATGATATATAAAAGAGAAACGTACTCCCATAATAATTAATTAATAAATAAAATAATAAATAATAAAAAGAAGAAGAAGAAGAATAAGAATAGAGAAGCATACTATGAGTGAGACAAATCATGGTTGGCAAATCTGTCGCTTGGCATCGAATAAACTAAATTCATTTACTTTAAATTAAGTCATGTTCAGAAGAAAGCATAATGTAAAACGGGTTTGAGGACCTTTTGAGCGTTGGAAAAAGCGCAAAGAGTTGTTTAACAAGTAAATTCAAAAATAATAATAGTAATAATTAAGTTTATGACCCAACATCCTCAATTTCTAAATTGTAAACCTATCCAGATCAAGAACAGCAAATATAGACAAATTGGTATAAAGTCACCTTCAAATATCAATGAGAATGTTGATGCCGAAGTAGAATGTCAAATTATTAAATCTAAAAAAAATGACAAATTCCCTCTATAGTCTCTATATACATTAAGAATGTTGTTGTCCTTAGTCCTTACAAGTTGTAATCAATTACATTAGCACTAGGAATTTTCCAAACTATGGTTGTTTTCCACCTTCAGAAATTATTGCTGGAAGTCAATTATGAAACGTTTCATCAATGATTCAACATTTATCCCTGGGTGGGATCTTGTTTGTTTCGCAAAATCAATTTGTCCCCTCCATTTTTACAAGAAAATGTCTTAATTTTCAGGGAAATGATGTCAGTGTTTATATATATATATATATAAAAGAGTCATGTTAATGAGTACTCTTAGAGCAATTATTAATAAACTATTATATTTCAAAAGTTTTAACGTCATTTTTATGAAAAATATAAAAAATTACCAATTATAAAATTATTTGTTTTATCATTTTCTCATAAAATATTTCTAAAAATAATTTCTAAACCAATACTTTTAGAACACTCTTTAACATTTTGCAATTTTATTTTTTTTCATTTTTCACAAGGTAGAAAAAGTCAAAATATGACAGTAGAGAATAGAGAGGGCCAACTAGCAGAGAAGAATATAGATGACTTTCACTTTACAACACAACTATGTTAATTTCTCAAGTTTCTGAAGAAAGTACTTTATCATTATTATCCTTGTGAAACTATAGGGCGTGTGATCACAAATTTCGGGTATAATGTCAAAAGACTTTCCCAATTTCCAAACTTCCAAAGATTTTTCATGATTTGAGTGTCAGAAATAATGTTTCATATTTCTAACGATCAAGTCAAAAAATAATAATTACAATGAATTAGATTTTCATAAAAAAAAAAAATTAGTATAATGAAGTAGAGGCTTCATGGACAGAACAAATTAAGTATATACATGAGGCCAATGTACCTTTATTTAAATTTGTTATATATAGTAAGATTATATTGGGAAATTCAATGTACCATATTAGGGTTTCTTGGGGGCAATATAATAATATTCGGCGTAAACCCTCATTTTTCTTACTTCTGTGGATGTAATCATATTCATATTGACAAACAACATAAATCTTTGTGCTAATCTCATTTTTACTAACACTACTCAAATATGAAATATTCAACATAGCAGATCGATCAGGTACGATCTATTTCATGGCAAATACAACGAAATGGATTGATGTTACACACATAAAGCCTGCCCAATAAAAGGCCACATAATTAAGGACACTAATGGATTGAGATTACACAAACAATATATCGAAATGCTCGATGACTTTTCCACATAATCTGCTGAAGTAGGTTGGATTAGTTTGCACTTGACAAAACAAAAGAGCATAAGAAACATTATAAGTTGATTAATAGCACAAAATTCACAATTGAGTGGGCAAAGCAGAAAGCAAAAAATAGTATTTGGAGTAGGCAATAGGGTTACATGCAACCAATCAAACAATGCAAAGGGCACATAAGGACACTAATGTTTGGTAGCTTAACCCAATACTACTCCCAAAAACTACAATAATGTTTGAATTCTTTTCTTTACAAAGATGGTATGTATGTATATAGTATTAATTAGACTTAAACAGAGATTATTTAAAAGAGTAAGTTGGAGTTTGGGAAATTATTATGTATACGTGGGAAATGACAAGGGTTTGTGGGGGACTGCATTGACTTTGTAAAGCTTCAAAGTAAAATATTTCTAAAACAAAAAGTTCAAGGATCAGATGGAAATTCAACTGCTCACTTTCCTATAAGGGTCAGTCATTTTTAGCTAACACACTAAAACAAGCAAACCCACGAGTATTATACCCTTGTCGGTCACCCAACCACTGTATCTCCCACCATGTAAGCCCATATCTGCATTACTTCATATTTAATGAGCATTAAATTAAAATTATATATAAAAAATTCACAATTTTTTTCATAATTACTGGTTTTAATTAGTGTAAAGTAAACATCTATAATGATTTCATGTAAAAATAATGCTGCACTAATAATAATATATAGTCTTAAATATTATGAAATAATATTGTGTATACCATTGTAATTTATCTAAGTCTCTCTCCTAGTCCTCTCTAGTCTCTTTAAATTTTATGTTTTCTATACCTTTCTCAATATTTCTTGTGTACTCCGACCTCGATCTGTTGTATCTTATTCTTGTCTCGTTTGTTGAGAATTCTTCTTCATATATTATCGTGATTTTCCTCTGACCTGTTTTGACCTTCACAATCTTTAACTCTCTCTCTAAATAGCGCACAGTTGAAGTTGGGCGCTCATTAATGTCAATTGCTGCATGGACTTGACTGAGACAGCCCTTGTGTTCTCACTTACAGCTAGTCTCTCTTATCTCTTAATTTGTCACCCATATTAAGGCCACTCTGCAATTCCGCAAAATACCATCTTTCCAACGCATGCAACCATCAATTTTCGTACACAGTTCAAGAAACTTTGACATTAAACAGCCATGCACTCCTTCAAATGCCCTTGCTCTTCTTTGCTCAAGCCAATCCTGTCACCACCGCCACCTTCACCATTTACACTTACCACAAACATTGACTTGTCTTTAATGCCTCAAACACCAAACTAAAACTCTCTCCCATTTATTGCATATTATAGCCCAAACCATACTACTATTTGATTGTTTTCCCTCTCACACATACATACAAAGCTCTCTTCTCTCTTCTGAACTATTTTGCCTGTATAGAAGGTTAAAGATTTGAGCTTTACAAAGAAATGGCAAAGTTAGTGGAATATTTGTCAGTTCTATTTGTTCTTGGCATGTGTTTTTCAACTGGGTTTGTCTTGTGCAGGGACAACCTTGATAGTAACTCAACTTTAGCAGTACTTTTGGAGGTAAAGACATCATTTGTGGAAGACCCAGAAAGTGTTTTGCATGATTGGTCTGAAAGCAACCCAAATTTCTGTTCTTGGAGAGGTATTACTTGTGGCTTGTACTCGGTGGATGGCTCAGTACAAGTGGTGAGTCTAAACCTATCGGACTCGTCACTCACTGGGTCTATATCACCTTCACTTGGTCGTTTGCAAAACCTGCTCCACCTTGATCTCTCTTCCAACAGCCTCACGGGTCCCATTCCACCTAACCTCTCTAACCTTTCGTACTTGGAATCTTTGTTTCTTTATTCCAACCAACTCACTGGTTCAATCCCAACTCAGCTCGGCTCACTCACGAGTCTCCAAGTCATTCGAATCGGTGACAATGGACTCACTGGCCCAATCCCCTCCTCGTTTGGCAATCTTGTCAATTTAGTCACTCTTGGCTTGGCCTCATGTAGTCTTAGCGGTCCAATACCTCCAGAACTCGGTCAACTCGGCCGAGTTGAGAGTTTGTTACTCCAAGAAAACCAACTTGTTGGTCCGATTCCACCCGAGTTGGGAAATTGTTCCAGCCTCACAATATTCATCATTGCTCCCAACAGTCTCAATGGATCAATCCCAAAGGAATTGGGTCGTCTCCAGAATCTCCAAACTCTTAACTTGGCCAACAATTCTCTCTCGGGTGAGATACCGAGTGAACTCGGTGAACTGAGTCAACTCACTTACCTCAATTTCATGGGGAACCAACTTGAGGGTCCAATCCCAATGTCAATATCTCAACTGGGTAATCTTCAAACTCTTGATTTATCAATGAACAAACTCAGCGGGGGCATTCCAGAAGAACTGGGAAACATGGGTCAGCTTGCGTACTTGGTTTTGTCAAATAACAACCTTTCTAGTGTCATACCAAGTAACATATGTTCCAACACAACAAGTTTGGAGCTTTTAAGGTTATCTGAGACTCAAATTTTTGGTGAAATTCCTGTAGAGCTGAGCCAGTGTCATTCACTAAAACAGCTTGACTTGTCCAACAATTCTCTCAATGGGTCAATACCTATTGAACTATATGGGCTTCTTGAGCTGACTGATCTCTTGCTCAACAACAATAGCTTGGTGGGTTCAATTTCTCCATTCATTGGAAACCTCAGTAATTTGCAGACACTTGCACTTTATCATAACAACTTGCAGGGAAGTCTTCCTAAGGAGATTGGTATGCTTGGGCAGCTAGAAATTCTGTACCTTTATGATAATCAGTTATCTGGGGAGATACCTTGGGAGATTGGCAATTGTTCAAGCTTGCAGATGATTGATTTTTTTGGAAACCATTTCAGTGGGGAAATTCCAATCACTATTGGAAGGCTAAAGCAGCTGAATTTTCTTCATCTACGGCAGAATGAACTTCTGGGTGAAATTCCCGCCACATTGGGCAACTGTCACCAACTAACTATTTTGGACTTGGCAGACAACAATCTCTCTGGTGGCATTCCTGTCACTTTTGGATTCTTGCAAGCTCTGGAGCAGCTCATGCTTTACAACAATTCTCTTGAAGGTAATCTTCCTGATACATTGATTCATTCAGCAAACCTGACCAGAATAAATCTGTCCAAAAACAGATTGAATGGTAGCATTGCAGCATTGTGTAGCTCAAGTTCTTTTCTTTCTTTTGATGTCACAAATAATTCATTTGACCATGAGATTCCTCCCCAGCTTGGGAATTCACCTTTTCTTGAGAGGCTGAGATTAGGGAGCAACCAATTTACTGGGAAAATCCCTTGGACTTTGGGTAGAATCCATGAACTATCATTATTAGACCTTTCTGGCAATTCACTCACTGGAACAATGCCAGCTGAGCTTTCATTGTGTAAAAAATTGGCCCATATTGATCTGAACAATAACCTTCTTTCTGGACCAATACCTTCATGGCTTGGAAGTTTGCCACAATTGGGAGAGCTTAAGCTTTATTCCAATTCATTTGTTGGGCCCCTTCCACCTGAACTATTCAATTGTTCCAAACTTCTAGTGCTTTCTCTGAATGACAATTTACTCAATGAAACTCTCCCTTCTGAAATTGGTAACTTGTCATCTCTTAATGTCCTCAACCTCAACAAAAACCAGTTTTCTGGTCCAATCCCTTCCACAATTGGTGAGCTAGGCAAGCTCTATGAGCTTCGGCTCTCACAGAACAGCTTTGATGGTGAAATTCCTATTGAGCTTGCTCAGCTCCAAAATCTTCAAATCATTCTTGACCTCAGTTACAACAATCTCACTGGTGAAATCCCACCTTCAATTGCTACACTGACCAAACTCGAGGCACTTGATCTTTCTCACAATCAACTTGTTGGAGAAGTCCCTCCCAGAGTTGGGGAGATGATCAGCTTGGGAAAGCTCAATCTCTCTTATAACAATCTTCAAGGAAAATTGGACAAGCAATTCTCACACTGGCCAGCCAAGGTATTTGAAGGAAATCTACATCTTTGTGGCAGCCCTCTTGGTCACTGCAATGCTCTATCCAACAAGCACCAGACAGGCTTGAGTGAAGCAGCAGTGGTGCTCATTTCTGGAATATCTACTCTAATAGCAATTGGTTTACTGCTACTTGGGGTAAAACTCTTTTTGAAACACAGAAGAGAATTCAAAAAAGCCAGTGAGGTGAACTGTGCATACTCATCCAGCTCTTCCCAAGCACAGAGAAGACTTATCTTCCAAAATGGTGCTATAAACAGAGATTTTAAATGGGAAGACATTATGGAAGCCACAAACCATCTTAGTGAAGAGTTCATGATTGGCTCAGGAGGTTCTGGAAAGATTTACAAAGCTGAATTTCCCTCAGGAGAAATAGTGGCAGTCAAGAAGATATTGTGGAAAGATGATCTTCTACTAAATAAGAGCTTCACAAGAGAGGTTAGAACGCTTGGGAGGATAAGGCACAGGCATCTAGTGAAGTTGATGGGTTATTGTAGCAACAAAGGAGCAGGTTTGAATCTGTTGATTTATGATTACATGGAAAATGGAAGTGTATGGGATTGGCTGCATGGGCAACCTGTTAGTAGCAACAAGAAAAAGAGCCTTGATTGGGAGGCAAGATTAAGGATTGCAGTGGGATTAGCCCAAGGAGTGGAGTACCTCCACCATGACTGTGTACCGACGATTGTCCACAGGGACATTAAGTCGAGCAATCTGTTGCTAGATTCCAATATGGAAGCTCATTTGGGAGATTTTGGCCTAGCCAAAGCACTCGTCGAGGATTATGATTCCAACACAGAATCGAATACATGGTTTGCGGGGTCTTACGGTTACATAGCACCAGGTATATATAAGAAACCTCATGCTATAAAATTTTCTATTCTAACATTACTTGTAATTATCCTAACAAACATTTGCCTTTGATTTCAGAGTATGCATATACATTGAAGGCAACAGAAAAGAGTGATGTATACAGCATGGGTATTGTGCTAATGGAGCTTGTTACTGGAAAAATGCCAACTGATGCACCTTTTGGTGTGGATTTGGACATGGTGAGATGGGTTGAGACACACATTGAGATGCAAGATTCTGCCCGGGAGGAGTTGATCGACTCGGCATTGCAACCAATCTTACCGGGTGAAGAATGTGCAGCCTTCCAAGTGCTGGAAATAGCACTTCAGTGCACAAAAACCACCCCACAAGAAAGGCCATCTTCCCGGCAAGCATGCGATCAACTTATACATGTATTTAACAATAGGATGGTGGATTTTGGGAAGACGAATATAGATCCATATACATAAGTAATGTAATCTTGTTTGAGAGATTGAAATCCAGCGACAGTATAAAAACGCAGCCTATTGGAACAACTTTTCATTATGTAGATTTTGAGGCAACTACTTTGTCCCAGTGCAGTCCTTTATGAACAAAAGATTGACTACTAGGCACTAGCATTAGTTGAACATGCAGAGAAATGTAAGTCCTTTCCTTGTGAGCATTTATTAGTTTTTACAAGTACATTTCTTCCGTGAAGTATCAATATCTCACTCGAAAAGTCTGAACATAAATGCATCGAGTTATCTCTTTCAAAAGTACATTGCACGAATTGATGCATTATTTGAACATAATTTGCTAATTCCATAAAACGTAATTTACTCTCACCTTGGCCCTTCTTTGTCCTATGCCTGTGCCTTAAAAATCAAAATTTGCCGATTAGTTCTAAAATTCAAGAATTATCCAAAGCATGACCTCCCTCAAGTCATAAGACTTGATTTTCAAAATAGTCACGCTTGAAAGAACACAGCTCAATTAATGCCATTTATTGATGGAGACACTGCATTAGCCTGTTTGCATTATAAAAGCAGCCCAAATATTTTGTGTAGCAAAAAGTAAATAGAGTTGGAAAACATCCAACAGCCTTACAAACATTATAACATAATTGAAAATCAAACATTCATCTACAACTCGAAGACCAAATTTTCTGAGAACATATGAAGTGTTGTCTGAAGGTGTCACAAAACATGGAGTGCAAAGCTACTCATCATCTTCATCTGCAATTAATATAAAAAAGTACAGGATAAATATATGTAGGAGTTTGAAGGGAGTAGGAAAAAGGGGAAGGGGGGGTACTGCAGACACTGTTACAAAATACAAACAAATAAATAAAAATATTTTAAGGTAAAGGAAGATTGCAGAGGTAAAATCAATAGCATTTTAAGGGTATAGCATTTATAATGGTGCTCCCAAGGATGGCATCATCACCTCCATCCATAACAGGGGCAGCCAAAGCCATTTGTTTCACAGAACTAAAACAAAAAATAAACAGTAATCCCTCATTCCCAAAATAATTCACAGTACATACTTTATAGCGATCACCAGCAAAATAAGTAGAGTTTTCAACAAATTCCAGACTCCAGAGTACCACCAAAATTAACACCAAATAAGAGATTTTCAAGTTGTACCCAAAGTAGATGGCATTCAAGATTACTTTAAAACACTAACAACAAAGGTGAATTATAACTTGCAAACACAGCTCTGCAGTAATCTTATTAGACTATAGATCAAACACCAGCAAGCAGACACTAGTCTAGAAGGCATAAATTTGAAACAAAACCACGTTATCATTTAGCAAAAACTATAGCAGCCAAAAAATATAAACAAAATTTTTCTAATTTTAAATAAATAAATAAAAATCATTACTTATCCAAAAATAAATCAAAATCCTGATATGGCAAAAAAGTATTAACTGAAAAGAGGAACCTTCATAAATAAAATCATCATCTAATAGCAGTTGTGACCAAGCACACGACATGTATAGTTGCTGAAACAAAACCATCTATTTGAAACCAGAATTACACTAAATCAACATTACAATATTCCTCATGGTATGCTTGACGATTAGTTTACAAAAATGCTCTTGGTACAGATTAGTCATGCTAACATGCGCCATCACCCTCTCTTGCATTTTCACGGTAATCATGGCAAAGTCAAGAGGTGATGGTAGCGGTGAGGGGACTCAATCTAATAAAGGAATTAACTATTAAGAGTCCTGATCAAGGTTCTCACACCATGCCTTTATATTAGTCTGAGGAAGAAGATGCTTTCGAGCGTGGACATAGAAAACCTAATGATAGTATTGCAGATCTAGATCAAGAACATTCACTGATGCAGACAACTCTAAATCACACTGAGAGTATTTCTTAGAAGGTGTAGGATTCTCAGAGTTCTCAAAAAGTGCATTATTCCCAAAGTTTCAACTTCTTAGACACAACAGAATTCCTGGAAGTTGCAGAATTGCTTTGCAGGGATGTGAGCCAATGAGATTCAAAACTGAAAGGGGTGTGTGAATTTTGAGATTTGGGAATCTTCTACTAGATTAGTTATGTATGAGTTGACAAAGGCCACTAGTGTTAGGCCCTTAATCCTCGATATAGGTAGCCGCATATGGTGGCAACTTGCACCCACACAAACCCATGAACATGAGGGAGGCATGCCATGGGCTGAGAAAGGTGTTTTAAGTAGCAACAGGTTGCGCTGCCCCTCTTTGTGGAGCAAGTCCACACAAGTTGGCTAAGTTGACAGCATGATGATGGCCTTGTGATTGCATTGGAACTGTGGTCATTGCCTAACAAGTTGTAGGCCATGTGTTTGTTGTGGGCAGCACGTGCAGTGGTGTGCTGTGGCAGCCTTGCATGGTCTTGGCCACAAGCAAGTTGTTGAGGAACAGGTGACTTACTTATGTACAAGGTAGGGCTGGACTGCCTAAATGTGTGTCATGCTGGGTTTATGTGGAAAAAACATGGCTCGGCTGTGGTATGCACGAACCAAGGCTGAGTGTTGGGAAGTTTACTTGGCCTAACAGGTTGGTTTGCACGGCCTATGATGGGTTGGAACATGTGCATAGGCAGTGCACATGTTGAACAGGTGGCATCAACATGATATAGTAGTTACCAAGCAAAGGTGCTGGCAGTGCAACCATGCTCTAGGACAACCAGCAGTTGTGTCCTAAAGGCAATTCCCAGATTTGTGTAGCAAGCCCAAGAGTAATTACTTGGTAACTGCTATAGATAAATATTTCCTACACGATCCTTTTTTTTCATTTCTTTTTTTACAAAAATCCAACGTGATCGTTAAAGTTGTTTGAGAGTGTAAACAGCAAGTGTATGCGGGAAAACAAAGCATACTCTGTGGGAAATATTCTGTGTATATGTGTGTGTTGTGCAAGCTGTGAATCACACAAACTGATTCTAAGTTTCCTTATGTGAAAATTGGTTTGTTGGCAGAGACTAAGGCATGCAGGATGCTTTGTGTCATCCCAAGACAGAAAATTTGGGGTGAGAATCAGCTCTGGTATGGTTAATCATGATGGGGAATAAGGAAGACAGAAATAAACCAGTTCTTGGTTGGAAAGGTCTGTTCAGGGGTTCTGTATCAGAGGAATTTTGAATGTAAATTCTATAGGTTGATGATAAGATTATTAGCTGACCCCAAAAATTTGTGACAAATTCTTAGTTGTTGCATGGTGGGATTATTGTAATGCCATCAAAATATTTGAGGAAAATGTGGAGTGTTTTTACAATAAAGAGTCTCTTGATGTACAGAAATCCAGAATGTGGCACAATGCTAACAGACCTCTAATATCGAGGAAGTGGAACCCTAGCATGCGTCTCTTAAAAATCCAATTTAAAAAATTCCTATTTGGATTAAGCATTTCACATTTTTTATTCCTATTTGACACCTAGTAGACTTGGTTAAATAGCTAGTGGTGCAGGGACTCCCCTTTATTTATACACTATAGCTCAACAATGAACTAGAATGAAATTTGCTCAAAGTTGTGTGGAGGTAGATATAAGTGATGAGTGCCGATGGGAATTATGCAGAAGTTATTGTTGAATATAATTTGAAACCACAATGATGTCACCTATGAAAGTTGATACCCAAAACTGAGTTATAAAAGTATTGGCGAGTAAGGAAAGAGCAGAGAACAGTAATGACTCGAAAGTTGTGTCTATCAGCAAGAAAAAGGGAATGAGTATAAGCATGCTTCTATTTTCCAAGTGGTAACGACAGTCATTTTGCTTTGCCGGCTGATCATGAAGGGAAAAAACCAGCAGCAGAAAACTTCAAGAACCGACAAATTCAATATTCTGGCTGATATGACAGAAAGAGGAGAAGGTGAATTTCACTATGATGATACTGCTGAATCTGGAAAGAGTTATTTTGAGGTTGATATGATATGAATCTGGAGAGAGATTCTTAACCACTCTCTAAAACAATTAAAGCAATAGGAGTTTGCAGTGATGAAGGACATTTAGAAATTTGCTCAAAACTCTAAACAGACGAACAAGGTAGTAAAGGTTAAGCATTCTAGATTTCTAACACTGATGTTATTTTTTCTCATACAGAGAGCAGAACTACCCCAATCTTTATTCATGTATGATACATTTAAAATGCAACATAAGGCAGCTAAATAATAACAGAAGGAAGCTAGAGCCTTGTTTATGAAAAATAAAGTTTGTGTTTGGTGTGGAGTGGTGTGGTGTTAAAACTAGATTGAACATCTTATAAAAAAAAAAAAGAACACTAGATTGAACGCTGTAATGCTATGACAGTTCTTCTGCCATTATGCTTTATGCCTGGTTGGAGCATTATTCACAATTACACTTTTGTGTTCTTTTTTTTGCTACATTTCTATATGGATCTAACAGCAGTAATGATAGAAGGACCCTCTTAGATAGGATAAGATGGTATATTAATATATTACTCAGATCAGGGATAAGGCAATAAGCCTTGGGTTCTAGCTGGGGATTTAAAGATGCTGGTGAAAAGTATGAGGTTACGCCTTAACAAGTTTCGACAAAGAATTCAGAGAATACCTGATGAGAGCAGAATTGATAACGGGGATTAAGCATGGTAAATTTTCAAAAAGTTAAACAGAGTCCCAAATAATTATCAACGGTTTTCTTCTTTTTCTCATGGTTCTATAGAATACTTGAATCTTGGAATCTTGGACCACAAATCATTGTCCTAGTATTATCTCTCTTATGCCTAAATCTCTTTCATGGCATAAGCCATTCAAGTTCTTCAACCATTAGGGAGATAAACATGTTTTTCACCCTCTGATTCAGTGTATACCAGCAGCATACTAAGGACATCACTATGTACATTATTTATGAATAGCTTATATTTTTGACAGATGTGCTTTGGAAGTTTAATAAGAATCATTGCAACAATATTGTTAACGAAGTTCAAGTAGCAAAGAATAATCTAGATCAAGCTTAAAGATTATTTTTAAGGAACCCAAGTGTTGCAGGATGTGTTCAAACTAAAAAGGCAGACCTTGCTGAGTATACAACCATTATAAATTTAGAGAAAGTTTTCATTTAGCAAAAATCAATAATTCAAAGGCCTAGGACAGGTGTATGAATTCAACTAATTTTGATAGATATGACAGAATTTGAGTTCATTGCTTCTGCTTCAGAATGATTACTCTTTATCATATGGCCAAGACACTAATTGGTTTTTTGATGTTAGCGGGATTCAAACCCAAGTCCCGTATTTAACAACACAAGACTCTACCAGTTGAACTAACTGGAACTCACATGAATTCAACTTTTTTTATGAAGAAAAACCTCCTCAAGACAGGGCCACTTCATGTACCCACCCGTGTTGAGTAAAACCCAGATACACAATTCCATCTACAACAACAATGTATCAGGTTATCCCACAACTGGAGACCTCAACCAATTGAGCTACCTTGTGCGGGCAACCTATTTTCATAATAACAATGAAAAAACAAAACAACCATCAAATGCCTTTATGCCAAGTGTGCTGAAAACCTTGAGGATTTTATTTTGATCATACATGAGGCTATATCATTTCTGTCAAGCCTTATTGGGGACTAATGCAACTCTCAATATCAAATTTCTATCAAGTCTAATTAGATTAAGGCTAGTCCCTCCTAGGACCACATGGATACACCTATAATTGAATGTAAAAACCAAAGGGAAATAGAATTCTAGGAAATAAAAAAGTACCCATTTGCAAAGAGCAAAGCAAAATCATAAAAGCGAAATATTTGCAAAAAGAAAAACAAGGGTACACCTCTAATTGATGCAGCTTAACAAAAAGGGAATTGAATTGTGAGATATAAGAAAATGCCCATTTGAAAATAGCTGAGAAAAAACATAAAAACCAAAATGGACATAAATTCTACGAAAACCAATATACCCATTCGCAAAGAGCTAAGCACAAACATGAAAGTGAATTCAGATTTGCCAAAAGGAAAACATGGTAATACCGAAGTAACGGCGCTCGTTGGCGGCTTTGGCCTTTTCAAGCATCTTATCGAGGTCTTCTGCGAGCTGAGCGTCCCATTTCACGAGCTGATTCACGAACACAACTCCGAGACCCATACCAACCACGTGCTCCCACGGATCTACAAGTAAAAACCATTTCCATCAAAATTGGTTTTTGTGTGTTTGTGTTGTTTTTTTTTTGTATTGGAAATGAAAAGGAAGAGGAACGGAGAGACTCACGGCGCATGTATGGGAGTTTTCGGAGAGCGTTGGAGTACATCTGGGTCCCCAGCCCCAATAGAGCTCCGATCATTGTTGTGCTCCAAGCCATTTCTCTCTCTCTCTCTCTCTCTTCGATTTTACTGTTTTTTTTTTTTTTTCCTTTCTTCTTCAGGTGCTCTTTGTGTTTGGGTTTTACAATTTAGTGAGGACTGATGAGTTCCTTGTTCACCACTCACACATCACTTGGATATGAGCAATGCTAGTATACACAAAAATTTCACTGCATTTTTTTTTTTTTTTTTTATCTCTCACTACAATCTGCCACATCAGCCATTATAAAAAAAATTTGCCAAATTTTTTTTAGGCTTTTTCTTTATGAATTAATTTTATTTTAATAATTATTATTTAATTCTGTATTTTTTAAAAATTATTAGGAAATCTATCAGTTTTTTTTTTTTAAATCACGTTTTTAGAACACAATTTTAAATATTTAAATCATATATAACTAAGTCAAGTGAAAGTATATCTTGAACACTTAGTACCATAAGTGTTATTTGCTAAGTTTTTTTTTATTAAAATCCTTCCACATGTCAATTTATCCTTGTCGACATAAATGATTTCAAACTTTTCTTTAAGGGTGATGGTGGTCATAATAGTAAAAATAAAATATAAAAAATCCAACCACCTAAATCAAGCAATTTGTAGCAATGAAGCTGAGAAGCAAGGTCTTGGAGCAAGTGAGTAAAGCGAGACATTACAATCGGAGAATTCCTAGGAGTACAAGATCTTAATCGAGGAAAATTTTTGGCAAAAGTACAACAAAAAAAAAAAAAAAACCCAACAGTTTTATCATTGGAACGTATTAAACCCAGTCTTTTAAAACGAGAGGTCTTACTTTCATATATGTACATTTCATATGTGAGTGTGGGATTTGTTTGAGGTTTTTTTTTGGGTATATTTATGAAAACCTGGGGTTTAGAGTGTCCCACTTCAAAGTATACGGTTTAATGTGTCCTATCTCCTAATGATAAAACTATAGGTTTTTTTTTTTTTTTTTCCCTATTATACCTTTCCCAAAAGTTTTTTTACGTTGCTGGCGCTAGGGTTGGAAAGGAGGTTTCCAATAAGTCTCCTCCCTCTCACTCTCGCAGTCGCAGCGTTAGCTTTCATTCTCCAGTAGTGTGGATGCATCATAGAACCCACCACCCCTTAGGCCCCATTTGGGTCCCTACACTAGTTCCTTGGCATGGACCCCTCTCCTCTCTCCCACACCATTCACCACTCCTTTTACTATGTAAAATTCTTAGCTTTTGAGTTTTGAGATTTATGTGTTTTTTTTTTTTTTTTGGTAAATTGCAAAATTACACTTTTTGAAGTTTGGAGTTAGTCTCAAAACTACACAATTTTAATGAAAAATAAAAGCTGACCTAGCATACACAAAACTAAAAGTCTAAAACTACACCGATTCAGCCAAACTTCTAAAATCCCAAACCAAAACTCACGAAGGCAGCTGCCACACTAAGAACTCTTTCTCTTCTCTCCAACTCTATTTCCTTTCTCTTTTTGGATTTCACTTTATCTTGTCATTATTGGATTTGGATTTGTTGGGGATTCATAGCTGTGATTGGGTTTGCTAAATCAATATTCGTACCTATCTTTTCTGATTCTGACTCATACTCTTACTACAGTATGCCTAAGGTTCAAGTCCAAATACCAATCATCTATTCGAAGACATGTCCGTCTACTAATAGGAGCACCAGAAGTGAAAGACGTATAAACTTTACAGGAATTCCTTTTTCCTTCTCTAGGCTTAATAAATTTTTTTTAGTTGGTTGCGACGACTTTGCAACAATGGCCGATATTGCTCCTACAGTATTTTGGTGCACATATGATTGCACTCCAAACATGAAGCTAGAGAGTCGTGGACTTCCATGCTCGGGTTTTAACTGTTGTGAGTCTGCGAATGTCCCTTCAAATCATCAAGTATTTGCTGTAAAATATTTCAGAAGTATAAATGAATCAAAAGTTTATGGAGCAACCGAGCCTTGCAAATATGTCTTCCTAGTAATCACAGCTATAAATCCCCAACAAATCCAAATCCAACAATGACAAGAAAATGTGAAGTCCAAAAAGAGAAAGAAATAGAGCTGGAGAGAAGAGAAAGAGTTCTCACTGTGGCCGCCGCTATGGAGCTATTTAGGATGGGTCACTGCCGTGCGAGGTGGGAGGAAGCTGCTGGGTTTTGGTTTGGGACTATAGAAGTTAGGCTTAAATGGTGTAGATTTAGGCTTTAAGTTTTGTGCACGCTAGGTCAGCTTTTTATTTTTCATTAAAACTGCGTAATTTTAAGGCTGATTTGACAAAAATAAAATATGTCAGCATGGTAATATGTCGGTTAACAATAAAAACTAACTGTGCGAGATGAATTGCTAATAAAATCAAATTTTAAAGTGTAAAATTTAAATTTTAAAGTGTAAAATTTAAATTTTAAAATTTTGGGATGTAAAATTTAAACAACCTCAAATTTTAAGGGTATAATTTATATTTTACTGCTTTTTTATTGTATTTTTAGTGTGTGTGTTTTAGTATTGTGCTAGGAAATTGTGAGTGCTGCTCCAATCTAAGAACAAAAGCTGCACTCGTAGTAATTTTTTGGTTGATATGTTTTTGGGTTTTGCCCCTTTCTTTATTTATTGGATTTTTGTGATAATTGGGTATTGTTACAATTTAAGACCAAAATTTTGGTATATTATTCTTTAAAGGGATGCTGGAGATGTTTATGGCGAGGGAGAGGATGTCAACAACAGTGTGGCAAAGCTTGGAGAGGTCATGAGCAAAGGAGCAAAGGATGTTGGGGTGTTTCTGAGGACAGTGGTTTATTTTTTTTTTTTAATCAAACCAAAAAATTGATAGGGTTTAAGTAGAGTTTGATATTGCTTACGTTGACGTGAATAAATTGACATGAAATAATTTATTTGGAAAACCTAAGGAACAACATCTAAAATGTTGTATCTAAATTTTGCTCATTCCTTAAATCGGCATTGTTTTGAAACTACTTACTAATCTAACTTTTTTTTTTGTTGTTGAAATCATGTTTCCACTTAAAATTCATCCAAATCAATTAAAATTATTTCATGAAAACATTTAAAAAAAAAAAAAAGACTAGATCCCACATAACTACAATACAATATCAATTTAAATAATTAATTTTTTATTTTAAAAATAAAATTTGCCCTTGAACTTTTTTTTTTTTTTAATTTTAATGACTTTCTCTTAGATTCAAAAATTATTAGGTACTTCCAATTGTAAAATAACTGATATTTTATTGTTTCATATGAATAGTAAATTTCATAATAAATTAAAAAGTAATTACACTTCCCTCTCTTGAGATTTAAAGAAAATGATATTTTCCCCCTCTTTTAATATTAGTAACAGAATATTCTAAATTAAAAAAAAAAATCTTTTTTTCAAAGTTTAAGCATGGTTAGTAAAAATAGCTTATTTATAAACTCAATTCTATTAGGTATGTAAACAAGTTGACTTTTTTTTTTTTTTTGAAAAACAACAAATCAACTTAAATCGAAAACTGAGCTACATAAGTACATATTCTACTGATATTGTTAATGTTTGAATGTCAAACATAGGTGCCTATTATCTCATTATGCTAAGGTTTGATTAATTATTAACCTTAATTAGTAAAACGTTGTTCTTTTTACACTTTTTTCAACAAAAAAAAAATTGTGCACACACACACACACACACACACATATCTTAACAACCCCCTCCCCCAAAACATACACGAATTACAATTAAAAAAAATCAACAAATGATAAGTCTTCATTTTTTAGTCGCACCTCATCAATGGGTAGGTTAGTTAGCCATTTTACCTTTGAAAGGGAACAATTTTAATATCAAATTAATAGAGTTTGGTGAAATGGATGTGAAGAGAGAAAAATGTTTTTACCCTTCGGGTTTGTAGTGGAATGTTATTCTCTCAAACCTCAAGAAAGGGGAGCATAATTAGCTCTAAATTTAATTAGTTAAATTGATTGTCATATGAGAGGAGAGAATACCACCTCACTTTACTCACGAAATATTTGACTTTAAATAGAAACTTTGCAATTTTTCTTAAATATGAGAGAGAGAGAGAGAGAGAGAGAGAGAGAGAGTAACCCTTTGAGTATTAACATCATTTTCTTTATAAAAAAATAACAGAACATGAAAGAAAAATGTCTATGAAAATATTACATATTTATGTAGAAGCAAAATTTGATTTGATAGCTAATTATTGGATTTTGTTAGAGAAATTTAGCAACCAGAGTAAGTATTATTATTATTATTATTATTATTATTATTATTATTATTATTATTATTATTATTATTATTATTATTATTATTATTATGTTGAGGATTCATTATCTAATTTTAAAAATGGTGGCGCTTGTGTTCAATGGTCAGTTTCACTGAACATGTTGCGATGCAAACACGTGTCCAAGCCGTTCTCTTTTAAAAAACGCGAACAAATTTCTCTAGTTGAGCCTTAGTGCGAGTTCTTCAAGCCATACACTCCATAACATCTTTATTTTTTGTGTATACATCAAACGTTTATTTAAAAAATAAATAAAAGAATTGTATTCTGTATCGAACATAATTATCCTTCAACTATACAGATTCAACAAAATCTCACGTGGGATTCTCTTGATGAATGATGTAATAATACATGTATCCTCTATAAAATAAAAGTCATCTTAATTAATCTTACTTTCAATTCACAAATCTTTGCAAATCCTAATATGTGGCCTCCTTAGAAATCGATCATCCTCTATTCATGCAATAATTTAACAGTGAGGAAGTTTAAAACATGAAGAAGGCCAGTAAAAAAAAACCTTTGTAGCTAGAAAAAAAGGGTGGTGACTGGTTTGAACTTTGACCGAATGAAAGAAGACATATCGTTTCTTTCAATGATATGATTTACTTTTAAAAAAATAATTAACTGGAATTTACTTTTTGTTTTCTTTCAAATTATACCCATAAGATATATTAATCACGATTTGAAAGTTTGAAACAAATAAGAACATCTTTTTCTGAGATGTACACAAGGGGAGAAAATTTGGGGTTTTCTCTTGGGACAAGTTATTGTATCCCGAATGAGTGAAGATCTCATTCGAGTAATTCTCAGGTGAGTTTGTTTTCATAATTATGAAGAATATATTATTATATCTGGTGTGGATATCATATTTGGTATAAACTCGAGAAGATATTGTAATTGATTTTACAATAGTGTAAATGTTAATTTGGAGTCTGTCCCATGCTTTGTCCATATTAAGGAGAAATTGATTTCCATATAAATCTTTGTGTTCTTTTGTGATAATATTTTTTGGTGGTTAATTAAATTTTTTAACTAATTTTCTTAATTCATATAAGACGAGATTGAGACTCAATATACACATACTCAATTAAAAAAAAATAAAAAATAAAAACCCACCACCTGCCCTTGTATGCAGGATGGTACCTCTCCATACACAAAATGCTTAAAAGTTTAGGGGAGGGGTTCAACAGTTCATGCAGCATTACATTAATGTAAATACAAAATAAAATAAAATATTATAAAAAGAAAATAAGCTCTATGATGTACCTTGATAACAGGGGAGGCGTTACTAATGTTTCAGGGGGTTCAAATGAACCCCCTAACTTGATTTTTTTTTTTTTAAGAATAAAATACTATTTTATTAGTAAACAATATTTTGCACACTCTGAAATAAATTAGTTCAATCCAAAACTAAACAACACAAATCAGTACATCCCAAATAAATCACAGATCTCTCTCTCTCTCTCTCTCTCTCTCATGAATCTCTTTTCTCTGTCCGACTATTGATACTTTAAGAGTAAATAGTTAGTGTTTGTGAGTTGTAAATGTATCTCTTTTTATTATAAATTTATATATTATTTGTGTGAATGTATGTCTGATACTAATTGATTATATGCGTTATTCATTTATTTATTTTCGTTATAATATTATATGTGTGAATATTTGCGTGTATAGTATAAATATATAATATAACTTTATATAATTTAATAATTAGGAAATATAGAGGGTTTGTTACATATGTGTGTATTATTATCATATTATAATAACATTTTGTTATGAAGTTAGTGAAAAAAAAAAAGTTAGTGATTCTTCAAACATTTGATTAACTAGTCGCTAACATGTGAGATGCACGGGAATAGTTACTGAATGAGTTTCAAGAAAAAAAAAAAAGCCATTATTTTTGAGAAAAATGCATGAAATTTAAAAAAAAAAATGATATTGAAAAAAATAGCATAAAATTTTATTAGTTAAGTAGAAGAAAGTAATGTTGTTTTATTTATTACTTTTTTTTGTGGGAAGGAATAAAAGACAAAATGTTACGTCTTTAGTTTGTGTTGTATATATAGGTATATAAAAGATAGGTTGTAATATATATACCAAAAAGTGTCTATTGGTTTAAAATGTGCTTGTTAACCGAAGAATTGTCTATTGGTCAAAAATGTGCTTATTGAAAGAAATTGTGTTTATTGAATAAAAAGGTACCTACCAAAAGATTCTTATTGAAATGTCATAACTCTTCATATTAGATATATCAAAAGGTGCCTTTTGACCAAAAATGTGCCTATTGAAAAATGAAATGTCATCTAAATTTCCAACATTTTGGGCAGTTCTTTTTTTGTAGGTTGGTTTTTTTTTTTTTTTTTTTGGTTAAATAGTGAAAAAGTCTTGAAATTAAGCCACTCCAAATTCAAGTAATTGTAAAAACAAAATATATATTTTTTGAGATAAAAGATTAAAAAAAAAACAAAACAAAACAAAAATACTAAATAGAATTACGTTGGGGGTTAGAGTTGTTGTTGGAGATAAAAGAAAGGAAAAAAAAAATACTTTTATTTTTATTTTTATACAAGATAGAATTTCTACTCTAGCCTAATCTAAGTGTATATGTGTGTGAAACTCCCTCTTGGAGACTTGAATTCTGGCTCTTGCCTCAACACCCTACAAACACTTATACTTGTGAAGTGACCACCGTACCAAGGGTGTGCGGTGGTGGAAAAAATACTAAGTAGAGTTACGTTGGGGTTAAAGTGTTTTTTTTTTTTTTTTTTTTTTAGCAGGAGTTAGAGTTATTGTTGGAGTAGAAGTTATAAATAAATAAATAAATAACACATATTTTATTGAGATAATTGGGAGACAGTTGGAATGGTATTTACATATACATTGTCAGGAAGTTTCCCTCTAGCTGTCACTCCGTATCGCTCTCCTATCTTCTCTATTTTTTTAATTTTTCTTTTCTTTTCCCTACAATAGAGCCACGCCGGATTGACCGAGTCAGATTCAGCCATGAAAACCCATTAGACCCATTTAGGTTTGCAGAGCTAGAACACGAAAATTGGGTCTATGGTGGGAGTTTTTGGACCTGGGGTTCTTAGGAAGCTTGAGAAGAATGAGAGTTTGAGAGTTGTGTGTGAGTGGAGCTGAAGAAAATAAAAGTGGGTTTGGTTTGTATGGGACTATAAGCTCCATTGGGGGGTTTTGATTGAGGAATCTGTGGCCATGGACTGGATGAGACCCACAGCAAATGGGGTGCTGTTTTGGGTTGTAGAAGTTGGATGTGGGTGGTTTGTGGCAAATGGGTGGTCTGAGGAAGGAGATCGACCTCTGTTCTGAGGAAGAAGATGGATGTTGGTTTGTGGGTATAGAGGGTATGGTGGGTTTTGATTGAGGAATCTGTGGGTCTTTATGCGAAGCAATGCTTTACTGTTGGTTTGCCATGGGTCTGATCAAGGAAGAGCTGGTAGAGGAGAAGCTGGTAGAGGAAGGCAAGAAAGAGAAGGCGCATCAGGAGGCAAAGCATCGGGTTAGAAAAGTTTTATTAAATTTTTTTTTTTTTTTTTTTTAATATTGTGCTGACATGGAAAATTGTGAGAGTTTTAGAGGTTTTGGTTTATATATATATATATATATATATATTAAGTAGACACATACTTCTCTCAAAAAAAAAAAAAAAAAAGTAGACACACATGTATTATTTATATATGTGTGGATGGTTGTGTTTCTTTGAGTTAATAATTAATATAATGCACGTGGATTGAGTTTTATCATTCAGTTAAAATATTTTTATATAAATAATGACAATTGCATAAAAATACAAAATGGCATACAAAATTTAAAAAATAAAATGGTTAGAACCACTCTCGCTAAGTCAAACCCCATTTTTAGAACCTTCACTCGTCAATTTTTTTCATGGTAAACACATTTGTATTGGCTCAATTATGGCTATTGATCCTATGTGAATATAGTAAATTTATCACATATTGATTCACATTCAGGGACAAAGCTATTGTTTGACTTTTGGGGCCAATGTCCCCTTTTTTTTATTTAAAAAATACTAATATATATTTATTAATTTTAACAATTTAGTTCAATAAAATTGCTGTGCCCCATTTTAACAATATCATTCATTCTTTTAAAGGCCATAAGAAAAATTATAGATCTAAAATCTAAACCAAAATTAATTAACCCAAAAAAGTTAACTCAACTACAAAAATTACTAATAGTAAAGCTAAAAAAATTAAGTCTAGTCAACCAATCTAAAGCAAAACAAACAACCAACCCCTTAAAAAAAATTTAACAAAGTAATTTTATCCTTACCCAACAATAGACAAATGCCAAGTTCTCTTTTCATAAATAATATATTGCATTGTAATGTATTAAAAGACAATAATTTTGTGTTTGTGTTTGTTGATGGATTGTTAATACTAAATAGATGCTTATTTAAATTTCATATTATTATTATTATTATTATTATTATTATTATTATTATTATTATTATTATTATTTATACTTTCGCGCCCTAACTACAATTCTTGGCTCCATTTCTATTCACATTAACTTTTGATCACTGTATGAGTAGCTTCTTGGTTGATTTTGAGTCTCACTAATTACAAATTATGAAGCTACCTTAATTTTGATTTCGCACTGCAAGTACATGCAAATAAATAATAATAAAATGTTGTACTTAATATTAAATGTATCCTATTATGAATTTTCAAGTATTGATTTTGTTTTAAATTTACTATATTTTTATATTCTTGAATGAAAAAAAATAAAAAAAAAATAAAGGATTTATCCTTTGGCCTTGAAGATGAAATCCTGCCTATGTCACTAAAAGGAGGCTCTCATCATCATTTGTCACGTCCACAGCTGCAAAATTATACACAAGAATGCTAGCAAAGTCTATGTAGGGCCATAGGCCTAAGTGCGTATAGTGGGCCTTAGGTCCGTCCGAGGAGGTCTAAATGTTCGAGGACGAATTAGTAGCTTAGAAAAAGTAGATAGTAAGATTCACTACTTATTGTTGACTATGTAGAATAAGGAGGTAGTCCAAGAAAAAATAAATCCTCTGCTTAGTAATGCAAAAGTCAGGATATACATTTTGTTATTTGATATGAGGTACTAAAAAGTTCTATGGCTTAGGACATATCCTACCGACGTACAGGATGAATGAGAAAGGGAGATTATCTAAAAGAAAAGCTGCTACCACTACATTAAAGACTCAACAGCTAACCATCTGACTGCATTAATAAAGAAATGATAGCTGAACAGTAACTTTCAGCCTTACAGCTATTATCTAAGGACTTCAGGGAGGTGTTGATGGGACAAGTATCAAGGCTAACAATTGGGCCTACATGTGGAAGAAAAAAGAGAAAAAAAGAAGGGGGTATAAAAGGAAGTGAAGGCAATGAGAGAAAGGGATCGAGAAATCAAGAAAGAAACATTGTAGCTATTAGAAAACCAGACTTGTAATTAAGTGAAGAGCAATATATAAGAATTGACCTCCTTGGACATTTGTCGAGGACTATTATCTGAAGTTGGTCTTATTCATTTTATTTTTCTTACTGTTTAAACCCAATTTTATCTATTGTCTAATTCATTTTCACCTATTTTTCTCTGCTTACTCTCTACAAATTTATTGTTTTGGGCCTTTTAGGCTGGTTCATCCATTATTTGGCCCATGCTGCCAAACCTGTGTCCTTACAGTCTAGAATCCACTTCATTCTCCTACCCCATCTTTTTTTGCTGCTACAAGAGGGTACTTTTTTAATAGAACAAAAGGATTTCATTATACAAAAAGAAAATGACATGCTAGCTGCTAGCTCTAATGCTATTGTATTGAGAACAGAATAAAACAGCATTTTATGTACACCACATTCGGTAAGATAACAGATAGGGATTGGGAGTGGGTCCCAAGTTCCTAACCCCTTTAGCTCTAAAATTTGGATTGTCTATTCGTTTTGTTTAACTTCTACATAAGAACTAGTTTTGAAAAATTCTCTGAATGAAGTTGCATTAGGTAAATATGGGAGAGGTTACCACATGCTAGGATGTCTAGAAAAATTCTCTCAAGCTAAAAATTTATTCTCTTTTCATTGCATAATATTGAAAGAGTAAACATTCTATTTATTTAATTTCAAGGGCAAAAGACTATTTTAGTCTCTAAATTTTACCAAAAATTTGTTTTTTGTTCCTAAATTTTAAAAAGTTATTTCTTCACCCTTAAACTTTGTAAAAGTTTAGAGACAAAAATAGAGCTAAAAAAACACTTCTTTCAATAGTTTAGGGATAAAAACAAACTTTTTGATTAAGTTGGACATAAAGAAAAATATTTTCGATAGTTTAAGGGCGAAAAATAAACTTCAATAGTTTAAAATTTTTTCTTTAAAACGAACTTTTTAAAGCTTAAGGACCAAAATAATAATTTACCACGTTTTCAATATTAACTTGTAACTGAAATGAAATAGAGAAGGAAATAAAATAGAGATTCCCATTTTTCACACTCATGTTACGATTTATACCCAAAATGCAGGACTATAAAATACAACATCCACTCCAACTATATACATGTTCTATTACACAATATTACTTAAATACAATTACTATAAAGCAAATAAACAGCCAGAATAAAATGAAAATAGTGTACATAGTCAACCTTTTGCAACATGGCAAAATATGTGCAGAAACATAAGTAAAGACTTTAATAATCTCAGCAGAAATAGCAAATCCCCTAGCAATAAAGACAACTAAGAGTCATGGCCCATTCAATTTGCAAGCCTTGTTAACATGGACACGACTGGTTTCAACTTCAGGCCTTTCTTCCAAACATGGTTCCAGTCATGAGGGCTGTCCTCTCTTCAAATCCCATCTTTGACCCAATTCTCCTATGCCACAAGCTTGCATCATCAACAACATTTTTTAAACTGATTACATCATCAAAGATTCAAAGGTCTTCAAGCAAAACTGATATGATGCTACAAACTCTCTTGTTTCTCAAATTCACCGCCCATGATGAAACGTATATAAGGAGGCTTTCCGTACCACTGCACATGGGAATCACTCTCATCTCAGACTTCCACACAATCTCTCTCAACAAAATTTGCAACAAATATAATATTTATAAATACTATTCAAGAATTTACAAACAGAGAAAATGACAAATGAGAAGGAAAAAAACAGAAGAAGAAAAAGAAGAAGACACTAAAAGAAAAGTCAATACCTTACTATGAATTCAAATGAAAACATGAAAACTCTTTATATATGTGTTTGTATCTATATCACAAAATGAATGCAAATCTATAGCTAAATTGAAGTGTTACTTTTTCTCCACTAGGGAACAAGGTGGAGAGATCTCTGATACACATCACTCGTGTCTGTCTTACCAAGCCAACTAAGAGAAAAAGAAATGAATGCTATGCATAAGAATCAATTGATTAAAAATATGTAATTCATGCTTACATGTTTGCAACATAACGTGTATATCTTGCACTTGAATGCATTGCAAAGAACTCCCAACCATTTATAGCACCCACCCACGTTTATGCAGCTTCATAAAGAACAAAATGTTTGTTATAAATAAAATAAAATAAAGAACAAAATGTTGACCAGTCATGTTATATTTCTTTGGATATATTTTGGAACTAAAAATCCATAGCTGAAGCTTCAGCATATTTCAGTGTAAGATTTTCTGTAAAGCTAAAATTTCCTACAATAATAGGAGATATGAGAGTTAAGATTATTAGCCAAACACTAAATCTCAAGTTGATCACAAACTAAAGGGCATAAGTGCCGGATAAAAAAAAATCAATCTTAAAATTACGAACAAACGATATTGTCACTCGATAAAATATATTTGATGGTCTCCTCCATGCAGAGAGAGAGATCAAAGGTTGTGAATTAACCTAAAAGAGTACAAATTAGATGAACCAAACATACCGCACATTACACACCATCAGAGAGGAGTCTAGAGAGCCATAACAGGCCAATGCATAGGTACATGTTTGAACAAATGTGAAGGACCAAATGTTAGGTTCCAAATGAGCACTCCTCTTCCATATCACACACAACCTATCTTTTAATAACATTACTCTACAATTTATTTTTGAATGTGATAAGTGATAACAAATAGAAGATGCACTACAACTACTGCAAATGAGACGTCAAACAAATAGAACACTAGACTTTTCCAATGCCTCAATTGGTTTTGCCTATGAGATCAAATGAAATGTTACTCATCAGCATAAAAAAAAAAAGGAGCTTCTAAGAAGAAAAAGGTAAATAAATAAGTACACACCCTGTGGGCAGTTTCATCCCCTTCAAACTCCAGGATGTGAGCAATTTTTGGCAATCGTCCCCTGCTTCCTACTGGCACCCTTTCAAATTTTTTCTTTGTGCTTCAAACTGTTTCTGTATATCAGCAGCAAAAAATTGAAAAAAATAAATACTACAGATGAGTACATGATACATAAGATGTCATGTGTTCTTTTATCAATACAACAGTTATTAAACTAATGAATGTCAAAAATAAATCTCTCTCTAACCCCAAGTTACCATCACATGGTGGAACTAATGTATGACCTCCCTTGTTGGCCACAATTGTTGTAGTAGCAAACTTCATTCTCCTCTTCCACCACCTATTTTTGCGGCAGCTTCTCTTATCTTATAAGGAAGATTCTTTTTTAATAAAACACAAGAAGGAATTCATTAACATCCACCCCAAATACATATCCAAAATTCATGATTATAGAAATACATCCACCCCAGCTTCTCTTATAACACTTGAATTATGCCTATCCAAAATGCATGATTATAGAAATCAACATCCACCCCAAATTCATCTTCTATTACACAGTATTACTTAAATACAATTACTATTATATAGCAAAGAAACAGCAAGCATAAAATGAACAAGCTTACTGTACATAGTCAACAGTATGCAACAAGACAAAATGAAGTGCAGAAGCATCAAGCAAGAGCTTAATAACCTCAGTTGAAATAGCAAAGTCCACAGCAGAAACAAAATGAGCTGCAGAAGCCCATCCAAACCACAAGCCTGGTTAACATCAACACAGCTGGTTTCCAGTATATAATTCAACACACCCTTGCTTCCAAACATGGTAGCAGTCATGAGGGCTGTCTTCTCTTCAAATCTATCATCTTTGACCCAATTCTCCTCCCATACCACAAGCTTGCCTCATCAATATCATGACATTCTTCTTCCACAGAACTTTTGAATCCAATTAAATCATCAAAGCCCGATAATTCAAGAAAAATTGAAATGATGTTACTGTCTTGTTTCTTAAATTCAACGCCCATGATGAAACCTATTTTAGAAGGTTTTTGCTTGGAACCATTGCACATGGAAATCACACTCTTCTCAAACCTTCACATAGTATCTCTCAAATAATTTGTAACAAGTAGAATATTCACAAATGCTATTCCTGAGTTTACAAAAAAGAGCAAAGAGCAAATTAGAAAGAAAAAATTTACTCATAGAAAATTACAAAGAAACACACGCACATGCCGAAAGAGCTCCACTCTGATAAACATATATAAGATACACTAATAGACAAATAAATATTCAATAGTTTATTCATTAATATATTCAAAAAACTATCACCCAAATTCAAGCCAATATGGTTAGGACTGTGAATGCTAACCAGTGCTCCCACAACCTTAAGGTGTTACGAAGAGGCGTATCAAAGTCTTTATATAATGGCAGCAGAGCAAAGCCCCACATCTATACATGTTGTAGGCGGGCATGAGGGTCTTCGTAGTGCATTGGTAGACTTGCATCTAGTAACTAGGCTGTAAAGCACTGATGCCATGGGATCTCCCATACAACTACATGACAATGAATCGTTAGGGTGATTGCTGAAAATTCCAACAAATGTGAAACAGAACTTTGTCACAATAACAAGAAATACAACCAAACAGTTTCTCATAGGAACCGAAGATACACTAAGCATATCAACAAAACCATGAGATTCAAACTAAAATTACATCCTTCTCATACATTTTCATAGCAACCAACCAAGATACTTTAACCATTCATAAATTAAAATGGAAAGCCCCATATCTAATTGCTCTTTTCCCATTCATTAATTCATTAATTCATTCTCTTTTTTTGTTTCTTATATGTTTTAACAGACAAAAAATGATATTTAAAAAAAGAATCATACTATTAAAAAAAAATCAATCAAATGGCCCCAAATGCAGTAGAGAGATTCAGAAAGAGAAAAAAAAAAAACTAAAAACTAAAAAACAAAATCAAACTCCCTCACCATCAGAAACAATAGGAAACCAACAATGCATTTATACATTTACTTAAAGAAAACTCAACAAAGCACAATTCATGTAATGTAAATGCTATGGCAGTAAGATGTTCATAACCCACATAATGAAAAGCACAACCACCAATCTAACCAAGCCTGACAATTTCAATTTTGAAAGCAAACAAGTTAAACATATTTGACAATATTAGAGTATAATGAATCAAGCCAGATAATGTAATGCATGTGATTGTATCCCCCATTAACCTCGAGCAGACCTACACCCAACACAAAATCAAATGCTGGAAGCATGGTCATTTTCACTTGCTACATAACACAACAATGCAACTTTCTTTCAAAAAACCCCATGAAAATAAATTGATAAACCACGTTAAGCCACGGCCTTTAAGTCAAATCAACGTTGTGATGTTTGAAAATGGGTTGTCGAGTTTACTAGGTCGTGGGAGACACAGTGGAAAAGTGATAAAGAAGGAAAAAAGTATGATCATTAGCATTACAATAGAAATAACTTGTTAAAGGATTTTTTTAATTCTCCTTTTCAACCTTTTTTTGGGCAAATTGAGAAGTCATTCTGCTGAATGACTCTTTATTTTTGATTGATAAAGGATCCAAACTCCCTGCTTTAGATGTAATATATATATATATATATATATATATATTTCTTTTATGACGAGTAAAAAAGTTAATTAAAAAATCATGAGATCAAGCCCAGTTTTTATTGAGATATAAGATCAAGCCCAGTTTTAAGTTTAGAAATCAAGAATTGAACTTATGATTTCAAAACTACCAAAGAATGCCACATTGTCAGGAAAGGATGACAATTTTAGGAATTTTTTGTTTTATTTTAAAAAAATATATTGGCAAAAAGACCCCCACCTCAGCCCTGGTTGCAGTGCTTGTAACTTGGAAGAATAAAGGGATTTTTATCTCACATTCTTGATTCATATATAAGCACAATTTAGTCCATGTATTTTCAATTTGAATAATTGACTCCTTGGAGATTATGATGTGATTCAAATTAGTACCTGTAATTTCAACTTGAACACTTAACCCCTTAGACATTATTTTGTGCATTGGTTTAGTTTGTACATCTTACCATGATTTTTTTCTTAATTTAATTTCCTTAGGTGAGATCAGATCATTTTTTGAATCTTAAGAAAAAATAAGACATTTACGGGAATAAGTCCTATTTATTAATTGAGACAAAGTCACTACCTCACTACGAATTCAAATGGACGAATAAAATTTTTCCACTTATGCATGGACAAATAAGATTACTAACCATAGAATAATGCTCAAGATGATCTCAAACTAGAGGACTTTAGAGCATAAGGAGGGAAACTGGCCACAAAATAAAACATATGATAATGAACAAATACTGAGACACAAGTCGAAATATACGTGACAGCCGATAGCATCAGAACATATGGAACAAATCTTTCCAACATAATGTCTACACAGACATAACAGGCCAAAGCATAGGAACATGTTGGAACAAACCAAGACAAAAGTGAAGGACCACAAACCCAAGTCATAAGTTCCATATATGCAATCTCTTTCCCCATATATGTAGTGCTCTCTCTCTCTCTTTCTCCCACACACATACATATATATTTTGCTTCACTCTGCAGAATTTTAACCACAACCAGTTATTCCTTAATTCTAATTTCACTTTTAAAATTCCTAACTCTTCTGATTATTACTGCAGTACAATGCCTGCTGCCATTCTAGACCAATTGACATACCTTTCTTCTGAAAGTATAATCATTATTATGAGACCCAAATTCATAAGAAAAGGCCGCTTATGGATCTTTAACAGGACACCAAACCAAGAAAAAATCCCCAAAGTTTAGAACTCTAAGGATGACAGAAAAGGTCTACCTTTAGATGGAGCCTAAAAGACACTATAACCCTGATTTTATCCTGTATAAACTTCATTGTTCATTACTTCTATAATTTCAACTCCTTTTCTTATACACCTTATGAACCAAGCTACAATTATGTAAGCTATAAAACCTTGATTTCCCTATGCTTCATTAGCTGACTTGTTGCAAAATTACAGAGCCCTCAATTGGTTCTGCATATGAGATCAACTGAGATGTTTCTCATCATTAGAAAAAGCAAAGAATAAACAGTTAAGCACATACCTAGGATGTGAGATGTTTTTACCAATAGTCCCTTGTTTCCTGCTGGCACCCTTTCAAAAATTTGCTTTGCACTTCAAAATATCTCTGCATAAGAAAGAGTAAATAATTTTTCCAAAAGATCAGCAGCAAAATATATATATATATATATATATATATATAATAAAATTATACGCTAGGCAGATGTCATCTCCATTTGAGCAAGTTATGGACAAACAACTAAAAACATCGATAATTAGAATTTTAAATGGTTGCACCCAACTGACAATGAAGATTCTAGTAATTATTTTCTAGCTGAAACTCCAGAAAAGGCCTCCTTCTGATTCTGAGGCTATATTGTCTCATCTCTCTCTCACCCTGTCTGTTTTTTTCTTCTTCCTTTTCTTCCTTACTATCCTTTGTGCATTTGTTCTCCAGAGTTTATAACCATATCCAGCTATTCTTTAAGCCTAATCTCAACGTAGAAATCCTTAAACATAATTATTAGTGCAGTATATCAGTAATGACCAATTCGCAATCTCTTCTTCAAACGGTACAATCAAGCTCATGACACCCCAATATCATTGGAAATGGTCTGTGGATTTATAGTGCAACGCATAAGCAAGAATAAATAAGCAAGTTTAGAACAATAGGGACATTAGAAAAGGAAATACCTTTGGATGCTACCTAAAAGACACTGTAACATTAATCTTGCCTTAGATAGTATGCCCCTCCTAAATTCATTAGTTCAATAACTCAAAATATTTCTTATACCTGTATGAACCAAGCTAATATTGTAAACTATAAAATTTTAGTATTGCCGATAGACACAATAGCTCAATATTTTTCTTCACATGCCAACTCTTGCTTACGAAGAGAATGTTGAATCAACAGTGGCTCTAGCACAATGGAAGAGTAAACTTAAAATGGAACCCAACAAGTTTAAAAAAAATGTATATTTTAAAAGAAACCCAGAAAATTTTTATATAAAATTTCAAATTTTTACATAAAGACAACTAAAACCAAAACAACTAAAATCAAATCTCAATTTCAAAGAAAATAAACAAAATTTAGAGTTTCACTTACGCTTTCTTCTTCCCTCCTTTCTGCCCCTTCGAAATCCATGTCATGTTCTATCTGCAATTTCAGCATCAATCAGAAACCCAGATAATGAGGCCCAGGCTATATCTAGGCGAAGAAAAAGAAAATGGGGAAAAAGAAAACGTAAAGTTCTGTTTTTTTAAATTTGTTAATTTTGGTTTTGCTTGTGCTTTCAAAATCTTGCATCTGGAATTACTGAAATTATAAAAGAAGTTTTTAAAATAAAATAAAATCAGAGAAGATTGAAGAACATACCAGGGAAGCGTATGCAGAACTTTTCATCACCGTATATCAAGATTTGGGATGTGAGAAATCTTATCCCAATCCTCTCCATTTTCCTTCTCGCATCTTTGCTTTAATTGGGGACAACCGAGAATGCGCAGGGTCTGTAAAGAGGTGAGGTGACTCATCCCTTCGGGAAGTGACGTCAGATTGGGACACTTCCAAATCTTTAATCTCTCAAGAGAAGTTAGGTTTTTAAACCACTCCTCTGGCAGAGACTCCAACTCCTCAATGTTCTCCAAAAACAAAAGCTTTAATTTGGAGAGAGGAGGGGAGAAGGAGGAGGAAGAGGAAGAGGAAGAGGAAGAGGACGGAAATGAAGAAGCCCTTCCTCCCGTATTATTCATCTCTATTGTCTCTTCCAATGCCTTCAAACTGCTATTCCGCAAATAAAGCTCTTCTTCAAGATTTGGAAATAGCGGCATGCAAGCCATCTTAGGGCATTCCCAGAAATAAAAAAAAGAAAGACGCGGAAAGTACGGCATGTGTTGGTGATAGTGATTAGTTGATGATGATGATGATGATGATATTGTTGATGTCGTTGTTGCCTCATTCCCCTTATCCACACTCCTCCACCATCCCTTTAACTTTCGGCAATTACCGAGGATGAGTGTCTCAAGGGATGGGAAAAATGTTGATGGCGATGCCAGTGAAGCAGATATCTCATCATTCATATCCCCGTCTGTCATGTACTCCAGACCATCCATTCTCGCGATAATTAGTTTTTGGAGAGTTGAGAGTTGATACAACGGTGGCAAATATTGGCACTTCTTACAACTATCTATACTTAATTCAACGAGATTTGTTAAGAATGAAAGCCAACTTGAAACTCTCAAACCCATGTACCCGTCCACTTTCAAAGATTTTAGACTTGCGTGTGGTTGGAGGCTATCCATGGAATTTTCATCATCACTGGCATCTACACCATCATCACCCTCTGGATTCCACTTTAATATCAACTCACTGAGACGTTGCTTGTCCTTCAAATTTGCAGCCTTGAATTCTGGGATGGCATCTTTCACCCGAGCCAAATTTTTAATCTCTAATTTTCCTCTCAGGTCATTTAGCTTATTTAATTCCGCGAGCCCACCACAATGCTTGGAAGAATCTACAGAACCCTTACTCACAACAAATAAGGTTAATGTTTGAAGAGAAGTCAATTGCCTTAATCCACGTGGCATATGAGTCAAATTCTCACAATCTTCTAGGTCAAGGTGCTTGAGGCTGACCAATTTTTGAATATCTACCGGTAGCTCCCTAAGCTGTTTACACTCACAGAGCTTTAATGTTTGCAAATTCACTAGTTTTGTGATAGAACTAGGGAGAAGCTCAATATCATTAGAGGAAAGGTCTAGATACTTTAGATGTATCAAAGTATCTATGGTATTTGGCAACATCTTCATATTTAAACCATGTAGGTCTAATACACGCAAGTATCTAAAAGTAGAAATAAGTTTTTTGAGAGTTGATTCTCTAATTGTTCCCTGATAATATTTCCACTCATTATATGCCAATATAAATGTTCGTATCTTGTTCGCTTTAACCAACGTGCTTAAATTCTCCTCAAAAAATGAAACATTGTAAAATGGAAACGATAGATGGTGTCCTTTTTCTTTCACATTTTTTGCACTAGTATCAACCAGTGTACAATCAGTCTTTGATACATATTGTGCAAGATCATGGATTAAGTCATGCATTTTAAACCTCCTATTCATGCCTTTATCTTCTTCTGCTTCTTGGAAGAAGGATCTCCAAAGTAGCTCCATGAAGTACTCACTGGCAACATGCTCTAGATCATGGCTCTCCTCTGATGATTGGATAAAACCTTGTGATATCCATAATTGTATTAATGTCAACTTATTGATCAAATAATCTTTGGGAAACAATGAACAATATGCAAAACAACATTTTAAATATGATGGGAGATAATCGTAACTCAATTTTAAAACCGGCATAATACCTTCTTTTAATTGAGGTACATCTGTGAGTTTAGCATTCTTGATGTATGACCACTCAACTTCAGTTTTTTTGAAGAATAAGACTTTCCCTATCGTCCTTATAGCAAGAGGCACTCCTTGACATTTTTCTACTATGTCCATCCCAATTGCTTCGAGGTTAGAATTGATGGTCTCTTGGCCTTTCTTAAATGCCATTTTCTTCAATAATGACCAGGATTCATCCCTTGACAAGCCTTCCAGAAAATACGATGAGATAGTACCAGTAATCTCCGCAACCATTTTGGTTCGGGTAGTTATCACCACCTTACTTCCCTTTGCACCACCCATCAAAAGTCTTTTCAATGCACACCAACTCTCTTCATTCTCATTCCAAATATCATCCAATACAAGTAAGTACTTCTTTTGGTTGAGTTGTTCCCGAAGTTTATTTTGCAATAGATCCATCTCAAGATTCTCAGGTTTTCCTTTAGTTGCAGATTCTATTATCTTTTCAACAATTTTTTTAACATCAAAGTCATCAGATACACACACCCACATCCGCAACTCAAAATAATCCTCCACGTTTTTATCATTGTATACATATTGAGCGAGTGTGGTTTTCCCTAACCCTCCAATCCCCACAATGCATATGAATGAGACATTGTCTGTCACATTAAAGTCCAACAATAGATCTATGATGGCCTTCCTATCCTCTTCTCTCCCAATAACTTCTTCTTCGCCTATATATGAGTAAGTTTGGCCCCTGTCCCTTGTCACATCCTGTGTCTTTAAAGGACGCTCTACCAACTCCAAGTGAAAATTTTTCCAATCAGTTGCTACATCATTAAGCTTCTCCCTTGTAGCCTTTATTTTGCAAGCCATCTTATAACTAAAAACAAGTTGGTTTGATCTTGAAAAGAAAATACGTACCTTCTTTGCCATTTTATCACCACCCATCACCTTATGCCGAAACACATGAGTCGAGAACTCGCTCAGCAAGTCATCCGCATCAAAAACTACGTCTCTGAGCCTGTTGAGCCAGTGCTCGACTTGGTGGTTTTGGACCTGCTGCTCCTCTGCATCCTGAAGTACAGCTTGAATAATGAGAACAGTGTTGTTCATTTTTTCGAGCTCATCTTTGAAACCCCAGATCGATCCAATCTGTTTGAGAGTGGAGGAGCCCAAGCTTTCAATGATCTTCTGTACAACGCCATACAGGATTGCATCCGCCATTTGTTTTTGTTGGATGAAAGAAAACGTAGCAAGCTGATAGAGAGTGGATTGAAATATTGGAGGAGGAAGATTAAAGTGGCTGTGAAGGAAGAATTGGCCAGATATGTAAAGTCAATAGTCCACTTAGAAATAAACAGATAAATGTGAACAACGGCTCCACTGCTCAATAATTACTACTTTAACAACAGCGCCCACTCCTCAATAATGGTTTCTGTGAAGACAAAAGAAAAAGGCAAGAAGGCCCCAGTACTGCTCAATAATTGACTGGAAAGTCATTATCCATGATCCATCGAAGGAACATAAGGATGAAATACTGGGATATAAAGCTAAGGAAAAGTAGAGACACCGCAAGTTTCACAGATTTTGATACCATCGTCTGTGTTTTTGGGTGATGATGGGTCCAGTCGAGCACTATCTCAAATGCTTCAATGCATTTGTAAAGCCCAATACTATTGGACCCCATTTATCTTTCCAAAATTCTATGTGGTACAGCATAATAGCACTGAGTTATGGGCCCATAACCTGGTCGTTCTTACATGGCTCTGAGCGACGGTGCTTGGAACTTCAAAACACTCCTTTTCTCATACCATTCTTATTCAACTTTATCTTCTTTTCACAAAGACCCATTCACACTCTCGACCACCTATACAACAAGTAGAAGGAAAATAAGAAACTATTGTGGAATCATTCATAATTGTCACAGTAGGTCACTCTCTAAAAAAAAAACTGGCATGCAACGACTGTATAAATAAGCTTCTTTAGGCTTAGAACCATACAGTACCATACCGCCTTGAAGAACATATAAACATTTCTGTAAGATTGAACATATGGCCCGTTGGCTTCCCAGTAAATCCAACAGTAATTAAGCTAATTAAAATGAATGTCACAAATACCGTCACAAGGTGGAATTAATGTTATGGCCTTTTCTTTGCTGTGGCTTCTCTCATGAGGAAGGGGAAAATTTTTAATTTTATTTTAAATAAAAAGTATTAAAAGAACTCATGTTTCCATCACACACATGTTAGCATTCATATCCAAAATGTATGATTATAGAAAACAACATTCACTTATACATGTTTTATTACAAAATATTACTGTAATAGAACTACTATAAAAGCAAAGGAACAGCAAGAATAAAATGAAAATGGTGTACATAGTGAAAAGTATGCAACAAGACAAAATGAAGTGCAGAAGCCTCGTTAACATAAGAACATCACAACACACCCTTTCTGTCCTCTCTTCAAATCCGGTTTGAGTCGATCGTTTGACAACCACTGCAAATGGAAATCACTCTCATCTCAGATCTCCACACAGTCTCCCTACAAAAACCTGTAACAAGTATAAAGTATAATATTCATAAATGCTATTAAGGAATTTACAAACAGTGGAAAGGGCAAATAAAAGGCACTCCTAGAAAAATACATAGAAGCAAACAGAGACATAAAGCTCCACTCTACTATGAACATTTATAAGATATAGGTTGTACGTAACAGACGTTCACAGATATACAAAAATCCAAGCTTCTACTCGTTTGTGATCCGATTTTTTATTGGCTAGCTTGAACCACTTTGTGTCAATTTATATGCACATTTGACTTATAGTGTATTTCTTCTTTTCTCTTTTGCTAGTTCTCAATGATTAATGCATCAATGATAAGTGTGTGTGTGTGTGTTTTTTTTTTTTTTTTGGTCTTCAACCTTCATTCTCTGTCTCATGTTTTTGGCATGAGACTAAAAATCATGTAAGATTTCGCAGAGTAGTGGCAGTGTGCTATTAACTAATTTTAAGGTTTGGCATATTAGAAAGGACAAAATTTAGTTACAAAATTGGTTGTAGCCTAAAATTATAACCTTACTCAATATCTTTTTATTAGAGGTGAATTTTGACAAATCTACCATTTGATTGCATCTTCTTTTTACATCCTCCATACTTGTAAAATTTCTAAAAAATTAACAATCAATAGCTATATCATCAATAAATTGTTTAAATTGCAAGTTTTTGTAGTTTAAAATTATGCATAAAATATAAGCTTATAGATCATATGGTAAATAATATAGGATTGACACAAATTTGACATATATATTAAGAGCGTAAAAAATATACAATTCAACGGTTAGATTTTTAAAATATATAGTAATGTTTATTTTATTGAGTAAGCTTATAACCTAAGACTACAATAAATTTTGTAGCTAAATTTTGTTCTATTAAAAATACGTAAAATATTTTTACTATAAAAAAAAAAAAAGGAAATATGCAAGAGTTCTCTTTTATTATATTGTTCTTTCGTGTATTTTACTCTTTTTATTTCCTTTCTTAAATTGTAGTGATTTCAATGTGTGGTTGGTTTTATTTTTAGGGTGATACCGGTTACATGCTTGATGGTTTTCAGAAAATATATAATCTTTACTAGAATTTTAGGAAACAACCATACTTAATCTAGAATAGGACATTATTTTATGAACAAAAATTAGGTGACAGTTTCTTAATCGTAGATAAAAAAAAAAATAGAAAAAAGAAAAAAAAAAGTGTCATTTGTGGTTGGCACTTAGCACAGATGAGTACCAATAATAAGTAATAACTTTGTTACTTAATTTTTTCTGTGAAAATATTATGCCCACAACAGTTCTACTCTTATTTTATTTGTTTTGTGCTCAACTAATCTCATAGTTTTAGAATGCATTATTTTAAATGAACTTCTAACATCTCTACCAAATTTAATGTAGTTTAAGGTGGCTTTAAGATTTAAACAATATGGATACATCTTCTGGCTATTAGTTCAACCCTCTCTATACATTGTACATCAGTACAAGCCTATGTTTTATGCTTCCTGAAACGCTGTTCAAAGAAATGCTTAGACCAATCTTTCATCACCAGAATATTAGGGTTGGGGGGAGGAGTGGGGTGGGGTTATACTATTGCTTACTTTACTGCCCATTTTTTTTTTCCTATTTGTTTATAATTTTGTAAATAGTAAATGGATAAATTATTGCTCCTATATATTTTTTTTGGGATAATAATATTCCTCTCACTTGAGATTTAGGAAAATTACACTTCACCCTAAACTTAAAGGAAAAGAACATTTTCACCCCTTAACATCTGATTGACTAAACTTTGTTAAATTAATATTGAAAATGTTATGTACTAACCAGTCCTTTGTTTAAGGGCAAGTTTCAAGAATTATCCTCCATTTCAAATTAAAATTCATTGTGTTAAATTTTTAACTGAAGTATATTTTAAAATATTAAGTATGATTTTTTTTTTCTTTTGTCAATGGGTTATGAGAGATTTGCCATTGCAAGTGTTTTGGTGCTTGATAAATTTTGCATTTTTATTCTAAATTCATTAGTTATTTTTTATTAAGCATGGTTAAGTTTTTGTAAAGAGATTCTTATAAAAATTTAGAATATTTTGTTACTAATATAAACATAAAGGGGGCGGGGGGTCATTCCATCAAATCTCAAGAGAGGGGAGTGTAATTACCCCTATTTTTTTTTTAAGGTTAATCATATGATTTCCTTTTTAGTTTAGGATAATTACTATTATTTTGATTTCCCATTATAACTTGTTGCTTTAGCCTTTTGTAGGCTAAAATGCAAAACACACCCTCTAAGTTTCTTCATGATTCATTTCAGTTCTCTAACTTTGCTTTCGTTAATTTCAATCATCTAAGTTTTGGATTTATTCAATTAAGGCATTTCTATAAACTTTTGTTAAAATTTTTTGAAAAAAAAATCTGGAAAATACTTTTCAATCATTGATTGAATTTTTTTAATTTAAAAAATTTGAAGAAAATTAAAAATTTTGGAAAATTAACCACAACATATAATAAAAGTTGATAAAACAACTTTAATTGAATAAACTTGAAAGTTAGAGGACTAAAATAAACGAAAGCAAAGTTAAGGGGCTGAAATGAATTTTAGTAAAACATAAAAGGTGGATTTTGCATTTTAAGCTTGTTTATATTAAGAGAGGTGTTATGTCCATAACATTTTCACAACAAATCATAGGTGGTTAGTTGTTGGTGGTTTAACTTTAAATCTAATAATAAGATTATTTTTTTGCCCCAACAATAACAACCACTAACAACCTCCACTAACAACCTGCGACTTAAAATTTGTTGTAAAAATATTGTAAAAATATTTTGGATATATCATTTCTCTTATATTAATTGTTTTGAAAAAAAATAAATTTGAAATAGTTTTTATATTTACTTACTATATGGAAATTGCAAATATAAAAAATAACTCATTTAAAAGTGAGTTAATTTGAATTTTGAAACCGTGTATTTTTTTTTGATAAAATTGAAAACGTATAATTGGTAAAATTAAAAAAACAAAAAACCCCAACCCAAATGGAGCTAACTTCAAGTTGCTAATAAGAAGTACAAGTATACATTAGTAGAGTTGGAAAGTTTTTTCAACTCAGTTTGACAATATTGGTTTGAGAAATCCCAATCCAGTCCATCACTTCTGTAGAAACAACCTAATCTAGCACATATAGGTTGGTGGATTATATATACATATTTTATGTCTTGTAAAAATTAGATTTTTATCAATTATTTAAACATTTTTTTTAATAATATATTGTATTTCCTGTGATATGCTTAAATTATATTCTAAATTTTTAGATTCATTAAAACTAATTCTCAAAATACCAAAAAATTAATTAAATTAAAATATTAAAATAAAGGCAATAAAAAAAAGTTACATACATGCTAGGTTGGTTAGTGAAATGAGTTGAAAAAATTATCAACCCAAACTTAACCCGATTCAAAAGTTTAGGTTGGGTTGGCCCAATTTCGTAAGGGTGGTGGGTTTGATGATACCCTTAATAAGAAGAATTGAGCATGAGAGTCCCCTCAATTTAATCCACTTGTTTAGTTTTGGTCCACCGCGCGCCTCAACAGGACACTAAGGTTTTGACCGTTTTTCTCTCCAGACACCTTCACCGCTCTTTACTATTCTTAACCAAAAACAACAACACAATACAATACAGTACAGACACCCCGTTTCTCTGAAGCCATGCCACAAGGTACTCTTCCTTCTTCTTCAATATCCTTTTACTTTGTTGGGCTTACATTTATAATTTCAATTATTCTGCTTTTTTTTTTTTTTTTTTTTTTTTTTCTGGGTTGTTTTAGATTCTGGGTTTCGTTTTTTTTTTTTTAGTTTATGATGGTGAGTGTAATACATATATGGCAGATCTTCCTGGGTTTTATTATGATAAGGAGAAGAACCGTTACTTCCCTATTAAAGGCCCAATATCCGGCTCTTCTCGTTCTTCTTCTGTAGCTACTGCACAAGAACCAGCTCCGAAGTCCACAAGGGTATGTATTCTATTTTTTTTAATGTACACACTAAAATTTTGATTTTGTGAGGGTGGTGTGTCTAAAAATTTGACTTTGTAAAGATGGCATGTCTAAATATTTGATTTATTACATCTATATACTAAAAATTTGATTTTTTTATTTTAAATGTATGTTAAATTCATTGTGAGAGCCACCATTCATGTGAGATGAGGGAGCATTGCTCGTGGTGTATTGAAAAATTTTTGGTGATGGTATATAGGGTCTTTGTCTTAGAAAAGTTCCATCTTTGCTTATGTTTGATGGCCTATGCTAAGAATGTCTTGTATCTCAAATGATGTGTTTGATTTCCCAAATTTTTGTTCAGTGTGCTTTAACTAAAATCTTGCACTTTTTTGATTGGTTTGATGCTTGTGGTGTCATCACATTATTGGTGCAAGTTTCAATTTTGGTGGTTTAGAAACATTTTGATTAGTGGGAATGGTTGGCATCCTTTGAGGCATGTTCTTTATTTGAGAGGTAAATATGTGATGTATAGACACAATAAAGTAGAGTCGTTTAGTCCCTTACAAACAATGAGACTTATTAAATTGTTCAGTATAAAATTAGGGCATATCTAAATTTTTTTTTCTTTATTGATGGAAATTTATACTTGGATGAACATGACGATGCCATCTGGAATAATATTAATGATTTATGGAAAGAGTTTAGACTTAGTTTTTGGAATCTGAGGGAGTAACCTCATAATTCAAGGCTGAAGAAACTTTGACTTACTGGGGGGGTGGGGGGACTTATTGTGGGGTTGAAAATTGATTGCTTGCGTGTGATATCGACATAAACTTTTTACTGGAATGAATTGCAGACTTATTGAAGTTTCCAGAAACATAAACTGGATAAAAACTTTATAGTTTGATGATACTGATTTTGAACTGAGAGTGTATGGTAATGACATGTTCCTTCTGGCCTTGTGTGACAAGTTGAGAAGTAGGAGGACAACTTTATTAAATAACTGAAAGCATCTAGTTGGACGTGGATGGTATCTGAGGAGAGATTCCAGATGATCAATACTGACAAGATATGATGCATAAAAGAAGGAATTCTGTATTGTGTATACTTAAGGAAAAGGCTGTGTTACTGACTGATAACTTTTCCATGTTTGTGAGGAGTTAATGGAGGGCTAACGAGAAAGGCTAAAACAAGTGATTATTACCTTGATTCATGTTGTCAATCCTCTCCCATTTATCTAGGATTTGCTATATTCATGAAGATGGCCACTGCCCAGGAAGTGCTGTAACATGTTATTTTTGTCATATATTAAATAAATCAAAGGAAATGATTATGGTACAGAATGCTGGGTATGCCACCACAGAGCAGGAGGAGGTATATCTATGTCCTCAAATTCCCTTTGTTTCTGAGTGATCACCACAGGATGATGGCACTCAGATATGGATAAGCAAGTGTTGGCCCAACATAAAGAGTGGAAGGGAGATTAAAAAGTTATAAAGCTAGTAACTGTACTCTTAAAACGTGAGATATCAAAGTGCATGTATAATTACATCATAAAGTTTTATGAAAGACAACTAATCCAAACTAGTGCAGTTGAAACCTTAAATTCACATATACCTCTGGGCACATATATGACAGAAATTCATCTTAAAAAATCTAACTCAATTCTGAATTTAGAGCGATGTCCTTTGTCTTGTCATGTTGGATGTGTGTCTGTTGTCAAGGTGAGGGTTAGAGTATAACTTTAAAACAAAACACTTGTCATTTTTGTTCTTGGGAAGCAATTTGTTTGTTGAAATGCAGCTTTATCCAGGTTTATAGCATGTATATGTATTTGAACCATAGTAATCTCCCCCCTTCCTCTCTCCCCTCCCCCCCCCCCCCCCCCCCCCCCCAAAAAAAAAGAAAAAGAAAGAAACTAAAAAGAGATTGTGCTTTTGCATGATATGTATTCAGGTTGCTCATCCTTGCTACAGATTATGTTTTTCTTGTACCCGTAAGGGTGCAGTTTAGTGTTTGGAGGCTTGGGATGAGTTGTAGACCCAAGCATCCTAGATTCCCTGCATTACTTGACACATGGTTCTGTTGGGAGGAGTTGTTTATCCGTGGTTTACTCTCTAGGGGTGGGTCCAAAGCTCCCTACCTTGGTGAGGTTTCACATCATTACAATAAAAAAACAAAACAGAGTATATTTTTCTTTATTATAATCAGTTTTATTGAGAAGAAAAAGAAAACCTTTCCATTTCAGTTAAGATAATATTTTCTGTTTATGATAGTATTGCTTACTTAAAAAAATTTTATTCATGAAAATTGTTTTCTATTTATACACAAGAAATGAAACTTGCATATTGCTTGTAGTTCTTTCTTAAATTTTGGCAACAAATTCTCTGGCTTGCTTTATCTCATTTTATCTCGGGCATTGAACTTATGTAGGAGAACTGGATTAAGAGTTTCTAAGCAGCTTCAGGTTAGGGAGTTATATGGTAATGTTATTCTGTTCAGTAAAGGAAAGTGTAACTTCAAAGAGGAAATCCAAAAGATACAAGTATCACAACCTTTGGTATGTTGATTGAAGATAGGCTTTTAATTTGTGAAGTATCACAACCTTTAGATTTCAGCAACCAGAGAGCCAGAGTGTCTCAAGGGACGAGTAAAATGTTGATGGTGATGCCAGTGAAGCAAATATCTCATCATTCATATCCCCGTCTGTCATGTACTCCAGACCATCCATATGCCCAAAACCTAGGTTTCGAAGAGTTGGGAGTTGATACAACGGTGGCAAATATTGGCACTTCTTACAATTGACTATATTTAATCTCAAACCCATATACCTATCTACTCTCAAAGATTTTAAACTTTCGTGTGGTTGGAGGCTATCGATGGAATTTTCATCATCACTATCATCTACACCATTATCACCCTCTGGATTCCACCTTAATATCAACTCACTGAGAGTTTGCTTCTCCTTCAAAGTTGCAGCCTTGAATTTTGGGGTGGCATCTTTCACCTGTGCCTAATTTTTTATCTCTAATTTTCCCCTCAAGTCATTTAGCTTGTTTAATTCCGTTAGCCCACTGCAATGCTTAGAAGAACCTACGGGACCCTCACTCAAAACAAATAAGTTTAATGTTTGAAGAGAAGTCAATTGCCCTAATCCACGTGGCATATGAGTCCAATTCTCACAATCTTCTAAGTCAAGATGCTTGAGGTTGACCAATTTTTGAATATCTACCGGTAACTCCCTAAGCATTATACATAGAGAAAGCTTTAATGTTTGCAAATTCACCAATTTAGTAATACAACTAGGGAGAACCTCAATATCATTAAAGGAAATGTCAACATTTTCATTTTTAAACCATGTAGGTCTAATGCACGCAAGTATCTAAAACTAGAAATAAGTTTTTTGAGAGTTGATTCTTCGATTGTTCTCTGATCATAGTTCCTACTATTGTATGCCAATATAAATGTTCGTATCTTGTTTGTTTTAACCCACTTGCTTAAATTCTCCATAAAGAATGAAACATTGTGAAATGGAAATGAGAGATGGCGAACTTTTTCATTAACATTGTTTGCATTAGAATCAACCAGGGTACACTCACTCTTTGAGACTGATTGTGCAAGATCATGGATTAAATCATGCATCTTAAACCTCCTAGTCATCTTTTCATCTTCTTCTACTTCTTGGAAAAAGGATCTCTAAAGTAGCTCTTTGAAGTAATCATCAGCAACATTCACTAGTAGTAAGTTCTCATTTGGTGATTGGATAAACCCTTGTGCTATCCATAATTGCATTAATTTCAACTTATCAATCAAATAATCTTTGGGAAATAATGAACAGTATGCAAAACAACACTTTAGATGTGATGGGAGATGATTGTAACTCAATTTTAGAACTGAAAAAATACCATTCTTTAGCTCAATTACATTTGTGAGTTCATTAGTCTTTATATTTAACCAATCATCTACTGATTTTTTGAAGTATAAGACACTTCCCAGTATCTTTATAGCAAGAGGTATTCCTTGACATTTTTTTACTATGTCCATACCAATTACTTCAAAGTCCCTATAGATGGTCTCTTTTCCTTCTTCAAATGCCATTTGCTTCAACAAAGCCCAAGATTGATCATTTGACAAGCCTCTTAGAAAATATTGTGAGATTGGGCTAGTAATATCTGCAACCAATTTGGTCCATGTAGTAATCATCACCTTACTTCCCCTTTTTCCATCAACAAAAATGTTTTCAATTTATCCCATGTTGCTTTGTTATCAATACACACATCATCCAACACAAGTAAATATATCTTTTGATTGAGAATTTTGAGAAGTTCACCTTTCAATTGTTCCATTAGCAGGCTTTCGGTTTTTTTTTTAGTTGCAGATGTAATCATATTTTTTGAAACACCCCAACCTAATTGCACAATTAATTTTATGGGTTTATATACGTAGTATTATCTTAATTACTCTAAGTGCATAAAGTTTTGATATTGTGATATTATAAAACATATATACTCTTTTTTTTATGTTGTAGAAAGGAGTTTTATTTAGGTAAGGATATATGTGCATAATTGTTTTATTATTTGTGCCTTTCTAGATTATAAAATTGTGGGGGGTGACAAATATAAATGCCAAAAGTTGGGAAAGTTGGGTCTTGATATTTTCTCCCCTTAGTCTTACACGTGCCCCACCACCAAGTTCATTTCCCTTATCTTCTTTGCTGATCAAGAACATCTTCTTGGTTCATCTTTCCTTATTTTTTTGTTTTCTTCTCTCTTTGCTTTTACATGGCAACATCTCTCTCTCTCCCTCTCTCACCAAAACAATATATCCCTCTCTAAAGAAGAAATGAAAAGGTTAATACTAAAGTTTTAGCTTCAAAGTTTGTGGGTAAGTACCTAAAACCTCTTTTGATTTTGGGTATTTTGATAGTATAAGTGTTTTGTTCATTTTCACTTTTTTATTCTCTGTTCTGATTATAGGAGCTGAACTTGTGATTCTGTTTTAGTAATTTGAAAGATTGATGAAATTGGTCATTTGGATGCTTATTAAGGTATTTTAATATGTTTAGTATAGGTATAAAAATACGCAAATGAAATGAAGGCTTATTGCTATTATTTGATGATTTTGTAAGAATATGTGCTGAAGTTGTCACTGTGACAAATTTGATGTTACAACAAGAAAAATATGTAATAAATCATTTTCTCTGAATTAGGATAGTAAGAGTAGTTTTTATGAATCCTAAGACATATATGGTTGTAATGAAAGTGGTCTCACAGCATTTGGATTGATATAAAAATTATGGTTTAATTTCTAAGTTGCATGAAATTCTGTCAGGACAGATTTGAGTACGTTGCCTTATATAATTTTTAATAAATCATGATTTTATGCTTTGATTCCGAAATTTTTATGGTATATACTAGACATACAGGGGAGTAGCTCTGTAAAATTTCATGACATTTGGATGTGTACAGACTGTCCATTTGTATTTTACAAATGGGGCTTACGCTGCTATAATGAGTAGTAAACAGCATATGATACACCTGACTTTGTGCATTTATTTTTAAAGTTAGGGTGAATGTTTTAAGCTATAATTTAATATGCTTATCGTTTGGTATGTTTGGATCATAGAGGAATTTTTATGCCTTGGTTTCTCTATGTTTTGGTATGTAATGTGTTTGATGAATGTACCTTGTTTTTTGGGAAATTTTATGTGATGAGAATTAAGATTTTCTTAAGCTTGAGAGTTAGGTTGTGTTTGGTGTATAAGTTACTTAGGAAGAGTTTGTCAGTAATAAGTTTTGGTCTTTCATTTAGATGACAAGAACGAGAACACGGACACTTGAGCTCCTCTTGTACAAATCTCTCGCGTCTTCTGTTTTCAGATAAGGGATTTGTGACATGTGCGTTTGATAAATATAAAAATTGTTTAGAAACCTATTATGTATTAAAACCTTTTAATTGGAGATATTACATATAAGCATGATTTAAGTTAAATATATGTTCGTGAGTTGTTCAATCTTATATACATGATAATTTTAGCATATTGATGCTATTATTTATATCACAAACATAATTTTTAAGAATGAAGTGGATATACTACTGTTGTGAAACATTTAGGGTCCGTTCGGTTGGAGGAGTGGAAAAGTGGGAGGATGGAAAATATTTAGTTTTCTCTCTTGTGTGTTCGGTTGGAGGAGTGGAAAAGTGAGAGAGTGGAAAACTCTTGTGTTCGGTTAGAGAGAAAAAGGGAAGGATGGAAAATGTAATTTATATAAATTGACTATTATACTCTTGTTACATAATATGTAAGAAATAGATTTATTTGTAATCATTAAATAATTTAAAATTTATCACATCATATATATATATATATATAAATTTATATTATTATTTTGATTATTATAATGTAAAAATTAGATCTAGGCACGTTGAAAAAAAAAAAAAACAACAATCAAGTAAGGATGGAAAAAAGAAAAAAAAAAGAAGACAACATCCAGTTAACGTTTAAAAAAAAAAAAGAAGAAGAAGACAACGTTCAGTACCTGAACGTTGAATAAAAAAGAAAAAAAACACACACACACACACAACGTTCAGGTACACCTAAATGTTGAAAAAAAAAAAAAAAGACCAGCTAACTGAACGTTGAAAAAAAGAAAAAAAAAAAAAAAGACAATGTTTAGCTAACGTAAATAATAAAAATAAAAATAAAAAGTTGAAAAAAAATAGGTAGGAAGAGGGTATTTTTGTAAAGGTACTATTATAACAATTTTCTCTCTAAATTTTCCTTCCGATTTGGAATGAAAAAAAAATGTGGGTCCGGAGAAAAAACTTTCTCTCGAGTTTTCCATCCTTCCTATTTTCCTTCCCCAAACGAACGGTGAAAAACAACATTTTCCTCCCTGTTTTGCATCCTCTATTTTCCATCCTCTATTTTCCATCCTCCCTGTTTTCCTTCCAAACGAACGCACCCTTATGTAAAAGCAAAGTTATCAGAAAAATATAATTTTCAGTTATTCCATTGTTATGATCTGAACTCAGTCAGTAGGGATTATAGTACTGGTATTTTCATGGAAATTCTGATTGGCCATTAAAAGTGGGACTGGTTTTGCTGTACTCGCCCTTGTTGATAACGGCCAACTTGTGGAGGATGCCAACCTACCCCCATGGTTGAAGATATGTATTATGATATGATCTCGGGTTTACCTAGTATTGTGAGGAATGTTGGATGTCTAGCACAGTGTGCTGGAAGCCTCCCAAAATTGTGACAGACTTATAATTGGACTAACTAATATGTATATAATTGAGCTATTAAGTTATTTGGAAATTATAAGAAAAGTATGATGATAAGAAAGGTATGTTGAATGTGTTATAAGTCTGATGAAAAGTTTATAATAAAGTATTTTACAGTCTTATTAAAGATAAGTTTACTGAACTATGTTTATGTTTCTTATTATGTCCTTTTGTTATTATCTAAAGGGAAATGAAGTATTTTCACCTAAGGGTCCGTTTGGTTGGAGGAGTGGAAAAGTAGGAGAATGAAAAATTATGGGAAGATGGAAAAGTGGGAGGATGGAAAATATTTAGTTTTTCCTCTTGTGTGTTCGGTTGGAGGAGTGAAATAGTGGGAGGATGGAAAACTCTTGTGTTCGATTGGAGAGAAAAAGGAAATGATGGAAAATGTAATTTATATGAATTGACTATTATACCCTTATTACATAATATGCAAGAAATAGATTTATTTCTAATCATTAAATAATATAAAATTTATCACATCATATATATAAATTTATATTATTATAATGTAAAAATTAGATTAGGTCACGTTAAAAACAACATTCAGTAACGTTGAAAAGAAAAAAAAAAAAAAAAAAAGGTTCTCAGACGATGAAAAGAAAAGAAAAAAAAAAAAAAAACAAAACAACAACAACAACAACAACAACGTAACGTTGAAAAGAATTATTAAAAAAAAAAAAAACCAACAACGTTACTCTTCAGTAACGTTGAAAAGAATTAAAAAAAAAAAAATGTTACTGAAAACGTTGAACAGAAAAAAAAAAAAAATTTGTTCAGGCAACGTTGAGAAAAAGAAAAAGAAAAGAAAAGAGAAAGTTGAAAAAAATAGGTGGGAAGAGGGTATTTTTGTAAAAGTGCTACTATAGAATTTTTCTCTCCAGATTTTCCTTCCGATTTGGAAGGAAAAAAAAAAAAGTGGGCCTGGAGAGAAAACTTTCTCTCGAATTTTCCATCATTCCTATTTTCCTTCCCCAAACGAACAGTGGAAAACAGTATTTTCTATCCTATTTTCCTCCCTTTGTTTTCCATCCTTCCTGTTTTCACTCCAAACGAACGCAGCCTAAAACTCATAAGTTATTTTAAGAACAATATAAATAGCATGAAAGCTATTTTATCAAAACTGGCATATTTATAAAATATTTGATTTACATGCATTCTTATTAAGGGCCCGTGGAGCTTAAAACCTTATTGGGCTTCACAGCTCATCCTATTATATTTCAGTGCACAGGTTCTTCCTAGAAGCAACGAGAGTATTAGAGGTGGTAAGAATTCTGTGAATCTCGTTTGTTAGAATGTATAGTTTTTGTTGTATAGCGGTATAGCTCTTTTGTTGTATAGGAGGAATCAAGATGTACTTGATTCTTGAGCAAAGATCTAATTCGGAACCTTAATTTGCCTTGAACCTCAGTTGTATGTCGTTGGGATTAGGTTTGTAATAAGAGCTTTACTAAACGTTTAGCTATGTAATATTTACATGAATACCTGAGATTTCAGCCAAGTGGTAATCTTGCAAAGTTTAAATGAAATGAAATTTAAGGTTTTTATCATTTTTGTATATTATGGTTTTTATGCAAAAAAAAAAAAAGCAGGAATTCAAGAAACAAATTCTTGATAAGCTCCTTCAGTTTAGGTTGGTTCGTGTTAGTATTGAGATAAACTTGATATTAACATGTCAATCATGCTCTAAATTTTGAAATACAAGTTTGGGTCATAACATTTTCAACAATGGTTTTCACATCAAAGACATAAGAGACACACCCACATTTTCAATTCAAAATGAGCATTGACCATCTCAACATTGTATATAAATTAGGCAAGTGTGGACTTCATGGTTTTAAAACATGGATCGTTCATTGAACCGTAAAAATGAGAGGTTCAAAGTTTTTAAAGTTGAACCAGAGTCAAACTGTGATGGCGTTATAATTAATTTAAATATATTAAATTGATATAAATACAAAATTTGACTAAAATAATCCCTAAATAAATATAAAAATTTATATTTCAAATGTATTTTTTATGTCATAATTTTAATAAGATAAATAAATTAAATTAAATTCAAAGAGAACATAATAATAAACAAATATATAATTAAATGCATAACAATGTTAAGGTTGATTTGCTGATTATAAAAATTAGTTTGTAACCACATGCATATACATGGATATATTTAAAAGATATACGTTAGGATACATATTATAATAATCTTTTTAAATTATTGATAGGCATTCTTATATATTTTTTTAACTTTTTAAAAAGTCTTGTAAAAATGTTATTAGGTAGAAAATGTAAATTGTACATTGTTTAAATATTTTTATGTTCATTAATTCTAGACTCTTTGGTTTTTGTATACAAGAACTCACTTGAATGGATATTTATGATATGGTCTAACATTTGATTCCAAAACTAAGAAATAAAACTCTCTCTAAAAATAAATAATTTATGACACATAGCATAAAATTGGACTTCAATTGTAAAATCTAATTGGATTTTCTCTAAATTTTACCTATTATATATATATGACTTATAAACTTGAATTATTTTTAGTTATATATATAGATGACTTATAAATTTGAATTGTTTTTAATTCTACAAAGAAAAAGGCTCATAAATATAAAATCATTCAAAAATTATGTTTTATATGGTTTACTTATATTAGACTCCTCGTTTTTTTACACTAAATTAACTCATTTGGTACAAAAATTAAAAAACTTAAATTAGATGGGATACATGTCGCAAAATTAAACTCTAATTGAAATCTAATTTTTACATTAAATAACTCACTTGGCACAAAAATTTAAAAAACTAATGTGTAAACCCGTACATATGTACGGGTACATTTAAAAACAATCACAATTATATATTATATATATGATTGTGTTTTTTATGGTTTATTATATTCGACTCCTTTTTTTCTACATTAAATTAACTAATTTGGCACAAAAATTTAAAAATTTAGATTAGATGGGACATGTGGCACAAAATTATACTCTAATTGAAATTCAATTTTTATCTAAATTAACTCATTTGGCACAAAATTTTGAAATTTAGATTAGATGAGACACGTGACGTAAAATTAGACACTAATTGAATTTCAATTGAAAATTTAATTAGATTTTCTCTCTGCTTTACCTATTATTATATATATATATTAGATTAGATGAGACACATGACACAAAATTTGACTCTAATTGAATTCCAATTTGAAATCTAATTGGATTTTCTCTTAGCTTTACTTATTATTATTATTATTATTATTATTATTATTATTATTATAATATATATATATATATATATATAGATTGGACTCATCATTTTCTACTCTAAATTAACTCATTTGGCACAAAAATTAAAAATTTTGATAACACATGTCGTAAAATTAAATTCTAATTGAAATTCAATTTTTACATTAAACTAACTAACTTGGTTCAAAAATTTTAAAATTTTGATTAGATGAGACACATGGTACAAAATTAAACTCTAATTGAATTTCAATTTAATATTTAATTGGATTTTTTCTCAGTTTTACTTATTAATATATATATATATATATAGATAACTTATAAACTTGAATTGTTTTTAGTTCTACAAAGAAAAAAATGCTCATAATATAAAATCATTCAAAAATTATGGTTTACTTATATTAGACTTTTTGTTTTTTATACTAAATTAACTTATTTGGTACAAAAATTAAAAAAACTTAGATTAGATGGGACACATGTCACAAAATTAAACTTTAATTGAAATCTAATTTTTACATTGAATTAACTCACTTAACACAAAAATTTAAAAACTTAAATTAGATGGAACACATGGCACAAAATTAGATTTTAATTGAATTCTAATTTAAAATTTAATTGAATTTTCTCACAATTTTACATATTATAATTTATATAGAAACGTAGTTGATATACTTAAACCACTATCCAAACCAAATAGTAAACCATTGTTATCAATTTTTTCTTAGTTTTACTTATTAATATATATATATAGATGACTTATAAACTTCAATTGTTTTTAGTTTTACAAAGAAAAAATGCTCATAAATATAAAATCATTCAAAAATTATGTTTTTTTATGGTTTACTTATATTGGACTCTTCGTTTTTTTATACTAAATTAACTTATTTGGTACAAAAATTAAAAAACTTAGATTAGACGGAACACATGTCGCAAAATTAAACTTTAATTGAAATTCAATTTTTACATTGAATTAACTCACTTAACACAAAAATTTAAAAACTTAGATTAGATGGAACACATGACGCAAAATTAGACTTTAATTGAATTTTAATTTAAAATTTAATTAAATTTTCTCACAACGTTACCTATTATAATATATATAAAAATGTAGTTGATATACTTAAACCACTATCCAAACCAAATAGTAAACCATTGTTATCAATTTTAAATCTAATATAAAATATTATTAAAATATTAAAGAGGACGGTTGATGAAGCTTTAGGTGGTGTTTGGATTTTGCCAAACTCAGTTTGACAGTTTTGTTAACTCATGATCCAAAAATCGTGAGCCCCACATCACTAAAGTTTGTTTGCCTGATTTTCATGGGTGTTAACTCAGTTAATAAAACTAAGTTTTTTGCAATTTGAGTTAACAAATCCAGAAACTCACTTGGGCTGTTTTCAAGTGATGAGTTATGTTAACTCAGTGGCATTGGCGTAATTTTGGACAAGATTTGGGCCCCACAGCAGTGTGTTGTAACATCACTGCAGACCACTTACATCACTGCACAGCAACTGAGCTCCCAACGACACTTTTGCATTTGCTTTCCCAACTACCCAGCTTCACTCCTTCCATTTCAGTTGCCCTTTTCGGCTTTTCCTTCTCCCAAACCCACAACACACCAACAACTGAAGCAGAGCTCTCTGTCGATCAGCACCTGCAGCCCGAATACGCAGCTCCTTTCACCGATTGTTGTGACCGGTGAGACAAAAATCAACCCCGCCATCTGTTGGGTTTTATTTTGATATTTTATCTTTTTTCCATGTTCCTCCATTTTTTGTGACGAGTGATGAGTGTTGCCATTCCTATTGTTTATGATTAAGTTGTGTTGTTAGTGGATTTTCAGCCCCTCCATCTGTTGGGGTTTATGCCTCTTTCTTTTTCTTTTTTTTTCTTTTTTCCTCTTCACACCTACTGCTCTTTCTTCTTTTCTTCTTCTTTCTTTTTTCCTTTCTTCAGGCGTAGTTCTTCCCTCTGCTTCTTCTTCTTCTTTATTTCTTTTCCGTTTCTTTTTTTCTTTAAATCTTCATTTGTGGCGGTCATGAGCTTAGGTTGTTCGGAGACATTGCTGGCGGCGGTGGCGGGATCTTCGGTGGGGTTAGAAGGCGGAGGAGGGTCAGGGTATTTGGGAGAGAGTTTAACAGGATGAGCGTCTCTCTGTAGAGTACCAAAGGTGTTGAATGCAAGCGCTGCTATCGTGTTCACTTGCTCTTGCAATTGTGATATTATGTCCATCTTTCTCTCTTTCTTAAACCCTATATTATTTGGGCCTTAAAATTGTAGGTTGTAATTGGTGTTCTTGAGGGTTGTGATTGTGGGTTTGTGGTGTTCTGTGTGTTGTTGAGAAAAAAAAAACTAAAGAATAACTTAAATCAAAGAAAAGGAAGAGGATTTGTGGTCACTCTGTCTGTAGTGTTGCCGACGATGGTTCTGCCATGGGAACTGCTGGTGGTATGGTGGGTTTGTCAAGGGAGGTGAGTTGATTTTTATGGGTTCGGGTCTGTGCTTTGGGAGTGTAAAACAGAGCTGAAGGGCGAAGATTTGGCGAAAATGGGGAATTAGCCCCATTTTCAGAACTATTTAGTTAGTAGGCAAATTTCACAAACTATATAATTTTCTAACATCTCGAGCCTCGAAGACTTGATTTTGAGCCTATAAATCGAGTCTTTGATGCTCGATTTTCATGGTCTGATTTGTCTGATGTGGCATTTTATTCATGTGGCGTTCCCCTGGAAATCGAGTCTCTAAGACTCAATTTTTAAGCCAAATACCCAAAAAAAAAATTAAAGAAATCAACGCAAAAGAAAAGAAGCTGTCTAGAAAAGAAAAAGCAAATGAAAAAACCCAGAAAATTTGCTATTGAAGCTGTCATCCAAACCCAGGAAAAAAAAATTAAAAAGAACTTTGGCCGTTGTGTGCAGACCCAAACCCAGAAAAATTGCTAATGAAGCTGTCATCCAAACCCAGAAAAAAGAAAAAAGAAAAAAAAAAAACCCAGGCGAGCAAGCCCAGATCCACGGCGAGCAAACCCAGAACCACAGCGGCAAATCCACGGCGAGGAAGCCCAGATCCACGGGTTAAGATCGCCGTCAAAGATCTTTGGCTTCAGATCGGCGTTGGTTGGCCGTGTGTGTTCGAGTTCGTGTTCGGCGTTGGCCGTGTGTGTTCGTGGGTGGCTGTCGGTTTCGCGATCTTAGCCCAAGAAACCGAGCCGCTCTTGGACGGCTCAGATCAGATCACCGACGTCCTCTTGGCCGTCGAGAAGCACATGAACAACCACGAACAACAACGACGTCCTCGCGGCGTGGGCGCACCGGCGGCGTGGGCGCATCGGCGGCGTGGGCTCGCGCGCCGCCTGGGCGCACCGGCGGCGTGGGCTTGCGCGCCGCCTGGGTGCAGATTGTTTCTAGGTTTCTTGTTTTTTTTTTTTTTTTTTTTGGTATTTCTGGGAATGGGCTGTTCACTTATGCTTAAATTTTTTTTTTGGTTTGGAAATCAAGTCTCTAAAACTCGATTTTTAAGTGTTCGCCACATCAGATCAGATGCCACATCAGACTTACCGGACCATAAAAATCGAGCATCAAAAACTCGATTTATAAGCCCAAAATCGAGTCTCAAAGACTCGAGATGTTAGTAAACTATATAGTTTGTAAAATTAGCCTACTAACTAAATAGTTCTGAAAATAGGGCTAATTCCCCATTTTCGCCGAAAATGAGAAAAGAGAAAAAGATGGGATATGCGGGTAGGCTAACAGCTTTGGTTTGACCAAGTTACAAGTATGGGCCCACAAAATTTTGAAAAATTTGAGTGATGACTGGTTGAGTGAAGTGTGCCAGACGGTGGGAGGTAGAAATTGGGGTATTTTAAGTGATGAATGATGAGCGGGAAGTGATGAGTGACAAAAATCGAGTGATGAATGATGAAAAAAATAAACCAAACAGGGCCTTACTATGGTAGTAGTGCTATATCAATCTCATCAAAAAGAAATGAATAAATAAATATATCAATAGTTATGTGATTTGGCGATTGTGGTAGACGATGATGTAGGCAGGAATTGAATCTCAAATTTCTTATTCAATTATTAGAAATTTTACAAATTGAAAACTTTGGATAAAAAATGAAATGAAAACTTTGGGAAAAAAAATGGGAATGAAAACTTTTTTGGTGGGTGGTTAGTTGGAGGGAAGGGAGGGAAAAAAATTAATAGGATCCAGGTGATTTCTCCTTGAACTCATCAAAATATTTTCTTTTCAAAATAGAGAGAAAATTGAGTGAGAAGAATTTGATAGGTAAATGATGAAAATACCCATGAGCAAGTGCACATGGGCTTGTCCAGTCCATTGCTTTTTATTTTTTTTGGTTTGGTCTGTAGACACTGTACTATGCCTATTCTTTCTTCTTTATTTATTTATTTATTTATCTTCTGGTTTGGACGTTGCATTATTATTATTATTATTATTATTATTTTCTTCTTTTAATTTTCTGGGCAGCTTCGTCCAGTTTCTTTTTTTTTTTTTTTTTTTTTTCTTTTGTGATTTTTTGTTTTTGTTTTTGACAATAGATAATGAAAACTAGACGAAGAAGAGAAAAAAACAAATATGAAAACTCATAATGATGTTATGATTTCTTGGTGTTTTCTTCGTCTAGTTGTTTTGGTGTTTTTTTTCGTCCAGTTGTTTTTTGTTTTTGACAATAGAGAATGAAAACTCACCATGATGTTAAAATATGAAAACTTGTAAATGAAAATTGTAAAATGTAATGTATTTGCGTGATTTTTTTTTTTGGGGTCAATAGTTCAATATATTTAAGTTTTTTTATTTATTAAATATACTTAAATTTTTTTATTAAATTTAAAAATTTTTTAATGAGCCCCTGAAAGGAAATACTGGAGCTGACACTACTTGATAATGATATTTTTTGGCCGAATTCCTTTGGTAAGCAATAAAAATGATGAAATAAAAGTCATACAATCAAACTTTAAAGTTCAAAGTTCCAACCTATTATCTCTAACGTGCATACACGTATCACACGAGGGGAGAGAGAGAGAGAGATTAGTTATTTAGTTAGAACTATGATACAGCTTAGTTTTTATCAAAACACCAATTAAAGGCTCATCAGGCGGATAAATTAGTAAATTATTGGTAGAAATAGAATTAGTTTGGTTTTTTTTTTTTTTTTTATATATATAAATATTTCGTCATATATAATACTAGTTTTGACTGGTGAGTACATCGTACATTGCCCCCTTTTTTTTCAACATCATCAAGACATCAACTTTTTATAGGACTGGTGAAATTAAAATAATAATAATAATAATAATAATAAGTAAAGATATTACTAGACCGCCCTACGTAATTTTGGAAAAAAATTTGAGACATATGAGATTTATGCAGGAGATCGCTAGGTACAGTCTAGGGATTCAAACGAATCTCTTGAGCTAATCAAAAATAAAATTATATATAATTTAAAAAAATTATTTATCTTTTCTTAAAATAAAAATTTGAACACCTTGGACCTAATTTTTTTGAAGTACAGCTAAAATAAGTTTAAATATAATCTCTTAACAATATCTTAGTTTAAAAAAAAAATAAAAACTAAGAACAGAAGTAGAAATTTGTTCATCTTAATCCTCATAAAATACTTAGTTAGATCTTAACAAATTTGAAATAACAATAGGTATAATTTTATTGTATTTAGATTTTGCTTGTTATTCACTTAACAACAATAATTAATATGTTTATTGTATTTAGAAATAAAAGATGGTTTCTAAGATTTAATCTTAGCAACAATAATTAGTATGTTCATTGTATTAAGACACAACACAATATACCAAATGAATTTATAATTTATCTTTTATAAGAAATATTATATCCACAACATTTTTACAACAAATTCTAAATTGTGGACTATTATTAGCTATTACTAATGGACAAAAAATAATCTTAGTAATAAATTTAAATTAAAACCAATAATAACTTATTACCTAAAATTTGACGTAAAAGTATTGTGAAAATGTTGTAGACGTAACACATCTCATCTTTTATTCTTTTGTTAGCACATACTATGGACAAAAGAATCATGTAGATCACAAAATTCATCATTTGAACAAATTTATGAGCCACCACTGGATTTATGAATTTTGAGTGGAAATTATTAATTCAAAAAAAAAAAAAACTGATTGAAGAGTACTTAACACGTGACCAATAAATTCATTTTCATAATTACAAGTGACTATTAAATTTCATTTATATTAGAGGGTTTCATTAAATAGTTTCTCATCAACATATTTCAAGAAATACAGACACAAACACGATATATATATATATATATATATATATATATATATATATGCACACACACACACACAATGATGATTTGCCACAAAGAAAAAGTTGGTCAAAATGAAATAAATGTGGCTAGTGAAAGAATTTGCAGTATAAGGGGCTTTTGTCTTCAGAAATTGGAATCTTAGACCGCAAATGACTTTGAAACAACTAAAACTAAAAGATCAAAAAATTTGAATGGGAATTTTAGTATTTAGTTTTGTAAGGGCACAAATTACAGATTGGGCTTACAGGAGAGATTGACTCTAGCCCAATGAGTAAAAGGTATCCTCGCAATGAATTTGTAAGAGAGTGGATCGAAGAGCTAGGCTTTAGTGGGTCCAACAAAGATGAACTGAGTGAAATAGTGTCCTCGGCACAATCCGAGGAGCTTTGTTCTAGTAAATGTGTTGAATCAGCTTTGTTATAGGAGTTCTTGAGATTGTTCTCCTCCACTTCTCCCATGGTGGATTTCTCCCATTATATATTCCCTTTCAGACGATTTGGGCCTTCCATTTGTTGATCATCCAAGCCTATACTTGAGTGCCTGTCCCATCAGACACCCTCTTTGATGTTCCATGAGTTGCGGTAACCGAGGTAGCACTGTTCAAGGGTCCTGTCAACATAAATGCGGTGTCAGCAGCTTTATGTGAAATATTTCCTTGTTGCCACCTGTCCCTTTTGGCCCATATAAGTCAGGGGACTCCTCGGAAATATTAGGACCGATGCTGGCACATTCATCTCGGCCGTTCCTTTGATGATCCGAGCAGTAAGTTCTCCTCGGACAAGTCCTTTTCTTCTTCGCGTAGCTTGTACGTCAGAGGGGAGTTAGGCCAGGTACTTCTTTCATAACTGGGTGTCCTCGGACGAGTGGCCTCCTCGGACAGGCCCATGGCCCATTATCTGGTATTGGGCCTTTTCCCCCTACAATAGCCCCTCAAAATTCCGGCTTTCCCTCTTATCCGAGGAGAGAGGTGGGATTTTGATTTCTCTAGGGGTAGGACCCATTTAAGCTTCTCTACTTATCCACGTGGAGGCGCCCCCTAGCTCAGTCTTGTGAACGTGCTCGGCTTGGACCGTTGGCAGTGATCCGAGATGTTGGGTCCGTTCGAGGAGTGCTGATTTACTCAAGGTATGTGGTCCAAGGGGCCCGACATGACCAAGGTTTTGCTTAGCAAGAGGTCTGAGGGACCCGACGTAGCTAAGGCTGTGTTTAGCAGAGAGTCCGAGGACCCGGCGTAGCTAAAGAGTTGCTTAGCAGAGAGTCCGTGGACCCGACATAGCTAAGACTCTTCCTAGCAGAGAGTCCGAGGACTCGACGTAGCTAGGGAATTGCTTAGCAGGAGGTCTCAAGGACCCGACGTAGCTAAGGCTCTTCCTAGCAGAGAGTCCGTGGACTCGACGTAGCTAGGGAATTGCTTAGCAGGAGGTCTCAGGGACCCGACGTAGCTAGGGCTCTTCCTAGTAGAGAGTCCGTGGACTCGACGTAGCTAGGGAATTGCTTAGCAGGAGGTCTCAGGGACCCGACGTAGCTAAGGCTCTTCCTAGCAGAGAGTCCGTGGACTCGACGTAGCTAGGGAATTGCTTAGCAAGAGGTCTCAGGGACCCGACGTAGCTAAGGCTCTTCCTAGCAGAGAGTCCGTGGACTCGACGTAGCTAGGGCTCTTCCTAGCAGAGAGTCCGAGGACTCGACGTAGCTAGGGAATTGCTTAGCAGGAGGTCTCAAGGACCCGACGTAGCTAAGGCTCTTCTTAGCAGAGAGTCCGTGGACTCGACGTAGCTAGGGCTCTTCCTAGCAGAGAGTCCGAGGACTCGACGTAGCTAGGGAATTGCTTAGCAGGAGGTCTCAGGGACCCGACGTAGCTAAGGCTCTTCCTAGCAGAGAGTCCGAGGACTCGACGTAGCTAGGGAATTGCTTAGCAGGAGGTCTCAGGGACCCGACGTAGCTAAGGCTCTTCCTAGCAGAGAGTCCGTGGACTCGACGTAGCTAGGGAATTGCTTAGCAGGAGGTCTCAGGGACCCGACGTAGCTAAGGCTCTTCCTAGCAGAGAGTCCGTGGACTCGACGTAGCTAGGGAATTGCTTAGCAGGAGGTCTCAGGGATCCGACGTAGCTAAGGCTCTTCCTAGCAGAGAGTCCGTGGACTCGACGTAGCTAGGGAATTGCTTAGCAGGAGGTCTCAGGGACCCGACGTAGCTAAGGCTCTTCCTAGCAGAGAGTCCGAGGACTTGACGTAGCTAGGGAATTGCTTAGCAGGAGGTCTCAGGGACTCGACGTAGCTAAGGCTCTGTTTATAGAACTGATCCCGCCGTGGAGCCCCTTTGATTTGCTCGGAGCCCCTTTGATTTGCGGCACCATCGACATATATCTTCTAGAATAAAGGTTCTCGAGGCATGTATTCGATGTCAAAAGCCCCTAGAGCTTTGCCCCATGTAATCAGCCCCTCGAAGTATAGACCTTGGCCTCATGTAGTGACTTGTTTACATAGTAATTGGCCACCATAGTGGCTTTACCCAAGGATTCTTGCTGATGGGGGCCTAACCGTTGCACTCACTATCACACAAGCTCTTCCCACAGACGGCGCCAATTGTAAGGGCACAAATTACAGATTGGGCTTACAGGAGAGATTGACTCTGGCCCAATGAGTAAAAGGTATCCTCGCAATGAATTTGTAAGAGAGTGGGTCGAAAAGCTAGGCTTTAGTAGGTCCAACAAAGATGAACTGAGTGAAATAGCGTCCTCGGCACAATCCGAGGAGTTTTGTTCTAGTAAATGTGTTGAATCAGCTTTGTTACAGGAGTTCTTGAGATTGTTCTCCTCCACTTTCTCCCATGGTGGATTTCTCCCATTATATATTCCCTTTCAGACGATCTGGGCCTTCCATTTGTTGATCATCCAAGCCTATACTTGAGTGCCTGTCCCATCAGACACCCTCTTTGATGTTCCGTGAGTTGCGGTAACCGAGGTAGCACTGTTCAAGGGTCCTGTCAACATAAATGCGGTGTCAGCAGCTTTATGTGAAATATCTCTTTATTGCCACCTGTCCCTTTTGGCCCATATAAGTCAGGGGACTCCTCGGAAATATCAGGACCGGTGCTGGCACATTCATCTCGGCCGTTCTTTTGATGATCCGAGCAGTAAGTTCTCCTCGGACAAGTCCTTTTCTCCTTCGCGTAGCTTGTACGTCAGAGGGGAGTTAGGCCAGGTACTTCTTTCATAACTGGGTGTCCTCGGACGAGTGGCCTCCTCGGACAGGCCCATGGCCCATTATCTGGTATTGGGCCTTTTCCCCTTACAAGTTTCATCAACAAAAAAAGGTCAAAGAATTTAAATAACATTATTTCTTGATCTTACAATGACTTTTGAACTAAAATAAATAAATTTATATTACATAATATGTGTATGTGTGTGTGTATATATATATATATATATATATATATATATATATATATAAAAGAAAATTCAAAACCTTTTTCCCAGTCTTTCCTCTGTTCCAAACGCAGCCTTGAGTGTTGTTATTTATTATATTCAACACAGCAGTCATTATATGTGCTGAATCTAAAATTATCTCTCCTAATTTAGTAAGAGAATAAATAATGGTAGTCAAGAGTTGGCCAAGCCAATCCAATTTGCTTAAATATGTCAAGAGGTTTATTATAGTTTAGAGTCTTTAGCAATTTTTTTTATCTTATTATTTTATTTTAATTTTATGGACAGTTAAGCCATATTTATCTCAAAAATGAAAATTTAGGATTTTGATTTGAATTTTCAAGTATTGATTTTGTTTTAAATTTACTATATTTTTTATATTCTTGAATGAAAAAAGAAAAAGAAAAAAAAGGATTTATCCTTTGGCCCTCGAAGATGAAATCCTGCTTATGTCACTAAAAGGAGGCTCTCATCATCATTTGTCACGTCCACAGCTGCAAAATTATACACAAGAATGCTAGCAAAGTCTAGAATCCACTTTATTCTTCTACCCCATCCTTTTTTTGCTGCTACAAGAGGGTACTTTCTTAATAGACCAAAAGGTTTCATTATACAAAAAGAAAATTACATGCTAGCTGCTAGCTCTACTGCTATTGTATTGAGAAAAGAATAAAACAGCATTTTATGAACACCACTCACCACATTCGGTAAGATGACAGATACGGATTGGGAGTGGCTCCCAAGTTCCTAACCCCTTTAGCTCTAAAATTTGGATTGTCTATTCGTTTTGTGTAACTTCTACATAAAAATTAGTTTTGAAAAATTCTCTTAATGAAGTTGCATTAGGTAAATATTGGGGGAGGGTACCACATGCTAGGATGTTTAGAAAAATTCTCAAACTAAAAACTTATTCTCTTTTCATTGCATAATATTGAAAGAGTAAACATTTTATTTATTTATTTTCAAGGGTAAAAGACTATTTTAGTCTCTAAATTTTACCCAAAATTTGTTTTTTGTTCCTAAACTTGAAAAAGTTATTTCTTCACTCTTAAACTTTGTAAAAAGTTTTTGTAAAAATTTAGAGACAAAAATAGAGCTGAAAAAACACTCCTTTCAATAGTTTAGGAATAAAAATGAACTTTTTGATTAAATGACATAAAGTAAAATATTTTCGATAGTTTAGGAGCGAAAAACAAACTTCAATAGTTTAAAATTTTTTCTTTAAAACGAACTTTTTAAAGCTTAAGGACCAAAATAATAATTATTTACCCTGTTTTCAATATCAACTTGTAACTAAAATGAAATAGAGAAGGAAATAAAATAGAGATTCCCATTTTTCACACTCATGTTACGATTTATAAACAAAATGCATGACTATAAAATACAACATCTAGTCCAACTATATACATGTTCTATTACACAATATTACTTAAATTCAATTACTATAAAGCAAATAAACAGCCAAAATAAAATGAAAATAGTGTACATAGTCAACCTTTTGCAACATGACAAAATTATGTGCAAAAGCATAAGTAAAGACTTTAATAATCTCAGTAGAAATAGCAAATCCCCAAGCAGTAAAGACAACTAAGAGTCATGGCACATTCAAACTGCAAGCCTTTTTTACATGGACACGACTGGTTTCAACTTCAAGCCTTTCTTCCAAACATGGTTCCAGTCATGAGGGCTGTCCTCTCTTCAAATCCCATCTTTGACCCAATTCTCCTATGCCAAAAGCTTGCATCATCAACAACATTTTTTAAACTGATTACATCATCAAAGGTCTTCAAGCAAAACTGATATGATGCTACAAACCCTCTTGTTTCTCAAATTCACCACCCATGATGAAACCTATATAAGGAGGCTTTTGGTACCACTGCACATGGAAATCACTCTCATCTTAGACTTCCATACAATCTCTCTCAACAAATTTTGCAACAAATATAATATTTATAAATACTATTCAAGAATTTACAAACAGAGAACAATGAGAAGGAAAAAAAAAAAAAAAAAAGAAGAAAAAGAAGAAGACACTAAAAGAAAAGTCAATACCTTACTATGAATTCAAACGAAAACATGAAAACTTTTTATACATGTGTTTGTATCTATATCACGCAATGAATGCATTCTATAGCTAAATTGAAGTGGTACTTTTTCTCCACTAAGGAACAAGATGGAGAGATCTCTAATACACATCACTCGTGTCCTACTTATCAAGCCAACTAAGAGAAAAAGAAATGAATGCTATGTATAAGAATCAATTGATTAAAAATATGTAATTCATGCTTACATGTTTGCAACATAATGTGTATATCTTGCACTTGAATGCACCCACCCACGTTTATGCAGCTCCATAAAGAACAAAATGTTTGTTATAAAAAAAATAAAATAAAGAACAAAATGTTGACCAGTCATGTTATATTTCTTTGGATATATTTTGGAACTCAAAATCCATAGCAGAAGCTTCATCATATTTCAGTGTAAGATTTTCTGTAAAGCTAAAATTACCTACAATAATAGGAGATATGAGAGTTAAGATTATTAGCCAAACCCTAAATCTCAAGTTGATCACAAACTGGAGGGCATAAGTGCAGGATAAGAAAAATCGATCTTAAGTTTACGAACAAACGCTATTGTCACTTGATAAAATATACTTGATGGTCTCCTCCATGCAGAGAGAGAGAGATCAAAGGTTGTGAATTAATCTAAAAGAGTCCAAATTAGATGAACCAAACATATCGCACATTACACACCATCAGAGAGGAGTCTAGAGAGCCATAACAGGCCAATGCATAGGTACATGTTTGAACAAATGTGAAGGACCATATGTTAGGTTCCAAATGAGCACTCCTCGTCCATATCACACACAACCTATCTTTCAATAACATTACTCTACAATTTATTTTTGAATGTAATAAGTGATAACAGATAGAAGATGCACTACAACTACTGCAAATGAGACGTCAAACAAATAGAACACTAGACTTTTCCAATTCCTCAATTGGTTTTGCATACGAGATCAAATGAAATGTTACTCATCAGAATAAAAAATCATAGGAGCTTCTAAGAAGAATAAGGTAAATAAACAAGTACACACCTAGTGGGGAGTTTCATCCCCTTCAAACTGTAGGATGTGAGCAATTTTTGGCAATCGTCCCCTGCTTCCTACTAGCACCCTTTCAAATTTTTGCTTTGTGCTTCAAACTGTTTCCGTATATTAGCAGAAAAAAATTGAAAAAAAGAAATACTATAGATGGGTACATGATACATAAGATGTCATGTGTTCTTTTATCAATACACAGTTATTAAACTAATGAATGTCAAAAATAAATCTCTCTCTAACCCCAAGTTACCATCACATGGTGGAACTAGTGTATGACCTCCCTTGTTGGCCACAATTGTTGTAGTACCAAACTTCATTCTCCTCTTCCACCACCTATTTTTGCTGCAGCTTCTCTTATCTTACGAGGAAGACGAAAAGAGATTCTTTTTTAATAAAACACAAGAAGGAATTCATTAACATCCACCTCGAATACGTATCTAAAATTCATGATTATAGAAATGCATCCACCCCAGCTTCTCTTATAACACTCAAATTATGCCTATCCAAAATGCATGATTATAGAAATCAACATCCACCCCAAATACATCTTCTATTACACAGTATTACTTAAATACAATTACTATTATATAACAAAGAAACAGCAAGCATAAAATGAACAAGTTTTACTAAAAGAAAGAATAAAATGAACAAGCTTTACTGTACATAGTCAACAGTATGCAACAAGACAAAATGAAGTGCAGAAGCATCAAGCAAGAGCTTAATAACCTCAGTTGAAATAGCAAAGTCCGCAGCAGAAACAAAATGAGGTGCAGAAGCCCATCCAAACCACGAGCCTAGTTACCATCAACACAGCTGGTTTCCAGTATATAATTCAACACACCCTTGCTTCCAAACATGGTAGCAGTCATGAGGGCTGTCTTCTCTTCAAATCCATCATCTTTGACCCAATTCTCCTCCCATACCACAAGCTTGCCTCATCAATATCATGACATTCTTCTTCCACAGAACTTTTGAGTCCAATTAAATCATCAAAGCCCAATAATTCAAGAAAAATTGAAATGATGTTACTGTGTTGTTTCTCAAATTCAACGCCCATGATGAAACCTATTTCAGAAGGTTTCTGCTTGGAACCACTGCACATGGAAATCACACTCTTCTCAAACCTTCACAAAGTATCTCTCTAATAATTTGTAACAAGTAGAATATTCACAAATGCTATTCCTGAAGTTACAAAAAAGTGCAAAGAGCAAATTAGAAAGAAAAAATTTACTCATAGAAAATTACAAAGGAACACACATGCAAACACGCACACGCCGAAAGAACGCCACTCAGATAAACATAGATAAGATATACTAATAGACAAATAAATATTCAATAGTTTATTCATTAATATATTCATAAAACTATCACCCAAATTCAAGCCAATATGGTTAGGACTGCGAATGCTAACCAGTGCTCCCACAATCTTAAGGTGTTACGAAGAGGCGCATCAAAGTCTTTATCCAATGGCAGCAGAGCAAAGCCCCACATCTATACACGTTGCAGGCGGGCATGAGGGTCTTTGTAGTGCATTTGTAGACTTGCATCCAGTAACTAGGCTGTAAAGCATTGATGCCACGGGATCTCCCATACGGCTACATGACAATGACTCGTTAGGGTGATTGCTGAAAATTCCAACAAATGTGAAACAGAACTTTGTCACAATAACAAGAAACACAACCAAACAGTTTCTCATAGGAACCAAAGATACACTAAGCGTATCAACAAAACCATGAGATTCAAACTAAAATTACATCCTTCTCATATATTTTCATAGCAACCAACCAAGATACTTTAACCATTCATAAATTAAAATGGAAAGCCCCATATCCAATTGCTCTTTTCCCATTCATTAATTCATTCCTTCTCTTTTTTTTTTTGTTTATTATATGTTTTAACAGACAAAAAATGATATTTAAAAAAAGAATCATACTATTAAAAAAAAATCAATCAAATGGCCCCAAATGCAGTAGAGAGATTCAGAAAGAGCAAAAAAAAAAAAAAAAAAAAAAAAAAAAAAAAAAACTAAAAACTAAAAACTAAAAAACAAAATCAAACTCCCACGCCATCAGAAACAATAGGAAACCAATAATGCATTTATACATTTACTTAAAGAAAACACAACAAAGCACAATTGATGTAATGTATATGCCATGGCAGTAAGATGTTCATAACCCACATAATGAAAAGCACAACCAATAATCTAACCACGCCTGACAATTTTAAACTAGAAAGCAAACAAGTTAAACATATTTAACAATATTAGAGTAGAACGAATCAAGCCAAACAATGTCATTTATGTGATTGTCACCCCCTTTAACCTCGAGCAAACCTACACCCAACACAAATCAAATGCTGGAAGCACGGTCATTTTCACTTGTTACATAACACAACAAAGCAACTTTCTTTCAAAAAACCCCATGAAAATAAATTGATAAACCACGTGAAGCTACGACCTTTAAGTCAAATCAACATTGTGATGTTTGAAAATGGGTTGTTGGGTTTACTAGGTTGTGGGAGACAGAGAGTGGAAAAGTGAGAAAGAAGGAAAAAAGTATGATCATTACCATTACAGTAGAAATAACTTATTAAAGGATTTTTTTAATTCTCCTTTTTAACCTTTTTTTGGGCAAATTGAGAAGTCATTCTGCTGAATGAATCTTTATTTTTGATTGATAAAGGATCCAAACTCCCTGCTTTAGATGTAATATATATATATATATATATATTTCTTTTATGACGAGTAAAAAAGTTAATTAAAAAATCATGAGATCAAGCCCAGTTTTAAGTTTAGAAATCAAGAATTGAACATAAGATTTCAAAACTACCAAAGAATGCCACATTGTTAGGAAAGGATGACAATTTTAAGAATTTTTATTTTAAAAAAATATATTGGCAAAAAGACCCCCTCCTCAGCCCTGGTTGCAGTGCTTGTAACTTGGAAGAATAAAGGGAATTGTTGTCTCACATTCTTGATTCATATATAAGCACAATTTAGTCCATGTATTTTCAATTTGAATAATTGACTCCTTGGAGATTATGATGTGATTCAAATTAGTCCCTGTAATTTCAATTTGAACACTTAACCCCTTAGACATTATTTTGTGCATTGGTTTAGTTTGTACATCTTACCATGATTTTCTTTCTTAATTTAATTTCCTTAGGTGAGATTAGATCATTTTTTGAATCTTAAGAAAAGATAAGAGATTTATGGGAATAGGTCCTACTTATTAATTGAGACAAAGTCACTACCTCACTACAAATTCAAATGGAAAAATAAAATTTTTCCACTTATGCATGCATCTGTATCTATACAACGCAAGTCAATTTTGTAGCTCAATTGAAGTAGTACCTTCTCCACACTGAAGAACAGGATGGAGAGATCTCTTATACACACCATTCATTTTTGTTAATAATAAAGCCAACCAAGAAGAAATAAATGAATGCATTGCTTGATCATAAATTGAGTAAGAAATTGTAATTCATGCTTACATGTTTGTAACATAATGTGCATATCTAGCACTCAAATGCATGGCAAAGAACTCCCAGCCATTTATAGCATCGGCCCATGTTTATGCAGCTTCACGCTAGTGATGTTATCTTTCTTCTTCAATATCTTGGACACAATATTCATGGCAGCAACTCCAGCAGATTTCACTGTAATCTCTTCTGTAAAGCTAAATTTACCTACAATATTTGGAGATACCTGTATCAGAGTTAAGATTACTAGCCGTAGACTAATGCTCAAGATGATCTCAAATTGGAGGAATTTAGAGCATAAGGTGGAAAACTGGCCACAAAATAAGAACATATGATAATAAACATATACTGAGACACAAGTCGAAAGATACATGACAGCCGATAGCATCAGAACATATGGAACAAATCTTTCCAACATAATGTCTAAATAGACATAACAGGCCAAAGCATAGGAACATGTTAGAACAAACAGAGATAAAAGTGAAGGACCACAAACCTAAGTCATAAGATCCATATATGCAATCTCTTTCTCCATATATGCAGTGCTCTCTCTCTCTCCCTCTCTCTCTCTCTCTCTCTCCCACACACATACATATATATTTTGCTTCACTCTGCAGAATTTTAACCACAACCAGCTATTCCTTAAGTCTAATTTCAACTTTAAAATTCCTAACTCTTCTGATTATTACTGCAGTACAATGCCTGCTGCCATTCTAGACCAACTGACATACCTTTCTTCTGAAAGTATAATCACTATTATGAGACCTAAATTCATAATAAAAGGCTGCTTATGGATCTGTAACGCTACACTAGACCAAGAAAAAATCCCCAAGTTTAGAACTCTAAGGATGACAGAAAAGGTCTACCTTTATATGGAGCCTAAAAGACACTATAACCCTGATTTTATCCTGAATAAACTTCATTGTTCATTACTTCTATAATTTCAACTCCTTTTCTTATACACCTTATGAACCAAGCTACAATTATGTAAGCTATAAAACCTTGATTTCCCTATGCTTCATTAGCTGACTTGTTGCAAAATTACAGAGCCCTCAATTGGTTCTGCATATGAGATCAACTGAGATGTTTCTCATCATTAGAAAAAGCAAAGAATAAACAGTTAAGCACATACCTAGGATGTGAGATGTTTTTACCAATAGTCCCTTGTTTACTGCTGGCACCCTTTCAAAAATTTGCTTTGCACTTCAAAATATCTCTGCATAAAGAAAGAGTAAATAAATTTTCCAAAAGATCAGTATCAAAAAAAAAAAATATAATAAAATAAAACGCTATGCAGATGTCATCTCCATTTAAGCAAGTTATGGACAAACAACTAAAAACATCGACAATTAGAATTTTAAGTGGTTGCACCCAACTGACAATGAAGATTCTAGTAATTATTTTCTAGCTGAAACTCCAGAAAAGGCCTCCTTCTGATTCTGAAGCAATATTGTCTCAACTCTCTCTCACCCTCTCTGTTTTTTTCTTCTTCCTTTTCTTGCTTACTATCCTTTGTGCATTTGTTCTCCAGAGTTTATAACCATATCCAGCTCTTCTTTAAGCCTAATCTCAACTAGAAATCCTTAAACATAATTATTAGTGCAGTATATCAGTAATGACCAATTCGCAATCTCTTCTTCAAACAATACAATCAAGCTCATGACACCCTAAATCATTGGAAATGGTCTGTGGATTTATAGTGCAACACATAAGCAAGAAGAAATAAGCAAGTTTAGAACAATAGGGACATTAGGAAAGGAAATACCTTTGGATGCTACCTAAAAGACACTGTAACATTAATCTTGCCTTAGATAGTATGCCCCTCCATAATTCATTAGTTCAATAATTCAAAATATTTTCTTATACCTGTATGAACCAAGTTAATATTGTAAACTATAAAATTTTAGTATTGCCGGTAAACACAATAGCTCAATATTGTTCTTCACATGCCAACTCTTGTTTACAAAGAGAAGGTTGAATCAACCGTGGTTCTAGCGCAATGGATGAGTATACTTAAAATGGAACCCAACAAGTATAAAAAAAAAAATGAATATTTTAAAAGAAACCCAGAAAATTTTTATATAAAATTTCAAATTTTTACATAAAGACAACTAAAACCAAAACAAATTAATCAAATCCCAATTTAAAAGAAAATAAACAAAATTTAGAGTCGCTTATATAACACTTACGCTTTCTTCTTCCCTCCTTTCTGTCTCTCTGAAATCCATTTCATGCTCTTTCTGGAATTTCAGTATCAATCACACGTTCAGAAGCCCAGATAATGAGGCCCAGGCTATATCTAGGCGAAGAAAAAGAAACAGGGGAAAAAGAAAACGTAAAGTTCTGTTTTTTTAAATTTGTGTGTATAAAAAGAAATTATAGAGTTTTTTAATTTTGGTTTTGCTTGTGCTTTCAAAATCTTGCATCTGGAATTACTGAAATTATAAAAGAAGTTTTTAAAATAAAATAAAATCAGAGAAGATTGAAGAACATACCAGGGAAGCGTATGCACTAGTTCAACAATATATCTGAAGATTTGGGATGTGAGAAATCTTATCCCAATCCTCTCCTTTTTCCTTCTCGCATCTTTGCTTTAATTGGGGACAGCCCATGATTTGCAGCATCTGTAAAGAGGTGAGGTGACTCATCCCTTCGGGAAGTGACGTCAGATTGCGACACCACTGAATATATAATCTCTCAAGAGAAGTTAGGTTTTTAAACCACTCCTCTGGCAGAGACTCCAACTCCAGACTCAAAGTCAATTGCTTTAATTTGGAGAGAGGAGGGGAGAAGGAGGAGGAAGAGGAAGAGGACAGAAATGAAGAAGCCCTTCCTCCCGTATTATTCATCTCTATTGTCTCTTCCAATGCCTTCAAACTGCTATCCCACAAATAAAGCTCTTCTTCAAGATTTGGAAATAGCGGCATGCAAGCCATCTTAGGGCAATCCGAGAAATAAAAAGAAGAAAGACGCGGAAAGTACGGCATGTGTTGGTGATAGTGATTAGTTGATAATGATGATGATGATATTGTTGATGTCGTTGTTGCCTCATTCCCCTTATCCACACTCCTCCACCATCCCTTTAGATTTCGGCAATTATCGAGGCTGAGTGTCTCAAGGGATGGGAAAAATGTTGATGGTGATGCCAGTGAAGCAGATATCTCATCATTCATATCCCCGTCTGTCATGTACTCCAGATCATTCATAAACGAAATATTTAGTTTTCGAAGAGTTGGGAGTTGATACAACAGTGGCAAATATTGGCACTTCTTACAATTGCGTATCCTTAATTCAACGAGATTTGTTAAGAATGAAAGCCAACTTGAAACTCTCACACGCATGTACTCGTCCACTTCCAAAGATTTTAGACTTTCGTGTGGTTGGAGGCTATCCATGGAATTTTCATCATCACTGGCATCTACACCATCATCACCCTCTGGATTCCACTTTAATATCAACTCACTGAGACGTTGCTTGTCCTTCAAATTTGCAGCCTTGAATTCTGGTATGGCATCTTTCACCCGAGCCAAATTTTTAATCTCTAATTTTTCTCTCAGGTCATTTAGCTTATTTAATTCTGCGAGCCCACCACAATGCTTGGAAGAATCTACAGAACCCTTACTCACAACAAATAAGGTTAATGTTTGAAGAGAAGTCAGTTGCCTTAATCCACGTGGCATATGAGTCAAATTCTCACAATTTTTTAGGTCAAGGTGCTTGAGGCTGACCAATTTTTGAATATCTACCGGTAGCTCTCTAAGCTGTTTACACTCACAGAGCTTTAATGTTTGCAAATTCACTAGTTTTGTGATAGAACTAAGGAGAAGCTCAATATCATTAGAGGAAAGGTCCAGGTACTTTAGATGCATCAAAGTATCTATGGTATTTGGCAACATCTTCATATTTAAACCATGTAGGTCTAATACACGCAAGTATCTAAAAGTAGAAATAAGTTTTTTGAGAGTTGATTCTTCAATTGTTCCCTGATCATACTTCCAATTATTGTATGCCAATATAAATGTTCTAATCTTGTTTGCTTTAATCAACAGGCTTAAATTCTCCTCAAGGAATGAAACGTTGTAAAATGGAAACGATAGATGGCGTCCTTTTTCATTCACTTTTTTTGCGTTGGAATCAACCAATGCACAATCTATCCTTGATACATATTGTGCAAGATCATGGATTAAATCATGCATTTTAAACCTTCTATTCATTCCTCTATCTTCTTTTGCTTCTTGGAAGAAGGATCTCCAAAGTAACTCCATGAAGTACTCATTGGCAACATGCTCTAGTTGATGGCTCTCCTCCGATGATTTGATAAAACCTTGTGATATCCATAATTGTATCAATGTCAACTTATCGATCAAATAATCTTTGGGAAACAATGAACAATATGCAAAACAACATTTTAAATGTAATGGGAGATAATCGTAACTCAATTTTAAAACTGGCATAATACCATATAACCACTCATCTTCAGTTTTTTTTGAAGAATAAGACTTTGCCTATCGTCCTTATAGCAAGAGGCACTCCTTGACATTTTTTTACTATATCCATCCCAATTGCTTCAAGGTTAGAATTGATGGTCTCCTGGCCTTTTTTAAATGCCATTTTCTTCAATAATGACCAAGATTGATCCCTTGACAAGCCTTCTAGAAAATACGGTGAGATAGTACTAGTAATCTCCACAACCATGTTGGTTCGGGTAGTTATCACCACCTTACTTCCCTTTGCACCACCCATCAAAAGTCTTTTCAATGCACACCAACTCTCTTCATTCTCATTCCAAATATCATCCACTACAAGTAAGTACTTCTTTTGGTTGAGTTGTTCCCGAAGTTTATTTTGCAATAGATCCATCTCAAGATTCTCAGGTTTTCTTTTAGTTGCAGATTCAATTATCTTTTCAACAATTTTTTTAACATCAAAATCATCAGATACACACACCCACATCTGCAACTCAAAATAATCCTCCACATTTTTATCATTGTATACATATTGAGCGAGTGTGGTTTTCCCTAACCCTCCAATCCCCACTATGCATATGAATGAGACATTGTCTTTCACATTAAAGTCCAACAATAGATCTATGATGGCCTTCCTATCCTCTTCTCTCCCAATAACTTCTTCTTCGCCTATATATGAGTAAGTTTGGCCCCTGTCCCTAGTCACATCCTGTGTCTTTAAAGGACGCTGTACCAACTCCAAGTGAAAATTTTTCCAATCAGTTGCTACATCATTAAGCTTCTCCCTCGTAGCCTTTATTTTGCAAGCCATCTTATAACTAAAAACAAGTTGGTTTGATCTTGAAAAGAAAATACGTACCTTCTTTGCCATTTTATCACCACCCATCACCTTATGCCGAAACACATGAGTGGAGAACTCGCTCAGCAAGTCATCCGCATCAAAAACTACGTCTCTGAGCCTGTTGAGCCAGTGCTCGACTTGGTGGTTTTGGACCTGCTGCTCCTCTGCATCCTGAAGTACAGCTTGAATAATGAGAACAGTGTTGTTCATTTTTTCGAGCTCATCTTTGAAACCCCAGATCGATCCAATCTGTTTGAGAGTGGAGGAGCCCAAGCTTTCAATGATCTTCTGTACAACTCCATACAGGATTGCATCGGCCATTTGTTCTTGTTGGATGAAAGAAAGAAAACTCAGAAGATAGACAATAAAGCTGAAAGGAAGGATGAAATGTGGTAGAAAGAATATCAAAGTCGCTATGAAAGAGTTTTGTAAAGGCTTCACTTCTCGATAATGGTTTCACGTGAAGAATAAACAACTATATTTGAGTTTCACAAATGAATATATGCATGGGCAATGCTCACGAATCCACGCAACACATGTGAGTGTTAGTTCCACAATCAAAGGTGTTTTGAGTTGAATGGCTGTTTGTGAGAGATTTGGTTCAATTTTACAAATTTAATAAACAGTCCCCAGCTCGATAATCGATATTGGTTCCGCGTGAAGATTAAAAAACCATAATCGGGTTTTACAAATGAGTATATGCATGTGAACATATGACTGTTAGTGAGAGATTTTAGTGACAAATTGCAAATATAATAACGATTTCAATGTGGTTTCGCTTGAAAAAACTCAAAAGATGCCCCACATCTCGATAATGGTTCCACGGGTAGACAAAGAACTAGTTGTATATTTTACTTTTCATAGTAAATATATGCAGGCCTCTTTGGTTACTGCTGTAGATTTTAAGTTTTATATTAGAGTAAAACTTGGGTAAAAAACAATATTAGGTGAGTACATTAGATTTCTTAATTAAATTTAAAAATATAACTGAATTTAATTTAATTATTCTTAAAAATGATAATATAATTATTTGTGTTTTATATAGATTTTCAACCTATGTTTATGAAGATTGTGCTCTTTTATCGTCAGGAATTAAATGACAACATCAATCAGTTTATGGTGTAAGTAGAAATTGAATTCCAAATCTCTTATTCAACTATTATAAATTTTACCAACTGAAAACTTTGGAAAGAAATAGGAATGAAAACTTTTAAAAGAAAATGGAAAGAAAAACTTTTTTGGTAAGTATTTGGTTGGAGGGAGGGGAGGGAAAAAAATTAGTAGGGTCCAAGTGTTTTCTCCTAAATCCACTAAAATTTTTTCTCTCCAAAATGAAGAAAAAACTGAGTAGAATGAATTTGATAGATAAATGACGAAAATGCCGTGCACATGGGTATGTGAGTTTGTCCAATCCGCGCGTAGTTTTTTTTTTTTTTTTTGTCTGGTCTGTAGACACTGTACTATGCCTATTTCTTCTTCTTTATTTTTTTTTATTTTTTTTCCTTCTGGTTTGGACGTTGCCTATTATTATTATTATTATTTTCTTCTTTTGATTTCCTGGGCAGCTTCGTCCATTGCTCTTCTTCTTCTTCTTTTCTTTTCTTTCTCTTTAGCTTTCTTTTGTGATTTTTTGTTTTTGACAATAGATAATAAAAACTCATAATGATGTAAAAATATGAAAACTTGCAAACGAAAATCAGAAAATGTCACGTATTTGTGTGATTTTTTTTTTGTCAATAATTTGATATATTTAAGTTTTTTTAATTAAATAGATTTAAATTTTTTTTATTAAATTTTAAAAAAAATTTAATGATCCCCTGAAAAGAAATACTGGAGCTGACACTACTTGATAATGATTTTTTTTGGCCGAATTCCTTTACGATGGTAAGCAATAAAAATGATGAAATAGAAGTCATACAATCAAACTTTAAAGTTCAAAGTTCCAACCTATTATCTCTTTTGTTTTTCCAACCTATTATCTCTAACGTGCATACACGTATCACACGAAGGGGGGGAGAGAGAGAGATTAGTTATAACTATGATATCAGCTTAGTTTTTATCAAAACACCAATTAAAGGCTCATCAGGCGGATAAATTAGTAAATTATTGGTAGAAATAGAAATAGTTTGGTTTTTTTTAATATATATAAATATTTCGACTTATATAATACTAGAATAGACTGGCGAGTACATCGTACATTGCCCCCTTTCTTTTTCAACATCATCAAGACATCAACTTTTGTAAGACTGGTGAAATTTAAAATAATAATAATACTAATAGGTAAAGATATTACTTGACCGCCCTATGGAATTTTGGAAAACAATTTGAGACATATGAGATTTATGCAGGGGATCTCTAGGTACAGTCTAGGGATTCAAACGAATCTCTTGAGCTAATCAAAAATAAAATTATATATAATTTAAAAAAATTATTTATCTTTTCTTAAAATAAAATTTTGAACACCTTGGACCTAATTTTTTTGAAGTACAGTTAAAATAAGTTTGAATATGTTCTCTTAACAATATATTGGTCTTTAAAAAAATAAAAATAAAAATTAAGAACAAAAGTAGAAATTTGTTCATCTTAATCCTCATAAAATGCTCAGTTAGATCTTAAAATAGGTAAAATTTTATTGTTTTTATATTTTGCTTGTTATTCACTTAACAACAATAATTAATATGTTTATTGTATTGAGAACAAAAGATGGTTTCCAAAATTTAATTTTAACAACAATAATTAGTATGTTCATTGTATTAAGACACAACATAATATGCCAAATGAATTTATAATTTATCTTCTATGAGAAATACTATATTTACAATATTTTTATAACAAATTTTAAGTTGTGGATTGTTATTAGCTATTACTAATGGACAAAAAAATAATTTCAGTAATGCATTTAAATTAAAACTAATAATAACTTATCACCTAATATTTGACGTAAAAGTGTTGTGAAAATATTATAGACGTAACACTTTTCATATTTTATTCTTTTGTTAGCACATACTATGGACAAAAGAATAACGTAAATCACAAAATTCATCATCTAAACAAATTTATGAGCCACCACTGCATTTATGAATTTTGAGTCGAAATTATTAATTCCAAAAAAAAAAAAAAAACTTATTGAAGCGAACTTAACACGTGACCAATAAATTCATTTTCATAATTACAAGTGACTATTAAATTTCATTTGTATTAGAGGGTTTCATTAAATAGTGTGTCATCAATATATTTCAGGAAATACAAACACAATAATATATAAATATATATATATATATATATATATATATTTATATATATGAACTCTAACGATGATTAGCCACAAAGAAAAAGTTGGTCAAAATGAAATAAATGTGGCTAGCGAAAGAATTTGCAGTATAAGGGGCTTTTGTCTTCAGAAATTGGAATCTTAGTATGCGTTTGGATACCGCTTATTTTGCTGAAAATTGAAAACTGAAAAAAAAAATATTTTTTTTTTTTACTGTTTGCTACAGTAATGTCACTGTTCATTGGCCTAGAATCACTGTTCATGGCCAATGAACAGTGACACATGCGGGCTTAAAAAAAAATAAGCTGGAAACGTGGAAACGCAAACGCGTTTCCACCCAATGCAAACAGACCCTTAGACCGCAAATGACTTTGAAACAACCAAAACTAAAAGATCAAAGAATTTGAATGGGAATTTTAGTATTTAGTTTCATCAACAAAAAAAAGATCAAAGAATTTGAATAACATTATTTCTTGATCTAGTGGTATATTACAATGACTTTTGAACTAAAATAAATAAATATTACATAATATGTGTATGTGTGTGTATATATATCGTAAGGGCACAGATTTAGCGCTCTAGCCTAAAGATGGATGGATCGGCCCAAAAGGCCCAAGAATAATGAATTTATAGAGAGTGGGGAAAGAAAACTAGACTAGATTAAATTAGACAATTCAACAAGATAAGTTAAGATCATAAGAAGAAAAAAGTAGAGAGTTTAAATTCAAGAAATTGTCCATGGCAAGAGTCCGAGGAGGTCAATTTTGATATTTATTGTTCTTAATCTAGATACATGTTCCACTCTTAATGTATACAATCTTTTCTCTTTTTGTTTTTCCTCTCCCTTTCCTTTGAAGGATTGCTTCACATTATATTGTTCCTTCCAGATCATCTTGATCCTACACTTGTTGATCATTTGAGCCTTCACTTGAATGCCCGTCCCATCATGCACCTTCTTTGACCTTCTGTGAGTTGCGGTAGCCAAGGCTGCACTGTTCAGGGGTCTTCTCCACATAAATGCGGACAGAAAAATTGGTACAGCACATTTAATACGGTAGTAATGGCCTTTCCTTAGATATTTTCGGGGGCTTCCTTTCCTTCAGTCATGATACATGTCTCTATAGTTAGGATTATGCGAGGATTACTCCTCGGACCACCCCACCCATCTCAAGCGTACCAAATTCCGTTCTGGGATTCTCCATATTCATTTACCTCTCCTCGGACACTACATCGTCCTCGGATAAAACTTAAGGCCCAATACACAATTTTGAGCCTTTATCCCCACAATATCCCCCTCAAAACTCCGCTTTTTCCCTCTTATCCGAAGGGAAAAGTGAGGTTTTGATTTTCAAGAGATATGCCACATTTATTTTCTTGTTCACATGTGTTAGTTTACCGTTTTGCACACCTTATGAGCGTACTAACGCTTTGGAGTTCACGAAGCGCTATTGATTGCTCCAGGCGGCGTTATGTCCCCCACATCTAATGGCGGGGCGTTAATCTAACGGTGGACATCATTCCTTGAGTTTTGAGCGAGATAACTCCCACTCATTCTCACTCTCTATATAAAGCACCCAGAGAAATTACTCCCTTCATTTCTCAATTCTTCAAGTCGTTCAGAGAGTTCAGAGAGTTCAATCACTCAAAAATCAAAAAGCTTTTCATATTATTAACTCTCCATCACTTCCTCCTTAAGAAATCCTCGAAAACACCTTTAAGGATCTCAAAGTTACACATATACATTAGTTTCTGTAAGTTTCTGAATCCTTAGATTTCTCTTTTTCTCTTCATCCAATCTCCTCAGCCTTGCAAATTTTTTTTTTTTTTTATCTTAATTTCGATTGTTTCCCTCTAGTTTGTCCCTATGGGTAGGTTTAAGTATCTAGCGGACTCTCCAGCAAAAATAGAGCTTTTTAAGGATAAATACCTCATTCTGCAGAGAGTAGCCCTACGGTATTGCGAGCCAGATCGAATAGACTTTGATAGAGAGGAAGGAGAGATTGTCATTCTTATGATAGCTTTTATAGAAGGAGGAATGACGCTTCCAATAGGTCAAATAACCCGAGACTACCTCTTTAACCATAGGTTATGCCCCTAGCACTGCGCACCCAATGTCTTTAGGATCCCAGGTTATATTGATGCTCTAAACAAGCATTTGGGTCTGGGGCTCACTTGGCGCGATGTGATGCATATGTCCGAGTGCCACTTGCAAGCCGATGGGGGATACTACCTTAAGTCTCGCTTGCCTGTTGATAGGCTTATCTCATGCCTTCCCAAATCAAATAAAGGCATGAAGGACGACTACCTGATAGCTTCAGGATCATGGCATGACGGCGTTCACTGCCCCATCCAAGAGGGAGAGCCAGGTGGGGAACCTTAAAGTAAGGCATCTTAGAATGAGTTTTAGAGAGATTTTTTTTTTTTTTTTTACCCTTACTATATCACTTTTTCCTTTTACCTCTGTTTCCTTCTTGATGATGGATTCTCGTTTTTCTAACTGTGTTTTGTTTCTTGGATGTGTTTACAAATAAGAACCATGTGGCTTCTCGGCTCAGCCTAACCAACGTTGCAGCCCTCAATTACCTACTTAGGTCCGAGATCTTTGTGAATGAGTCAGCCAGTTCCGAGCGGTCCACCACATCCTCGGTTTTGAGCCTATTTCAAAGGTGTTTCAAGAGATCGGCTACAGTTTTAGGTCGGGTGACCCTCAGATAAACCGGATAGACATATCGAGGCTGGATTTTCTTGCCCAAGACGATTTTCCTCCGTCGTGCTTCCGGTCCTTCAAAACAACCTGCACTCGCGATACCGCTATAACAAGTCCCTGTAGCAGTAGCCACGATCGCCGAGGAGGAGATCGCATCCTCGCGTTTATCCCTGGACGAGAAGATAGACAAATTTCATTTCGAGGAAGAGGGTAGCCCCGAGCCAGTGACAGTTTGAGTCCCCGACGCCAAGGGCGAGACTGATAGGCAATTAGGCGTTCACGTTCCCACCGTGGTGATCACTTGCCTCGATAGCACTTCCGAGGAAGAAATGGCGTCGAATCAGAAAGGTAAGGGCTTGAGAGAGCTCTTGGCCGGGAGGAATAAGGAGGTAACTTCGAAAAAGTCCCCAAGTCTAAGGTCCCTCCTTCACTCCCTCCTCTTCCTCCTCTTCCCCCCACTAACCTCGACCTTAACGGTATACCGGACCTAAAGAAGAAAAGGCCGGTTCTAGACCTTAAAGACGGGGAGGTCATCCCTCAGAAGGGGGCTAAACAACAAAAAATAGTCAGGGAACCTCGGGACAGAAGGTTTACTTCTGTGGACAGCCGAGAAGACCCAAACAGGGCCGAGGTGCGCCTACCATCGCGTGTTTGGTCCCCTCGGCTAGAGGTGGATGGGGCGGCCATAGCTTGGGACACCTCGGTCCGTGACTTTCGAAGAGGTTAGGCTACTCACATAGCTAAGGCTTTGGAACAGCCACTCCTTCTGCCCAAGGACATAGAGGCTATGAGAAATTTGAAGCAACAGGACCTCTTCCTGTTCCTGAAAAGGGACCTTGCGATGGTGAGTTTCAAGTTGTATGTCCTTCGTCTATTTGTTTGTATTTGAATTTTCTCTTTACCCTTTACTCAAGCGGCCATATTGTTTTTGTGCAGATCACCCAGGAGGTCTTTGTGGCCGAGGAGTGGGTGAAGAGGGCTCGGAGTGAAGCAAAGAACGAAATGTTTCTCCGCCTTGACGCAGAGAAGGCTTTAGGGGCTGCGAAGGCCGAGAACAAGGAACTCCTCTCCAAGATGATTATTGAAGAAAGAGAAAGAAAGAGTGCTGAAGCAGGACTAAAGAACGCTGAAGCTCAGCCTGAGGATCAGCACAAGTTGCTATACCAGACAGAGTTGAAGCTGGCCACTTCGAGGCAACTTGTGCTAGAGCTAAAGGCACAGCTGCAGAGGGCTAAGGAGGCTGCACAATTAGCCAAGGAAGCGTTTGAGGCTGAGAAGCAAGAATCTTACCAGCTCGGCGTTGAGGAAACGTAGGCTAGGCTTGCTGAGGAGCTGGCTGAGGCTTGTAGGGAGTTCTGCAACGTGACGTGGGACGAAGCTCTCAACACTGCAGGAGTCCCTATGGACTCGGCTCTAAGGCATTCTGGGAGCGTATATTATCACCCACACATCTGTGAGGTCCCAAATGCCACTCTTTCTGAAGCCCCTGATGCTGTTAAGGCCAAAAAAGCCGAGGCCAAGGATGTTGACTCCAAGGTGCAAGATGCTGCTGTAGAGGCGAAAGAAACAAAGGCCAAAGCAAAAGAAGATGAATCTAAGGCCAAAGATGTTTCCACTACCTAGCCAAGCTAGAAAGAAGACCCTCCTGCTCCCAAGGCCAAGGCTTAGCACTAAGGATTTTCTTCTTCTCTTTTTTTTTTTTTTTTTTTTAAAAAACAATTTTTTGTTTCATTTTCTGTTTTTGGCTATGTAGTGGCTGTACGCTTTTGCAAAACAGAAATGTAACCTTTATCTCCATGAATGAAATTACCTTCCTTTCTGTCTTTTGCATGTTTATTTGTTATGCTTTGTGTTTTATTGTTTCTAGCTGTTTTAAGTGATTGATAATAGGGTTTACCATGCATTCAAAAATAACCACCCAAGGAGTTAGGCATAATTCATTATATGACATATGATCTAAGTAACCAAGTATGACTTAGGTTATAATGAAATAAAAGATTAATTCACCCAAGAGATGCGGTCTAAGGAATTAGACACGATCAAGGGTTTGGTTGACACTTAGAGAAACTCCACGCAGTATTAATTTTTTCAAAGTAGATGGTCCGAGGAACCAAGCACAGCTAAGGATCTGTTTAATATTTAGAATAATTTCAAGTAGTATTAATTTTTCCAAAACAGATGGTCCGAGGAACCAGGCACAGCTAAGGATCTGTTTAATACTTAGAATAATTTCAAGTAGTATTAATTTTTCCAAAGCAGATGGTCCGAGGAACCAAGCGCAGCTAAGGATCTGTTTAATACTTAGAATAATTATAAAAAGGTATTAATTTTCTCGAGGTATATGGTCCGAAGGGTCAGGCATGACCTAGGGTTTATTTGACACTTAAAATTAAAAGTGATTACACATCATAAGTAATGCAATGAACACAAATATAATAATGGACATTCTCATTAATTGTAATACCTTCTCAGGTTGTTTACATTCTAAGGATGCAAGAGAACCTTGTTGTCCAAATCTTCTAGATAGTAGACACATATTCTTGCCACAGATGTAACACGATGTGGTCCTTCCTAATTGGGTCCCAATTTTCCCAAGCCGAGTTCCTTGCAGAACCAACCACTTTTCTCAGCACCAAATCTCCAAGCGCTAATGGCCTTAATTTCACGTTGGTATCATACCCTTGCTTAAGCTTATGCTGATAGTAGGCCATTTGGACCATGACAGTTTCTCTTCGTTCTTCAATTAGGTCCAAACTTTTCTCCAGTAAGCCATCGTTGCCGCTTGGAATAAAAGAGCTCGTTCTTATTGTAGGGAATCCGGTTTCCAATGGAATAATAGCCTCGGCCCCATAAGTTAATGAAAAAGGGGTTTCTCTAGTAAACCGCCAAGGTGTAGTCCGATATGTCCATAGAACATGTAGTAGTTCCTCTACCCATTTTCCCTTAGAATCATCCAGTCTCTTTTTGAGCCCATTTACTATGACCTTGTTTACAGCCTCGGCCTGCCCATTCCCTTGTGGATAAGCTGGAGTGAAATACCTATTAGTTATTCCTAACCTGCAGTAGTATCTCCTGAAAGATTTACTGTCAAATTGAAGTCCATTATCCAAAACCAGAGTGTGTGGGATTCTAAATCGTGTGACAATGTTTTTCTAAATGAACTTCTTTAAATCTACATCCTGGATGTTGGCCAGTGGTTTTGCTTCAACCCATTTAGTGAAAAAATCTGTGCCGACCACCGATACTTCTTGTTTCTTGCCACTTTGGGGAAAGGCCCTACAATGTCCAAACCTCACTGAGCAAAAGGCCAAAGGCTAGACAGATGATTGAGGACCCCTTCTAGCTGATGGATACTTGGCGTAAATTTCTGGCATTGATCACATTTCTTCACATACTCCTGGGCCTCTCTCTGCATATTGGGCCATCAATATCTTTGAGTGAGAGCTCGATGGGATAAAGATTTCCCTTCTGTGTGGCTTCCACAAATTCCCTCGTGCAGCCCTTCTAAAAGAATTTCAACTGCTTCAGGATGTATGCACAACATATATGGTCCGAAAAAAGATCTTTTATATAATTTTTGGTCCTTGGACAGCCAGAACCGAGGAGCCTTTCTTCGTATCTTATCAGCCTCTAATTTGTTCTCAGGTAGAACATCATCTTTGAGGAATTGTAGGATAGGATGCATCCAGCTAGGACCTACCCTGATCTGATGAACAGACAACATTTCTCTTCTCAACTCGAAGGGTTTAATGAGGTCTTCAACGAGAATTACTTTCGGTAGACTTTGTGCCGAGAAGGTTGCTAATGTTGCAAGCGAGTCTGCATGTGTATTTCTACTTCTAGAAATTTGCAGTAAATTGAAAGATTTAACCCAGATTGTAAATGTCTAACCTGACTTAAATATTCCTGCATTCTAGGGTCTCGAGCCTCCAATTCCCCTCAGACTTGACCAACCACCAGTCTTGAATCTGAGAATACGTCCACTGTCTTTCCTCCCATCTTCTGAACCGTTATCATCCCCACTAGTAGAGCTTCGTATTCCGTTTCATTATTCGTGGACGAGAAACCAAGTCTCAACGATTTTTCGATTGTGATTTTCTCGGGTGAGATCAGAACTAGCCCCACTCCAGATTCTTTGAGGTTTGAAGCACCATCAACATAAACTTTCCATGATAATGCTCCTTGTATGGAGGTTACTCCAGCTGAATTTTCATCCATGTTGTGCTTCTTCACATTTTCTTCTATCGGGGTTTCAGCAAACTTGGCCACAAAATCGGCCAGGATCTGACCCTTCACAGAGGTACGAGGCATGTACTTAATATAATAAGCCCCCAGCTTTATTCCCCATTTTGCAATCCATCTCGTGTAATCAGTGCTTCGAAGTAGAGCCTTGAGTGGCAATTGAGTCAGGACAACAACAGTGTGTGACTGAAAATAATGGGGAAGTTTGCGTATAGCATGCACCACAGCCAGAATAGCCTTCTCTAGTGACAAATATTGGATCTCGGCCTCATGTAAGGACTTGCTCACATAATACACAGGTTTTTGTACACCATTGTTAACTCTTATCAGTACCAAGTTTACCGCATGGGTGGCCACTACAACATAAGCAAACAATACCTCGTCTGCCTCGGGTCTGGACATGATCGGTGGTCGAGAAAGATATTCTTTCAATTGCTGGAATGCTGAGGCACATTCCTCGGTCCACTTAAAGTTCTTCCATTTGCTCAATAACTGGTAAAAAGGCCTGCACCTATCTGCCGATCGGGATATAAATCGGTTTAGGGCAGCGGTCATTCCCGTCAATCTCTGTACCTCCTTAGGATTCCGAGGTGGTTGCAAGTTATTGATTTCCTTGACTTGATTTGGATTGACCTCAATTCCACGATGAGTAACCATGTAGCCAAGAAACTTCCTCGACCCTACTCCAAAGGAACGCTTGGAAGCATTAAGTCATAACTTGTGACCTCTTAGGACTTCAAAGATGTTTCCGAGGTCAACGATATGCTTGGATTCCTTCTTGCTCTTGACCACCATATCATCAATATAGATTTCGATACTCTTCCCCAGATGTGGTTAGAACATCTGCGTCATCATCCTTTGATAAGTAGAACCTGCATTCTTAAGTCTAAACGATATCACCTTGTAATGATAGTTCCCAATGGAGGTGACAAAAGCTGTTTTCTCCTAGTCCTTCAAGGCCAGAGGTATCTGGTGATAACCCTGGAAAGCATCCAAAAAGCTCATTCGAGGATGTCTCACAGTTGCATCCATCAACTGATCGATCCGAGACATAGGGAAAGGGTCCTTTGGGCAGGCCTTGTTCAAGTCTGTGTAATCCACACATACCCGCCACTTGCCATTTTTCTTTTTCACCACCACAGTATTAACTAGCCAGTCTGGGTAAAACACCTCTTTAATAGCCCCAGCCTTCTTAAGTTTCACGACCTCCTCTTTGACGGCATCCAAGTGATCTTTCGAGGAGTGTCGAGGTTGCTGCTTTCTGGGGATAGCGGACGGGTTAACGTTCAAGTGGTGGCAGATAAAGCTCGGATATACCCCAGGAGCTTTGTAGGCATTCCAAGCAAAAACATCAATGTTCTTTCCAAGAAACCTCAGCAACTCTTCCCTATCCCGAGGAGGCAGTTAAGTTCCGATTTGGAAGAACTTCTCCGGATCATTGCCTATAACTACCTTCTCCAAGTCTTCACACTTCTCATCCTCGGCTACATTACTGTGCTGTGGTGCCTTGGATTTTAACTGCTATAAACCTTTATCCACTTCCACCGAGGATTCGGTCCCAGGCTGGTGGTTAATGGCAGCCACCAGGCATTGTCTGGCCATGGATTGACTCCCAACAAGCTCCTCAACCCGATCCCTGGATGGATATTTTATCTTAAGGTGAAGAGTAGATGAAACGGCCCCTATGGCATGAAGACAAGGACGTGCCAGAATTAGTGTATGGAGAGAAAGCATCCACTACTATAAAATCTACCTCCACCACCTCCAAGCTGGCTTGAACTGGCAGTCTGATTTGTCCCTTCGGTATGACAACCTTCCCATCCAATCCTACCAGAGGTGAATCATAGACGGTTAAGTCTTCCGGTCTCAAATTGAGGCCTCTGTAAAGATCTGGATACATAATCTCTACTCCACTACCCTGGTTCACCATTACCCTTTTCAAATCAAACCCACCAATCCTAAGGGTTATTACTAATGCATCATCATGTGGTTGCATGGTCCCAAGTTTATCCTCGTTCGAGAAGCTCAAAGTTGGTGTAACGCTTATCCTAGCCCTCTTCGGACTATGTGCAGAAGCCTCGGCGGACAACTCGGCTATCGTCACCACCCTGGACGAACAAGATCCCGTCGTTCTTGGCGCGGCAAGGATAACGTGAATGGTGCCCAAAAGGGGCCTCGAATATGTACCGCCTTGAACCCCTGACCCTACCTGACTCTCTTGCCCACTAGGTTGATTCAAAAACTGTTTCAACTTGCCATCCCGAATCAGTTGCTGAAGATGACTCCACAAGGTTCTACAATCCTCAGTTGTATGCCCCATCTCTCGGTGGTACTGACAATGAAGACTTTGATTGCATTTCGAAGGATCCTCGATCATCTTGCTTGGCTACCTAAAATATGACTCATTCTTTATTTTTTCTAGGACTTGATGCACTGGTTCCCAGAACAAAGTGTTAATGGCCTGGGCAGCCGGAAATCCGGATTGCGTTACAAAATCTCTTCGGGGCCGATTGTTGTTGTAACGGTCCGACCTGAAATCTCTCCTCTCCTAAGAGATAACTTTACCTTTGCCTTTCCCCTGCTATTGGTCTTCTTCAACACTTTTGTATTTGTCAATCCTATCCATGAGCTGACGCACACTAGTAACGGGTTTCCTTATTAGAGACCTCCTTAAGCCATGCTCAGCAGGCAAGCCGACCTTGAACGTTCTGACAACTATGTCATCAAAGTCACCATCAATCTCGTTGAACATTTCCTAAAATCTGTTTGAATAGGTCTTCAAGGTTTCTCCTTCTCGTATAGACATGGATAACAGTGAATCTAAAGGTTGAGGGACTCGGCTGCACATGATAAAACGGGATCCAAAGGCCTGGGTGAGCTCCTTAAAAGAGTCAACGGAGCCTGCTTCCAGACCATCAAACCACCTCGTTGCCACAGGCCCCAAGTTGGACGGAAACACCTGCACATTAGGGCCTCGTTCTTAGAATGTACCGCCATTCTCTGGTTGAAATGGCTGACATGTTCAACAGGATCTGATTGGCCATTATAAATGGTGAAAGTAGGTTGGGTAAACCGCCGAGGAAGCTTCGCACCCTCAATTTTATGTGTAAAGGGAGACATAGAAATTCTATCGAGCGCTTTGCTCATTGCATCATTTCTTAGGCCCCTCGAAGATGAATCTTTGCTCTTGCGCCCATGACGATTGTCCTCCTCATACGAGAAGGCTTCGTTGGTAGGCATTCTTGACCTACGTCTATAGTCCTCATCCCTCTCACCATCGGAGGAAAGGTCAAAAACCGAAGGACTTCGCCTTCTTCGCTCGCGGCGCAGCTTCTTCTTAAGGTTGTCAATCTCCTTCTGCATGGCCCTAGCATGCTTTTCATGAGAGAGGTGGCTACCACCTTTTGAATGACTCTCATCAATATGAGTGGTATGCACACTTCCCTCCTCGCCCTCTCGAAGATGTTCTTCCCGTTGAGACCCCATAGACTCTAGTTGGTGCGATCTTGAACCTACCATGATTGAAAATTTAACACTCTAACCAATCAGCTTTCCCACTGATGGCGCTAATTGTAAGGATACAGATTTAGCGCTCCAGCCCAAAGATGGATGAATCGGCCCGAAAAGCCCAAGAACAATGAATTTATAGAGAGTGGGAAAGAAAACTAGGCTAGATTAAATTAGATAATTCAACAAGATAAGTTAAGATCACAAGAAGAAAAAAAGTAAAGAGTTTAAATTCAAGAAATTGTCCTCAGCAAGAGTCCGAGGAGGTCAATTTTGATATTTACTGTTCTTAGTCTAGATACAGGTTCCACTCTTAATATATACAATTTTTTTTTCTTTTTGTTTTTCCTCTCCCTTTCCTATGAAGGATTGCTTCACATTATATAATTCCTTCCAGATCATCTTGATCCTACACTTGTTGATCATCTGAGCCTTCACTTGAATGCCCGTCCCATCATGCACCTTCTTTGACCTTCTGTGAGTCGCAGTAGCCAAGGCTGCACTGTTCAAGAGTCTTCTTCACATAAATGCGGACAGAAAAATTGGTACAACACATTTAATACGGTGGTAGCAGCCTTTCCTTAGATATTTTCAGGGGCTTCCTTTCCTTCAGTCATAACACATGTCTCTATAGTTAGGATTATGTGAGGATCACTTCTCGGACCACCCCATCCATCTCAAGCATACCAAATTCTGTTCTGGGATTCTCCATATTCATTTACCTCTCCTCGGACACTACATCTTCCTCGGATAAAACTTAAGACCTAATACACGATTTTGGGCCTTTATCCCCATTAATATATATATATATATATATATATATATTTATAAAAGAAAATTCAAAACCTTTTTCCTAGCCTTTCGTCTGTTCCAAACGCAGCCATATATATATATATATATATATATATATATATATATATATATATATATATTTATAAAAGAAAATTCAAAACCTTTTTCCTAGCCTTTCGTCTGTTCCAAACGCAGCCTTGGTATTGTTATTTATTATATTCAACACAACAGTCATTATATATATGTGTTGAATGTAAAATTATCTCTCCTAATTTGGTAAGTGAATAAATAATGGTAGTCAAGAGTTGGCCAAGCCAATCCAATTTGCTTAAATATGTCAAGAGTTTTATTAGTTTAGAGTCTTTAGCAATTTTTTTTTCTTCTTTTTTTTTATTTTTTATTTTAGTTTATGGACAGTTAAGCCGTATTTCTCTCAAAAATAAAAATTTAGGATTTTGATTTGAACAAGTCATGAGTGGAAAGTTTTGAGCTTGACTTAAAAAAAAAAAAAAAAAAAACTCTCATTTCTCCCTCCTCTACATGTTTTTTTTTTTTTTAATTATTTTTATTTTAAAAGCCTCAATATTCTTCTAGAACCATGGAATTGCAATACCGAAATTCACTTGAGGATGTTATAACTACTTTTTTAAAAAAAAAAAAAATCATTTGTTCACTTTTTGTATTCTACTTTATTCCCTATTGATTATCATATGTCATGTTCTTAATTTTTTTTTTCATTTTAAATTTTTGTTATTTTATATAAAAAAAAAATCAAAATAACACATAATAAACTGTAATTGGTAGAACATATAAGTAGAATGCAAAAAGTGAGACAAAGAATATCGCTCCGTTTGTTTCGATAGAAAACTTTGTGTATAGATATTTTTCCTTGTTTTCTAATGTTTGGTAGCATAAAAAAATATGAGTCAAAGGAAAACTATCTTTGGTTAATAAAAAACGTATGGCTTATTTTCAGAGATTGTTTTCCATAAAATTTTTTTGGAAAACAGCTCTATCTCACAGCAAGCTAAATAAGGGAAATTAGGAGGTTGTTTTTCAACTCATTTAAAATTGCTACCAAACATTGGAAAATGAGATAGTTTTATAGAAAATACTTTTTGGAAAATGACTCATTTTTTAGAAAACATCATTATTGAAACAAACAGAGCGTATGTATTCATTCCATTGGTTCTTTTGCTTACAACGATAATATTAACTAAATGACATTTTTATTAACCTCTTCTTTCTAAATAGATCGTGCTCTATGTATTTTGATGAAAGATCTTGTGTAAAGATAGTTTTCCACGTTTTTCAATGTTTGGTAGCATTAGAAAAGATGAGTCAAAGGAAAATTATTTTATAATTTATTTTTAGAGATTTTAGAGATTGTTTTCCACTAATTTCTTTTTTGGAAAACAACTCCATCTCATAGCAAGTTAAATAAAGAAAGTTAGAAGATGATTTTTTTAACTCATTTAAGAGTTCTACCAAATATAGGAAAATTAGATACTTTTATAGAAAATACTTTTTGAAAAATGACTCATTTTCTAAAAAATATTATCGCTAAGACAAACAGAATTGACCCTTCTATGTACTAATTAAGTTGAGACCATCAGATGATAAACCTAACCTAAAGAATGAGTAAAAAAAAAAAAAAAAAAAACCATGCTCAGTTTTTTTTTGACAATAATGTTTTCTAAAAAATGAGTCATTTTTCAGAAAGTATTTTCTATAAAATTATCTCATTTTTCTATGTTTGGTGATAACCCTACATGAGTTGAAAAACAATTTCTTAACTTTTCTTATTTAGTTTAATATAAAATAGAGTTGTTTTCCAAAAAAATTTAGTGGAGAACAGTCTCTAAAAATAAATAATACTTTTTATGTTGACCAAATATAGTTTTTTTTAACTCATTTTTCTAATGCTACCAAACACTGGAAAATACGAAAAACTATCTTTATACAAGGTTTTATATTAAAAAAAAAAAAACCCAATGGATAGGAATGAAAGAAAATTGAAACCAAATAAAATCGTCTATCCCACTCTTCAGTGTTTTATTTTATATTCCATAAATTATAATATGGTGATTTTTATCTAAAAAGAAAAGAAAAAGAAAGATTATAATTACAGCCATAACAAAATCTCACAATATTTTACATATTTTTACAGCAAGTTAAGGTATCAGTCCATTATAAAATAAAATAATATTATACCTTGACCCACCACAACTCAAACTAGAGAATGTTTAGGGGGTATAACTTTTGTGCTGCAGCTCTAATGTGATCAACTTTTTAGTTAGAGAAAAAAAAAATATTAGATTCATATGAAAGTGATTGTTTATTATTCACAATTGACACATTCAGAAAGTCGTGGCAAATTGTGTCGTCATAGAAGAACGGCTCAAAACATGGGTGTTGTGAAAATATTCTAAAATTTTTTTATACTTATACACTTTCTCTAATATTCCAATGATTTTTTTTTTTTTAATTTTGGTTACTTTATAAGAAAATGAAGGATATTCTTGATTGATAGAGCATGTGAAATTGATTATTCAGCATTCACAGTTGATGAATTTAGTAAATTGTGATAAAAGTTGTGGCGAATGATATGGCTCTAAAAGAATTGCTCAAAATATGGAGGTTGACTGTTGTGGAAATGTTGTAAGATATTATTATACCCGTAAATTATCTCTTATACACCATATGATTAATTTTTATTTTTCATTTTAAATTTTGGTTACTTTACAAGAAAAAGAAAGATAATCTTAGTTGATAGAAAACCTAAAAATGATTGTCCAGCACTCATAGTTGGCGACTTCAGCAAATTGCGGTAAAAGTTGTTGCAAATGACATGGTTCTCAAAGAACAGTTGAATATATGGATGTTGACTGTTGTGGAAATGCTATAAAATTTTGTTGTACCTGTAAATTATCTCTACTATGTCATATGATTAATTTTATTTTTTTCATCTTTAAATTTGGTTACTTTATAAGAAAAAGAAGGATAATCTCAATTGATAAAACATCTGAAAATAATTGTCCAGTACTCACAATTGACGACTTCAACAAATTGTGGTAAAAGTTGTTGCAAAGCGAATGATATGGTTCTAGAAGAACAACTCAAAAATATGAGTGTTGACTATTGTGGAAATGCTTTTAGATTTTATTATACTTGTAAATTATCTCTAATATGCAGTATAATTAATTTTTATTTTTTTTTGCATTTTAAAATTTGGTCACTTTTTATAATAAAAGGAAGGATAATCTCCATTGATAGAGCATAAATGAAACACTCAGTATGAAAGATGAGATTTTTGCTAGACCTATTAATATACTATCATAAGCCATCTTAGGCATACAAGTTGTGCTAAACAGATAATATCATATTAATAGTAAAAAATTGGTATTTATTTTAGAATATGAACTAGAATCAAGGCCAGATATGTGAAAAATGGCAATATAATAATCACTGGTCTTTAACCCAATAAAGTCAAACAATAAAGAAGGGTACAAGTTCCCGTTTTTTCTTAACCAAAAAAAATAAGAAAAAAAGAAGGGTACAAGTACACATATATAGCATGTAGAGAGAGAGAGAGAGAGAGAGAGCTCTGTTTCTCTTTCCTTCTTTTTTTTTTTTTTTTGTTGCTCTGTTTTAACCTTTTAGAATGAATTGCATATTGCTTTTCCGCTAACCATATTTGAGATATTGCATCAATTACCCCACAATCCCAACGGCTCAAAACCAACGTCTCTCTCTTTCACCAAACTCTTTCACTGTTTTATTAAAGACACCTACTCAACTCTGTTTTCGTCCTCTGCAATACATATAATATGTATGAAACTTCCTCACGGTCTCACACTTTTTTGGCTTCTCTCTCTCTCTCTCTCTCTCTGTGAAACTGTCACTTACCCATGCTCTAATTTTAGCTATAACCCTCTTGTTCTTTCACCACAAAAAGACTAAAATCCTCTTTTGGACCAAACCAATTGCAACCTCTTTCTCTTTCTCTTAGTGGGGTTGTTGTTGTTGTTGTTGTTGTTGTTGTTGTTGTTGTTTTTTTTTTTTTTTTTTTTTTTTTAACGCATTTCTAAATTTAGCCAAATTGTAAACGAGTATCAAGCTTGTGGTTAACAATATATATGCTTTAAACAGCTCCTCTGTTTTCGTCCAAGATGAGCCCCTCCCTCTGTCCCTCCCTCTCTTCTGTGAGGTGACAAAGATTGTGAGGTTGGTTTTTCGTTTTCCAACCATTTTTCTTGAAATGGGTTTGTCTAGTTTTGGATTCATGTCAATTGAAAATGATTGATTAAGAATCCAGACTCTGAATTCAATTTCAGAAGGGAAAAAACAATGGCATCCTCTGAAGTTGAATACGCTTCCTCTGCGCCTTTTGGTTGCGTTCTAAGGGACAATGGCAGGCCTGATCGGTACAGAGAAAACGGTAATCGAGCTAACTTTCCGAAAAACCTCAAGCACTTGGTGACGGGTCGCCTCCATTCGTGCATTAAAATATCTTCGGACTCTGCATCAGATGAGAACCCGGGGGCTCAAAATGATAATATTGTTGAATCTTGGATTGGCAATGGAGAGAGGAGCAGTAATCATAGTCCCAATGATGGGAAAAAGTCCTCAAGAATGAGCCCGAAGCAGATGCAAAGTCTTGAAAGATGGACTGCCCGAACAGAACAAGAGATTGTATCAACATTTGACAAACAGAGGCAGGAGGCAGAGCTCTCAAATTTTCCAATCATGTCATCAGGGGAATCAAGTTTTAGGAGGGAGGGAGGATCCCCGGATCCACCGGTTGGTTCTGTCGAAATTCCAAACCTTGGGGCTTCTTCCCTTGTTCAGATATGGGAGAAGAGGCTTACCAAGTCCAACAGTATGAAATTAAGGTCTAATTCTGAAAACAGCAGCGTTGAAAATGGTTTCTCTGTTCAAGAATCATCAGCTGAAGCAGGGGAATCTGTTGTTGAAGAAAAATATGATGCTCAGCCTAATTATGACCCCTTTCCTGATTGGGAGTCTGGTAGAACGTCTCCAAATGATCCACCTTCTTCGTCACAAGGCTGTAATTCAGAAGGAGAGAGTGAGAAGGTTAGAATAGTGGATATCATTAAGAAGTTAACAGCTGCAACACAAATGCAGAGCCCCAGGTCCTCATCTTGTGGCGATGATAATGATCACGAGCAGTCTAGCATGCTTGGATCGCCATATAGAGAGCGGGACTGTTCTTATTGGGATCAATTTGAGTATAAAGTTTTGCCTCAGGTTATTTCACCCCGGATCAGAGGGCGTCAAGCATTTACGGATTTGCTTATGCAATTGGAACGTGACAGGCAAAGGGAGATAGACACATTGGCTGAGCGACGAGCAGTTTCTAGATTTACACAAAGAGGCCGCATTCAGGTTAAGTACTTAATTCATTTACTGGAACTCCTTTTTGGTTTATACAACATAGTAATAAATTTATTTCTTACCATTAGGAAACACAAATTTACTTTGTATTATGCTTGTTTGTAGTCATTGATTCGGCTTAGATTACTACAACGGGGCATGGCAATTCAAGATCAACCACGCCCGCAATTAACAGTATCTGAAGTGAACAAATTACCACAAGGATCTAACATCATGCATCTAAGGTATAATATTTTTTTATTGACATGTTGCATTAAATTCATTCAGAATTTAGAACTGTGCATGTGATGGAACTGTTTTGAGAACATTTATGATTATAGATTTAGTCATTAGTCCCAATTCTAAAAGAAGAATAGTAATACTTGTTTTGTTGGAAGGTTTACAACATGGTTTTCTTTGGTATATGGAACACAATAGGAATGTGTCATGTTGTTTGGTTTCAATGTTGTACAAAGGGGGGAGGGTCATTTAAATCAATTAGTTGGAACATGTTAATCTAGTTCCACATGCATTAGTTCTGTTTCTCCCTTCTTTAATTTTGTTTGGTATAATCCGTTTGAATGTTTTAAAGCCAGCATAAGATAAAATGATCATTTAAAAGCAATCAGTTGGGTGAAACCAATGATAGGCAAGTTTAATGAAGTTTTCACTTTAAGAAAACTTAAAAAATAATAGAAAAGTAGAAAGGGAACAAGAACTTTAATAGAGCATATATGATTGTTAGGCTTCTGTTGTGATCTGGACTCATGCAATATCCCAAAAACTTCAAGTTGCTAATTATATTTCAACTTGGCATTCATCTTGTTGTACCGTACAAGGGATTTCCAAATAATAAAAAAATCCCAAAGAAGGAAAGGGGAAAATTTCAAGAATTTTTCTGAATTTAACATTTTGGAAACCAAAAAATGTGCCACATTAGAATTTGTTTGGCTATAGATTAATTCTGGCTGCATCATACTCAGTACCCAATTTTTTTGTAAAATAGCCTCTTACAGACCCATAAAAGGATGGTTGGGCAAGGTTAACAGCCAGAATGAAGCTTAGTTACATCTTCTCTAACCCCAATTAGTTGTAATTACAGACTACTTAACTAGTTGATTTGTAAAGTAACATTCATCATTTGGTGCTCATATTAGCCAAACAACTAGTGCTCATACCACCACTTCGAAACATTTGTGTATAAACATTCTGCATTTTTAGTTAATGAGTCATAGATTTTATCCAGTCCCTTGGTCAGATTTTACAAGTGTAAATGGCTGCTGATAATGATATTTATATCTTCATGTCACATGTAAAATGCCGTGAGCTTTGCAAGGCAAAACAATATAGAAGTAATGGAGTTAAAATGTTGCAGTTTAGGCCATAAATAGTGCCTATGCATATAATTCAAACAAAAATAATTTTGATATGGAAATTGTTTAATATAGTAGTAAATTTAGAGTTGATATTTTTACGATCAGCAAGAAGAAATCTAGAATTGATGAAATTGGTTAGATTTCAAATTATGATTATGGAATACTTCTATCTTTCTGTTTAAGAATTTGAGGATTAAGTTGTCATCATTATCATTCTATTTGTCCCAAGCTATCCCTGAAACATTTAACGGGAACTTGAACCTCAAATACTGAAAATAATTTGGCAATTTGTATGTTATTTGAATCTCAGAAATTTTCTGCCATGTTAAATCCACAACATTTAATTCATTTGGTTTTGGAAATGGAATCTCAATTAAATTCAGGGAGAGATTTAGCACAGGTGTAGAGCAGGTCACAACAGCCCAGAATGATGCCACTTATCCAAGAAGCCCACGTCTGGAGATAGTAAACAATGCAGCTCATTTGGACAGTTCTTGCAGGGAAAGACCTAGCACAAGTGATGAGCAGGTCACAACAGCCCAGAATGGTGCAACTTATCCAGGAAGCCCTCCTTGGGAAACGATACGCAATGCAATTCATTTGGACAGTTCTTGTAGGGAGAGACTTAGCACAGGTGTTGAGCAGGTCACAACAGCCCAGAATGATTCAGCTTATCCAAGAAGCCCTCGTCAGAAGATAGTAAACAATGAAGTTTATTTGAACAGTTCTTCCACCTTCAATCAGCCAAGTAACCACTTTCATAATCAGGAAGTTAATATAACTGAGCAGCATAGTACACACCAGTTAGAGAACTCAATGTCACACATAAAGGAAGATGTTCATGAAGAAGCCAGAAGTTCAGAAGTGACAATGCAAGGAACAAGCTCAGAGGTTAGAAATCTTGACTCAGAAGAATTTGCAGATAGAACTGCATCCTTTAAGTTTTGGGCTGAGAATGAGATAGCAGAAGTGGAGGTCATTGACCATGATTATGCAGAAACCAGTTACGACTGGATTAATGACATTGCTCGCCCACGGAGTTATTGGGAACATTGCAGACAAGAACGGTATGAGGAGGTGCTTAATAACTCAGACAATGGGGAGATATGTCAACTCCTTGAAAGGTATATGAGGTTTTGTTCCCACAATCCATTTCCTCCCGTTATCTTCTTTTCTTTCCTGCTCCTGGCATTTAAGCTCGAACAAACTACAAAATCATGAATAACTGAAATAGAATCAATTTCTGATATCATGGGAAACCATTTAATATAAAATTTGAAGAGACCAAATGGAATGATGCTGCCCTTTTGTATTTAATATATAAGGCCTGCTTCATTGGATCTATTGAACAATTACATAACAAAAATAAATAAAAGAACATTTGTTCAATGCTTGTTTTGCTATATTAGGGATTTTAGTTATGCATCTAAAAATTTTAGTCTATCATTCACCAAGGGTGGATACAAAAACAACATCAAAATTCCATCAGTGGATGCTATATTTTTTAGGGTGGTTGGGGGATGAGTGAGCTTGTCCCCAATGACAAATGTGAGGTTAGGTACCATTGACAACGACTAGTGAAGCATGAACTATGCTCTGTGTATGTTAAATTTTACTTTTAGGCATAGTACAAAAATAATTCCACATTTCAATCATTTGAATTTCAATTTTATGTATACAGAAGAACAGTATCAAGTTTTCTCACTAGTGATTTCAGAGAGAGAATAGACAGATTGATGGTATCTCGTTTAGATAGACAGATGCATCTAGAAGAAAGAGAAGATGAGAATGGCAGCCAGGAGGGAATGGACCAATTCATGTCTTTCTTACATAGTTTTACGGATCCATCAGGCAGTCAACAAGAAGAAGAAGAAGAAGTAGAAGAAGAGGAGGAGGAGGAAGACAGAGATGTTGCAGAGGAAGGAGAGGAGAGCCTAATCAGTGGTCAGTATCATGAAGCTGGCGATTACTTTGATGAATCCTCATCGTCAATGCAAATAGCTTCACCATATCCATTAGGGTCATGGAGTTATCAGGATAATCAAGTTGGTGATGATTCTGATCAAGTTACATCCACATCTCCACGCCAACATTTACCATCTCAACCTTACTATCAGGATAGTCAGCAAAACTCTTCAGCCACAAATCCTAATTCAATTGTGAGTTTTACTTTATACCCTATTGGATATCTCATTATAAATTCCTTACGTTTCTGCCAATGAAATAATGCTGCTGGTCTTGCAGGAAATGGAACTCATATATGATATGAGAGGCCAAATGGAGCAACTCTATCATGAGATGTCTGAGCTAAGAAAATCAATCAAGAGCTGCATGGACATGCAGATGATGTTGCAACAATCCTCTAAGCAGGAGTCTCATTCAGGTTTGTATTCTTCCCTCTAAAGTAAAAGTGAAATCCATATCACATGTTCAAATCAACCATGGAGGAGATTTGGTGCCTTCCTTGTTACCCTAGTAACAGCAGGGTCATAACAAGAGATACACCACTAATAAGGATGTCAATGCCAAAGACAAGCATGAAAACATGGTTTAAACTACTACCAAATATGCTGGACATAATCACATGGTTAGGAAAACAATCATATGTTCTAAACTCATACTAATCTCAAGCTAAACACATGCCTTTGGAAATGAGTGTTATGTTATATTCCAAGAGAGTGTTATTTAAAGCACTAATCAGACCCAACTTTACTATTTTGCTTTTTCTTTATCATCTTTGTTCTGTTTTCTTTTTGGAAAAAAAATGAAATTACTTTTGTAATGCATGCAACCAGAAGCTAAACAATGATTAACTGCATAATTTTTTTGCGTCTCTCTCTGCCTCTCTCTCGTATTTTCTGTCCCTATTCATTAAGGTCCTCATAAACAATAGCATATGAAATCATTCTTACAGCTCAGGGGGAGAGGAAGAAGTCCTATGATGGGGTAGCAAAGAAAGGCAATTGTTGTATTTGCTATGAAAAGCAAATCGACTCACTTTTATACAGGTACTTCCTTTTGAAGCAAAGGTTCCCTTTGAAGAATATAAATATTTTCATTTTGATATTGTCAATGTTTTCAGTACTCATATATTCTGATATGTCATTTGTCATATCTTTTAGATGTGGACACATGTGCACTTGTCTCAAATGCGCTCATGAATTGCAATGGGGTAGTGGAAAGTGTCCAATATGTCGAGCTCCAATAGTGGATGTCGTGCGAGCTTATGTGGATTCATAGATTATTTGTGAATGAATTCATGCTCCACAGGACCACCTTCATTAATAGATCTTAACTTAAAGAAGCGAGTTGAAGTTGAAGCATTTAATTTATTTGCCATGTAAATATTGTACAAGAAACTCATTCAACGTCAGACATTGTTTCTCTTTTTCAACATATACTCTGTATATGTGTTTTTTTGAAGAGAAATGACGACTAACATGTTCTGAAATTCCATCTTTGTATATAGAGTTCTAGTTTTTTTTTTTTTGGGGGGGGGGGGGGGGGGGGGTGTGTGTTTCTTTTCCAAATATCCTCTGCATTGTTCTCCATACAAGGTTGGATTAACAAATGAATGCTTGTTCTGCAGTGGATAATATCTGTTTTCTTCTTTTATCGAATATTGCAAATACACTTCACATCCAACACTCAACAGCGTTGCAGTTATTTCTATGTTTTTTATTAGGAAATAGCACTATATCCATTCATGCTCTCTCTCTCTCTCTCTCTCTCTCTCTCTCTCTCTCTCTCTCTCTCTCTCTCTCCAAGCAAGTTATGCGCCTGTGATAAGTAATCAACTCAGATAAGAAAAGTAGTAAAAATGAAGCAAGAACCATTCAGGATATCCTAAGTCATAATGGTTGAATATTCCTGCAGAATAATGATTAATGAATCATCGCCAAAGCCACTTTCTTTTGGCTTTCATACGAAGTCATTGTGATTTCTCTACTTCAAGAAGCAAGGAGTCCAAAGGCATGATTGTTTGTACTTCTTAACAATGAAAGGTAACAATAGCCAAGAAAGAGAAAAAGTTTCTACAGATTGGAAAGATGTACAGAATTTGTATCCATAGTGAGTACAATGTACATGAAAAATGTTATTTTATTCTTGTACCAGTAGATAAAACCATTCGGTCACTCATTGCACCATAAATTGTCCAAGACATGCATGACGTAGACACCTCATTTTCTACCAACCAAAGACTTAGGTCTTTGACCCAATGAGGAGCATAACGAATGTCTACTAGGTATAATTAAAGGTATTCTTTATAGTTTGAAAGTAATTACAACTAATAAGTGCTTGAAAGTTGAAACTATTCAAAGCGGTGTTGTTGGAAAATCACCTTTGATCAATCATTTACCTATATATTTTAAAACGTAATGAATTTTTGAGTGAGACTTCTTCATTGGAAAATAGACATCTAGAACTTCAAAATGGATACAAATTTCACCATACTTTTGATTTACAATGAGTGAGATATATCCGTTCGAAGTTAAAGCAACTATGTTGTCAATGTTTTACTTAAATACTACTAAACTACATTTTTCTTCAGTTCTCTTCGTAGTAACGCTAAGCACAATATAATTCTTTTAAAATCTCTACTTTCTATAGCATTCGATTCCATCCTTGCCTCCCAAGTCCCAACTTTTTCAAAAAATTTCATCCTTTGAGTTGTGAGCATCACATTCTAAAGAGAAGTATAAAATCCTTTTTTATTTTGATGTAACTTTGGTGTTGTAGACTCCGAGGCAGGGGCGGAACTAGGTAGGCACGAGGGGCCTAGAGCTCCCTATTCTTAAGAGGGAAAAAAGATATATATATATATATATATATATATATAGAGAGAGAGAGAGAGAGAGAGAGAGAGAGAGAGAGAGAGAGAGAGAGAGAGAGAGAGAGATATTTAAAAATTTTATATTTAGCCCCCATTTTCAAAACTTTTGAGCCCCCTCCCCTACAATTTTACAGTGATTTCATTGTAATAGAATTTGCATCAATTGTAAAATAACAATAAGACCCCAAATTTGTCCAATCAACCCCAAAATACACTTATATTAGTTTATATATCATTGTACAAAAATACATTTGTACTACAGTAATTGTCCAATCAGGGTTTTTCCATATTACAAAGCTTATTTTAACAGTTCCATCAAGATATTGTTGAATATTTGTGAGATCAGTTTCATGGTAAATAGGTTTAGCAGGAGGCGAAACATTTTTCAATAACCATTCTTTAGGAAGGTTTACATCTTCCCAACGAATCATTTTTGGAACTTCAATTTTCGCATCAGGGGTTGAACATTGAATTAACATTGTTTTACCAGAAGGATCTTTAATATGAGCAGCTCGAGGATTCAACTGGGAACCCACAAGTCTATAATAAATTCGGTAAATAAGAGCAAAAGGTTTACTACCTTCATCCATATCATAACCAGAGGTTAACACATTTAAAGTCAAAGCTTTAACAATATTAGGATCATCAAGAGCAAGACATATATCAGGGTAAACATCAAAGTAAATAGGACCATTATACAAAGATGCAGTAATCATGCCAAGAATGCTATCTTTAAATTGTCTAAATCTAGCATCTCTTAAGCACATTAAAGCAGAAGTATTAATACCTTTTCTTGTGAGAGGTTTAACAGCAACTTGAACAAGTCCAATGTGTAAATATTTTAACTTAGTAGCAAGAAATTCGTTAATATTGTTTTTTGAAAATAAACAGCATTTTTCATGGTGTCTGGAAATAGAAAATGTTTGTTCAACAGTTCTTACTCGGTACTGAGAAAATCCAGTATTCTCATGCCAAGAAGTATTGTAAATATTTTTAATATTAACCTTGGGGATATTCCATCTTCGGAAATCCGGAATTTCTTTCTCTTGAACAACTTGATCTTCTTCATTGATAATATCAGGAGGACACTCAGTCCTGGAGCTAACAGAAGAGTTGGATCTCCACATCTTATCCATATTATCCTAGTTTTAACACTCAATTATCATGTTTTCTCTCATAACCGTTGCATTTCGTAACACATACCCTAAACAACCGTATACCCTCACTCTTGCCCTCAACGCCTGTCCGTCGGCTTACACGGGCCTTACAGAATCTCGGCTCTCGGAATTCACTTTACGTCTAAGGTGGCGCCAACGATCACAAGATAGAACACAACAACGAAGCACCAAAAGTTCGGAAGAACATAAACAAGGGAGCAAAGACACAACACAACTAGTAGTGGCCAAGGAAGGAATGGCTCTGATACCAACAAGGGAGGGGGAACAAGCGCAAAAGGGGCGGAAGCACCGGAAGCACAGAGATAGTATAATAAAACAAATAAAACCAGCCAAGAAGGCGGTAGCACAATTAATAGTCAAAATAATTTAAACAAATATTAAGGCGGTAGAACCAGCCAAGCAATATATCATCAAGATAATTGATAAACATGAAAGTACTTGATTAATACTGAAAGTAATTACAGATAAATAAGATTACAGGATAAACAATGGTTAAATAGTGGTAGTGGTGGCTACCTGATTGTCAATACAGATAGATCTTGAGGGAAGGTTTAGGAGTAGGAGAGAAACTCTCTGAATAATCTAAACTCTCTCAAAGAAATTCTGGAAATATGAGAAAAACTTCTGAGTTAACAATAAGGGACATCCCCCCTTATATAGGTAAATAAAGCAAAAGTTCAATAGTGAATAGTAAAATGAACAGTGACTTTTTACTATTCATATCAGGACCCGTGAGGGGCAACAGGGGCTTGATTGAGAGCCAGCAGACAAGGTTTTGGCGTCTTGTGCCGAAAGTAGCCCAAAAGTAGTCAACAAAGTAATCAATAGATTCCCATAGGGGACAGGAAAAGTAATAGGCGGAATTTTACCCAGAGTGAATAATCAGTCAGTATCACAATAATCTGAATAATTATCACGAGGATCCCATGTGGGTTCATTGTTGCAGTCATGTTCATGGTAGGTATACTGGTTGCAGAAACCACAATATAGCAGGTGTCCATAAACAGGTTCCTTCAGAGGATTGGTGAAGTTCTTTTGGTTAATATAATCAGCAATGGAGAGATGCTGAGTAGTAATTCCGTAGGGTTTGAGACCAAAAACAGTAATCCGATCTGTGTGCCCTTCGAAATGGTAATCTTTCCAAAGGTTTTGGATAACCTCAAGAATTTGATTATTGAAATAATTTCTCCAGCATTCAGCAAGAGCATAGGGATTTTTGTAGGACAGGTAGGAATCTCCTTTATACCATGGTCCTTGGTGAGTGTAACCGTTAACAAGAACAAGATGCTTAGATGGTTGCACATTCATCCAATTATCTGTATCCCATTTTGGAAGAGTGCTCCAACATCGAATAGTCACAGAAGGGCTCCTAGTGCGAGCAACAGCTTGTTGAATAATTTGGGGGAGTTGGTTGAGTTGATCACGATTTGAGACTCGGATCATTCTAATAAAACCAAACTCAAACATTTGGGATAACCAATCTGGATCCATGTCTTCTTCATCCAGCTCATCATTTACACAATTACTGTAGCACAAATGTATTTTGCAAATTTATACAATCATTATAACACAAATGAATTTTTGTACAATGATACATAGAGTGATGTGAGTGTATTTGGGGTTAACTGAGAAAATTTACACAATTATGTTAGCTATACAAATAAATGTTTTAGAAATTATTTAGATTATGGGCAGTGGTTTCAGGAATTTTTTGAACTTATACTCTGACCTCTTTAACTCGAAATTTTGGGTCCGTCCTTGCTTCAAGGATTCAGTAAAAGAAACTCAAAGAATCTCCAAGCTAGGTCAGTTTCACTTTTATGATTCTTTCTATCTTCACTTAAATTATATTGACATATCTTTTGATGTTCTTCTTTTGTTATGAATGATTGCTTTCCAAGTATAGAATGATCACTTTTCCAAGCAACTTGATTAATAATTGTGTATATAAGTTGAATTAAAATATTGAGGATTAAGGTTCTTATAAAAAAAAAAAAACCATATTTAGGATTAGGGTTCTACTAATATTGTTAAATCTTGATGATTAGAGCTAAGCTCTTATTTGCACAGGAAAGAATCATGTATGTTTGAAGGGTCCGGTTAACGGGGTACTTTTAAATCATTTGTTAATGGACAATTTTAGGAAAATTACCACTTTCATTGGAAATATAAAAAATTGTTAAAAAAAAAACTTTTTTTCTTTTCTCATAAAAATTTTCAAAAAATATTTCCTAAACCAATGAACTTCTTTTTTTTTTTTTAGAAACCTAAACCAATAAACTTTGGGCATCCATTAACTTTTCACATGTTTGAAATACCAAATAAATGATTCAGTTTTTTAGAAAATTAGAAGATTTTGAAATATTAAATTTGGGAAAGGATGCACAAACATGCCTAGGCATGTGCAATCATACTCGAAGCATGCATATCTTTAAGAATGTAGGCATTTTCTCACTTAAATTGGAGACTAAAAGTTACTTTTTTTTTATTTTGTCTATCTACTCTTTTAAATACATTTTCCAACATTTTTTCTATCCCATTTAAATATGTATCTTTATTCTTTTGCTCATTAATACAAATACATTTCATTCTTTCTTTATTTTATTATGCAAAAAAAAAAAAAATCATTATTTACTATGGAATAATGACTCTTCAGAGAAAAAGAGTCATTGCTATCAAGACCCAAAAAAAAAAAAAAAAAAAATCTCTATTTTAGTAAAGTTGTAGCTTGCATATGCATCTCAATCCAAAAGGCAAAAATCCTCTCTCAATTAAATTACCTAGTATGATCAACTTAAATATTTTTCATTTGTGTTATGATTTAATCCCTTGGATTATGTTAATTAAGACTCATTGATCACTTTCCATATTTGACTTGATATAATTTTAATTTTATTTCCTAAAGTAACTTTCCATACTTGATTAGATTAGATTAGATTAGATTTTATTTTATTAAAATTTTTTTTCTTTAATTGATGGGTAAACTGCAAATTCAGCCCTAAAATTTGGGGTGATTGAATTTTATACCTGGAAATTTTAGAATTTGAATTTTACCATCTGACGTTTGGGGGTATTTGGATTTTACACGTTTCAAATTTTGGATTTTAGCTCCTATATTTTAGGGGTGTTTGGATTTTATTCTCTAAAGTTTGGGGGTGTTTAGATTTTACGCCCTAAAGTTTCATAATTTTTTGTTGTAAAATCCAAATACTTACAAACTTTAGGAGGTAGATCCAAATTCAGAAATGTTAGGGTGTAAAATCTAAATACACCAAATTTTAAGGAGTAAAATACAAATTCTAAAATTTCAGGGTGTAAAATTAAATCACCTTCAAACTTTAGGGGTGCAATTTGCAATTTACCCTTAATTGAATGATTAACTTTACATTTTTAATTTTATAATATTTGCTTTGTTGGCTTTCCCAATTTAATGTGATTTGATTTGCAATTTAAATTTCTGAATATCTTTCTTTTTCAGTGATTTTTATGATAAATACTTTCTTTATATGTACATAATAAATTATTAATATATATAAGTAAAGTTGAGAAAAAATCCAATTAGATTTCAAGTTGGATTCTAATTGTTGTCTAATTTTGCACCACATGTCCTATATATATATATATATATATATATATTTAATTTCTAGGTGAGTTAATTTTGTGCAAAAGTCAAAGAGTTTAATATAAATAAACCAAAAAAAAAAAAAAAAACCAATAAAAAAGAGTAAACTCATGTGTATATCCAAAAAATAAAATAAAAAATAAATAAGAAAGAAAGAGTAAAACTCATGTATATATCTATGACTTAAACAAAGTATAATTTGAATCCATCTATGTATAATTGTTTTGTTTTTAGTTGTACTGTGCATATGCATGGATTATATATGTATAGAGAACTATCTTAGTAATTTCCTTAATTAAATTACATATTATTCTTAATTTAATGATTTGTCATGTGTTATGATTTGATTTGACTCATTAATCCCTAAAATTATGTTAATTTAAACAAATTGATTCCTTTCCATATTTGACTCGATATTTTTTTCTTTCTTAGACTTTGTTTGAGAGTTCATAAGGGAATGAAATGGAATGGAATGCCATTAAACTAGGGAAATGAAAAGAAAAGAAAGGAATGAAATGAAATTAGGTACCCCTCCCTTTCCGTTGTGTGTGTGTGTGTTTGTTTCTTAAAAAAAAAAAAAGTACCCTTATTTGGATGTTTTAAAATAAAGGAACGGAAATTAATGTAAATGAATGGGAAGTAAGTAACCTTGTTTGGGAGTACATAGAAGGAAATGAATGAAATCATTTTATAATGATATTACTAAAATAAATGACTTATTATATGGGGTATTTTGGGAGTTTTAGTAAAAAATTCATTAAATCTAATTTCATTCCTTCCGATTCCTCATAATTTTGGGGAGAATGAAAATTTAAAATTTTAAAGGAATAGAAAGGAATGAATGTTCTCTTCTACCCATTCCATTTCTTCCCACTTAAACTCCCAAAAAATGGGAATGAACTTTCTATTCTCTCCATTAAAACTTTGAAACAAAGGAATGGAAGAATATTAAAAAATTATTCTCTTTATTCTTTTCCATTCCATTCCATTCCTTTCTCCCAAATGAGAGCTTAGGGTAACTTTACATACTTGATTAAGATTAGATTAGATTTGCTTTGCTTTTATTAATTGATTAATTCTTCATATTTAGTTAGATAAGATTTGCTTTGCCGACTTTTCATATTTAGTGTGATTTAATTTGCAATTTAAATTTCCGAATACCTTTCCTTTTGTGTGATTTTACTGTAAAATCATTCATGTACAAAATAAATGTTTAATTAGGATAGAACCACCTTAAGACTTTCCTTAATTAAATATGGCACGGGAACGTTAGTGAAGTTTAACCCAAGTGGTCGCGGAGTTGGATACCTAACACTTTCCCCATTTCCTAACTTCAGACATTGTTTGGTTAAAAGTTGGATCTTTAAAAGTGGATCAACATGGTTCTATTTGAGTTTTACTCTTCATGGAAAACCTTTTATGAAAATAGTTTTTCATGTTTTTCTGTGTTTGATAGCATTAAAAAAAAGTCAAACGAAAACTATCTTTGATCAATGAAAAATCCAATTTAAAAATATGACTTAGTTTTTAGAGATTATTTTTGCTAAAATTTTCCAAAAAATAACTCTATCTCATATTGTGCTAACATAACGCCATCTATGTGGGTTGTGCCAAGTTTAAGAATGACCAACTCTCTTCCAAAGGTTGCACCTTTGCTCTAAACTATAATTATATAGACTTTGCACTTTTATCTATGTTTTTCTTTTAGTTTTTTTAGCATTGGAGTTGGATGGTTTATTTAAATTTATTTAATTTTGTTGATTTAGGGTGTATTTAGATATCACTTATTTTACTGAAAACTGAAAACATTAAAAAAATATTTTCCAAATTATTGTTCACTCTTACAAACACTGTTCATTTGTCTGTTTGCATGTTCATGTCCCATGAACAGTGCAATAGGCGCTGGTTAAAAAGAAAAAAGAAAAGAAAATGCAGATGTAGGGAGAATAATCTGAATCCAAACGTATACTTATAATTCAATTATTCCCATTACTACGTTTCTTCTCTTGAGTCTTATTTATTTTAGATGAATGATATATTTCTCTCTTTTTTATTCATACATTAATGGTTTTGGAGCTCAGCCGTATCTAAAATATTTTATATTTGCAATTTTTATACATGGTTTGCACGATGAATTAATTTGTTTTAGCTGGTGAGGATATGATATTATTATTTTTGCAAGAGATATACTAACTGGTGCTGTTTGTTAATTTTGTTATGTGTATTCTACTTTATCTGGTAAACAATTAGTCAAGGAAGTCATCAATAAGGTATTTTGATTAATATTGGTTAATTTGTAGTTGCTTGAGTACAGACTCTTTGCTTCTTTTATGCGAAATTCAAATTTTCTTGTGACAAGAAACTCCTCTTATAAGAATAAAACATCCATTGCCCTTATTATTGTATGTGTATATTTTATTGGATTTTCCTGTTTTTGATGTCATCTCTGTTTATGTGTATAACATGCGCTGTGCCACTACTTGATTTCTTAAGAATGTTGTGCTTGAGGTTCAGCTGCACTCTTTTTTCCATTAATATGGTTAAGTACACTTCTATTTCAATCTTTAAAATACCATTTGTCAATGTCACTTTTCTTATCCATAGTAAGTGACTATGGGAAAGATTCTTAGTCATGACAACCTTATTAAGAAAGGTTTCTCTTTAATTCCATACTGTTGCACGTATTGGTGTGGCGGAGAAGCAGACCATTGCTGCTCCATTGTGATGTTGAATATGCTTTGTGGGGCATAGTTTTTAGGTTGTTTGAGATTTCATCAGGTGTTGCCAAAGACATTCGTAGACCTATTGATTGGGTTGAAGAATTGGTTTGTTAAGCACTATCCAGATGTTTAGAAATGTACGTTTTTAGACCCCTTAAATACAATCAGATTAACCTAGTTATTTAGCCAAGTGATTAACTTAGGTAAATTATGATGTTTAGGTTAACACAATATATCATATCATGCAAAGCAACGGAAATATAGAGAACACAATGATATGATGACCTAGGAAAACCAAACCGGTAAAAAACCTAGGAAGGATTTTACCTAGCGATCCTCAAGGTAAAACAGAATTCACTATGAAAGAATTAAAGTTTTACAATAGCGACTTAGACCACTAACATCATGTTGCTACCTCGAGTAGAAAACTTACTACCACGACCACATGATAGCTCCGAGTTCACGGACTACTTCTTTCTTGAATTCACAACAAGCACAAGCACTCCCGCTTGTATATCTTTAAGTTCTTGAATCAGCAACTGAATGATCACCAAGCTCTTGACATTAATCTTGAGATTGGAAACCCTAAGTGTATGTGAGGGCAAACACCTCTAGATTTCACAAAAGATTCACACACACAGCATGAAGAGCCTCTCTAAAACGTGACTAGAGTTTTCTCTTTTATACTTAGGGCAAAACATAAAACCCTGTACGTCAAACGGGCTTGAGCTGAGTTGGAGAATTCTGCAGAAAAACAATTTGCATGACTTTCGATCGGTCAAGTTTGATTCTCGATCAATCAAACCAGGCAGATTTACACAATAAATCTTGCAGTAACTTGATTCCAGCTTTACATAAACACATATACTTTGAGCAAGTCTAAACACGACTAAAATATTTTGATCATGGTTTGCCAACCTTACAAATTGAAGTTCTAATATATTAGTTCCTAATTCTTTAGAACCTAACAAACTCCCCATTTGATAATCCGTGGCAAAACAAAAACTTAACAAAATGCTTAAAGTTTACACAAAAACAACCCATTACAAAAAGATAACACAATATAACAAATTCAACCTAAATACTATCCATCAGTTGCAATTGTAGACAGCAGCATGACTGAATCAACCTGTATATTCTTGTAACACTTAACAAACACATAAACGCATGTATGGAAAATACAAGTAACATAAAAAATAATTTCTTGATTTCACATAATATAAAATAAAGACATATATCATTAATAACCTCATAAATATAAATCAATAAGCAATGTGAAACAAGAAACATATACAAACCAATGTATCTCCCCCTATCAAAGATAAATACACAAACAAAATATCATGAGCCAAAAAGATAAATACACAAAGAAGCACCTAGAATACAATCTAAAGCTCCACAGCTCCAAAACATCAAAAATCTCCCCCTAACAACAAAATCTTCTCTATTACAACTACAATGTACTCCCCCTTTTCGTGACGAATTGCCAAAGGGCACTCACTCATCATCAAAAGGAGATGGTGGAGGTGAACGTCGAAGATGCTCCAGATCTTCCCGCAAAGCACGAAACTCAACAAGCATGTCCACCAATAGCTGACCATGAGTCGCCTAAACAGTCATGACAGTGTCCAACATCCGTCGAATGTCTGAAACACCTAAAAGAGAAAGTGAAGGAACAGCAGCAGTAGCAGCAGCAGGCGGATCAATAGTCACCTCAGCAGAAGTAGCACTTGCAGAAGAGGGAGGAGGAGAGACACCGGAAGGCTTAACCCGAGGGCATTTAAAGCTCGTTCTAAGCTGAGCAGCTCTTTGCCTAAGAAAGGTGGCACCAATGGGAGCAATAATATGGACAGGCTCAGATGCAGGAAAGTCTACTAACCCTAAATGTAAAAGAATCCGATGAATGAAAACCGAAAAGAAAAGAGCATGGGCAAGTAGAACAACTCCTATACACCTCGTTCAAAGAACAAAGAAAAAGGTGAGGAAAACTAATAGGGACATCGATAACAAGAGCATACAGAAATACACATCGCTCAATAGAGATAGTGTGCAGATGAGAGATAGGCCACAAGGAATGACAATCAATCCTAAAGAAGAGATAATGGATCTCAGTGAGCTCAGCAGAAGTGATCCGAGGATCAAAACCCCACTGGATAGAAGTACTAGTGATGTAAGACATGATGTCGTCTAGGGGAGGAGACTCATCATAGGGGTAGATAGGATGCTAGACCATAGGTACCCCAAGAGCATTAGCCACTACCGAAGAAGTAATGCTGTACTCTACACCTCGTATCCAACTCTTAACTAAGGTGTTGGAATCATAGGCGTGGATAGAGAGGTTCGAGTAGAACTCTCTAATCAGGGTAGCCGGAGGTGGATGACCAATATCTAACAATGGTAACCAGCCCCTATGCTCAAAATTACAACTAAGCTCATCATCTAGCTCATCTAAAAGAACCTTTCTCTCAGCCCAAATGTTCCTCTTAAGATTAAGCTTCTCATATGTTTCTTGATGTTTCTCACTCAGAAATCTATCACTCTCAAAGGATGGTGAGGGTTGCCTGTGGGCTCTAGTCTTCTTAGGCATGATGCAAAGGTAAGGATGAGACACACAGAAAAGAACCAAAAAGAAACAAAAAAGAAAACTATGGGTAGACTGCAAGTTAGCACAAAAAAATATAGAAATAACAATTCTATATGATGCATGAACAGTAAAATCAAATGATGCATGCTCTAATGCAGTAAGAATCAGTTCAATTTTACTTCAAAACCACAAAATTGGCTTAAGCATAGAGTTTACATCAAAAACCCCAAAATTTGAAAAACCCATTTTCTCAAAACCCAGTAAATTGATCAATTGATCATTACACAAGATAGGTAACACAATTTAATGATCAAATGAGTCAAGTTAACAAGCCAATTTCATCAATTTAAATCAAATTGAACAAAAACCCCAATTCGGGTAGTTTCAAGCCCTAGAAACTTCAATTTATCCCAATTCATCAAATCAATCCACCAAGAACAGTTTTATATTGTCCCACAACAAAAACCCAATGATTAATTTTGAAAGAAATTATCAACAACACCAAAAACCCCAACAATTCTAGGTTTGAAATTTCCAAAGATAATGCATGATTTAATGCATGAAAAATGAAAAAAGAAAAAAGAAAAAAAAGAAAGGGTAATATGGTCTTACCGGCCTTGGGAGAGAGAAATCTTGCAAAAATATTGGAGGAAAACGACAAAAATCTTGATTGGAAGCCTTGACTGATCAGATAGAGAGAGAGAGAAAAAGTTTTTAAAAAGTTTGAAAAGTGTTTGAACACGTGAAAAAAAAAAGTTTTTAAAAAACCCTCTATATGACTTTTGATTGATCGAAAATTAGGTTCGATCGATCGAAAATGCTTTGATTGATCCAGTACCAATTGAGCACCGATCGAAACAGACAGAGGCTGATCAAAATTTTAATCGCAATTTCGATTGGTCGAGAAACAGGTTCGATCGATTGAAATTCTGGAAAAATCAAATTTTTGAAAAACAAAGAAATTTTATGCAGAAACTCCTCAAAGCATAGTATTTTATGAATAAAATGCATGAGTATGAGATGAAATGCTTTTTTAAAAAAAAAAAAATTTGTTTTGAACCCAGTTTTCCCAATAATGAGATTTTCAATCAATTCTCTTTAAATTCTCAAACATCAAATATATTTTGCATAAAATTCGAGGAATTTTCAAGTTTGGTTAGTCAAACCACAATCACACACACAATAATATGTACAAAGTGTAGCAAAAAATAACTTGTGTAGTGTGTGCAATTAGTAAAAACTTGAGATACATGTGAGGTAATATGTAAATAGAAATCAAGCACAATATCTACAAAATTTATCACATAGAATTTTGAAAGAGACTATCACCTAAAGAGTTACATCATATAACTCTCATGTCTCCTAGAATAAAAACTTGCAATCATGTAAGTTTCTTGATTTGCCTCATAATGTATACACCAATTTTATTTGATTTGAAACTTACTAATAATAGCCGGGATAATGTACACACCAATTTTATATGATTGTGTTAATTAAAGTCTAATAATATACACACCAATTTTAGTATTTAATATCGAGGCTACACTTTATGTTCTTTTTGTGCATGTGCTACATTGTCTTGAGCACAAAATCTTACGATATGCATTAAGGTGTTCATGATTGGCTAGTAAACAGTGGTGAGATGGTTATTTATACTTTACTCAACATGCACTACAAAGCTTCAACTAGTAAAGTGTAATAAATAAGCTCATCCAAGCTAAATAAGGTACAAAGACATGTCATGTGAAAATAAATTGACCATCCTTGTTTTTTTTTTTTTTAAATAAGGAAAAAAAAATTAATGCAAAACACATTTTGCTCCCCCCCCCCCCCCCTTTTTTAAAACAAATACAGCCTAGAATGAAATACATGAATGTTATGCAATGCAAATCTTAGTAAAGCAAAGAAAAGACAAAACAGTAAGAGGAATGGCCACAAGAAGTAGAGCGATGAAGAATAAAGACCATGTCAGACAGACTCAATTTGATCAAGCCTTTTGCATCCAAAACTTTTTAGATGCAATTTTTGCATTGGAGTTATTATTCACATTAGAATTCTGAGCAACTCCAAGATTAGAATAAAGGTTTAAAGCCTTTACCAATTCACCAATAAGTACCATAGGATCTTGTGCTTGAGGCACATGTACTTTTGGCTTATTTGCTCGCTTAGCAGCTTGCAACTTGAAACAGTTTGGGCGAATGTGCCCAGACTTTCCACAAAAATGATAGACCCATGTAGGCTTATCATGTAACTTGCCATTTGGAGGATTAGGAGCCTTAGGTTTAGACTCTTGAAGATCAACTCTAATCTTCCTTAGAAGTGTAACTTCTATAGATTTAGCAGCCTCACTCACAGAAGGTTTGACAACCTCACTCACAAGGGGTTCAGTAGAAGGAACAAAATTTGTGGAATGGGGTTCAGGCATAGAAATGCTTTCTACAAAACCTAAGCCAATTTTGTTAGAGGGAGACTTTTGAACACTCAGCATGTGATCAAGTTTGGAGCTTGCAGACGTATTAGTTTGTTCTCTAGCAACAGACAATTCAAGTTCCAAATTCTTAACTTTATCAAGAAAAAGCATGTTTTCAGTCTTCACATTATTCAAAAGTTCATTAGCTTCAAACAGTTTTACAAGCAAATTTTTCTTATCAAGTTGAAGAGATGCAATTTTCTTTAAGCCAAGATTAGCATTCATAGCATTCTTTGCAGCAACTTTGCAAAGTTTATTATAGGTTTCTTGTAAATCTGCATCTTTAGAGAGTTCCCCATCAAAAGGATTCTCTTTAACAGACACACTTTCATTAACTACAGCAGTAGCAGTGAAAACAATGAAGATTCCATCCTCATTACTACCAGACTCATTATCAGAAACTTCATTATCACTAAGGGTTATAGCTATAGCCTTACCCTTAGACCTCAAGAATGTAGGACATTTAGATTTCACATGATCATACCCTTGACACCCAAAACATTGTTGCCACATAGAATTATTAGAAGGTTAACCTACTTTTTCTTTAGGTTATTCAGTGTTACTAACCTTAGTGGGATCACCTCCTAAAATTTCTAGGTTCAGCATTGTTCTTATCTCTTGCCCTTCTGTTATTGTTCCTAAGAAAGTTTCTAAAATTTTTGGCAAGATAGACAATCTTTGTAACAGAGAGCTCATCATCAAATCTATTTACATCAATATCACCAACAGACTTAAGAGTCATTAATTTGGATTTGCTAGTCTTAGGTAAGTCTAACTCATAGGACTGAAGAGATTCTACAAGTTCATCAACAAGGATGGAGTCCACATCCTTACTTTCTGTGATAGCAGTCACTTTGGGTCTAAAATCTTCAGTCAAAGATCTAAGAATCTTCCTAACAATTTTAGGTTTATTATAGATTTCACCCAAATTATATGCTGAATTAACAATATCACTAAGTTTAGCATAGAATTCATCAAAAGATTCATCATCAAACATCCTAATGCTTTCAAATCTAGTGGTTAATTGCTGCAACTTGTTAATTTTAACTGCCTTTGTGCCTTTATGCACAGTTTGGAAGGTATTCCAAGCAGTATGAGCAACCACATCATTAGAGATTCTCTTAAATTCCTCCATAGAAACAGCATTCAAAATAGCATTCATAACTTTGCTATTAAAAGCGGCTGCTTCTTTTTGAGAAGTTTGCCACTCACTCATAGGAGTAGTGGACTTCTCACATCCGTATTCAACGGAGTTCCAAACTCTCTCATCAATAAATTTCAGGAATGCTTTCACTCTTACTTTCCAATAAGCATAATTATTCCCATCAAAGTGGGGTGGAATAACAAGAGAGTGTCCGTATTCCATGACAACCGGGGTCAAGGATCAGCTCTAAGATCAAAAGATCTCCAACAAAAAGCTATCCGCTCTGATACCACCTGTATATTTTTAGACCCTTTAAACACAACCAGATTAACCTATTTATTTAGCCAAATAATAACTTAGGTAAATTATGAAGTCTAGGTAATACAATATATCATATCATGCAAAGTAGCGGAAATATAAAGAACACAATGATATGATGACCCAAGAAAACCAAACTGGTAAAAAACCTGAGGAGGATTTAAACTAGCTATCCTTAAGGTAAAACAGAATTCATTATGAAAGAATTAAAGTTTTACAATAGCAACTTTGACCATTAACATCCTATTGCTACTTGGAGTAGAAAACTTACTACCACGACCATGTGACAGCTCCGAGTCCACGGACTACTTCTTTCTTGAATTTACAAAAAGCACAAACACTCCCGCTTGTATATCTTTAAGTTCTTGAATCAGCAACTGAATGATCACCAAGCTCTTGACATCAATCTTGAGATTGGAAACCCTAAGTGTATGTGAAGGCAAACACCTCTAGATCTCACAAAAGATTCACACACACAGCATGAAGAGCCTCTTTAAAACGTGACTAGAGTTTTCCCTTGTATACTTAGGGTAAAACATAAAACCCTACATGTCAAACGGGCTTGAGCTAAGTTGGAGAATTCTGCAGAAAAACAATCTGCACGACTTTCGATCAGTCGAGTCTAATTCTCGATCGATTAAGCCAGGCAGATTTATACAATAAATCCTACAGTAACTCGATTCCAACTTTACATAAACACATATATTTTGAGCAAGTCTAAACATGACTAAAATGTTTTGATCATGGTTTTCCAACCTTACAAATTGAAGTTCTAATACATTAGTTCTTAATTCCTTAGAACCTAATAAGAAATTTATTCCACTATGTTTGATGTAATATTGTGGAGGGAATTTTTTTTTTTTTTTGGATTTTCATTAAGTGGCTATGTAGTTTATTTTACAAAAGGATTGATGGAATTATTTTATCTTCCACTGTTCTTCCTTTTATTGGAATTATTTTATCTCAAAAATTCAGAATTTTGCTTCTATTGTTGTTGATGGCATGCATGGAGACCATATTTTACTTATTCAATTATATATTACTAGTCGCTAACTCGTGCGATATACAGAAAACAACCTTAAAACCTAAGACAAACCCATGGAATGGATTTGAAATTTTTCACAAATAAAGAAAGTCTTATGTGAAGTTTTGTGAATATGATACCTTACGTTTTGTGAAAGTGAGCCATATTTGATACATTTAAGAAGAAAATAAATATCTAACATAATACTAATAGATATCCAACTCTCATCACAAAAAATGAATGTTGCACATTAGGATTACAATCTCAAAATTCCCTATCCTATAGTCAATACTAAACATTCAATTACTAAATGGAAAATATTAATTAACCAAAAATTACTTATTTATTTATATAAATAAGTAAACATAGATAATTAGTATATTATAATAATATAAGAATTAAAAGTACTTGAGATATTTGTTGCATGTCATTCAATTAGTATCATCACTACATGTCTCACATCATGTTGAGTTCAATGCTAAAAAAAACTAATGGCTAAAACATTTTGCCCATCTTTTATTTAAAAATTAAAAGTTTTCTATTTTCTCAATGCAAGTCATGTGGAGGCTTTGTAAACATAAAGAAGAGTACAACCAATCAAAAAAAAAAAAAAAAAAAAAGAGTACAAAAACAAAAAGAGAGAAACTACAACAGTGATTGGAGACGGACAAAAGAAAGAGAAGAAGGAGGAAAAGAAGAAGATACATCAATAGAAGATGAAGGCGTGACACCATGACCGGCGACTTGTGTTGGCAACCTGCTGCTTCAACTTGGCGCAGCCCCTACTACGTCGTCTTTCTTCTTCTCTGTTTTTTTTCTTTTTCCCTTACAAATAAGATATTTATGGAATGAAGAGGAAGATGATGAAGAGAGTGATGAGATTATTTTGGTTTTGGTGATTTATGAGTTTGGTTTGTGTTGGGTGTGTATTGTGTTTGAAGAACTTAATGGGATGAGGAGGAAGATGACGGAGAGGGAGATGGGGAATTATTTTGGTTTTGGTTTGGGTTTGTGCTCATATGTACTGTTTTGGTTTGTGTTGGGCTTGTGATATAGAGGGAGATCAGAAGAGAAAGGGTTTTTTCTGGGAAGAGATGGCAGAGCATCGTGTAAGGGAAAGGCAGAGCATCGGGAGGCAGAGCATCGTGAAAGGGAAAGGACAGAGCATCGGGTTTTAGAAAACTGTTATTATGTTTTTTTTTTAATAATGTGCTGACGTGAAAAATTGTGGGTGTTTTAGAGGCTTCGGTTATATATATATATATATATATATATATATAGATTACTAGTGTTTGAATTAGGACCCCCTGTAGTATGGTAATTTGTGATGCTTAATATGCATCTAGATCTCTTATGGATTAATATGTTAATTTAAATAGCCTATGAATCTGTAGAATATTTTGACATGTCTGCTTCTTGATTCTATAATATATAGCATTTAGATTATTATGTGTACATTGATTTTGGCGGATGTATGGGATTGAGGGTTGAACAGAGGTGATATTTGATAGTTGGAAGTTGGAACTGCCAGTCTCTTATGAGAGTTTTTATTGTTGTCATTTCCAAGTGCAATTTTATTGTATAATTAATTTCTGGAAGACCTTCCATACTTGTTTTTCTAATTTTTGTTTAGGTTATGGTCTCATGAAAGCTTCCTTAACTCCTATGACTTACATATTAGTCCAAATCAACAATCATTCTTTTAGCTTACATCCAAGTGAATCATTTTTTGGGGTACCCACCATCAAATGTCCTCATCTATATTGTGCCAGTGTTTGATGACAGTAATATGTTATGCAAAAGTATGAGGATATTTGGTTTTGCTTAGGATTTTTTATTCTTGGGGACTATTTGTCGTTGGCTTTGTTAAAACACACCAAAATTGCTTGGATTCAAAAATATCTTTTCATTTCAGATTAAAACTATTCTGTAAGTGTTTAACGATAGAGTAATATGTTGTGCAAAAGTTGATGGTATCCTAATTTATGTAAAGTTTTCAATACATCAATTATTGCCACACGCATATACAATTAGGGCAAGGTGGAGGAAACAAGTTGATAAAGTGCCGAAGTATAGGAGCAGGACCAACACTTACACAAAAGGAACTTGGCTCTAGCTCATAGCATTTCACCAATTAATTTGAGCCGAAATTATCACCATTCAAGTACATTTAATAAGGAATTGTTGTTGTTTTCTATGCAAAATGTTTTTGGATGGTTGTGATTCAAAAATTGTATTTCTCTTTCTATTTTGCTGAGCCTCTATAGCAAATTCAAAATAGCAATCTGAGGGCCTTTCTAAGCATGTACAGCTAGAGTTTTGTATATATATATGAAATTTTAATTGAATTAAATTACGTATTCATATTAATTTTTAAGTCATATATTGTACCTTCAAGTGAAAATCTTAATAATTATTTAAATTTGTTATGCATTACACAGGTTAGTGACTAATTTATAATATATATATACACACACTAGCATTATGCCCGTGCAATGCATGGCTTAATCAAAATTCATTTATAAATAATTATTATTATTATTTTACTTAAAATAAATAAATATTTTACTTTTAAGTTATATAATGAATGTATGTTATGTGAGACTAAGGTATCATAAAATGCATATATATATATATATATAATTAATTGGAAGATGGTAGAGGTACCTATAATATATATATATATATATATAATGATTTTCAATAATACATTAAACTTTAAGGCTCAATTAATCACATATATTTAAATGGAAAACTCTTGAATTTAATAGTTAAAAATTATCCAAAACAATAATTAAAATCATGTTTAAGAAAAACTTCAATTCAATAATTAAGAACAATCTAAATTATTAAACATTTAAAAATCTGAAGTAGAGAGAGACTCACATGAGAATTTAATTTTTATCCTTGAAAGCATGGAAGAAGGCACTGAAACTTGAGTCAGTTTCACCCTACCAAGTTTAACTCAAGTGCGTTGCACGCAACTGTCTAGTTAATTCTTGTTATAATTCTTTTGTGTAGCATGTGTAAATGCATGAAAATGGTCTGAATTTAACATTTATTATAGAAAAGAGGTGGTGTAGTCTTATCCTTGTCTAGCTACTCTTTGTTTTGTGAGGAGAGAAGGAAACACTTCCTTTGGGGAAAAAAAATTTAGCATATAATATATAATAGCTAAGATATTAATCTTTGGAAGTGGTATCTCATACGGATTAGTATTTCAATTGTGTGCTTTGGTAGTTAGAAGTTAGCTCATAGTAGTTAATAATTAGAAAATTACTTTGAAATTTTTTTAAACCAATCCCTCAAAAAAGTTTTAGTAGAGTTTAAATCACGTTAATAAATTATCTCTCTATTCAATTTTTTTTAATCATGTTAACAAAAAGTTACTGATAAAGCTATTATTAGTAAACATTTCTTAGACTTATCTATTTAGCTTTGTTGCCTAATTTATATAAACTCTTTTATTTTATTTTATTTCTTATTTTCCAAAGAATATAACACAACCAAAAACCTATAAACAACAATGTACATTCAATATAAAGAATATAATCAAACTTATTCATAATTTAAAATTAAGAAATTAATACAAATCTTAAATTAAGATATAAATTAAAAAAAAAGAACAAAAAATAAACCTACTTGTTTGCTCTATCACTTTGAGAGATGAAAGTGTGAGTATGTAATTAAAATCTGAATCAATTATTGTAGAAGGGAATAAATGAGTACAAAAGTTAATATTATGAATTGGGTTAAAATGTATGTGAGAAGTTTTTATTAATTTTTTTGAAGTTAAAGAAAAATAGCTTAAACGAAATGAAAAAATAATAACGAAGAAAAAATGCATACCTGTAATGGGATTTAGGCATTCACATATTGGAATAAACTTCACTTCAAATCCTATTGGAATTAAGATTTATAATCAATTTTTTTCGTTTCTATCTCATAAATCCCATAAAAAGTGGAATTCATATGAGTAGAAAGAAAAAAGAAAACTTTTTTTTTAATGGAAAAAAGGAAACTTTTCTTTTATAAAAAAAACAAACAAACAAACAAGCGTTTTTTTTAGAAGAATAAACGTTTATTATATATAGATACTTTTTTTGGAGAAGAAAAAGAAGGTGTTTACTTTAAACTCAAATAATTATTACCTTATTTACAATTTTTTTAACTTTATCCAAAAACATTTTTGGTAAATCAGTATGAACACTAATTGTTTAAAAAAAATAGTCATGTGTGAAGAGTAAGATTTTGCCATTGAATACGTAACTCTTTTTTTTTTTTACAAGTATTATGTTTTTTTTATAGAAAGTAATATAATTTAAATTAAAAAAAAAGGAGTAGATGAAGATTGTTACTGGTTTTTGTTTTTTACATGTACTATGTTGTTACTGTTGTTGTTGTTGTTTTTTTTTTTTTATACATAGTAATATAATTAAAAAAAGGATTAGATGAAAAGTTTTAATTGTAATCAAATTAAAATTTTTTATCAACTTATAAATTATAATAATAATAAAAGGATTAGATGAACATTGTTAATGGTTTTTGTTTTTTACGTGTACTATGTTGTTGTTGTTGTTGTTGTTGTTGTTGTTGTTGCTGCTGCTGTTTTTTTTTTTTTTTACATGTAGTAATATAATTTAAATAAAAAAATGACTAGATGAAAAGTTTGAATTGTAATCAAATTAAAAAATTTTATCAACTTATAAATTATAATAATAAAATGATTACATGAAGAGTTTGGATTGTAATCAAATTAAGATTTTTATCAATTTAAAAATTATAGGAGAAGAAGATAAGTACAAAAAAAAATTATATTTAAAAATAGCACCCATCCACGTTTGCAAATGTAGCTATATGGAACCAGACCTCAAAAAGTCCATAATGGAAGATCTCGTGTGTTTGTGAATAAGGAGGGATTCTTTTAATGCGTTTGCTTTATATGCTACTAGGAACAAAGAAATCCTGGTTAGTCGTGATTGCTGATCATATACGATACAAAATCTATGATCTTCAGCTCGAAAGTTGAAACTGTTAAGCTGGACTTTGACTTGATAAATTCTTTAATATGCTATTGGTATATTGAATATACTCTACTTATGTCACTACAAGAAAAAAAATTTATTACAACAAAAAATCATTGCAATAACATCAAAGTCACTGCAATAGTTGATGTGAGTCGCTACAATATATTTTGAGGTAATAAGTTTGCAACAAAAAATTTCAATGCAATAATCACTAGATGTTTTAATGACAACTTTGTTGCAATGATATATATGTTGTTGCAAAAAATAATTTATTGCAACAATATATTTTTTGTAATAAATAATTGTTTTATATTTGTCTTTGCAATAGATTGTAAAATAATTAATATCAAGTTATTGTAATGAAGTATTTGTTTCATGTTTGTCATTGAAATAAATTGTAAAATAATTGATATAAAATGATTACAATGATGTCTTTATTGCAATAAAATATCACTTTGAAATTTTTGTTGTGATATATTGAAAAAATAATTGGTATCAAGTTATTGTAATAATACTTTATTTTAAGTTATTGCAAAAAATTTTCTAAATGTAGTACCGATAATTATATGTCATTGCAACTAATTATTGTAAATGCGATAATTTACTAATTTTAAGTTATTATTGCAACGATTTTTATTTTGTAAATGCAGTATTGTGTCTAATACCACCATACTAATGATGTTGTATTTACATTTGGTGTAATAGACTTATTTTGGTGTAATGTGTATACACTGTGAATAGCTTTAGGCATGTCATTTACTAGCTTTTACATCCACCTTTTATGTTTTCTTTGTTTTTGTCATTTTTTCCTCATCGCAATGAAAAAGGTGACAACATTAGGGCTACTTAATTCCCTTGATGGACTTTGGTCAAGCTGTGGTAAAGAGAGGATCGTCATCTTTACTACCAATTTTAGAGGAAAATTGGATCCAGCTTTGAGGTGGCTAGGATGCATGGATGTTCACATTAACATGGGCTATTGCATCCCAGCTGGATTTAGAGTGCTTGTTTCCACATACCTTAGAATTGAAGGCCGTGATCTCCTTGGAAATTAAGATTGAAAAACTTATTCATCAAATTGCACTTCAAGGTCCTATAGAATTTCTTAGAACAAAAAAAGAAAAATAAAGTTTATGAGGATGGGGTAATAATAGTTTCGCATTGCTTGTTGCATATAGCTCGTACACACTATGCCATGTAGGCTAAATACTATTTTAAAATTTTAACTGAAATCGTGTTTTCAAAATATGAAAACATGATTTCAAGGGAGTGTGTATGACAATGTGTGATAAGCTATTTGCAACAAGATTTACCTGCATAATGGGATTGAAATGAGGTCCATCTATCTGACCTAGGTAGCTAGGTGTTGAATTTTACCAACAATACTGTCAAGGAAAAAAAAGAAAAAAGAAGATAGAATAAATGGTGGATTCATTTGAAAGTTATGTGGCATATAGGGTAATGTGGCATGTTATAATTGGTGTTAGAGCCGGCTGTTGATACCATATTTTGTCCGTCTCCGATTCCCATGTCAAAACAAAGGCCAAAAATTCAAAAAATTGGAAAAATGTGCAAAATTACAAGTTTCAAAGCCAAAAAAGGGAAAAAAATACAACATGATTGAATGTTGGATCAAAGGGTTACAACATTCAAAAACCCCTTTTATAGCAATAAAGGTCAAAACCCGGTATGGTCAAAATTTTAACTTTTTGATCCAACCATCGATCGTGTTGAAATTTGGGCCGTCTCGTGGGGTATATTTTTTCCTTTAAAACGATATTTTACAGGCTAAAATCAGAGTTAAAACAAGTAAGATATCAACAAAATACCAAAAACCCTAATAAAATCTTCACTTTTTTTAGGAAAAATGGCAGTTTTTGGCCCAACTTTGTTCAATAAGCTGTATTGAGGGCAATAATTGAAGCAATCTGGCTGGACCATCTTGAAGAACAAGGTTTTGGCTACTTCTCATAAAAAGGGCTTGATGAAATCTACTCCGGATTAGAAGATACAAATTTTTTAAGGAAAAACGTCACATAACTTTTCAGCATTTTGTCCCTTCCTTCCGAGCACGATATCTCGATAACCGTAACTCCAAATCAGGGAAGGTCAGAACCATTGGAAACTAGACATCCAAATCTTTCCAGGCATATATAGTTCACTGAAAATGGAGCTTGGAAAGGCCTCCAAACAGCTACGCGAAGATCAGACTAGAAAATGGGAAAAAGACAAAATAGGCCGATGGGGTGGCAAAAATGAAAGGCTAGCTAGGTATAGCATGTTACACCAAGATAGCCTCCCATTTCCCCCATTCCCCTATAAATACCCCCTCATTTTGTGAAAAAAATATGGAGTTTTGTGAAGAAAAATATGGAGAAAAATAGAAAAAGAGTGAGAAAATTTTAAAAAATGCCTTAGAAATTTTGAAAAAAGTTTCTCTCTCTCCTCTCATTCTCTCTAGGAAACCCACCACAAAAAAGCCTCTTCCATTTTTACTTGTAATTTTGTGAGTAAGCTTGTAGGGATGGGGTACTTTTTCCATAACTACACCCATCCCATTTCTTTCTTTCTCTTATGTAAACATCATCTTTCAATATATGAAATCATTTTCTATATCTTTTCTATTGTTCATATTTGCTTTAAACTCCTATGTTGTTGTGTAAATATCTCTCTTTATCTTTATGTCTATATTATTATTGCTTGTTTGTGATATTTGTGATTGTTTCCCTAGATGGGTATTGGACCATCTCCTAGAATTTATATGAGAAGTACCCTTGGGGGGAAGAAATCTCATTCCCTCTAGGTATCTAGGGATTTTTATTATCCTTGCTTTATATTTATGTTATCCATTTTATTTTCAGGCAAACTCCTTCATTTAAGCCCCGAAATCCTCATTTTTGTAGTTTTTAGTAATGTTTGTTTCCTTTATAACTTTTAATCTAAAAGTCAAAATAAGGTCTCTGTCTGTTTTGAAATTTTTCTTAGAGATAGTATTTTTTTTTTTTTAATTTCGCAGTTATCTACAAGTTTTGGCTTTTTGGCAAAATTTACTATCTTGCCACAAAATTTCGTGAATAGCATGAATTAGGGTTTTAGCGTGCTTTCCTAACCGCCCTTATCGAGTTGGCAGACTATTATTAATTCTCATATGTGAGTATTCTTGAATGAAACATTCAATAAGTGTGAATTTTGTAATAAAAAGTATTGTTTGCAGTATTATTTGGCCACATATCATCTACTTCTAGTGCAATTGATTTCGATCGTCATTGTAGGTCTCATTATGAAATACTTAGAGCATTCACATCAATTCATACAAAATTCATGTTTATTTAAGCATAAAGATATTCTTTTTTTCAATTTTACATAACCACTTTTTAATAATATTCATATCAGATTATCTATTTAAAACTATATTTTATTAAAATATCAAATTTTCTTTATTTGTTTAATAGTTTCCCTTTTTTCACACGCAACAGCCATCATCCACTCTATTCCTTCATTCTCGAAATATATAAAGAGAGAAAAAAAAAAAAAAAAAAGCTAAATGTAAAATGATTAGTGCCAATTTACATGGCTATTGTAGTTGTGGATGAATTTACAAAATTATACATACACTAATGTCACATCAAAGGGTGTATAATAGGAAAATGTGTAAAATTTACACAGTTTTATCTAAAAATGACCCATTTCAATCAATGTATAAGTATATAAATTTATAAGTTTACTACAGTAACCATGTAAATTTACGTTGATACTATTTATTTTGCATTTATTTTTTATTCTATTTTCATGTATTCTGATGATGAAGGAACATTGTGGATGGTGGTTCTAATGAGTAAAGAAAGAGAAACAATTTAAAAATTAAGAAAAAATATATTTGAAAGAAAGGTAGTGTAAAATAGATAATCAGTTGTGTGGTGTATTAAAAAGTGAGTATGTGAAATAGAAAAAAATAGATTCTTGTGCTAAAATAGATATGAATTTTTATACAAACTAATGTAAATGCTAAGTAGACATAATATGGGGATTAAAGTCTGTTTTACAAAGACCAATAGTTTTTTTTTTTTTTTTTGAGATAAAACAAAGACCAATGTAAATGCTCTTACATGCAAACATGCTAACATGTATCATAACGGGAGACCAAAAAGTGGTGCCACGAAATCACTACATGTTCATGTTCCTTTGTCAAACTAACGTACATGCAAAATCTTGGTTGTTTGGTTTGAAGAAAAAAGTGGTGTTTTCTTTATTCATTTTCAGTTTTTTGTAGGATCCACCACAAAAATTTGGTTTGATTTGCAAATTTGTACTTATTTTTCATTTTCAGTATAAAAAAAAGGTTTGAATATAGAAAACGAAAAAAAAAAGGTACTTTTTTGGCTTTATCAATTTTAGTGGAAATGGATACATGGCATTTTCGTAAAAAACCAACTTTGTGGGTCCCACTAACAGTGAATTTTCTATCAAAAACACTTTCTCTCTCTTTCTATCTTTAGTCTTTGTTCCTTAGGTTTATGTTCTCTCTCTCTCTCTCTCTCTCTCTCTCTCTCTCTCTCTCTCTCCTTTTTTTATTTGATGTTGGGATTTGATGAAATTTTTTTGAATTAATGGGTTTTTCTGTGGTGATCTAGGTTTGGTTTTAGTTTTTTTTGACAGATTACAGCTTGTGAGGTGGAGATTCGGGCTGGGTGTTGGCTTGCAATGATGGTTTTGAAGGGTTTTGGTTTTAGTCTGCTTTTGGAGTTGTGGTTGGGTTTCGGTGGTCTAGAGTTGTGGTTGGGTTCTAGTGGTTTGTGTTGGACCGTTGGTATGTTATTTCTTCTATTTTTTTTATCCGTTGGGGTTGTTAGAATAAAGTTAGTAGAAGACTAAGCAAAAATTAGAATAAAAATTGTTGCCAAACAAAAAATTGAGCTGGAAACAAAAAAAGATGAATAAAATATTTGAGTATAGAAAATGAATACGCACTGAACTAAAACTAAACAGATTTGGGTGATTTTGGTACATGCATTAAAACAACAATTTTCAGTTTTTTTGGAAGATGTGTAGGTGAAAAAGTGTGTGAAAATACGTGTAATGTTCAATATTATGAATACCGTTTCGAAACTCGTTTCGGTTTGTTTATTGGAATGAAATATTTCGATATCGGTCTATTTCGACGTACTGTTTTAGACCGTTTCGGATTACCACAAATAAATAAATATAAATATATAAGAATATAATATAATAGATTTAATATATTTACTTTTAAAAAAAATCTCAAATAAAGTTAGCATTTGATTATTAAAAAATCATTTGTTGCATTTTTGTAAATAAGGTGAACATGTTGACTAGTTAATAGCTAAGAACATCCTTGAAACTTAACTTTTCCCATTTCCCAAACCCACCCGAACCTCTCCATCTCTTTATCACCTACTCCAATTATTTCCTTTGTGTCACACGCTTCTCAATGTTCTTGTTCAAGAGTTTCAACTTTCAAAAGTCTGGAGCCTCACCACTCCCCAGTGCTCTGTCTCAGTCTCTCCTCTTTGTTCTATTTTTTGTTTCCTCTAATTCTTTCTTTCTCTGCTGTGTTTGTTTCATTTTATTCTTCATTATTGTTTTTCATTCTTGTGTGTTTTTCTTCTCCGTATTAAACAGAGACAAAGGCAGTGGAGATTTTTTTTTTCCTTTTCTGGTAGGGCAGTGGGTCGGACATCAAATTCAGGGGAAAAGGCCAAAGTTTCATACCGGCCAAATCTTTAATCTCGGCCGACATTGACCAAAACGGACCAAAACTCCCGAAATAGCCTGAAATAGCCCGAAATTCTACCCGAGGTGGAACAAGGATGGTCGCTATTCCGGTTTACTCACCGGTACGAGATATTCTGGTCATTCCGGCAGGAACGGAACGTATTAATAACAATGATAATGTTGTTTAAAAACTGAAAATAGTTTTTTAAGTTGTGATACCAAACGGGCTGAGTTGCAGCCCACAAGATTTTTTGTAGTTTGTACTTTGCACACACTTTAATGACCCCGTAAGTCCATGGTTGGATGATCTAGCCTAACAGCATTGCCATCTCCTAATGCAAAATATATGCATTTTGCCTCCTTAAAAGTTAAAGCAGTATTTTATATTTGAAATTGTTGAAATTTAATAAATAAATAAATAATTAATTCTTTATTTTTACTGATAAATGTTTCTTTTATATATATTAATTTTTATTTTTTAATACAGTCTATATTAATCAATGGGTTCATTTTTATAATAGGGTATTAGGCCTATTAATTCGGACAATAATGCAAAAGGCATGCCACCAAGAAGTGGAAGTGTTATTTCGTCCAAGCATGCTTGATTTTACACAATTTTTATCGCATTTTAATTATTCATATCTTACCATGTCACATCATATTGAGCTAAGCATCAATCAAAACACTTCACATCATAATGTACTAAGCTGAAAATAGAGCTCAATCTAACAGAAGAAATTTTTTGCTTTTATTCAAAATTAGAAGCATTCATCGTTTTCAATGTAAGTCATGTGAGAGTAAGCAGAAACACAGCAGTATATTATCAAATAAAGTGAAAATAAACACCCACATTAAAATATCAGAACAACATAGCTTCAAACATTACAAACACCAATTCATAAAACAAAAATAAAGGAACACATTCTCCAAATCAATTCTAAACAGTAATGACCTAGAAACTCAAAAGAAATTTCACTTGTGCCAGAAAAACTTCACTTGAGCCGGCCAATGCTGCTTTCTTTATATTTTCGCATTAAACTTAGACAAACTCAAACTTCATTGAACTTCAACACAAACTCAACCTGCAAAATCGCAACCGGGAAAAAAAATAATAATAATAATAATAATAATGATCACAATGAAATATTGAACAAACGAATTTTTATTTGGGTTGAAGAGAACAAAAGGATAACATAAACACATCACAAATAGATAAGAATATTATATATATATATATATATATATATATTGACCTTCTTCTTCTGCTTCTTATGGGTTCACTTGTTGTGGATCTAGGGCTGGATCAGCTAGGGTTGGGGGAGAAGGATCACAACAAAGAGAAATATAGAACAAATATGTTTAAAAATAAGTTTGCTTACTCATGCAAATGAAAAAAAAAAAAAAAGGAGAGAAAATTCAAATATGAAAATTATGATGTTACCTTGTGGTTGGCCTGCTTGGTCTTGTTGTTGCTGGGCTGGAGGTGGAGGTGCGTGAGAATCTTGTTCGTGCACTTGAAGGATAGCATCAGGATAGCATCAGTACTGATGCTGTTTGAAGGATAGCATTAGTACTGATGCTATCCTTCAAGTGCACAAACAAGATTATAGCGTAAAGAACACGTTGTAACAAATGTTACATTGGTAATGGAAATTTTTATGCACAAGACAGTTATGTGATCGTAAAGCTTTCTTGTTGTTAAACGACAGAAACGCCTGGTGACAATAGCAGCAAAAGACTCAATTATCATCCATGGTGAAACTTGAGAGTGGGAGAAGATTTTTCTTTGCTGAACTTTAGGGAGCAAGAGGAGAGTAGGGAATTTTTTTTTTCTCCATTAATAGCTGAACCATAGATCTATATGTAGGCAACAATCACGGAGCGGGTGGGGTTAAACGTACATTTGCTAACATGCAAATGATCATGTGGGGACGGTGGCTCATGCATATCCTGCTGTTTCTAAGAAAATAAATTAATAATTAAATTAAATTCCATAATCTTCAAAATCATCATTTAAACAATAACACAATTGAAAAATACTTCATAACTTTAATATCTCACTTAAAAGAGCAATATATCACATTAAGAGCTTTTTCATGTTAAAAGAAAAACTCATCATTTTTACGGTACAAGATATGGCACCACTATAGGGAGAGACAAGGGTACTTGTACTCAATAATTAATTTAGTGCTTGTTATTCAAATTACTCTATTATTTGTTTTCCCCTTTGTGTCTAGTTCTAGGGATCTTCAATCCTTAAGTAGGGTATCCCCATAGATAATTTATTATATTTTGTGTTTTAGTCCTACCAACATTGATGTTCGATTAGACCTTCAACTTTACAAAGAAATTTCACCATTTTCATTTATATATCAAAGGTTTAGAGAAACAACAATTTATTTGATATAACGATATTAGAATAAAATAGTGCTAATATAAAATAGATTTTTTTTTTAATAAACATTATAAATATAAGCTATTTGCTTCTTCACTAGCTTAAGCTTGATTAGCTTTTTGGTAGAATCATTATATCTATGGCCAGTGGTAATCACATTTTTTTTTCATCACTATTATTTCACTAATAATATTATCCAAACTCAACTAATTAAATATAAAAAATAAATAAAAGTTGTGAGGAGATTGGGGTGAATTGAATATAAAATTATAATGTCATTATAATATACCAGCCCTCCCTCGCAGACCTTCAAATTATTTTTTTTGAGCTCATAAATACTCTAACGTTTCTCCTTAAAATAGAAGATGTGTTAACAAGTGACGTGACAATTTAAAAAATGAGATGTACAGTAAAAAAAAAAGTAGCCAAACCCTAGCTCTCCTTAAAATAGAATGATGTGTTAATAAGCAATGTGACCATTTCAAAAATGAGATGGGCAGTAGAGGTAGTAGCCAGACCCATTTTTATTTTGCCTTCCCACGTGATGACCCGACAAAAGTAAAATGAGCCAAGAACTACTACCCAACAACTACAAGCTCATGCGATGACAGATAACAAGTGGAGGGGATTAAAAGATGAATAAAAAATAAAAGAAAAAACATGACGATGGGGAGAACAAATAGAGGAGAGAATAAAAGAAATTTTAAAATGTACAAATGATACTACATATAAATATTGCAAACTTTATTATTAAATTTTTATAGATTTATATCTCACCAATCATAAAAAATAATATTAATATTTATTTACTACGTTATATACACCAATTACATTATATATATATATATATATATATATATATATCTGTAAGGACACAGGTTTGGCTCTCCAGCTCAATAATAGATGAATCAATCCAAAAGACTCAAAAATCATGAATTTGTAGAGAGTAGGTAAAGAAAGTTAGGTTAGCTCAGTTTAAACAATCAATAAGATGGGTTTGGATCACATGAAGAATGAAATAATAGAGTTTAATTTCAGGAAGCTGTCCTCGGTAGACGTCTGAGCAGATTGGCTTTGATATATATTGCTTTAAGTTTGGATACAAGTTTGATTCTTAGTGTTTACAGTGTTTCTCTCTTCCTTTTCCGATCCCCCCTTCTTCGTTAGATCCCTCTTCCTTTTATACTCCTTCTTCTCCTTCTCTTAGCTTTCCACGTGCACATTGGATGATTTTTCTTGATACTTGTCCCATCCCACCTTTTCCAGAATTCTTGGTGTAGTAGCTAGAAGGCTAGAAATCACTGTTCAGATATCATCTCCACATAAATGCGGCTAGAGGGTTAGCTGCAAAGCATTTAATGTGGGGATGGCAGCCTTCTTCCTTGATATTTTGGGATCTTTTCTTAGTACATGTTTCTGCAATACTCACCCAGCCCGACAGAATCCTCTCGGGTGTTTTCCCAGACAGCAGAAATCCCAGACTTACCTCGGCTTTGGTTACCCGAGGTGATATTTATCCTCGACGCCACTTCCTGGGTCATTAGTTCACACTTAACCTCTTCATCCTTCAATACAGATCTTCTAAGCTAAGTTGAACCGTCCTCAGACTAGTCTTAGTCCTCGGCTTGGGCTCTAGGCCTAACATGTACAGGGATAAAGACCTCTTGGCCCGTTGGATTAAGGCTTTAAGCCTAACATATACAGGGATAACGAATTCCTGGCCCATTGACCCTACATTAGTCCCTCGAGATACTTCTTTCTGGGTCTTCGGACAGAAAGGAGGATTTCGATGTTACCATACTTGCTTCGTGACCACCTCGGCTCTCTTTTTCTTACAAAGACGTCTTTTTAACTACCCATGACACGCTCCTTATGTTGCGGCTCTCGAGACACACTTTCATTAAATATATACGGCTCCATGTCCCCCACGTTCTACAGTGCAATGCAAATCGAACGGTTAGGAATTTCATTGGGGTGAGGGCGGGAATTTTCCCACTTTTAGTTGTCCTTTTCATATAAATACCGATTAAATCAATTCCTTTTCTCACTTTAGTACTCTAGAGCATATACACTTAATCTATTTGCGCTTCTCTCTTACTCCTGCCTTAATAAATACCTATGAGTCTGTCCGAGGACACATTTATACCCCTGTAAGTTTTCACAAATTCTTATCCTTTCTTTTTCCATATTATATATTTTTTACTCTTTGTGCATTTCCTCACCTCGGCCTTATATTCTTCTCTCAATCCTTTTAGTTTTCTTCAACACTCTTTAGGTAGATTTAAGGGTTTGGTGGACTCTGAGGAGGGAATAGCGAACTTTAAGATTCAGTATAAGATCCCTCCGGGAGCAGACATTAGGTATTGTGAGGAAGGCGAATGGCATGAGAAGAGGTAGGAGGGAGAAGTAGTAATCCCTATGATCGCCTTTATAGAAAGAGGGATGAGGATCCCTATGAGTACGGTTATGAGGGATTATCTTATAGCTCATAGGCTAGCACCGACTCAGTGTGCGCCTAATGTGTTTAAGATTTTAGGCTGCGTGGACGCTCTGAACGAAAAACTAGGTTTAAGATTGACCCACCATGATGTTAATTGGGTCTACAACCTCCACCACTCCAAGGGTCAAGGGTACTATCTAAAATCTAGATACCGTAAGGTCAGACTTATCCAATGTCTCCCTGAGTTTGATAAGGGCTTAAACAAGGATTTCCTGATCGTGTTGGGTGATTGGCACGACGGCTTCCATTGCCCAACGAGGGATGGGGAACCAGGTGGGGTTCTAGTCTTAGGAAGACTTGCCTTGTTTAACTCATTTCTATTTTACTTGTGTTATTCCTAATTCTAACACCTTTTATCATCACAATGACCTTGCAGATAAGCACGCTGCTAAACCTAAATTTGGGTTGGTGAACAAAGACAGTTTGGAAAAAATTCTTAAAGCCGAGGTGTTCGTGAACTCGGACGGTCAGCTTCGAGCGGCGCACCTAATACTAGGATACAAGCCCATCTTGTCTAGCTTCCAGGCACCAAAGTGTGTCATAAAGGCTAAGGACCCTCGCCTCCACGTCAGTGTAGCTGTTTCGAGCTTTCTTCTTCTTGAGGGCGTTCTCGTTCCAGAAGGCACACTCTTTACCCTACCAATTTTTGAAGGGGTGCCCTTAACCAATCCTCCCCCTCAGTGCTCTCCTGGTGAAGCTACCTTTTCCCAACCTACCAACAAAGAGGAGGACGAGGAGAAGGAGAAACAGAAAAAGGTAGTAGAAGTTTCGGATTCGAAAGATCTTTTCGAGGTTTTTGCTCAGCCTTTATCCCCGGAAGTATCAACAAGTGTTCTCGGGGACTTCGAAGAGTCCGTGCCTTCTGTCGTAGATATGGGAATTCAAAGGAAGCAGAGGTCGACCCTACAAGAACTGCTGGAGTCCTAGCCGGGAAAAGACGCACCTGGCAAAGTGGCACAGTCCAAGCCACCTGCTCCTCCCACAAACCCACCATCTCGAGTTGATCCTCTTGACCACAAAAGAAAGAGGGAAAATAAGGGTAAGGAGGTAATAGAGGCGGGAAGACAACACCCCCCTTAGGAGATTGAGCCTCAGAGGGGGGGCAAACAACCAAGAGTCCAACACACCAGGTCAGCCACCGAAACAGATCGCAGGAGCGACCACAGAGTCTCGCTCCCTATCTAGGCCCCATGCTTGGAGTTGGATGGAGCTCCATTAACCGAGGATGCCTCCATCCGATATTTCCAGGAGGGTAAAGCTAGGTATGTGGTAGATGCAGTGGAGCAATCCCTGCTTCTGCCCAAGGATATGGCTGACCTCAGGCTAATGAGGCAACATAAGGTGTTCCTTGGCTTAAAAAGGGATTTAGCCTTGGTAAGTTTTATATTTTCTTCTATTGTTCATCATTACTCTTCTAATTGCCTACAATTATGCATTCTTAAATGAACTTTTCATCTTTTCTTGTAGGCCGTTCAAGCTACATTTCGGGCCGAAAAAATTGTAAACTTTTTTCATCGAAGAGCTAAGGATGAGGAGGTGAGGTGAGTCGTGGCTGTGGACACATTTCGGGTGGCCGAAAAAAGCATCCAAGAGATGAGGACCAAGCTGGCCGAGGAGGAGAGAGAGAAAGAGCGCGACTACTGCCCTGGATAATGCGGAGAGGCAAGCCGAGGGCCAGAGAGTACTACTGCGCAACGCCGAGGACCAGTTAGCCTCTTCCAAGGAGCAGATTGTTGCATTGAAGAAGAAGTTGGAAGAGGTCCAAAAAGCAAAAGAACTGGCCGAGAAAGCGAAGAAGGAAGCTGAGAAGGCCAGGGATGAGGCGGAGCAACAGGGGTATGACATCGGAGTGGTAGAGACCGAGGAAGCCCTTAGGGTGGAGGTCTCGGGAGTATGTAGAAATTACTGCTTCCAAGTATGGATTAAGGCCCTCAACCAAGCCAGGGTTGAGATTTCATCTATGCTTAGGAAGGCAAAGAATATCAGCTATCCCCCGGCCATCCGTGCAACTCCCTCTAACGATCACTCAGCAAATTCTCAACCTGAGGAGGCTGATCCAGCTAAAAGTAGCTCTGACATGGTTCCTTTCTCCTCCAACAGTCCTCCAAGGGTGGACGAGTAGCCTGGGGTCAAGGAGAAAGAAACTGAAACAAATAAAGAGGTAGTTCTTGACACTACCTTTCCTCCGGCTGCTTACCAAGATCCTACTAAGGACAAAGAGGCACCTAGGATGGAGATAGTGCTTTCTAGCCTCCCTCTTCCTACCAAGAGTGACTCAAAAGGCTCGGATCAAGGATCCACCAAGGCTGCAGCCCAACAGTCTAAAGCTCCTCCATTCGGAAATATTGTAATAAAGAAAAAATAGACCTTCATTCAGTTTTTCCTTATATTTACTTTTATTACTATTATCTTTGTTTTAAACTTGGATTTTTATTTCTGTACTCATATTGCCTTATTCAAGGGCTTACATTAATGAAAAGTACGCATGAACTTCTCCCTATTATGATTTTCATATTTGTGCTAGTATAGAGTTTATTTTCACTTGTTAACTAATGTGAGTAATACTGGAGCAAAACTTTTACTGTCAATCCACATATGATAAAAATTTATTCACTCGAGATGATTCGTAAAAAGTTGAACTGAATCTACTTGAAACTTCATCTCAGCAAAACATATTTTGGACTTTGAAAGCTGTGTGATAAAGATAATTAGCCCATAAATAGCTATAAGTATATTATCAAATGCTTTAAGTGATGCTCATGAGCATTTGTTTAAACTTGCTTATCACGACAGAACTGCTACTTAGAACAACAAACTACTTTCGACATTCAAGTAATCGATAAGAAATTCCTAATTACCTTAGGTTTGGGGAGAATACCAAAAAGGATTAACTTGTGTATTGTACATAATTCGCAGAGTCAGTCGTGATTAAAATGCTGTTTTAGTACTTAGATAGATGTCATGGGGTGTTAATTTTCCCATAGCATATGGTCCGAGGAGCCAGACATTGCTTTGGTTCTATTTAACACTTAGATTGAGGCCAAAAGATATCAACTTTCTTGAGGTATGTGGTCCGAAGAGCCAGGCATGACCAAGGGTTTGTTTGATACTTAGATGGGTATCATGCAGTATTAATTTTTCCAAAGCAGATGGTCCGAGAAATCAGACATAGCTAAGGATCTGTTTAATACTTAGATAGATGACAAAAAGATATCAATTTTTCCGAGGTATGTGGTCCGAGGAGCCAAGCATGACCAGGGGTCTGTTTGATACTTAGATAGATATCATGCAGTATTAATTTTTCCAAAGTAGATGGACTGAGGAACCAGACATAACTAAGGATCTGTTTAATACTTAGAGTTTAAAATAATTACACATCACACGCAATGCCATGAACACAAATATGATAATGCGCATTCTCATTAATAATAATACCTTCTCAGGTTGTTTACATTTCAAAGATGCGATACAACCTTGTCTTCCAAATCTTCCAAATAATACGCACTTATTCCTGCCACAAATGTAATACAATATGGTCCTTCCCAGTTAGGTCCTAATTTTTCCTAGACTGGGTTCCTTGCAGAACCAACCACCTTTTTCAGTACCAAATCTGCAGACACCAATGTCCTTAATTTCAAGTTGGCATCATACCCTTGCTTAAGTTTATGCTGATAGTAGGCTAATTAGACCATAGCGTTTTCTCTTTGTTCTTCAATTAAGTCCAAACTTTTCTCTAGTAAGCTATCGTTGTTGCTCGGAGTGAAAGAGCTCGTTCTTAATGTAGGGAATCCAGTTTCCAATGGAATAACAGTCTTGGCCCCATAAGTCAATGAGAACAGAGTTTCTCCAATAGACCTCTCAGGTATAGTCCAATATGTCCACAGAACATGTGGTAGTTCCTCTATCCATCTTCCTTTGGAATCATCTAATCTCTTCTTGAGCCTTCTTACTATAACCTTATTTACAGCCTCGGCTTGTCCATTCCCCTGTGGATAGGCTAGGGTGGAATACCTATTAGTTATTCCTAGCCCACGGCAATATCTTCGGAAAGATTTGCTGTCAAACTGAAGTCCATTATCCGAAACTAGGATGTGAGGGACTCCGAATTGTGTGACAATGTTTTTCCAACTAAATTTCTTTACATCCACATCCCGGATGTTGGCCAGTGGTTCTACTTCAACCATTTAGTGAAATAATCTGTGCTGACCAATAAATACTTCTTGTTTCCTGCTACTTTAGAGAAATGTCCTACAATGTCCAAACCCCATTGAGCAAAAGGCCAAGGGCTGGACAGAAGATTGAAGACCCCTCCTGGCTGATGGATGTTTGGTGCAAATCTCTGGCACTGATCACACTTCTTCACATACTCTTGGGCTTCTCTCTGCATATTGGGCCACCAATATCCTTAAGTGAGAGCTCGATGGGATAAAGACCTTCCTCCTGTGTGGCTTCCACAAATTCTCTCGTGTAGTTCTTCCAAGAGAATTTCAACTGCTTCGAGATGTATGCACAATAGATATGATCCCGAAAAAGATCTTTTATATAATTTCTGATCCTCGGACAGCCAGAACCGAGGAGCCTTCCTTTGTATCTTATCTGCTTCCAATTTGTTCTTAGGTAGAACATCATCTTTGAGGAATTCTAGGATAGGATCCATCCAACTAGGACCTACCCTTATCTGATGAATGGATAACACTTCTTTTCTCAACCTAAAGGGCTTAATGAGATCTTCAACGAGAATTACTCTCAGTAGAATCTATGCCGAGGAGGTTGCCAATATTGCAAGCGAGTCTGCATGTGTATTTCTACTTCTAGGAATTTGCAACAAATTAAAAGATTCAAACCCAAATTGTAAATGCCTAACCTGGCTTAGATATTCTTGCATTCTAGGATCTCAAGCTTCTAACTCCCCTCGGACTTGACCTACCGCTAGTCTTGAATCTGAGAATATGTCCACAGTCTTTCCACCCATCTTTTGAACCATGGTCATCCCTACTAGTAGAGCTTCATATTCCGTCTCATTATTTGTAGCCGAAAAGCCTAGTCTTAGCGATTTTTCAATTATGATCTTCTCGGGGGAGACCAGAACTAGCCCCACTCCAGATCCTTTGAGGTTTAAAGCATCATCAACATAAACCTTCCAAGACAAAGCCCCTTGCACCAGGACTACACCAACTGAATTTCCATTCATGTCTTGCTTCCTCGTATTTTCTTCCACTGGGATTTCCATAAATTCAGCCATCAAATCGGCGAGGACTTAACCATTGACAGAAGTACGGGGCATATACTTGATATCGAAAGCTCCCAAAATCATTCCCCATTTGGCAACCCTCCTTGTGTAATCGGCGCTTCGAAGTAAGGCCTTAAGTGGCAGTTATGTCAAGACGACAACTGTGTGTGACTGGAAGTAATGGGGAAGCTTACGAGTGGCATGCACCACTGGAAAAATAGCTTTCTCGAGTGGCAAATACTGGACCTCGACCTCATGTAGGGACCTGCTCACGTAATAGACTGGCCTCTGTATGCCACAATCAACCTTTATCAATACCAGGCTTACTGCATGGGTAGCCACCGCCACGTAGGCAAACAAAACCTCATCTGCCTCGGGTCTAGACATAATAGGTGGCCAAGAAAGATACTCCTTCAATTGCTGGAAGGCCGAGACACATTCCTCGGTCCACTCAAATCCTTTCCATTTGTTCAACAACTGGAAGAAAGGCCTACATCTGTCCGTCAACCTAGATATGAAAAGGTTCAAAGCAGCGGTCATCCCTGTCAACCTCTGGACTTCCTTGGGATTTTGAGGTGGCTGTAGACTATTGATCGCCTTAATTTGGTCCGGGTTGACTTCGATCCCTCGATGCATGACCATATAGCCTAGAAACTTTCCTGATCCAACGCCAAAAGAACACTTAGAAGCGTTAAGTCTCAGCTTGTGTCTTCTCAAGATGCCAAAGATGTTCCCGAGGTCGTCGACGTGCTCGGCTTCCTTCTTGCTCTTGACCACCATATCGTTAATGTAAATTTCAATACTTTTTCTCATCTGTGGCTCAAACATTCTTGTCATTATCCTCTGGTAGGTAGACCTTGCATTTTTAAGCCCAAACAACATCACCTTATAATGATAGTTCCCAGTGAGGGTGAAAAAGCTGTTTTTTCTTGATCTTCCAAGGCTAGAGGTATCTGGTGATAGCTTTGGAAAGCATCCAAAAAGCTCATCCGGGGATGCCCCACAGTGGCATCTACCAACTGATCAATCCGGGGCATGGGGAAAGGGTCTTTTGGGCAGGCCTTATTCAAGTCTGTGTAATCCACACATACCCGCCACTTTCCGTTCTTCTTCTTTACCACCACAGTGTTAGCCAACCATTCGGAGTAGAATACTTCCTTAATAGCACCAGCCCGCTTAAGTTTCGTCACCTTCTCTTTGACGGCATCAGAATGCTCCTTCGAAGAGCGCCGATGAGGCTGCTTTTTGGGGGTAACCGACGGATTAACGTTCAAGTGGTGACAGATGAAGCTCAGATCTACCCCAGGGGCTTCATAAGCATTCCAAGCAAATACGTCAATGTTCTGCCTGAGAAACTCCACCAACGCTTCCCTTTCCCGAGGAGGCAACTGAGCCCCAATTTGAAAAAATTTCTTCAGGTCATCTTCAACAAGAACTTTCTCCAACTCTTCACACTTTGCTTCTTCGGCCTCACTACTAGAAACTGAGGCCTTGGACTTTAACTGCTACAACTCTTTATATGCATTGGCTGAGGAATCTGAATCAGGCCGGTGCGTGATAGCGGCCACCAAACATTACCTAGCCACAAACTGACTTCCAACCAGTTCTTCAACTCGATCTCTGGACGGGTACTTTACCTTGAGATGAAGAGTAGACGAGACGGCCCCAAGGGCGTGGAGCCAGGGCCATGCCATAATAGTAGTGTACGGGGAAAAAGCATCCACAACTATAAAATCCACCTCCACCACCTCTGAGCCGGCCTAAATTGGGAAATCTGATTTGTCCCCGCAGAACAACAACCTTTCCATCGAAGCCCACCAGAGGTGAATCATAACTGATCAAATCTTTTGGTTTGAGATTAAGCCCCTTGTACAGGTCTGGATACATAATTTCGGCCCCACTGCCCTGGTCCACTAGTATCCTCTTCACATCATACCCACCAATCATAAGGGTTACCACCAGGGCATCATCATGAGGCTGCATGGTTCTAGCTTTGTCCTCGTTTAAGAAGCTTAGTGTTGGACGGAACCCTACCTTAGCCCTCTTCGACTCATGACCAGAGTCCTCGGCGCATGGCCTAGCTACCGTCATCACCCTGGACGGGCAAGATCCTGTCCTGCCTAGTGCGGCGAGAATAATGTGGATAGTGCCCAAAGGGGGTCTTGAAGAATTACTGCCCTAACGCCCGAGCCCGCCTAACCTTCTTGTTCGTTAGGTCGACTCAAGAACTGTTTCAATCTACCATCCCAGATTAGCTGCTGTAAATGACTCCACAAGGTCCTACACTCCTTGGTCGTATGCCCCCGCTCTCTGTGGTACTAGTAGTGCAAACTTTGATTATGCTTAGTAGGGTCTCCGCTCATCTTGTTCGGCCACCTAAAGTACAACTCATTCTTGATTTTCTCGAGGACTTGATGCACTGGTTCCTAGAACAAAGTGTTAATGACCTGGGCAGCTGGAGATCCGGATTGCCCTCCAAAATCTCTTCGGGGCTGATTGTTGTTTTGACAGTCCGACCTGAAATCCTTCCTCTCTTGAGGGATAACCTTACATTTGCCCTATCCCTGCTGCTGGTCCTCCTCAACCCTTTTGTACTTATCAATCCTATCCATGAGCTGACGTACACTAGTAACAGGTTTTCCTGTTGCTGGACCTTTTCAGACCATGCTCGGCCGGCAAGCTGACCCTTAAAGTCCTCACGGCCACGTCATCAAAGTCTCCATCTATCTCATTGAAAATTTTCCAATACCTGTCCGAATACGTTTTCAACATTTCTCCTTCTCTCATAGATAGGGATAACAAAGAATCCAAAGGTCGACAAACTCGAGTGCATGTGATGAAACGAGATCCAAATGCCCGGGTGAGTTCTTTAAAAGAGTTTATGGAACCTGCTCCCAAACTATCAAACCACCTCATCGCCACAGGTCCCAAGCTCAATAAAAATACCTTACACATTAAGGCCTCGTTCTTGGAGTGCACTGCCATTCTCTGATTAAAATGATTAACATGCTCAACAAGGTCTGTCTGGCCATTGTAGATGGTGAACATGGGCTAGGTAAACCACCGAGGAAGCTTCCCATCTTCAATTCTACGCGTAAAGGGAAACCTAAAGATTCGGTTAAGTGCCTTGCTCATAGCATCGTTCCCCAAGCCCTTCAAGGACGAATCTTTGTTTTTATGCTCACGATGGTATTCTTCATCATACGAGAAGGTTTCAGTAGGAGGTGTCCTCGATCTACACCTATAATCACCATCCCTCTCACCATCAGAGGAAAGGTCAGAGACTGAGGGACTTCGCCTCCTCTGCTCGCGGCACAGCTTTTTTTCAGGTAATCAATCTCCTTCTGCATGGCCTTGGCATTCTCCTCATGAGAGACGTGGCTACCACCCCTAGAATGACTCTCATCAGTATGAGGGGTATGCACACTTCCCTCCTGACCCTCTCGAAGACGGTCTTCCCGTTGAGAGCCCATAGACTCCGGTTAGTGTGGACCTGAACCTACCATGATTGAAGATCTAACACACTAACCACTCAGCTTTCCCACAGACGGCGCCAATTGTAAGGACACAAGTTTGGCTCTCCAGCCTAATAGTAGATGGATTAGTTCAAAAGGCCCAAAAATAATGAATTTGTAGAGAGTAGGTAAAGAAAGCTGGGCTAGCTCAGTTTAAATAATCAATAAGATGGGTTTGGATCACATAAAGAATGAAATAATAGAGTTTAACTTCAGGAAGTTGTCCTCGGCAGACATCTGAGGAGATTGGCTTTGATATATATTGCTTTAAGTTTGGATACAAGTTTGATTCTTAGTGTTTACAGTGTTTCTCTCTCCCTTTTTCGATCTCTCTTCTTCGTTAGATCGCTCTTCCTTTTATACTCCTTCTCCTTCTCTTAGCTTTCCACGTGCACATTGTATGATTTTTCTTGATACTTGTCTCATCCCACCTTTTCCAGAAGTCTTGGTGTAGTATTTGGAAGGCTGGAAATCACTATTCAGATATCATCTCCACATAAATGTGGCCAGAGGGTTAGCTGCAAAGCATTCAATACGGGGATGACAGCCTTCTTCCTTGATATTTTGGGATCTTTTCTTAGTACATGTTTCTACAATACTCACCTAGCCCGACAGAATCCTCTGGGGTGTTTTCCCAGACGGTAGAAATCCCAGACTTACCCCGGCTTTAGTTACCCGAGGTGATATTTATCCTTGGCGCCACTTCCTGGGTCATTAGTTCACACTTAACCTCTTCATCCTTCAATACAAATCTTCGAGGCTAAGTTGAACCGTCCTCGGACTAGCCTTAGTCCTCGGCTTGGGCTCTAGGCCTAGCATGTACAGGGATAAAGACCTCTTTGCCCGTTGGATTAAGGCTCTAGGACCAACGTGTACAAAAATAACGAATTCCTGGCCCATTGACCCTACAAAAACCTTACTTTTTTTTTAATGGGAAAAAATCCTTATCCTTTTTTAAAAATTATTATCCTTATCCCATCATCTCATGTAATTTTTATTTTTTATTTTAAAGAAATTATTCAATGTAGTTAAAAGAATATTCAATTATCCAACAACTTATCTCACTGATCTAAGTATAGAAAATAAAAATTAAAAATCAAATCAAATCCCACATTCACCATTTTTCTAAACTTTAGCAAACCTCTTCAAAATTTAAAATTTAAAATACTCACAACTTTTAAAATCTTTTCTTTTTGCAATATGTTTACCAGAGGATTCTAATAGCCCAACCACAACTTCTACTAAACTCTAATTACAATTTTATATGAGTTTGTACTTAGCTGTAAAGGTTGTAATTATCTTTTAGTTGTAACTCATGTATATTTTCATCAAGTGTATATTTTGAATATAAATACAAAAATGTGGACAATAGTGGAATGTTTGCTGTCCACCTTCAATTCTACAGTATTATCTTACAAACTAGCCTCTGAGTTATGCGTGTACTCAGAGACTCTTCTATTTTTCGGGTAGAGGTTAATAATTTGCATAAATTATAGTTTGGAATTAATATATTTTCCAATCACAAAAAAAAAAAAAAAAAAAAAAAAAACTAGAGGTGTGATGAAAAAATTATTTCACCCACAAACGCTTAACACTAACACTCATCACACCCCTAGGTTTTTTTTTTTTGTGATTGGAAAATATATTAATCTTAAATTATAATTTATGCAAATTATTAACCTCTATCCAAAAAATAGAAGAGCCTCTGAGTATGCGTGTGAGTGCGTGCTCCAACTGCGAGACCTAGATCGGCTCTTGATCGCTCCTCATCTCGTTGATCGAGTGTGTTTGGTTCCGAATTCCTCTCCATCCTCGGCGGCACTGCCTCTTCCGCTACCACATCGCCCCTTATCTCAACGTTGATTGTGTGCGTTTAGAGTTTCGGATTCCTCTCCTTCCTCGACGGCTGCCTTTTCCGCCACCGCATTGCTCCTCATCTCAGTGCTGATTGAGTGTATTTAGAGTTCCGAATTCCTCTCCTTCCTCTCCGGTACTGCATCTTCCGATGCCGCTTCTCCTTAGGCCTCCACAAGTGCCTAATCTAGACATTCAAACTCGTACGCGTGTGAGCAGGGAGGTTAGTTATTTCACATTAATTATTGTGAAACTGAAATTTTGTTAATGAGAAGGTTCATTTTTCATTTGCTTGGGAAATTCTGGGCAAATGATAGGATTTTGATTTGAATTGTGCAATTTGTAAACCTATATTTTCTAAACTTGTATGTAGATTGGATCTGTGTTGTGCAATTTGTAGACCTAATTTTTGTAGACTTAGTTTGAGGTTGTGTAATTTTTTTATTCTTAATGAATGCAGTTTTGGCTACTGATCTCATATTTGAATGGCATTACAATGGGGATTTTTCACTCTTAATGCAGTTTTGGCTTGGTTATGTTGGCAATGATGGTTTTGATTGATTTTTTGAATTTTTAGTTAATCTGGATTAATGCATGTGTCAGTTTTTTTATATCTTATTTATTTTTGGTGGAATGTGTTAGAAACTTACATTTTGCAAAAACAAATTATAAACTTAAAATTGAAGTCCTCCATTGATAGTTCAATCCACCTGGATCCTCTATTTTAAAGTTGGATATTTGGAAAAATTTTAGTTACACTTTCTAAGTGTATAAATTCTCCAATTAAATTTAAAAATCCAAATTTTCTTTAGAAAATATTATACTGTTTATGTTGTATTAATCAATGGAGATGTGTGTAAATTCAACTAGGAATTTAATTTACTGCATTTGAGGATTAGTACTTAATTTTCGCTCTTGATATATTTGTGGTTGGACACTTAAAATATCTTCAAGTGGGAAAGCCATGAAGAATTACTGTTGAGCAAGGGTTTATTTCAGCTCTTGAGAAGAAAAAAATAGGATTTAAATATTTAGTAGTTGTGCTCAATATTTAGGAAATATTTAGGAGTTCATTTTCCAATTAATTAGTTTAAACAGTGCATGATACAATATGCTTGACATGAATATTTTCTAGTCACATCTCATGGTGTTAGATTGGTGCATTGGTGCACGATCTTTTGCCCTTATAATGCTCACAACTAGAAAACATAAATATTTTGCTTGGTTAATAATTTAGTTTTCAGTTGTATATCCAACTATATCACATACGATGATTCAATTTTCATTGTATTTCAATCACACTGTAATTGGTTTTAGAATATGCTAAGAATTTGGGAATTTTTTTTTTCCAAATGTATTGTGACTATTGTCCACCTATTGTTGTTTTTTGGCAGTGTTACTGGTTTTGTCTACATGTGTGATTAGGTTTCTATTTGACCTGGGAAAAGCTGGCCATAAGGAGCCCAAGACCAGGCCCAAAAGTACTGCCCAAGACAAGGCCCAAAAGTACTGAAAATAAATACAAGGTAAACTTAGTTCCTTTGTACACCATACTAATAATTCTTTTTGGTCATTTTTATCTGACATCAAGTGTTTGATATGTCTGTCATCATGGATATTTGGCACCTAATAATAGTAAAATAATATCTATGTTAGGGAAGAAGATTTACACGATGTTAAATTTTGAAGGGGAGGGGATTGAGATTCTCAAAACCAAGGAAAAACGCTGCCACGTAAGCATCAAACTAATCAAAGCCAACAGTATCAAAGTCTCAGACACACCTGATTCCCTCTCCATCCGAAGACCAAACATGAAAACTAAAAAGAGTGGCATTGTGTTTGGGAAAGTAAAAAAAGTCGTTGTGCAGGGTAGATTGTTGGTTAACTACGTAAGGATGGGATTAATTTATGTGTGGTAGTTAAGCGCATGGAAAAAGTTTAGACACCATTAGAGTTTGGACACCATTATAGAATCCCAAACATATTTTGGATTTCAAAGGTGTTTGTTAAGTTGGCTTGGAACTACTTGCGTTCTACTAAGAGTGCATACTCGCAATTTTTGGCACATTGAAATGTCTTGTCTACTAAGAGTGCATGCTAGAGTTTTCATTGCTTTTTTAATTTTTTAGCCATTTAGTGTTTTAGTTGATTGTAGTTTGATTGCGAGTTCATGCTGGTAACATCATTAGTTTTTGGGGTAAATTCAATGTTTGCATGTGCCAAGTCGGGGAGAAGTGTTGGGATTTTCTAATGGAAGTGAATAGAGGCAATCTAGTCCTACATTGAGAAAAAGTGAATAGAGTTGTTATTTTATTGATATATGAAGGAATCGCATTCATATATAAAACTCCATTTCTTTGGTAATACTTGACGTAGTTGTTATTGCTTTATTACCTCTTTTCTGACAAGGTAGACCTTAATTTCTTCATCTTTTGTTGATTTGAATTTTGGTTACTGTTTTGATGAGATATTTGCTTGCTTCTTGCCTACAAAATCTTACAGATAAGATAGAGATCTACTGTAATGAGAAGCTCAAGGCCTTATTTGATGGTAAAAGGATAAAGTTGGATTCAAACTTTGTTAAGACAAGTAACTGCAATCTCAGATGTCTGGCTTAGGGTCAATGGCCTTATACCAATCAAATCTCTTTTAACATTTCTCCTCTGTAATTTTCGATGTTATTGTGTTACTTTAACTTTTGTTTGAGTGAACCCTCTGGGCTAGATTTGCAACCTTAAAAAGTTTTAGCTGTACATGTTGTAAAAGCATTTAGAAAAATATATTAGAACATGTTCTAAAAATCATTTGGGAAATTATATTGATGGTATTAATGCAATTGTGTATGTGTTTATATTTTGCATCAGGTTATTAAATTTTGATCAACGTGAAAGAGTGCATTTAAATTTATTTATCTTCTTTTTTTTTTTTTTTTAAAGAAAACTTATTTCAACATTTACAAACTGTTGAAACTAATTGCAAGACCATTTATTAACGGTTAAGTGCATGTGGATAAAAGTAATAAGTAATATCACTTTGACGTTTATTAACCATTGATAAATGTGTAATAGTTTTTTTCAACAGTTGCGTAAGCCGTAGAAAAATATTCTCGACATAGTTTTTAGTGATGGATCTCGACAGTCATTTCAACCGTCAAAAATACTTTTTTTGATGGTTTTTAATATTTTTTTGATAGTTTTTAATACTTCTTTCAACGGTTCCAACCATTGAAAATTACCAAATTTCTTGTAGTGAATACGAGGAGATCCAGTGAGATCTCGACCATATTTGGTGAGATTTAGCCAAATCTGGCCAGATCCTAGCAAATTTCAGCGATTTTAGTGTAGATTTTGGTGATTTTGATGTAGATCTAATGAGTTTTTGCATATTCTAGTGACATTTGTAGGCTTTGGCTATTTCTCCACCGACCGAACTGACCTGAGCGCCACTCAAACCCAAAACTGACTCGACCGATTGACACCGGCAGTCGGTTTCAGGTCCCTCTCCCTTCCACCCGACACTAGTGGGTTAAGTTTAGGCTGGGTCTAAAATCAACCCAGCCCAACTCTTGGACAGCCCTAACTTTAAACTTCATTTTCATGTATATTCTTGAGGCAAATCATGAATGGCAATGATGTTGAGCTTATAGTGTCATTCTGTTGGGATGTCCAACTTTACTGCTCACTTGGAAGAGAAACTTCTTATTAGAGGAGAGCTAGGCAAACCTTTCAATATTTTTGATTCCATCCTATTACCAAAAAAAGTACACTTAATATACATGGGCATCATGCACATTTCTTAATGGAAACTAAAATTTCAACTATACAGTGTTAATAACAACTTAGGGGCTGTTTGGTTTTTTAAATGTCCTCACTCATCACTCATCACTCATCACTTAAAATACCCTAACTCCCTAACACTACCATGTTTGGCACATTATCTCCAACTTCTTTTAACTCAAACTTTGTACTTGCTATGGGACCCATACTTGAGCACCATGTCAGGCATTCTTGTTACCCTACCTGCCTCACACCATTTCATCATTTCATATCACTCACTTTTCATTTCATTTTCCCTTTAGCCCTGTTACTCTCCCAAAACCAGAGACTTCAACCCTGCGGCTAATATTAGAAGCTCGGACCTGTGATGATCTCCACTGTCACCAGGGCCGCTTGATCTCCTCCTACCTGTAGCGACGGCATCGATGAACTCTGTCGTGACCCAGCGGCGCCAATGAAAGACAACAATTCGTGACCCATCACTCATCACTCATCACTCATCACTTAAAATACCCTAACTCCCTAACACTACCATGTTTGGCACATTATCTCCAACTTCTTTTAACTCAAACTTTGTACTTGCTATGGGACCCATACTTGAGCACCATGTCAGGCATTCTTGTTACCCTACCTGCCTCACACCATTTCATCATTTCATATCACTCACTTTTCATTTCATTTTCCCTTTAGCCCTGTTACTCTCCCAAAACCAGAGACTTCAACCCTGCGGCTAATATTAGAAGCTCGGACCTGTGATGATCTCCACTGTCACCAGGGCCGCTTGATCTCCTCCTACCTGTAGCGACGGCATCGATGAACTCTGTCGTGACCCAGCGGCGCCAATGAAAGACAACAATTCGTGACCCATTTCCTTGATTTTTCACGAATGATACTTTCTAATTTACTTCATCCCTTTTTCTACTCTCTTAGCTTCTGATGTTCAAGTTTGAGTGTGTGTGTTGGATCTGATTTATGTGTTTGGCATTTGGGTTTTGAGAAAACCCTTAGCTTGTAGCTTGAAATTGTGTTTGCTTCCATTTTTTCTTGTTGTTTGGTTGTTGAGAAAATAATAAAGGAGAATTTTTTTTAGTTTGTTTTTTGTTTATATGATATTATTATGCTTACCCATATGCTGGTTTAGCTTGAATCTCATGATTTGTTCCTGTTTGGATAATATTATATCATTTTTGTGTCTATTTTTTTTTTTTTTTTGAAATCAGCTTAAGTAAACCAATTGAAATATACTGCTTAAGTAGCTTTGGAGGCTTTGAATCAATTAAAGATTTTCTGGATTGTTTATAATTAGAATTTGGTTTGTGTTTTCACAATAGCCTTACTGTTATATGCACTAAAGATTGTTCTATTTTTTCAAATCTCTTTCTTACCAACTCCAACTTCAGGTTATAGTATGCAGCATATTAAAAATGATTGCAGAAAATATAATCAAACTTTGACTTAATATTACATTGCTGCCAATACACTGATACGCCCAATACAGAGATGATGGTGGAGAGATGAAGATGGAGTACAGTGAAATTGGTAAAGAAAGCCGTTGGATTTGTTTTCAAAAGCAGCGCTGGTGTGACTTTGCCCTGACAGTGAGTCCCATGTATGTGTGTTTATTTATGAAAATGCCATGAAAACTGAGTTTTGATAACTTAAAAACACCTAAAATATGTTTTCAGTTTCCATAACTTATTACTCAAAAATTTGAGAATTGAGTGATGGAAATAAAAACTGGAAACACATCCAAACAAACTACTCAGCTATGGGACCCACCAATTTTGAGTTATGAATGATGGAAACAAAATTATGGGTGATGGAAAACTACAAATCCAAACAGCCCCTATATAAGAGTTCAAAACATTATCATCCACCAAATACCAATGGAAAAGCTACAAGATTCTAAATTTACATTCAGAGAACCATAAAAACCTCCAAAGAGAAAAATCCCTACTCTCCAACAAACTCCTCCAAGCTATAAACCACCCAAAGAAAACTCCTTAATTTGACACAAACCCAAAAGGCCAAATCACATATCATTCCCTCCGTCTATAAAACTTATTATTCTCACAAAGTGCCAAAAGGTCAGGATACATCAAAAATATGAAGCTTTTGTTATAAAAAGTGAAAATTTTAGCTTTTAAATTTTCTGTCATGTTTGGATTGTGAAAGTGAATAAACTATTTATTAAAAATCCCTACTCTCCAACAAACTCCTCCAAGCTATAAACCACCCAAAGAAAACTCCTTAATTTGACACAAACCCAAAAGGCCAAATCACATATCATTCCCTCCGTCTATAAAACTTATTATTCTCACAAAGTGCCAAAAGGTCAGGATACATCAAAAATATGAAGCTTTTGTTATAAAAAGTGAAAATTTTAGCTTTTAAATTTTCTGTCATGTTTGGATTGTGAAAGTGAATAAACTATTTATTAAAGATTAGTTACGATTGTTTAATACCTTTGTAATCTTCATCGTTAGCTTAACTGTTGAGCATAATAAAAAAATTTCAGCAACATCTCCGAATAAAGCTGCCATTAAATGTCCAGTTGTATCATCCAACTTAATGTCAACTCAACATCTAGAAGTTGAACAACGAAATTAATAATAAATCAGATAGAAAGATAAATTTAAGATCAATTGATTTTTTTATCCATATCATTAGCAATGTTATAAGGGGTTTTTAGTAGTGTATGTACTGTGGATTTGCAACAACTTTTTCCTTGCAATATAAACATGAAAATTCCTCATTGTAGTCTACACCAGCCAGTGGCTTAGTGACACTTACAGCAACCCATGTACCAAAACTTTTGGTCCAACTTTGTAATGCATATTGTTGCATTTATCCAGAAATTGGATCATTGCATCAATTGTTTGTTACACATTTCCATTTTTTAGTTGATAATTTTGTTTTTTTTTTTTTTTTTATCTAGATGAAGGAAACAACAATAAGAGGTGAAGACATCACCATTTGAACCAAAGTTTCTATTAAAGCAATCACGGGAATATTTTCTATTGTTGGTGCCAGGGAACTTGATGAAGCTGTGAGATAATGCTTTTCAGTGATTATCTCATTTAGCTGCTTTCCTTTTTCAGTAGCCCTATCAAAAATAAAAAGATACTGCAAATGTAAAAATACAATGGTATATATGTTGCAAGGATTATAACAGTAGATGAATAGTACTGTTGTTTTAATATATCTATTATTTGGGCCAAAATGAAGAAATTATAAGGTCCTCATGGTGGACAAGTGATGTGGTCCACCATTCTAGTAAAAGACTCCTACTTGTTTAAAATTGTAGAGTTTTAAATAAAAACTGAATGCTGACTCAACAATTTTAAATAGATGGAAGTAGGCCTGTACACGGTGTGGTGCGGCCGGTTATTGAAGGGGTTTTTGCACCACACCTATAGGGTGCGGTTTTCTCACATGTTGGACCGCACCTCGCCTATGAAGAGTATGACACCGGTCTACACAAGGTGCGGTGCACCATATCGGTTCGGTGCGGTTAGTTAGGTTAATTTCTCCATTTTTTTTAGGAATCAAACACATCACAGTTAACAACCCAAACCCCATCATAATCATTCAAAATCCCAATTATTCCATAAAATGAAAAAGAAACACAAAAAAAAAACACACAAATACAAACAAATTCACAATCTTTGTGTCAAAAATATCCCATTTCAAATCACAAAATAAATAAAAAATAAACTAAATCCATAAAAGATAAAACAAAACCATTGAAAAAAAAAAAACATAAACATACCTTAAAGAAAGCATTATAAAGAGGAGCGTCAAAATTCAAAATCTTCAAAACTTCTTGAGAATAGCAAAAAGGAGAGAGGAAAGAGTGAAACTCTAAGAATTGTGGCATCAAACACCAGAATATGGTGGCAGCAAGCAGCGGAGGCAGAGAAGTGAGGAGACAGAAAGAGGCGAGGAGGAGACGTTTATGGGAGAGGGAGAGTGGGCGGCTGATGAGAGAATGAGAGAGGTTGATATCTAAATCTAGGGTTTAAAATTTAACGCTGTTTTTTCTTTTTTCTTTTAAGCTGATACCAAAATGACATAGTTTTGGAACTAATTTTAAAATTATTGTCAGGTTCGAAACGACGTCTTTTTGGTATTAGATTATAAAATAAAATTTTACAACCCTAACGTTCTTAACATAAACAACTTCAGACCTCAAATGCTATATCTTCTTCTTCCTTGCATCTCTCAAACATCAAACCCACTCTCTTGAGTCTTGCCTTCTCTCCACTGAAACATATAGTTTTATATATACAGTATATCATACATATGTTTAAATTATAGCATATATATACACTCGGTGCGGTGCAATTTCTCGTCGGAGTGTAAAATAGCAGCTAATCGCCGCACTGGCCATCGTCGGTGTGCCCAACTCTCCTCCAACCACCGCACCGGGCACCTACGATGGAGCTTTGTAGCGGTCAGAAAGATTCGGTGCCGGCCGGTTGCATCGATGCCGGTCGGATCCTGAACAACCTTAGATGGAAGTCTTTTACTAGAATGGTGGACTACATCATTTGTCCACCATGAGGACCATATAATTTCTCGTTAGAATGGATGGGTTTTATCGATCTAAATTATATAGCCTGTTTTCTACTTCATGTTCGTTATCATAGAAATATAGTTGCAAATACGAAGGATGATCATCTGATGGCAGCAAGTCATATTTATAATGGTACACTTGGTTGTGAACCCTGAATGTGTATATGCTCTTGTTTCTTTTACAGAAATTTTGGTCATATTTAACACCAAAGGATGTGCATGCAAATGTGTTATAATAAGTGCGAATATATTTGAGGAACTCTATTGATTCTTTCAAATAAGAAGTGAACAGTCTATAGAGATCATCGGGAATGTCATTTGGAGACCAGGAAAATCTCTCCATCAAAACAACAAAGTCCTTTAGGCTTATGATAGAACTTGTGGGGGGACGAGGATCCAAAGCTGCTAATTAAATGGGCAAGGGGATTTCCGAGGAAGAAAACTTCATGAAGAATCCTTGAAAAGAGCTTACGTGACTTGTAGGGAAGTTAAGCTATTGCATTTAATAAAGACTCCAAGGACTCCCACCTAACCTTGGAAGGACGAGGACCCATGGTAAAGGGAGTGTAGTGCACCCTGAAGAGAAAGAAGAGTAACTTGGCACTAAACCAGAGAGAGAGGAAGGAGGAAGGACACAAAAGCCATCCCCTCCGCATTAAATGCATTACAACCACTTACCTGACCGCATTAATGGGGAAGTGACCATTAATAGTGCCCACACAGCTAAAAACTTCAGTGTAAGACTTACTAGTAAGGCCTTGACGGGACAAGTATCAAGGAAGTGTGATCCTAACCCTCCAAATGTAGAGTCCAGATGCATTTTGGCTAACTATATAAAGCCAAGAAACATCTGGATCAGGGGAGGAAAGGGGAGAGAAAAAGAAAAACAAGTGAGAGAGACAACGAGAGATAAATTGACCAACTGTAAAACCCTTCCTCAGACTGAACTCGAGGATGAACACTTAGCTAATATTGGGCCTACTTTTTTTAGTGTGCTCATTTCATACTACGAGTTGATTTGTTTGCTATTAGCTATATTGTAGTTGGGTACTCTAAAGGTTGACCTTGCATTCCACCTCTAAAAATTTATTATGTGTGCAAAAACAACACGTCAACATCCACCAGGTTTATTAGCTGTCAACTTTTGCCCGCCACTGAACATTTTTGCTTGATAATGTATGCATGCCAATACAAGTAACAAAGCATCCGCTTGGAAGGGTATACTCTAAGACAGATCTAAGATTTTTGCAACTTCGATTTTTTCTCTCTGCAGCACAAAGAAGATAGACACCAAGAGTAGCAAGAACCTATTAACTCAAGTTTAGCTATAAACTAAAAGGAATCTAAGAGCTTTAGAAGGACAAGTATCTAAAATTTATAGCCTAGTAGGAGTAGTGTTTTTTTTTTTTTTTTTTATCTATAAGGTGTCGTACACTCGTACCTGTACAGCCTTGCACTAATTTTGTTGGAACCAAATTGCTTACTCCATCGAACATGATCCTATTTTGAATGAGATTTCATTATTCAAAATTTTAATACAAATCTCATTGGAATATGGAACGCTTTAACAATTTCACTAAAACTTACCAACTTCAAAGATGATGTACTCATTAATTTGGTTCTTTCCTTTATCTGATAAATTGGCGTCATCATGTGGCCGCGTTGGTTTTCTAAAAAAATACTTTTAGTAGTTAATTCTTACCTATATTCCTTTGAGAATCTTCATTGATCAGTATACCATGACTGCTAGCCGGGACAATCTTTCTAGAACTATGACATTCAGCGGCACATATCATTTGATTTTTTTTCATAAGCATCTGCTCACTTCTATCATTAACTTCTGCAATACATTGCTTTTTTTTTCTCCCACGTCCCCATTTACCAATATCTTTTTCTACTAAAATGTGCATTTTGGGACCATCAACCTCTTTAGAAGTTCCCATACTTGCAATCGAAATCATATATATGAGCATTCTTAATAGCTTCTTTTGCAAGATCTATTCTTTTGGCATATGCCTCCCTCCTTTTCTTGCAAACCTCTCTCTCTCCTCAGATAATGCACTATTCCAATACCAATGCTCTGCTCTTTTGTTGTCCTCTAACACTTTATTCATATTAGGTTATAACAAATTAACATCACATTCCTAGATTAGTTGAAAAGTGTACTGTTTTTGCATATATAAACCTACATTGATTGTTTGTGATTGCTTCTTTTGCAAGAGCTTTTTGTTGTGCATATCCTTCTCTCCTTTTCTTGCAAACATCTTTATTTTATTGTTCGTTAAATAATGTACCATACCAATATTTTGTTCTACTAGGACCTTCTCTAATACCTTTATTTATAAAAGATGACAAAAAAATGAGCGCCATATTTGTAATTCAACCTAAGAGACTACCATGTTTTCATTTACTAAAACTTATCTTCTTCTTTTGAGGTAGGAACTAATGGCTTGTTTGGAAGTTTAGAGAGGGAGGAGAGTAGAGGGGAGTAGAGGGAAGGAGAGTAGTAGGGAGGAGAGTAGAGGAGAATAATTCCCCTCTACATTGTTTGGATGTTTTTAAAATTAAGGAGGGGGAAGGGGGTAATTAGCCCTTTAGAAAGGGTAATTTTGTTAATTTAGAAAGGGTAAATTAGGGAATTTATTTGGCCAATAACTTATCTATTCTACTCTCCCTCCAAATCTCTCCAATTTGGAGGAATTAAAAATGAGGAGTTAGAGGGAGTTAAAACCCCTCCAAACCCCTCCAAATCCCTCCCCCTCCTTCCTTAAAAAACTTTCAAACAAGGTAATTGAATTACTCTCCCTCCCTCTACTCTACTTCCCCTCCTTTTTTTAACTCCCAAACATGCTATAAGAGATCTGTTGGAATTGTAATGATTGTGTCATTATTATTACAGTTTATCACTTCATCAAATGTTGATTTGCTTTTCCTTTTTTGGCTAGAATGATAGGAATTCCTCTTAATTTAGGTATCATCCAAATCTTCACTCTCCATGTGATTCCAGGCTATTAGATCCAAAACAAACATGGGAATTAAGAGGGCAGTAAACAATAACAAAGTTGAGAACAAACTAGAACGACGAAATCAATGAGAAAGAAAATATATATATATATATATATATATATATCCACAAGTTTAGAATGAGAAAACAAAAAAACAATATATGGAAAAAAAAAACATATAATAGTAAATGATAAACAATATAGCCATTATATATTCCAAAGAGTAAGTACACAGATTCAAAAAAACTTTATATAATTTGAAATCTTAATTTGCTTCGGAGGTCAAACAATATCACAATCTAGAGAGTAAAGTATCAAATGAACTGTAACACAAGAAGCAACATTTATCAAGATAACACCATGAACTTAAAAATAAAAAGAACACACACATATAAACAAAGGACAAACAAAACATAACAATTAACATATAAAAATCCAAAAAAGAGGATTTATAGAAAACGTGCAACATAATTAGGTTAAAATTTTCTTAGAAGATGTCATGCATAATTTAAATAGATTTTTTCTATGATTAGATTGCTTTATACTCTAACAAAATATTAAGTTTTAATTATTTTTAACTGACATAAAATAATAAAAATCTATAGGTTAAGAAATTATTGCCCTTTTCAAGCTTGGGCTCTTTTTTATTTCTAAATTGCATCCATTGATTAATAAATTGAAATTTACACCATCAAGTATTCCGACAAAATTAATGTGTGCCTTCCATCAGAATTCATTAAAACAAAGACAAATGTAAATGCTCTTACATGCAAACTAATGTAAATGCAAAGTAGACATAATATGAGGCTTAAAGTCTATTTTACGAAGACCAATAGGTTTTTTTTTTTTTTTTGGAGATAAAACAAAGACCAATGTAAATGCTCTTACACGCAACAGTGCTAATAACATGTATCGTAAAGGATCTATCAAAACAAAAACAAAGAAACATGTATCATAAAGGGAGACCAAAGTGGCGCCACAAAATCAGTACATGTTCATGTTCCTTTGTCAAACTAACATTCATGCAAAATCTAGGTTGTTTGGTTTGAAGAAAAAAAATGGTTTTTTCTGTATTCATTTTCAATTTTTGTAAGATCCACTACAAAAATCTGGTTTGATTTGTAAATTTGTACTTATATTGCATTTTCAGTATAAAAAAAATAGTTTAAATACAGAAAAAAAAAAAAAAATTTTGGCGTTATCAATTTTAGTGAAAATGGATACATGGCATTTTGATAAAAAACCAACTTTGTGGGTCTCACTAACAGTGAATTGTCTATCAAAAATACTCTCTCTCTTTCTATCTTCAGTCTTTGTTCCTCAGGTTTATGTTTTCTCTCTCTCCCTCTCGTTCCTTTTTTTATTTGATGTTGGGATTTGATGAAATATTTTTGAATTAATGGATTTTTCGGTGGTGATCTGGGTTGGGTTTTAGTTTTTTTGGATAGATTACAGCTTGTGACGTGGAGATTCGGGCTGGGTATTGGCTTGCAATGATGGTTTTGATGGGTTTTGGTTTTAGTCTGTTTTTGGAGTTATGGTTAGGTTTCGGTGATCTAGAGTTGTGGTTGGGTTCCAGTGGTTTGTGTTGGACCGTTGGTATGTTATTTCTTCTAATTCTGAAAACAGCAGTGTTGAAAATGGTTTCCCTGTTCAAGAACCATCAGCTGAAGCAGGGGAATCTGTTGTTGAAGAAAAATATGATGCTCAGCCTAATGATGACCCCTTTCCTGATTAGGAAACACAAATTTACTTTGTATTATGCTCGTTTGTAGTCATTGATTCGGCTTAGGGGCATGGCAATTCAAGATCAACTACGCCCGCAACCAACAGTATCTGAAGTGAACAAATTACTACAAGGATCTAACATCATGCATCTAAGGTATGATATTTTTTATTGACATGTTGCATTAAATTCATTTCACAGGGTTTCAGAATTTAGAACTGTGCAAGTGATGGAACTGTTTTGAGAACATTTATGATTATAGATTTAGTCATTAGTCCCAATACTTGTTTTTTTTGGAAGTTTTACAGCATGGTTTTCTTTGGTATGTGGAACACAATAGGAATGTGTCATGTTGTTTGGTTTCAATGTTGTACAAAGGGGGGAGGGTCATTTAAATCTATTAGTTGGAACATGTTAATCTAGTTCCACATGCATTTTTTCTGTTTCTCCCTTCTTTAATTTTGTTTGGTATAATCCGTTTGAATGTTTTAAAGCTATGCATAAAATAAAATGCTCATTTAAAAGCAATCAGTTGGGTGAAACCAATGATAGGCAAGTTTAATGAAGTTTTCACTTTAAGAAAACTTAAAAAATAGTAGAAGAGTAGAAAGGGAACAAGAACTTTAAAAGAGCATATATGATTGTTAGGCTTCTGTTGTGATCTGGACTCGAGCAATATCCCAAAAACTTCAAGTTGCTATTTAAATATCGACTTGGCATTCATCTTGTTGTTCCGTACAGGGGATTTCCAAATCAAAAAATCCCAAAGAAGGAAAGGGGAAAATTTCAAGAATTTTTATGAATTTAACGTTTTGGAAACCAAAAAATGTGCCACATTTTGAATTTGTTTGGCTATAGATTTCTGCCTGCATCATACTTAGTACCCAATTTTTTTGTAAAATAGCCTCTTACAGACCGATAGAAGGATGGTTGGGCAAGTTTAACAACCAGAATGAGTGAGCTTGTCCCCAATGACAAATGTGAGGTTAGGTACCATTGATAACAACTAGTGAAGCATGAACTATGCTCTGTGTATGTTAAATTTTACATTTAGACATAGTATGAAAATAATTCCACATTTCAATCATTTGAATTTTAAATTTTATGTATACAGAAGAACAGTATCAAGTTTTCTCACTAGTGATTTTAGAGAGAGAATAGACAGATTGATGGTATCTCGCTTAGATAGACAGATGCATTTAGAAGAAAGAGAAGATGAGAATGGCAGCCAGGAGGGAATGGACCAATTCATGTCTTTCTTACATAGTTTTACGGATCCATCAGGCAGTCAACAAGAAGAAGAAGAGTAGGAGGAAGACAGAGATGTGGCAGAGGAAGGAGAGGAGAACCTAATCAGTGGTCAGTATCATGAAGCCGGCGATTACTTTGATGAATCCTCATCATCAATGCAAATAGCTTCACCATATCCATTAGGGTCATGGAGTTATCAGGATAATCAAGTTGGTGATGATTCTGATCAAGTTACATCCACATCTCCGCACCAACGTTTACCATCTCAACCTTACTATCAGGATAGTCAGCAAAACTCTTCCGCCACAATCCTTATTCAATTGTGAGTTTTACTTTATACCCTATTGGTTATCTCAATATAAATTCCTTGCATTTCTGCCAATGAAATAATGCTGCTGGTCTTGCCAGAAATGGAACTCATATATGATATAAGAGGCCAAATGGAGCTACTCTATCATGAGATGTCTGAGCTAAGAAAATCAATCAAGAGCTGCATGGACATGCAGAGGATGTTGCAACAATCCTCTAAGCAGGAGTCTCATTCAGGTTTGTGTTCTTCCCTCTAAACTAAAAGTGAAATCCATATCACATGTTCAAATCAACCATGGAGGAGATTTTGGTGCCTTCCTTGTTACCCTAGTAACAGCAGGGTCATAACAAGAGATACACCACTAATAAGGATGTCAATGCCAAAGACAAGCATGAAAACATGGTTTTAAACTACTACCAAAAATGCTGGACATAATCACATGGTTAGGAAAACAATCAGATGTTCTAAACTCATACTAATCCCAAGCTAAACAGGTGCCTTTGGAAATGAGTGTTATGTTATATTCCGAGAGAGTGTTATTTAAAGCACTAATCAGACCCAACTTTACTATTTTGCATTTTCTTAATCATCTTTGTTCTGTTTTCTTTTTGAAAAAACAAATGAAATTACTTTTGCAATGCATGCAACCAGAAGCTAAACAATGATTAACTGCATAAATTTTTTGCGTCTCTCTCTCATATTTTCTGTCCCTAATTCATTAAGGTCCTCATAAACAATAGCATATGAAATCATTCTTAAAGCTCAGGGGGAGGGGAAGAAGTCCTATGATGGGGTACCAAAGAAAGGCAATTGTTGTATTTGCTATGAAAAGCAAATCGACTCACTTTTGTACAGGTACTTCCTTTTGAAGCAAAGGTTCCCTTTGAAGAATATATATCTTTTCATTTTGATATTGTCAATGTTTTCAGTACTCATATTCTGATATGTCATTTTTCATATCTTTCAGATGTGGACACGTGCACTTGTCTCAAATGTGCTCATGAATTGCAATGGGGTAGTGGAAAGTGTCCAATATGTCGAGCTCCAATAGTGGATGTCGTGCGAGCTTATGTGGATTCATAGATTATTTGTGAATGAATTCATGCTCCACAGGACCACCTTTATTAATAGATCTTAACTTAAAGAAGCGAGTTGAAGTTGAAGCATTTAATTTATTTGCCATGTTAATATTGTACAAGAAACTCATTCAACATCACCCATGGTTTCTCTTTTTCAACGTATACTCTGTATATGTGTTTTTTTTTTGAAGAGAAATGACGACTTACGTGTTCTGATATTCCATCTTTGTATATACAGTTTTAGTTTTTTTTCTTTTCAAAATATCCTCTGCATTATTCTCCGTACAAGGTTGATTAACAAACGAATGCTTGTTCTGCAGTGGAGAAATATCTGTTTTCTTCTTTTATCGAATATTGCAAATACACTTCACATTCAACACTCAACAGTGTTGCAGTTATTTCTATGTTTTTTCTTAGGAAATAGCACTATATCCATTCATGCTCTCTCTCTCTCTCTCTCTCTCCAAGCAAGTTATGCGCCCGTGATAAGTAATCAACTCAAATAAGAAAAGTAGTAAAAATGAAGCTAGAACCATTCAGGATATCTAAAGTCATAATGGTTGAATATTCCTGCAGAATAATGATTAATGAATCATTGCCAAAGCCACTTTCTTTTGGCTTTCATACGAAGTCATTGTGATTTCTCTACTTCAAGAAGCAGGGAGTCCAAAGGCATGATTGTTTGTACTTCTTAACAATGATAGGTAACAATAGCCAAGACAGAGAAAAAGGTTCTACAGATTGAAAAGATGTATAGAATTTGTAGCCATAGTGAGTAAAATGGACATGGAAAGTGTTTTTTTATTCTTGTACCAGTAGATAAAACCATTCGGTCACTCATTGCACCATAAATTATCTAAGACATGCAAGATGTAGACACTTCATTTTCTACCAACTAAAGACTTAGGTCTTTGACCCATTGAGGAGCATGACGAACATTTACCAGGTATAAAGCAATCACAACTAGCAAGTGCTTGAAAGTAGAAACTATTCAATTAGATGTTATTGGAAAATCACCTTTGATCAGTCATTTACCTATATATATTAAATCGTAATGAATTTTTGAGTGAGACTTCTTCATTGGAAAATAGACATCTATAGCTTCAAAATAGATGCAAATTTCATCATACTTTAAATTTACAATGAGTGAGATATATTTGTTTGAAGTTAAAGCAACTATGTTGTCAATGTTTTTCTTAAAAACTAGTAAACTACATTTTTCTTCAATCTCTTTGTAGTAACGCTAAGCACAATTTAATTCTTTTAAAATCTCTACTTTCTATGGAATTCGATTCCATCGTTGCCTCCCAAAGTCCCAACTTTTTCAAAAATATTTCATCCTTGGGTTGTGAGCATTACATTCTAAAGAGAAGTATAAACTCCTTTTTTATTTTGATGTAACTTTGGTGTTGTAGACTCTGAGGCAGGGCCAGAACTAGGTGGGGCCAAGGGGCCTAGGGCTCCTTATTCTAAAGTGGAAATATATATATATATATAGGTATATTTTAAAAAAATTTATATTAAGACTCCGTTCAAAGCTTTTGAGCCCCCTCCCCTAGAATTTTACATTGATTTCATTGTAATAGAATTTGCATCAACTGTAAAATAACATAAGACCTCAAATTTGTCCAATCTTCCCCAAAATACACTCACATTAGTTTATGTATCATTGTGTAAAAGTACATTTGTACTACAATAATTGTATAAATTTACACAATTATTGTAGCACAAAATGTGTTTTGCAAATTTATACAATTATTATAACACAAATGAATTTTTGTACAATGATATATAGACTGATGTGAGTATATTTTGGGGTTAATTGAGAAAATTTACAAAATTACGGTAGCTATACAAATGAATGTTTTAGAAATTATTTAGATTATGGGAAGTGGTTTTAGGATTTTTTTTTTTTTTTTTTTTTTTTTTTTTTTTTTTTTTTTTTTTTTACTTATACTCTGGCTCCCTTTAACTCGAAAACTTGGGCCCGCCTTGCTCCGAGGGGTTATTTAAAGAAACTCAAAGAATCTTCAAGGTAGGTCAATTTCACTATTATGATTCTTTCCATCTTCACTTAAATTTTATTGACATATCGTTTCTTTTAATGTTTTTCTTTTGTTATGAATGATTGTTTTCCAGTATGGAATGATCATTTTTCCAAGCAACTAGATTAATAATTGTGTATATTAGTTGAATTAACATATTGAGGATTAAGGTTCTTAAAAAAAAAAAAAAAAACCATATTTAGGATTAGGGTTCTACTAATATTGTTAAATCTTGATGATTATAGCTATGCTTTTATTTGCACAGGAAAGAATTAGGTATGTTTGAAGGGTCCGGTTAATGCGGTGTCTTTAAATAATTTGTTAATGGAAAATTTTAGGAAAATTTTGATATCACTTTTATTGGAAATATAAAAAACAGTAAAAAAAAAAAAATCTTTTGACATAAAAGTTTCAAAAATTATTTCCCAAACCAATGAACTTTTTTTAAAAACAAACCTAAACCAATAAACTTAGGGCATCCATTAACTTTTCACATGTTTGAAATACCAGATAAATGATTCAATTTTTTAGAAGATTAGAAGATTTTGAAAAATAAAATTTGTGAAAGGATGCACAAACATGCCTAGGCATGCACAATCATACACGAAGCATGCGTATCTTTAACAATGCAGGCATTTTCTCACTTAAATTGGAGACTAAAAGTTACTTTTTTATTTTGTCTATCTACTTTTTCAAATACATTTTCCAACATTTTTTTTCTATCCCATTTTTTTATTATTATAGAAGAATCCCATTTAAATATGGATCTTTATTCTTTTGCTCATTACTACAAATACATTTCATGCTTTCTTTATTTTTTTTTATGCAAAAAAATTCGTTATTTGCTAGTGAACAATGACTCTTCAGACAAAGAGAGTCACTGTTATCATGACCCAAAAAGCAATCCTATTTTAGTAAAGTTGTTGCTTGCATATGCATCTCAATCCAAAAGGCAAAAATCCTCTCTCAATTAAATTACCTAGTATGATCAATTTAAAGATTTTTCATTTGTGTTATGATTTAATCCCCTGGATTAGATTAATTAAGACTCATTGATCACTTTCCATATTTGACTTGATTTTTTAATTTTATTTCATAAATTAACTTTCCATACTTGATTAGATTAGATTTTATTTAATTTAATTTTTTTCTTTAATTGATGGGTAAATTGCAAATTACACCACTAAAATTTGAGGGTGATTGGACAATGGATTTTACAACCTAAAATTTCAGAATTTGGATTTTACTCCCTGACATTTGGGAGTGTTTGGATTTTACACCCTCACATTTCAAAATTTGGATTTTAGCTCCTATATTTTAGGCGTGTTTGGATTTTACTCCCTAAAGTTTGGCGGTGTTTGGATATTATGCCCTAAAATTTCATAATTTTGGGGTGTAAAATCCAAATACTCACAAACTTTAGGGGGTAAATCCAAATTTTGAATTGTCAGGGTGTAAAATCCAAACATCCCAAACTTTAGAGGGATAATATTCAAATTCTGAAATTTCAAGGTGTAAAATAAAATCACCCCAAACTTTAGGGGTACAATTTGCAATTTAGCATCTATTGATTGATTAACTCTACATTTTTAATTTTATAATATTTGCTTTATTGGCTTTCCCAATTTAATGTTGTGGCGGGCAAAAAAGTGAAACAATAACTTTAGGTTTTAGTTGATGGGTTTGCTATTTGCTATCACAATTAATTTCTTTGGAGATGAGATGTCAGGTCCGCTTCAAAATATCCATTACAAAATCATGAAGGCCATTGTCATAGTTGGATTAAGAAAAAAGTGGTATCAGTCTCCTTAATATTTAACTTGGAAATTGACTTAAAAATAAGTAAAGTGCTGGTCCTCGAGTCTAGTCCGAGGATGATGCTACAAAACAGATGAACTCTCTTTCTTTCTCTTTGCTTTTCTTTTCTCCTCACCCATTCTAGATGTTCTATCTTGCTTTATATATCTAGCTTGAATGCATTTGGATTCTACACTTGGAGGGTTAGGATCATATTCCTAGAATCCTTGTCCCATCAGGAACATACCAGTAAGCTTTACACTAAAATCTTAACTATGCCACCATTGTTCATGGTCAATTCCTCATCAATGCAGTAAGAGAAGTGGTTGTATTGTATTTAATGCGGAGGGGATGACTTCTATACCCTTCCTTCTTCATCCTTCTCACATTCTATGCCAAGTCAATTTTCCCTTTTGGTGGTTTAGCTCCACGCCCTTTATAGTGCTCATCCCTTTGAGGTTTGGAGTATGTCCTCGGAATCCTCATCAAGTGAGTTACCCCAACTTCTCTTCAAGTCGTGGGATCTCCACCCTAGATCATTTTATGGATTTTAACTCCTCGTAAATGACCTTGACTACTTGTTTAACTGCTTTGGATCCTCGTCCCCCCACAAAATGTGATTTGATTTGCAATTTAAATTTCTAAATATCTTTCCTTTTCAGTGATTTTTATAATAAAAAATTTCTTTATATGTACATAATAATAATAATAATAATAATAATAATAATAATAATAATAATAATAATAATAATAATTGTAGGGGTGATACGCCCAATCCGAGGACGTTAATCAAAATGAGGACGGGTAAACACTTTCACAAGGACCGGTGTTATTAAGTAAGGAAGTGGAATCTAATTAAAACCACCAGGAAGGATGGTCCGAGGAGGAATCCTTCCTCAACTGAGCAAGGCCGAGATCAGAGTGTGTGGTCTGCCATCAAGGGTAGCATTTTGGATCATTCTATGGATGAGGATAAGTATCAAGAAGGAACAGGACAGGGGGGAGCCATGAAATATCTCCTAAGAAAGCTGCTACTGCTGCATTGAATGCTCTGTAGCTAACTCTCTAGCCGCATTTATGATAAAGTGATACCTGAACAGTAACTTTCAGCCTTACAGCTATTATTCAAAGACTTTAGAAAGATGCTAATGGGATAAGGATCAATATCAACAATCTGATCTGCACGTGAAAGGTGGGGATGAAAGAGGAATGTAGTATAAAATAGAAGAAAGACCCTAAGAGAAAAGGATCAAGAAAGTAAGAGAAAAACACTGTAGCAATCCAGAATTGAACTTGTAATCAAACCTGAGAATAGTATATAAGAGCTGATCTTCTCGGACTGTGCCGATGACGATTCTATTTAGATTATACTAGTTTAACTTCATTTTCTTGTCATCTGAATCCATTTTACTGGTTGTATGATTCATTGAAGCCCAGTTTTTCCAACCCACTCTCTATAAATTCATTGTATTGGACTTTTTAGGCCTCATACATTGGGCCAGGGACTCAAATATGGTCCTTATAATAATAATAATAATAATAATAGGTAAAAATAAGAGAAAATCTAATTAGATTTCAAATTGGAATTCAATTAAAGTCTAATTTTACGCCACATGTCCCATCTAATCTAAGTTTTTAAATTTTTGTACCAAGTAAGTTAATTCAACGTAAAAATTAGATTTTAATTAGAGTTTAATTTTGCGACATGTGTCCCATCTAATCTAAGTTTTTTTTTAATTTTTGTACCAAATGAGTTAATTTAGTGTAAAAAAACGAGGAGTTCAATATAAATAAACCATAAAAAAAAAAAAAAACATAATTTTGAATGATTTTATAATTTTTAGCCTTCTTTTTTGTAGAACTAAAAACAATTTTTAATCAAATTTTTAAAATTTTTGAACCAAGTTAGCTGATTTAGTATAAAAATTGGATTTCAATTAGAGTTTAATTTTATGGCACGTGTTCCATCTAATAAAAAAAATTATTTTTTGTGCCAAATGAGTTAATTTAGAGTAGAAAATGAGGAGTCTAATATAAATAAATCATAAAAAAACATAATCATATATTTAACACTATATATAAAATTAGAGGAAGAGAGAGTTTGAATGATTTTATATTTATAAGACTTTTTTTTATAACTAAAAACAGTTCATTTGGCACAAAAATTATATATATATATATATATATTAATAGGTAAAATTTAGAGAAAATCCAATTATATTCTACAATTGAAATCTAATTTTGTGCCATGTGTTCTAAATTATTTATTTTTAGAGAGATTTTTCTTTTTTAATTTTGAAATCAAATGTAGGACTATATCATAAATATTCATTCAAGTGAGTTATTATGTACAAAAACCAAAGAGTTTAGAATTAATGAACATAAAAATATTTTAAAAAAATGGACAATTTACATTTTGTATCTAATAACATTCTTACAAGACTTTTTAAATAGTTAAAAAAATATATAAGAATGACTATCAATAATATTTATATTATATATGTAAGATTATTATACTATGCATTTTAATGTGTATCTTTTAATTATATCCATGTATATGCATGTGGTTACAAGCTAGTGTATATTAATAGGTAAAACTGAGAGAAAATCCAATTAGATTTAAAATTGGATTCTAATTGTTGTCTAATTTTGTGCCATTTGTCCTCTCTCTCTCTCTCTCTCTCTCTCTCTCTCTCTCTCTCTCTCTATATATATATATATATATATATTTTTTTTTTTTTTTTTATTTCTAGGTGAGTTAATGTTGTGCAAAAGTTGAAGAATCTAATATAAATAAACCATAAAAAAAAAAACCAATAAAAAATAGTAAACTCATGTGTATATCCAAAAAATAAAAAATAAATAAGAAAGAAAGAGTAAAACTCATGTATATATTTATGACTTAAACAAAGTATAATTTGAATTTATATGTGTGTAATTGTTTAGTTTTTAATTGTACTGTGCATATGCACGGATTATACATGTATAGAGAACCATCTTAGTAATTTCCTTAAATAAATTACATAGTATGCTTAATTTAATGATTTTAATGTGTTATTATTTAATTTGACTCATTAATCCATAAAATTATGTTAATTTAGACTAATTGATTCCTTTCCATATTTGACTTGATATATTTTTCTTTCTTAGGCTTCGTTTGGGAGTTCATAAGGGAATGAAATGAAATAAAATGTAATAATCATAAATGAATAAAATGGAATGAAGTGGAATGTCTTTAAACTAGCTAGGGAAAGGAATTGAATGAAATTAAGTACCCTTGTTTGAATGTTTTAAAATAAAGGAATGGAAATTATTATAAATGAATGGAATGTAAGTAACCTTATTTGGGAGTAACATAGAAAGAAATTAATGAAATCATTTTATAATAATATTACTATTAGACCCCTATTTTAAAATAAATGGTTGAATATATAGGGGTATTTCAGGAGTTTTAGTAAAAATTCATTAAATCTAATTTCATTCCCTCCGATTCCTCCCAATTTCGAGGAGGATGAAAATTTTGAAATTTTAAGAAAATAGAGAAGAATGAGTGTTTTCTTGTACTCATTCAATTCCTTCCTACTTAAACTCTCAAATAAGAGAATGAACTTTCCATTTCCTCTAACAAAACTCTCAAATAAGGGAATAAAAGAATATTCTAAAATTATTCTCTTTATTCCTTTCCATTCCTTTCTCCCAAATGAGGGCTTAGGATAACTTTACATACTTGATTAAGATTAGATTTTCTTTTCTTTTATTAATTGATTAATTCTTCATATTTAGTTTGATAAGATTTGCTTTGCTGACTTTTCATATTTAGTGTGATTTGATTTGCAATTTAAATTTCCGAATGTTGGATATATTTCAACAATTTACTTTGTGATTAAGCAAAAGGAATAACATACAGATCTAAATATAAGCAATAACACAAATAGATATGATAGGCAAAAGCAAAATATAATATATAGGAAGAAATTTGCAAATAATTAAAAACTCACAGACCAAATGCATGAAGGATGAATGATACAAATCAAGTCTTGTGTTTGACACAATCTCCTTAAAGCAGATTTCGTCCCTCACACAATCACCATGGTGCTTTGAAACTCACGAACGTCTACCTCCCAGAATAAAATGATTTACAGCACGAAAATGAAGCACACAAGATCATGCTCTGCGAACTACTCAATGTCTCTTTCTCTCTCTTTGACACAAAATGAAATGCACAAAATATTCTCACTAAGAGAGCTTTCTACATAGTTTTTATGAATGAGGGACTATGAAAAATTATACGTTACTGAACAGACACTCTGTTTCAGTAATAATTGCTATACACAGACTAACTGACTCAAAAAATAAAATAATAAAATATTATTATTTGGACAAGTAAGCCCAGTCCACATATGCCAAAAGCCCAACCCAATGTCCAATTCATGAGCATATAAACTCATATATTACCACTTTTAATAACATCTTCAAGTGAACATAGAAAACATCAATTTTTTATTCACTCTATGCTATTTTTCCAATACCGAATACCTTTCCTTTTGTATACTATCTTTGATCAATGAAAAACCCAATTAAAAATATGACTTAGTTTTTAGAGATTGTTTTCTACTAAGATTTTTCGAAAAATAACTCTAACTCACATCATGCTAAATAAATGAAGTTAAGAGGTTGTATGAAAACTATTGAAAATAACTCTATTTAATTTTGAGGACACTATCAAACATAAGAAAATGAAAATTTTTTCCAAAAAATAATTTTTTGAAAAATTACTCATTTTTTATAGAAAACATTAATACTGAAACAAACGAATCATAATATAAATCTTAATTTGATTAAAACTCTAAAATACATATGTATAAAGTGAAAAGGGATTCCCCCAAGCATGTGCATGGGTTATCACATCCCACTTAGCATGCATGAAGATACAACAACTACATATTTTTGTACGTGGGTTCTCCTGCAGAACCCAAGTGGCTTATAGCCTGCCTATAAGTTTATAATCAAGCTAATCTGCCTCACTAGGGCAGCCTCCGATGACTTTTTATTATGGTCGATCAACACAAAAATCATAACAAATGCCTATATAATAATTATTATAGCTATTAATTTTTATATTTAGACAAAAGAGAAGTGATAAAATTGTGTTATGTTAAATTTTTTTGGACCACCGCGCACCGTTTGTGCGGTGGTCACTCCGTAAGTATAAATGTTTATAGGGTATGGGAGGCAAGGGCCAGAGTTCAAGTTTCTAGGAGGGAAACTCACACACATATTTACTTAAATTAAGCTAGAGCAGAAATTTTATCTTGTATAAAAAAAAAAAAAAAAAAAAATTTGGGCTTTGCATAAGTTACGGGCTAGTTACCAAAATAACACCATAATGGAATTCCACGTCTTCAGCCAATATTACACACCAGTACAAATACAGTCACCAAAGCCCAATAACAGAGTAAGCAAAGCGTGAATACCTAGCCCACATGGTGATTCAACCCCAATCCAACTCTTGATTTTAAACCCCTATTGTCAACCCAACCCAAGACCAAAACCAACATCATAATTCGTATGCCGCCCATAAATACTAAAATTATTTAAATTAAAATACATAAAATAAGTCAATACTAAAAATTTAAAATATAATAATAAAGTAAAATTATAATAAACCTTATATTTTATATGTTTATATATATATATATATATAAAATATATAAACCCTAGAAAAGCTCTTATATATAGCCTACAAAAGCTCTCAAACCCTGAAAAAATCTGTCCTGAATGCATCTTTCGATTTTATACAACAACAATGGCTGATTGGTCCAGTCTTCATCATGATCTTTTAGTCCTTATTGTCAGACGCATACCTTTGTACGATGATTTTATTGCTTTCGGTGGAGTTTGTCAATCATGGCGATTTTCATTGAAACAATATTCTACGAGTCAGAGAATACCAAAGACTCCATGTCTCATGCTTGCGGAAAAAGAGGGCAGCAGCTACTTGCGTGGCTTCTTCAGCCTCAACCTCAGCCTCTCCAAAGGCATAGGAGGCATGACTCGCCAAGTCCTGTTACCACAAGCTTATGGGAAGATGTGCTTTTCATCACAAGGATGGCTTATTACCATAGGAAAAAACCTCAGGATTAAGCTTTTGCACCCCTTTTTGCGGCTTCAAATAAAGCTTCCGCACATGAGAACTCTCTTTCAGCAAGAGATTAAATACCTTGATGAACCTAAGGCCTGGTCGTATGCCTCTTTTTTTGACAAGATTGTTTTATCAGCGAGCCCATCTGAGACATCAGACTATGTTGTCATGGCCATGTATGGGGCTTTTGGAAAGTTTGCCTTTTGCCGACATGGAGATAAATCTTGGACCAAAATTAGAACAAAATTTCTACTCTGCGAGTATTTTTTCGATGCTGTTTACTATAACAACGACAACAAATTTTATTGTGTTGATAATAGGGGAGGAGTTTTTGCATGTGATATTAGAAGCCCGGATCCTTGGTTAACAGATCCCCCAGTGACAATTCTTCCTGAGGAACTAGCTCACCGAATTAGTAATGCTGCAATTTTTTACCTGGTAGAATCGTCAGGAACTTTGTTGCTAGTTTCACAACAACTGGATCTATTAGTACCCCCTGTATGGGGGGTAGGGATTAACGAATACTGGACCAAGGGGTTCATAGTTTTTGAGGTGGGCTTAGACGGCAGGGAGTGGAAGGAGTTGAAGAGCTTGGACAATAGAGCCCTTTTCTTGGGACATAACTCTTCAATATCTGTTGAGGCATTTGATTTCTCAGGTTGCAGTCCTAATTGCATTTACTTTACGGATAGTTTCGATGACCCAACAAATATGGTACATGGTGGAGGAGGGAGAGATATGGGCATCTACAACATGCTAGATGGAAGTATCCAACCATGCTATCCAGGCCAATCTCGTTCTAACATAACGCCACCTATGTGGGTTGTGCCAAGTTTAAGAATGACTAACTCTCTTCCAAAGGTTGCAACTTTGCTCTAAACTATAATTATATAGACATTGCACTTTTATCTATGTTTTTCTTTTAGTTTTTTTAGCATTGGATTTGGATGGTTTATTTAAATTTAGTTAATTTTGTTAATTAATTCAATTATTCTCATTACTACGTTTCTTCTCTTGAGTCTCATTTATTTTAAATGAATGATATATTTTTCTCTTTTTTATTCATACATTAATGGTTTTGGAGCTCAGCCGTATCTAAAATATTTTATATTTGCAACTTTTATACATGGTTTGCACGATGAACTAATTTGTTTTAGCTGGTGAGGATATAGTATTATTATTTTTGCAAGAGATATACTAACTGGTGCTGTTTGTTTTGTTATATGTATTCTACTTTTTCTGGTAAACAATTAGTTAAGGAAGTTATCAATGAGGTATTTTGATTAATATTGGTTAATTTGTAGCTGCTTGAGTATAGACTCTTTGCTTCTTTTATGCAAAATTCAAATTTTCTTGTGACAAGAAACTCCTCTTATAAGAATAAAACATCCATTGCCCTTATTATTCTAATGCAAGACAACTGGAACAAAATCGAAACAACAATAAAATAAATGGATATGACCTAAGAGTCAGCACCTAGACCTTACTTGGAGTCAGCACCTAGACCTTACTTGGAGTCAGCATTAAACGGGGAAACCACTAGGAGTCAGCACCTAGAGTAGACCTGGAGTCACGACCATTTTTTTCATTTATCAAAATATTAACTATCTCTCAAGGAGTACAATAGGTTGCTTATAAAGGATTGCTAAACCCTAGTTCTAATTGGCTAGGAAACCCTAATTGTCTTATTACAAAAATAACTTTGCTTCTAAATTAAAATACTAATAGCCCAATAAACTAATAGGACCTAAAACATAAAAATACAATTGGCTTGCAAATATAAATAATACTAAATAATAATCTTCTTACATCTCTCATATCATTAGCCACTCAAACACAATTTTACCCGGCCTAAATAAAGAACCCAACAAAGGCCTTGCTTGGAGTCAGCACTAAACAGGGAAACCACTAGGAGTCGGCACCTGGGGTAGACTTAGAGTCAGCACTAGACCAAAAGAGACCAAAAAACCATTTTTTTTTTCATTCATCAAAATATCAACTATCTCTTAAGGAGTACAATAAGTTGTTTATAAAGGATTGCTAAACCCTAGTTCTAATTGGTTAGAAAACCCTAATTGCCTTATTATAAAAATATATTTGCTTCTAAATTAAAATACTAATAGCCCAATAAACTAATAAGACCTAAAACATAAAAATACAATTAGCTTACAAACATAAATAATACTAAATAATAATCTTCTCAACCTTACTATCAGAAGAGTCAGCAAAACTCTTCCGCCACAAATCCTAATTCAATTGTGAGTTTTACTTTATACCCTATTGGTTATCCCAATATAAATTCCTTGCATTTCTGCCAGTGAAATAATGCTACTGGTCTTGCAGGAAATGGAACTCATATATGATATGAGAGGCCAAATTTAGTAACTCTATCATGAGATGTCTGGGCTAAGAAAATCAATCAAGAGCTGCATGGACATGCAGATGATGTTGCAACAATCCTCTAAGCAAGAGTCTCATTCAGGTTTGTGTTCTTCCCTCTAACGTAAAAGTGAAATCCATATCACATGTTCAAATCAACCATGGAGGAGATTTTGGTGCCTTCCTTGTTACCCTAGTAACAGCAGGGTCATAACAAGAGATACACAACTAATAAGGATGTCAATGCCAAAGATAAGCATGAAAACATGGTTTAAACTACTACCAAATATGTGGCTGAGTTTTATTATCAGAAAAAGCAGCTGAAACAAAAGAAGAGACTGAATTGCTATCTTCCAGCAAGTAGAGGCCATTGCACTCTTAACCGAGACCAAGTGTGCTCCAATGAGCAAGGTCCTGGATGAAACACAAGTTACCAAAGAAAATAAGGCAACATAGGACAGATTTGGCAAGTTGGCTAACTAATATAAGATTGAAGCTAAAAGACGGTACACAAAGAACATTATATAAGATGAGGTTTTCATTAATTTTGACAGATCCAATATGTGTGACTAAGGCTACCTCACCATTAGGCAAATGTACCTGAGTGTTCAATGTGGCAATTATTGTGGTGAAACAAGACACAAAATACATCATGTGGTCAGTAGCACCTGTGTCTATAACCCAATCAGTAGTTCCAAAACAAGTTCTATAAACCAATTTGGCTGAAAAAAATGGAATGTGTCAAATTTGGACTGAAAGCAAGATTAGAAACAATACCTAACATAGTTTCAAGGTAATTGTTATAAGCTTGAGGATGTGGATTAGTGGCTGCCACACCAGAAGTAGCATGAACACCAGCAGATGAGCACACATCAACAGCTCCAGAAACCAAATTAGCCAATCCATTACCAGTACTCACATTGGCTGCATGATGATTCTCACCAGAGTTACAACCAGTATTGAGGAAGGCCAACAATTGCTCAAACTGAGCTTTAGAAATAGGACATTGAACTGAACCACTCTTAGTTGCTGTTCCAGGATTACAAGTGACCTAATTAGCACTTGATCTTTCTTTTGGTTTATATCCTGGTGGATAACCGTGTAACTTGTAACATTTATCAATTGTATGTCCAAGCATGTTGCAATGAGTGCATAAAGGTCTCTCGTTTTTGTTGTTTCCTTTGTTCCAAGTAGGATTACTAGAGTTACTTCCCTTCGAATTAGCATACATTACTACTGAATCAGGCTTTGCAATGTAAGATCCTCCATGTCCTACACTCTTGCGTGACTCTTCTTAAAGAACCAATGCATAAATCTTGCTAATCGAAGGAAAAGGCTCTTGCATCAGAATCTAAGTCCTTATAGTCTCAAAATTCTCGTTCAAAACCATCAAAAACCTCATAGCATAAGTCTTGTCATGAGAAGCACTTAGGGTCTTGATTGCTCCACAGGTACACTCTGGTAATGGCTCCAAATTGAGTAGTTGATCCCATAGCTTCTTGAATCTTGTGAAGTACTCTGTGACTATCATCTGGTTATGAGAGATGTTAGAAATCTCCTTTTGAAGATTGTAGATTTTGGGACCACTACCCTATGAAAAGAGTTTTTGCAATTCTAGCCACATCTCTCTGATAGTTTGACAATACATTATGCTGCTAGATACATCAACATGCATGGAGTTGATCATCCATGAAATCACCATTGTGTTGCAGCTTAACCAGTCTTCATAAAGAGGAGATTCTAGATCTAGCTCAGCAATTTTGCCATTAATGAAACCTATCTTCTTCTTGGCAATGAGAGCTAAGATCATAGCCCTTGACCAAGAGTGATAATTCTTCATTCCAAACAGTGGTTGTGTAACCAAGATGTTGCCTGGATTTTCATTGGAATTGAGAAAATATGGATTTGGAAGATTTGAAGAATTGATTTCAGTGTTTGGTTGAGAGGTACGACCGGTTTGATCGCTCGATTCAGGAGACGCCATGGATGGTACTCAAAAAACTCAATTGAGGGAGACAAAGATCAGAGACAACGAGATTATTTCTCAAGAAAATTCTTCAGAAGTTAAAAGAATGGATTTTCTTGGGAAAATATCTAATCAAAGAAAGAAAATTGAAGAGAGATTGGCTAGGAAATCAGTGAATCTGTGCTAGCCAAAGCTCTGATACCATGTAAAAGGGGGTGAAGGCGCTCTCTAAATAAAACTGTGTGTTTTATTGAAGAAGACTGAGCAATACAACTTTCTAGAATGAATAAAATACAATCGCCTAGCTATTTATATACAAGAGCTATATGACAAAATTGAAAAAAAAAAAAAAAAAAAAAAACTAATTTCCACTTTTGAAGGGAAAAGTGGTTACAAACTTATACTACAACTATCTATGATTACAAGAATTTATATCACAGTCTTATCTCCCTAAGCCACGTGGCAGCAATTCCTCATAACTGTGTATAAACAAGTCATGGTAAGGTATGGCTTCTATTGTCTCCACTAAGTAGCTCATGTCCATTACCTCATGCTCTGCCTTTGAGATCGTGGTCTTGCCTTTCATTGCACTAGTATCAATTTTGGACTTATCTTCCATGGCACTAGCATTAGTCCTAGCATCACCAGCATTGAGATTGATCTCATCAAGTTTAACACATTTAATTTATTTGCCATGTAAATATTGTACAAGAAACTCATTCAGCATCACACATGGTTTCTCTTTTTCAACATATACTCTGTATATGTGTTTTTTTGAAGAGAAATGATGACTAACATGTTCTGAAATTCCATCTTTGTATATACAGTTCTAGATTTTTTTTTTCTTTTCTTTTTGGGTTTTCTTTTCAAAATATCCTTTGCATTGTCCTCCATACAAGGTTGGATTAACAAACGAATGCTTGTTCTGCAGTGGAGGAATATCTATGTTCTTCTTTTATCGAATATTGCAAATACACTTCACATCCAACACTCAACAGCGTTGCAGTTATTTCTATGTTTTTTCTTAGGAAATAGCACTATATCATTCATGCTCTCTCTCTCTCTCTCCAAGCAAGTTATGCGCTTGTGATAAGTAATCAACTCAAATAAGAAAAGTAGTAAAAATGAAGCAAGAACCATACAGGATATCTTAAGTCATAATGGTTGAATATTCCTGTAGAATAATGATTAATGAATTATCGCCAAAGCCACTTTCTTTTGGCTTTCATACAAAGTCATTGTGATTTCTCTACTTCAAGAAGCAAGGAGTCCAAAGGCATGATTGTTTGTACTTCTTAACAATGAAAGGTAACAATAGCCAAGACAGAGAAAAAGATTCTACAAGTTGAAAAGATGTACAGAATTTGTATCCATAGTGAGTAAAATGTGCATGGAAAGTGTTTTTTTTTATTCTTGTACTAGTAGATAAAACCATGCAGTCACTCATTGCACCATAAATTGTCCAAGACATGCAAGATGTAGACACCTCATTTTCTACCAACCAAAGACTTTAGGTCTTTGACCCAATGAGGAGCATAACGAATGTCTACCAGGGGGCGGAACAAGGTGGGGCCCAAGGGACCTAGGCTCCCTATTCTTAAGATAAAAAAAAAAAATATATATATATATATATATATATATATATATACACATATAGGTATAATTTTTAAAATTTTATATTTAGACCCCTTCTTTCAAAACTTTTGAGCCCCTTGCCCTACAATTTTACATTGATTTCATTGTAATAGCATTTGCATCAATTGTAAAATAGCATAAGATTCCAAATTTATCCAATCAACTCCAAAATACACTCACATTAGTTTATATATCATTGTGCAAAAATACAATTTTACTACAGTAATTGTGTACATTTACACAATTACCGTAGCACAAATGTATTTTGTAAATTTATACAATTATTATAACACAAATGAATTTTTGTACAATGATACATAGATTTATGTGAGTGTATTTTGGGGTTAATTGAGAAAATTTAGACAATTACAATTGCTATACAAATGAATGTTTTAAAAATTATTTAGATTATGAGCAGTGGTTTCAAGATTTTTTTTTTAACTTATACTTCAGCCCCCTTTAATGCCAAATCCTAGGTTCGTCCCAACTCCAAAAAGTCAGTGAAAGAAACTCAAAGAATCTCCAAGCTAGGTCAGTTTCACTTTTATGATTCTTTCTATCTTCACTTAAATTATATTGACATATCTTTTCTTTTGATGTTCTTCTTTTGCTATAAATGATTGTTTTCCAGTATGGAATGATCATTTTTCCAAGCGACAAGATTAATAATTGTGTATATTAGTTGAATTAACATATTGAAGATTAAGGTTCGTATAAAAAAAAAACCATATTTAGGATTAGGGTTCTACTAATATTGTTAAATGTTGATGATTAGAGCTAAGCTCTTATTTGCACATGAAAGAATCATGTATGTTTGAAGGGTCTAATTAATGGGGTGTCTTTATTTAATGTATGTTTAGAATTGATTAGGAAAATGTGTTTCAGTCCTATTAACATCGATGTTCAGTTAAACCTTCAACTCTACAAAGAAATTTCACCATTCTCATTTATATATCAAAGGTTTAGAGAAATAACAATTTATTTGATATAATAATATTAGAATATAGTGCTAATATAAGATAGCTTTTTTTTTTTTATATATATAAACATTATAAATATTAGCTATTTGCTTCTTCACTAGCTTAAACTTGATTAGCTTTTCGGTAGAATCATTATATATATGGCATTTTTGGTCCTCATTACAATATGTGATTAATGATATATTTCTATTTTTAATTACTTTGTTGCAATGATATATATGTTGTTGCAAAAAAAACAATTTATTGCAACGATGTATTTGTTGTAATAAATAATGTTTTATATTTGTCATTGCAATAGATTATAAAATAATTAATATTAAGTTATTGCAATGATGTATTCGTTTCATGTTTGTTATTGCAATAGATTGAAAAATGATTGATATAAAATGATTACAATGATGTCATTATTGCAACAAAGTATCACTTTGAAATTTTGTTGTAATAGATTGTAAAAATAATTGGTATGAAGTTATTGTAACAATATCTTTATTTTAAGTTATTGTAACAAATTTTCTTAATGTAATACCGATAATTTTAAGTTATTGAAACTAATTATTGTAAATGCGATAGTTTGCTACTTTTAAATTATTATTACAATGATTTTTAACTTGATGAACAGATGAATTTTCATGTGGGTTGAAGAGTATAAAAGGATGACATAAACACATCACAAATAAATAAGAATATAATATATATATATATATATCACTACCTATTGACCTTCTTCTTCTTCTGCTTCTTATGGGTTCACTTATTGTGGATCTAGCGCTGGATCAACTAGGGTTGGGGGAGAAGGATCACAAAAAAAAAAAATATATATATATATATATATAGAACAAATATGTTTAAAAATAAGTTTGCTTACTTATGCAAGTGAAAAAAAAATGGAAAGAAAATTCAAATAAGAAAATTATGATGTTATCTTGTGGTTGGCCTGCTTGGTCTTGTTGTTGCTGGGGTGGAGGTGGAGGTGGAGGTGGAGGTGCATGAGAATCTTGCTTGTGCACTTGAAGGATAGCATTAATAAGGAACACATTAGTACACATGTTACATTCGTAGTGGAAACATTTGTGCACAGCATTGTTATGTTCATTTAAAACTCTCACGTTGTTAAAAGACTGGTGACAATTACAGCAAACAACTCGATCATCATCCATGGTGAAACTTGGGAGTGGGAGGAGAGGAAAGAGAGTGGGAGGAGATTTTTCTTTGCTGGACTTTAGGAAGCAAGAGGAGAGTAGGGAATTTTTTTTTCCCCCCTCTCCGTTAACAATTACGAAGCGGGTGGGGTTAAACGCACATAACATAACAAGTCTTATGTAATCTACGTTTAGAATTGATTAGGAAAATGTGTTTTAGTCCTATCAGCATTGATGCTCAATTAGACCTTCAACTCTATAAAGAAATTTCACCATTCTCATTTATATATCAAAAGTTTAGAGAAATAACAATTTATTTGATATAACAATATTAGAATAAAATAGTGCTAATATAAGATAGCCATATTTTTTTTTTTTTATAAACATTATAAATATAAGTTATTTGCATCTTCACTAGCTTAAACTTAATTGGCTTTTTGGTAGAATCATTATATATATGGCATTTTGGTCCTCATTACAAAATGTTATTAATGATATATTTCTCTTTTTAATTACTTTGTTGCAATGATATATATGTTCTTGCAAAAAACAATTTATTGCAACGATGTATTTGTTGTAATAAATAATGTTTTATATTTGTCATTGCAATAGATTATAAAATAATAAATATTAAGTTACTGCAATGATGTATTCGTTTCATGTTTGTTATTGCAATAGATTGAAAAATAATTGATATAAAATTATTATAATGATGTCTTTATTGCAACAAAGTATCACTTTGAAATTTTGTTGTAATAGATTGTAAAAATAATTGGTATTAAGTTATTGTAACAATATCTTTATATTAAGTTATTGCAACAAATTTTCTTAATGTAATTTTAAGTTATTGCAACTAATTATCGTAAATGCGATAGTTTGTTACGTTTAAGTTATTATAACAACGATTTTTAACTTGATGAACAAATGAATTTTCATGTGGGTTGAAGAGTACAAAAGGATGACATAAACACATCACAAATAAATAAGAATATTATATATATCACTACTTATTGACCTTCTTCTTCTTCTGCTTCTTCTGCTTCTTATGATTTCACTTGTTGTGGATCTAGGGCTAGGTCAGCTAGGGTTGGGGGAGAAGGATCATAACAAAGAGAAATATAGAACAAATATGTTTAAAAACAAGTTTGCTTACTCATGCAAGTAAAAAGAAAATTCAAATAAGAAAATTATGATATTACCATGTGGTTGGCCTGCTTGGTCTTGTTGTTGCTGGGTTGGAGGTGGAGGTGGAAGTGCATGAGAATCTTGCTTGTGCACTTTAAGGATAGCATTAGTAAGGAATACATTGGTACAAATGTTACATTCATAATGGAAACGTTTGTGCACAGCATTGTTATGTTCATTTAAAACTCTCGCATTGTTAAAAGACCGATGACAATTGCAGTAAACAACTCGATCATCATCCATGGTGAAATTTAGGAGTGGGAGGAGAGAAAGGAGAGTGGGAGGAGATTTTTCTTTGCTAGACTTTAAGGAGCAAGAGGAGAGTAGGGATTTTTTTTTTTTTTTTTTCCCTCTCCATTAACAAGTACGGAGCGGGTGGGGTTAAACGTACATAACATAACAAGTCTTATGCAATGTACGTTTAGAATTGATAAGGAAAATGCATTTTAGCCCTATTAACATCGATGTTCAATTAGACCTTCAACTCTACAAAGAAATTTCACCATTCTCATTTATATATCAAAGGTTTAGAGAAATAACAATTTATTTGATATAACAATATTATAATAAAATAGTGCTAATATAGGATAGCTATTTTTTTTTTATATAAACATTATAAATATTAGCTATTTGCTTCTTCACTAGCTTAAACTTGAAAAAAGTTTTTTGGTAGAATCATTATATATATGGCATTTTGGTCCTCATTACAAAATGTGATTATTGATATATTTCTATTTATAATTACTATGTTGCAATGATATATATGTTGTTGCAAAAAAACAATTTATTGCAACGATGTATTTGTTGTAATAAATAATGTGTTATATTTGTCATTACAATAGATTATAAAATAATTAATATTAAGTTATTGCAATGATGTATTCGTTTCATATTTGTTATTGCAATAGATTGAAAAATAATTGATATAAAATGATTATAATGATGTCTTTATTGCAATAGGGTATCACTTTGAAATTTTGTTGTAATAGATTGTAAAAATAATTGGTATGAAGTTATTGTAACAGTATCTTTATTTTAAGTTATTGCAACAAATTTTCTAAATGTAATACCGATAATTTTAACTTATTGCAACTAATTATTGTAAATGCGATAGTTTGTTACTTTTAAGTAATTATTACAACGATTTTTAACTTGATAAACAAATGAATTTTCATGTGGGTTGAAGAGTACAAAAGGATAACATAAAGACATCACAAATCTATAAGAGTATTATATATATATATATATATATATATCACTACCTGTTGACCTTCTTCTTCTACTTCTTCTGCTTCTTATGTGTTCACTTGTTGTGAATCTAGGGCTAGATCAACTAGGGTTGAGGGAGAAGGATCACAATAAAGAGAAATATAGAACAAATATGTTTAAAAATAAGTTTGCTTACTTTTGCAAGTGAAAAAAAAAAAAAAAACAATGGAAAGAAAATTCAAATAAGAAAATTATGATATTACCTTGTGGTTGGTCTACTTGGTCTTGTTGTTGCTAGGCTGGAAGTGGAGGTGGAAGTGCGTGAGAATCTTGCTTGTGCACTTGAAGGATAACATTAGTAAGGAACACATTAGTACAAATGTTACATTCGTAGTGGAAACGTTTGTGCACAGTATTGTTATGTTCATTTAAAGCTCTCGCATTGTTAAAAGACTGATGGCAATTGCAACAAACAACTTGATCATTATCCATGGTGAAACTTAGGAGTGGGAGGAGAGGAAGGAGAGTGGGAGGAGATTTTTCTTTGCTGGACTTTAGGGAGCAAGAGGAGAGTAGGGATTTTTTTTTTCCTCTCCATTAACAAGTACGGAGCGGGTGGGGTTAAACGTACATAACATAACAAGTCTTATGCAATGTACATTTAGAATTGATTAGGAAAATGCGTTTTAGTCCTATTAACATCGATGTTTAATTAGACCTTCAACTCTACAAAGAAATTTCACCATTCTCATTTATATATCAAAGGTTTAGAGAAATAACAATTTATTTGATATAACAATATTAGAATAAAATAGTGCTAATATAGGATATCTATTTTTTTTTTTTTATATATAAACATTATAAATATTAGCTATTTGCTTCTTCACTAGCTTAAACTTGATTAGTTTTTTGGTAGAATCATTATATATATGGCATTTTGGTCCTCATTACAAAATGTGATTATTGATATATTTCTATTTATAATTACTATGTTGCAATGATATATATGTTGTTGCAAAAAAACAATTTATTGCAACGATGTATTTGTTGTAATAAATAATGTTTTATATTTGTCATTACAATAGATTATAAAATAATTAATATTAAGTTATTGCAATGATGTATTCGTTTCATATTTGTTATTGCAATAGATTGAAAAATAATTGATATAAAATGATTATAATGATGTCTTTATTGCAATAGAGTATCTCTTTGAAATTTTGTTGTAATAGATTGTAAAAATAATTGGTATGAAGTTATTGTAACAGTATCTTTACTTTAAGTTATTGCAACAAAATTTCTAAAAGTAATATCGATAATTTTAAGTTATTGCAACTAATTATTGTAAATGCGATAGTTTGCTACTTTTAAGTTATTATTACAACGATTTTTAACTTGATAAACAAATGAATTTTCATGTGGGTTGAAGAGTACAAAAGGATGACATAAACACATCACAAATAAATAAGAGTATTATATATATATATATATATATATTTCACTACCTATTGACCTTTTTCTTCTACTTCTTCTGCTTCTTATGTGTTCACTTGTTGTGAATCTAGGGCTGGATCAGCTAGGGTTGGGAGAGAAGGATCACAATAAAGAGAAATATAGAACAAATATGTTTAAAAATAAGTTTGCTTACTTTTGCAAATGAAAAAAAAAAACAAAAACAAAAACATTGGAAAGAAAATTCAAATAAGAAAATTATGATATTACCTTGTGATTGGTCTACTTGGTCTTGTTGTTGCTAGGCTGGAAGTGGAGGTGGAAGTGCGTGAGAATCTTGCTTGTGCAGTTGAAGGATAACATTAATAAGGAACACATTAGTACAAATGTTACATTCGTAGTGGAAACGTTTGTGCACAGCATTGTTATGTTCATTTAAAGCTCTAGCATTGTTAAAAGACTGATGGCAATTGCAACAAACAACTTGATCATCATCCATGGTGAAACTTAGGAGTGGGAGGAGATTTTTCTTTGCTGGACTTTAGGGAGCAAGAGGAGAGTAGGGAATTTTTTTTTTTTTTTTCCTCTCCATTAACAAGTACGGAGCAGGTGGGGTTAAACGTACATAACATAACAAGTCTTATGCAATGTACATTTAGAATTGATTAGGAAAATGCGTTTTAGTCCTATTAACATCGATGTTCAATTAGACCTTCAACTCTACAAAGAAATTTCACCATTCTCATTTATATATCAAAGGTTTAGAGAAACAACAATTTATTTGATATAACAATATTAGAATAAAATAGTGCTAATATAGGATAGCTATTTTTTTTTTTTTTATAAACATTATAAATATTAGCTATTTGCTTCTTCACTAGCTTAAACTTGATTAGTTTTTTGGTAGAATCATTATATATATGGCATTTTGGTCCTCATTACAAAATGTGATTATTGATATATTTCTATTTATAATTACTATGTTGCAATGATATATATGTTGTTGCAAAAAAACAATTTATCGATGTATTTGTTGTAATAAATAATGTGTTATATTTGTCATTACAATAGATTATAAAATAATTAATATTAAGTTATTGCAATGATGTATTCATTTCATATTTGTTATTGCAATAGATTGAAAAATAATTGATATAAAATGATTATAATGATGTCTTTATTGCAATAGAGTATCACTTTGAAATTTTGATGTAATAGATTGTAAAAATAATTGGTATGAAGTTATTGTAACAGTATCTTTATTTTAAGTTATTGCAACAAATTTTCTAAATGTAATACCGATAATTTTAAGTTATTACAACTAATTATTGTAAATGCGATAGTTTGCTACTTTTAAGTTATTATTACAATGATTTTTAACTTGATAAACAAATGAATTTTCATGTGGGTTGAAGAGTACAAAAGGATGACATAAACACATCACAAATAAATAAGAGTATTATATATATATATATATATATATATTTCACTACCTGTTGACCTTTTTCTTCTACTTCTTCTGCTTCTTATGTGTTCACTTGTTGCGAATCTAGGGCTGGATCAGCTAGGGTTGGGGTAGAAGGATCACAATAAAGAGAAATATAGAACAAATATGTTTAAAAATAAGTTTGCTAACTTTTGCAAATGAAAAAAAAAAAAAACAAAAACAAAAACAATGGAAAGAAAATTCAAATAAGAAAATTATGATATTACCTTGTGATTGGTCTACTTGGTCTTGTTGTTGCTAGGCTGGAAGTGGAGGTAGAAGTGCGTGAGAATCTTGCTTGTGCACTTGAAGGATAACATTAGTAAGGAACACATTAGTACAAATGTTACATTCGTAGTGGAAACATTTGTGCACAGCATTGTTATGTTCATTTAAAGCTCTAGCGTTGTTAAAAGACTGATGGCAATTGCAACAAACAACTTGATCATTATCCATGGTGAAACTTAGGAGTGGGAGGAGAGGAAGGAGAGTGGGAGGAGATTTTTCTTTGCTGGACTTTAGGGAGCAAGAGGAGAGTAGGGATTTTTTTTTTCCTCTCCATTAACAAGTACGGAGCGGGTGGGGTTAAACGTACATAACATAACAAGTCTTATGCAATGTACATTTAGAATTGATTAGGAAAATGCGTTTTAGTCCTATTAACATCGATGTTTAATTAGACCTTCAACTCTACAAAGAAATTTCACCATTCTCATTTATATATCAAAGGTTTAGAGAAATAACAATTTATTTGATATAACAATATTAGAATAAAATAGTGCTAATATAGGATATCTATTTTTTTTTTTATATATATAAACATTATAAATATTAGCTATTTGCTTCTTCACTAGCTTAAACTTGATTAGTTTTTTGGTAGAATCATTATATATATGGCATTTTGGTCCTCATTACAAAATGTGATTATTGATATATTTCTATTTATAATTACTATGTTGCAATGATATATATGTTGTTGCAAAAAAACAATTTATTGCAACGATGTATTTGTTGTAATAAATAATGTTTTATATTTGTCATTACAATAGATTATAAAATAATTAATATTAAGTTATTGCAATGATGTATTCGTTTCATATTTGTTATTGCAATAGATTGAAAAATAATTGATATAAAATGATTATAATGATGTCTTTATTGCAATAGAGTATCTCTTTGAAATTTTGTTGTAATAGATTGTAAAAATAATTGGTATGAAGTTATTGTAACAGTATCTTTACTTTAAGTTATTGCAACAAAATTTCTAAAAGTAATATCGATAATTTTAAGTTATTGCAACTAATTATTGTAAATGCGATAGTTTGCTACTTTTAAGTTATTATTACAACGATTTTTAACTTGATAAACAAATGAATTTTCATGTGGGTTGAAGAGTACAAAAGGATGACATAAACACATCACAAATAAATAAGAGTATTATATATATATATATATATTTCACTACCTATTGACCTTTTTCTTCTACTTCTTCTGCTTCTTATGTGTTCACTTGTTGTGAATCTAGGGCTGGATCAGCTAGGGTTGGGAGAGAAGGATCACAATAAAGAGAAATATAGAACAAATATGTTTAAAAATAAGTTTGCTTACTTTTGCAAATGAAAAAAAAAAAACAAAAACAAAAACATTGGAAAGAAAATTCAAATAAGAAAATTATGATATTACCTTGTGATTGGTCTACTTGGTCTTGTTGTTGCTAGGCTGGAAGTGGAGGTGGAAGTGCGTGAGAATCTTGCTTGTGCAGTTGAAGGATAACATTAATAAGGAACACATTAGTACAAATGTTACATTCGTAGTGGAAACGTTTGTGCACAGCATTGTTATGTTCATTTAAAGCTCTAGCATTGTTAAAAGACTGATGGCAATTGCAACAAACAACTTGATCATCATCCATGGTGAAACTTAGGAGTGGGAGGAGATTTTTCTTTGCTGGACTTTAGGGAGCAAGAGGAGAGTAGGGAATTTTTTTTTTTTTTTTTCCTCTCCATTAACAAGTACGGAGCAGGTGGGGTTAAACGTACATAACATAACAAGTCTTATGCAATGTACATTTAGAATTGATTAGGAAAATGCGTTTTAGTCCTATTAACATCGATGTTCAATTAGACCTTCAACTCTACAAAGAAATTTCACCATTCTCATTTATATATCAAAGGTTTAGAGAAACAACAATTTATTTGATATAACAATATTAGAATAAAATAGTGCTAATATAGGATAGCTATTTTTTTTTTTTTTATAAACATTATAAATATTAGCTATTTGCTTCTTCACTAGCTTAAACTTGATTAGTTTTTTGGTAGAATCATTATATATATGGCATTTTGGTCCTCATTACAAAATGTGATTATTGATATATTTCTATTTATAATTACTATGTTGCAATGATATATATGTTGTTGCAAAAAAACAATTTATCGATGTATTTGTTGTAATAAATAATGTGTTATATTTGTCATTACAATAGATTATAAAATAATTAATATTAAGTTATTGCAATGATGTATTCATTTCATATTTGTTATTGCAATAGATTGAAAAATAATTGATATAAAATGATTATAATGATGTCTTTATTGCAATAGAGTATCACTTTGAAATTTTGATGTAATAGATTGTAAAAATAATTGGTATGAAGTTATTGTAACAGTATCTTTATTTTAAGTTATTGCAACAAATTTTCTAAATGTAATACCGATAATTTTAAGTTATTACAACTAATTATTGTAAATGCGATAGTTTGCTACTTTTAAGTTATTATTACAATGATTTTTAACTTGATAAACAAATGAATTTTCATGTGGGTTGAAGAGTACAAAAGGATGACATAAACACATCACAAATAAATAAGAGTATTATATATATATATATATATATATATATATATATTTCACTACCTGTTGACCTTTTTCTTCTACTTCTTCTGCTTCTTATGTGTTCACTTGTTGCGAATCTAGGGCTGGATCAGCTAGGGTTGGGGTAGAAGGATCACAATAAAGAGAAATATAGAACAAATATGTTTAAAAATAAGTTTGCTAACTTTTGCAAATGAAAAAAAAAAAAAACAAAAACAAAAACAATGGAAAGAAAATTCAAATAAGAAAATTATGATATTACCTTGTGATTGGTCTACTTGGTCTTGTTGTTGCTAGGCTGGAAGTGGAGGTAGAAGTGCGTGAGAATCTTGCTTGTGCACTTGAAGGATAACATTAGTAAGGAACACATTAGTACAAATGTTACATTCGTAGTGGAAACATTTGTGCACAGCATTGTTATGTTCATTTAAAGCTCTAGCGTTGTTAAAAGACTGATGGCAATTGCAACAAACAACTTGATCATTATCCATGGTGAAACTTAGGAGTGGGAGGAGAGGAAGGAGAGTGGGAGGAGATTTTTCTTTGCTGGACTTTAGGGAGCAAGAGGAGAGTAGGGATTTTTTTTTTCCTCTCCATTAACAAGTACGGAGCGGGTGGGGTTAAACGTACATAACATAACAAGTCTTATGCAATGTACATTTAGAATTGATTAGGAAAATGCGTTTTAGTCCTATTAACATCGATGTTCAATTAGACCTTCAACTCTACAAAGAAATTTCACCATTCTCATTTATATATCAAAGGTTTAGAGAAACAACAATTTATTTGATATAACAATATTAGAATAAAATAGTGCTAATATAGGATAGCTATTTTTTTTTATATATAAACATTATAAATATTAGCTATTTGCTTCTTCACTAGCTTAAACTTGATTAGTTTTTTGGTAGAATCATTATATATATGGCATTTTGGTCCTCATTACAAAATGTGATTATTGATATATTTCTATTTATAATTACTATGTTGCAATGATATATATGTTGTTGCAAAAAAACAATTTATTGCAACGATGTATTTGTTGTAATAAATAATGTGTTATATTTGTCATTACAATAGATTATAAAATAATTAATATTAAGTTATTGCAATGATGTATTCGTTTCATATTTGTTATTGCAATAGATTGAATAATAATTGATATAAAATGATTATAATGATGTCTTTATTGCAATAGGGTATCACTTTGAAATTTTGTTGTAATAGATTGTAAAAATAATTGGTATGAAGTTATTGTAACAGTATCTTTATTTTAAGTTATTGCAACAAATTTTCTAAATGTAATACCGATAATTTTAACTTATTGCAACTAATTATTGTAAATGCGATAGTTTGCTACTTTTAAGTTATTATTACAACGATTTTTAACTTGATAAACAAATGAATTTTCATGTGAGTTGAAGAGTATAAAAGGATGACATAAACACATCACAAATAAATAAGAGTATTATATATATATATATATATATCACTACCTGTTGACCTTCTTCTTCTACTTCTTCTGCTTCTTATGTGTTCACTTGTTGTGAATCTAGGGCTAGATCAGCTAGGGTTGGGGGAGAAGGATCACAATAAAGAGAAATATAGAACAAATATGTTTAAAAATAAGTTTGCTTACTTTTGCAAGTGAAAAAAAAAAAAAAAAAAAAAAAAAAAAAAAAAAAAAAACAATGGAAAGAAAATTCAAATAAGAAAATTATGATATTACCTTGTGGTTGGTCTACTTGGTCTTGTTGTTGCTAGGCTGGAAGTGGAGGTGGAAGTGCGTGAGAATCTTGCTTGTGCACTTGAAGGATAACATTAGTAAGGAACACATTAGTACAAATGTTACATTCGTAGTGGAAACGTTTGTGCACAGCATTGTTATGTTCATCTAAAGCTCTCGCGTTGCTAAAAGACCGATGACAATTGCAACAAACAAGTTGATCATCATCCATGGTGAAACTTAGGAGTGGGAGGAGAGGAAGGAGAGTGGGAGAAGATTTTCTTTGCTTGACTTTAGGGAGCAAGAGGAGAGTAGGGAATTTTTTTTTCCCCCTCTCCATTAACAAGTATGGAGCAGGTAGGGTTAAACGTACATAACATAACAAGTCTGATGCAATGTACGTTTAGAATTGATTAGGAAAACGTGTTTTAGTCCTATTAACATCGATGTTCAATTAGACCTTCAAGTCTACAAAGAAATTTCACCATTCTCATTTATATATCAAAGGTTTAGAGAAATAACAATTTATTTGATATAACAATATTAGAATAAAATAGTGCTAATATAAGATAGCTATTTTTTTTTTTTTTTGATAAACATAATAAATATAAGCTATTTGCTTCTTCACTAGCTTAAACTTAATTAGCTTTTTGGAAGAATCATTATATATATGGCATTTTGGTCCTCATTACAAAATGTGATTAATGATATATTTCTCTTTTTAATTACTTTGTTGCAATGATATATATGTTTTTGCAATAACAATTTATTGCAACGATGTATTTGCTGTAATAAATAATGTTTTATATTTGTCATTGCAATAGATTTTAAAATAATTAATATTAAGTTATTGCAATGATGTATTCGTTTCATGTTTGTTATTGCAATAGATTGAAAAATAATTGATATAAAATTATTACAATTTTATTGCAATAGATTGTAAAAATAATTGGTATTAAGTCTTCGTTTGGATTCCGCCTTTCCTGCGAAGTGTTTTATTTATTTTTTTTTTTTTTGGACGCGCGTCTAGCACAGTTCATTGTCCATGAACAGTAATTTTAGGCTTATAAACAGTTCCGAACGCATAAACAGTAACTTTTTTATTATTATTTTTTTTATTGTTTTTAGTTTTCAGCAAAATAAGCGGTATCCAAACGGACCCTTATTGTAACAATATCTTTATTTTAAGTTATTGCAACAAATTTTCTTAATGTAATACCGATAATTTTAAGTTATTGCAACTAATTATTGTAAATGCGATAGTTTGCTACGTTTAAGTTATTATTACAACGATTTTTTAATTTGATGAACAAATGAATTTTCATGTGTGGGTTGAAGAGTACAAAAGGATGACATAATCACATCACAAATAAATAATAATTATATATATATATATATATATATATCACTACCTATTGACCTTCTTCTTCTTCTGCTTCTTATGTGTTCACTTGTTGTGGATCTAGTGCTGGATCAGCTAGGGTTGGGGGAGAAGGATCACAATTAAGAGAAATATAAAACAAATATGTTTAAGAATAAGTTTTGCTTACTCTTGCAAGTGAAAAAAAAAAAATGGAAAGAAAATTCAAATAAGAAAATTATGATGTTACCTTGTGGTTGGCCTACTTGGTCTTGTTGTTGCTGGGCTGGAAATGGAGGTGGAGGTGCGTGAAAATCTTGCTTGTGCACTTGAAGGATAGCATTAGTAAGGAATATATTAATGCAAATGTTACATTCATAGTGGAAACGTTTGTACACAGCATTGTTATGTTCATTTAAAGCTCTCGTGTTGTTAAAAGACCGGTGACAATTGCAGCAAACAACTCGATCATCATCCATGGTGAAACTTGGGAGTGGGAGGAGAGGAAAGAGAGTGGGTGGAGATTTTTTTTTGCTGGACTTTAGGGAGCAAGAGGAGAGTAGGAAATTTTTTTTTTCCTTTCCATTAACAATTACAGAGCGGGTGTGGTTAAACGTACATAACATAACTAGTCTTATGAAAGGTACGTTTAGAATTGATTAGGAAAATGTGTTTTAGTCCTATCAACATCGATGTTCAATTAGATCTTTAACTCTACAAAGAAATTTCACCATGCTCATTTATATATCAAAGGTTTAGAGAAATAACAATTTATTTGATATAACAATATTAGAATAAAATAGTGCTAATATAAGATAGCTATTTTTTTTTTATAAACATTATAAATATAAGCTATTTGCTTCTTTACTAGCTTAAACTTAATTAGCTTTTTGGTAGAATCGTTATATATATGGCCAGTGGTAATCACATTTTTTTTTTCATCACTATTATTTCACTAAATATTATCAACTAAAGTATCCAAACCCAACCTTCAAGTAACAACTCTTCTTATTGTAAGAGTGAGAGATATGGAGTGTGAGTTTTCGGCGCTGGAAAAGTCTGGGGAAGAAGCTGCGGAGCTATGCAGAAGCACCAAGAAAGTTAAAGAAGACCACACTTTTGGCTCCCTTGCATCCAATGTGGGTGGCCAAATAAGTGACCCACTGTCTTATAAGGCTAAGCTTGTGGGAGAATTCCCTAGGCCGTACGCCCAAGCTTTGAGGTCCACTTCAATCTTGAGAAAGTTGCTTACTCTGATGATGAAGTTGAGGATTTATCGGAAGGGGTGGTTGCTATCAAGCTCTCTTGGGAGACAAAGTTGCACATCAAAGAAAGGTGGGCCCACTCGCTCATTGTCAAGTTACATGGAAGGACTGTTGGCTTCCATTTTATGCATTCTAGAATCAGCAACTATAGAAACTAGCAGGAAGACTAGATTGTATAGATTTGGGAAAGGATTTCTTTTTGATGAAGTTTGGGTTGATTGAAGATTAGGATAAGGTTTTAAAAGGGGGGTCGTGGTTCATAGGTGAGCACTACCTGCCATTCGTGCTTGGGAACCTTACTTTAAAACAAATGCCACTGCATGCTCCAAGGTGGCGGTTTGGGCTCGACTACCAGAACTTCCCATTGAGTTCTATGATATGGGAGTCTTGAAAGAAATAAGGAATGCTATTGGTCTAGTACTACAGATTAACGCTATCATAGCCAACGCTATCGTAGCCTCTGGTACCTAAGGGAGATATGCGAGAATTTGTGTACAAGTGGACCTTGCTAAACCACTGGTAAGGAAGGTGCTCATTGGAAGAATTAGACAAGAGGTCCTGTATAAGGGAATTAGCTCCCTCTGTTTTGCTTGCGAAAGGATGGGCCACCGGAAAGAAGTTTGTCCATACGTTGTTAGAGAGGCCATGGTGGATCAAGATTTGAGTAAGGAGCTCGGGAAAATCTCTGCTAACGTGGAAAAACCTTAAGGAATGATGGTAGATGAAGTAGGCGAAGTGAAAGACGAATATGGGCCTTGGATGCTAGTGGAACAGAGGAAACAAGGCCTGAGGCAGGGCCTCACTTGCCCAAGCTGGAGCATTTAATGCGAAAGACGTGGGCCACCAACTTCGCTCCCACCCTTCGGTAATTCCTCCATCTAGCCCTCCTAACACCTCTCTTGAGGGAAAACGTAAACTAGTGGGATTTGACTTCATAAGCTCTGCTAGATAACCCTTACCTCAAAAGGAGGACCAAAAATTCCCCCTCACTCCACCCCCAAGTGGTCAATCATTTTCAAAATCCCCCACCAACTCAAATCATCCCAACCACAAAGCTAAGTATGGGACCAAAGGGAAGGGGAAATGGAAGATGCAACAGCAACCTCATGGAAAGCAAAAGCCAACGACAGTGGGTCATAAAAATCAATGGGAAAATTATGAGTTTATCTCCATCAATGCTGGATCAAATCAGATCAAATCAAGTCCCTCCATGATATGGTGATAGTTTGACTAGAAGCAGATGGAGGGTTGGAGCCACTTTTTTCTGTTAACACCGAAAAGCAAGAAGTTGGAGTATCTTCTCCTGTCAGACCCGGCTTGGCTAGATTAGGAAAACCCCTGGTGGAGATTTCCAATGGACATCCCGTCCAAGGAGGAAGGAAAAATTCAGGGGTGGAGAGCGCTGTCACCATATTTGCTGGAGCAAACTTTGCAAAAATCAAAGCCGCTGGAGGGGATGCAAATAAGGAAAATGTCAGGAAGCCTGCCTTCAGCAACAAGTTTGATGGGGTGTTTAGAAGCCATCACTCTGATCCAAATGTGTGGGGGAAAGTGTCTGAACCACCCTCCTAATAACCTCGAGGGAGGAATCGATGGGGATGATGGGGATAATGGAGTATGCAATATGTTTGTCGAAGACCGAGGGAATGCCCAAGACCAGATTGAGGGAGTTGAGGTTGAAATTGCTAAATCAAGCAAGGAACCAACTTCAAATTACTAAGGACCCTATCCCAACCCTTCCAGTATCCATGAATATCATTTGCTGGAATTGTAAAAGGGCGCTGAACCCCCGTTTCAAACCTACATTGAATAACTTGATTAGCAAGCACAGCCCACCCATGGTTATTATTACTGAAACTCAAATTGGAGGAAACCGAGCCAAGGATATCACTGATACTCTGCCTTTTGATGGAGCAATCCACGCAGACACCATTGGATATGCTGGAGAGCTGTGGCTTCTCTGGAAGTCCGAAGCGATGGAAGTAACTCAATCGGCTAAAACTAAGCAGGAAATCCATGTCATAATAAAGGTACCATCCTCTAACCTTTCTTGGGTTTTAACATGTATTTATGCTGGCCCTAGATTTGCAAAGCATAAATTGTTATGGGGAAATCTCTCCAACGTCGCTTCCTTACACAATTTGCCTTGGATGATGTTGGGTGATTTTAATGAATTGCTCTCTAATGATGATAAGAGTGGTGGCAATCCTGTTAATATGAGTAGAGCCGAAACCTTACAATTTTATATGTCATTATTTTATTACATAATTTGTACATATTTGTGCAAAATCCAATCTTATTGGTTTGTGATGATGTCTAAATCAAACCAGTGAGCTGCAGGGGCTTGCGTGTTTCGGACGGACCTGCACAGATAAGAAGAACCTCAAAGGGAAGTACCGGCGTGGTACCGGCCAACGACCCTCCGATAGTTAAGTTAGTATTGTTCACAACTCCAGAGTGCCAGAGTCGGGTCTTAGTATGCGTACCTCGATTTTTGGAGGGCGTGGCAGTATTTATAGTAGTAGTAGTGGCCTTTGGGCAAGGCGTGCTGGAAAAGATATCGCTTTTACCGAAAATGCCCCTAAGTAGCGTGGAGAGTAAGATTCTCGCTGGGCTACCAAGCGTGTTGGGCAAGCCACTCCTTGGGAATAGTCGCGCTGCGCGAGACACCTGTCCAAGTAGTAGCGTATGCGGCAAGATTCATTCCCTTGGGGGAGCGTACGTGGCAAGACAGGCTGTGGTGCCCCCATCTCCTTCTCGTCGTCGTTCTCTCCCGTCACCCTAGGTGCGGGTCGTGTCGTCAGGGTTTAGTGCCCGTCGCAATACGCCGCACCGTCATCCCTCTCGGGGTGTCGACGCCTAGTAGGAGCTTTTTACCCCCATCAGTTTGCAAGAGAGTTAAACCAGCTTCAATTGTACTTTCGCTTTTTGGCTTGTTTGATTTAGTGATGTGGAACAAAAAATGTATACCTTCTTAATTAGATGGAGCGTCAAAAGTCAACTCGTAGGAAATCCATGTAGTAAGGATCTTCAGAGTGACATCCACGAAAGTTTGTGAAATTTAGGGTCTGTTCGGTTGGAGGAGTGGAAAAGTGAGAGGATGGAAAATTGTGAGAGGATGGAAAAGTGGGAGGATGGAAAATATTTAGTTTTTCCTCTTATGTGTTCGGTTGGGGGAGTGGAAAAGTGGGAGGATGGAAAACTCTTGTGTTCGGTTGGAGAGAAAAAGGAAAGGATGGAAAATGTAATTTATATAAATTGACTATTATACCCTTGTTACATAATATGTAAGAAACAGATTTATTTTTAATCATTAAATAATATAAAATTTATCACATCATATATATAAAGTTGAAAAGAGAAAAAAAAAAACATCATTAATCAGTAACGTTGAGAAGAAAAAAAAAAAAAAAAAAAAGGACCAACGTTGTTCACTGAACAACGTTGTTCAAAGAAAAAAAACCAACGTTAACATTGTTACAATGTTAACGTTGAAAAAAAAAAAAAAAAAAAAAAGGAACAACGTTGTTCACTAAACAACGTTGTCCAGTGAAAAGAAAAAGAAAAAAACCAACGTTGTTCAGTTAAAAAAAAAAAAAAAAAAAAAAACTTTCAGGGCAACGTTGAAAGAAAAAGAAAAAAAAAAAAAAAAAAAAACGTTGAAAAAAATAGGTAGAAAGAGGGTATTTTTGTAAAAGTGCTACTATAAAACTTTTCTCTCCAGATTTTCCTTCCGATTTGGAAAGGAAAAAAAAGTGGGCCCGGAGAGAAAACTTTCTCTCGAGTTTTCCATCCTCCCTATTTTCCTTCCCCAAACGAACAGTGGAAAACAGCATTTTCCACCCTGTTTTCCATCCTCTATTTTCCATCCTCCCTGTTTTCCTTCCAAACGAACGCACCCTTAGTGACATGAAGAGAAACGAGGATGGGCGCAAGAGCCATTGCCTTTGGTGACGAGGCACATTACTTTTCAGACAATTCCTTTGTTTAGGCCCAAAATCCTCATTTTTGCCATTTTTATTAATGTTTGTTTTCTTTATAACTTTTGATCTAAAAGTTAGAATAAAGTACCATTTGTTTTGAAATGTCTCTTAGAGATAGTAATTTTTAATTCTGCAATTATCTCAATTTTGCTCTTTTGATAAAATTTACTATATTGCCACATAATTTCATGATTAGCACAAACTAAAGTTTTAGTGTGCTTTCCTAGTCGCCCTTGCTGAGTTGGCAAACTATTATTGATTCTCATATGTGGTTATTTTTGAATAAGACACTCAACAAGTGTGAATTTTATTGTAAAAACTATTGTTTTCAGTATTACTCGACCACATGTCATCTACTGCTAGTGCAATTGATTTTGATCTTCATTGTAAGTCTCACTATGAAATACTTAGAGCATTCACCTCAGCTAGTGTTAAAATTCATATTTGTTTTAGCATAATAATCTATTTTTTTTTCAATTTTATATAACCACGTTTCTAAAATAAGCAACAAAAAAATGTTGGATAACTATGTTCAGATTTTTTCTCTTTTTTAAAAATTTTTATTAAAATTAATGAAATTTTATTTAAATAATAAGAGGGATTATGAGGGTTGACTATGAGTAAAAAGCTCTAACTTTCTTTCTCTCTATTGTTATTGCTTAACGGAGCACTTGACAATGGATAGAAGTATTGATTTGAGTGAGTTAGCAAAGTTATTGACTAAAATAACAAACTTCAAACTTAAAAACTAAAATGATTTTTGGGAAAAGTTAGTGGATGGAAAATGGATTTTTTCCAAAATAAAATGTTAAGCACTACTTCTCTTTAGTAATTCATAATAAAATATCATTCTTTTTATTTTCTTTATAATTTGATATTTACCATTGACAGGTAAGAAGTTATGTGGAATTAAAAAGATAATGAAAAAAAAAAAGACAAAAAAACTATTTTGGTTATGTGGGGGTCAAAAACTTTAGCAAGGGGTTTTGAACAAAAGTCTTAATCAACACAACTAATTTCTAAAAAATGAGAGATATGAATCCACAATGGGAAGATTAAACAGATAGCTAAAGGCAAAAGGAAACTATATCATGCATATATATATATATATATATATATATATATGTATATATGAAAAAGGAGTGTTCTTGTGATACAATGAGGGATTCTGAGGGTTGAATATAAGTAAAAAGCTATATATATATATATATGAAAAAGGAATGGTCTTGTGATACAAAGAGGGATTCTGAGGGTTGAATATAAGTAAAAAGCTCTAACTCTCTTTCTCTTTATTGTTCATTTTTTTTTTTTTTAAATATGGATCCCCCTTTCCTATTGCTCTCTCCTTCTTCTTTTATAGCCATATCTCTTCATTCTCCAGCTGTCTAGCTCTTAGCTAGATTTGAGGGGTACTTGTCCTATAAGCCTTTTGCGCTGTCATTTCTTGATCATGAAGAAGGACTTTTGGAGATGTTTTCACTGTTCAGACCAATTATTCAACATTTAATGAGACTGACATTAAGCGGGAGAAGCTCATTAATGCAAAGATGTTACTTTGGGCTCTGCATTTTCTTTGATGTGTTCATTGGGAGAAAGGTGAGCAAAAGATGGCCCCGACTTAAGAGGAAGGTCGCTCCTCGGCTAGTCTCCATGTCCTCATGAAAGAATGGTTCTGCGAATTACCGTGGTAGCTTGCCTAGATGGTCTTCAGGAAGGATGGGTATAGCAAATTACCTCGGCTTTGGGCCTAAATGGTATCTTCCCATCAAAAGTCCCTTTTATCTCTTGTTAGACCCCGGGCCGGGTCCACTCCTTGGATTTCCTCTTTGGGCTAAAATCTTCAAGGTAGATTTAGGTTCACTCCCCCACAGGTTCCCTACATTTTGGAGTTACAATCAATTTAGTTCCTATTATTTTCTACATACCATTAATTTGGTCACTACCATCAACTCACTAACAGAGAGGAAAAAAAAAGTTTAAAAATATCCTTAAAAAACCTAAATAAAGATAATTGTTAATCTTTTTCTTTATTATTATTTTTAATAAAAATATCTTTAACTAGAACTAAAATGATTTAGACATGGTAAGAGTTAGTGAGAAGTTAGAATTCAAATGAAAAAAAGAAAAAGAAAAAAGAAATACCATGCATGAATATATATATATATATATATATATATTAAATTTTTTAGAGCAAAAAACGATGCTTAAGTTTAGGAGAAGTTCCTCCTCAAAAAAAAAAAAAAAAAAAAAAAAAAAAAAAAAGAGTTTAGGAGAAGTTTGTAACCACTGTTACTGGGTTACTTGGAAAGTATTCATTTAGTTGGAAGTTATTGAGAGGAAATTGTTGTTGATCGTGTGAGTAGGGTGGTTTTTTTTTTTTAATTTTTACTTTTTTTTTTCAAACTAATAAATCCACACACTCTTTAATTACACTTTTGGTTGTGTGCGTGGAGTGGGAGGTTTTTGTGATATAGTTTTTTGTTTTAAAATTTTGTTGAATTACGGTTCTATCCTCTCTCCTTTTTTTTTTCAATTTTTTTAAGAGGTTTTTTTTTAGAAACAAAATTTTTTTTAAGAGTAAGACTATCTAATTAAATTGAAATATTTTAATAACTCAGAAAAGTAATAACTAACTTTTTAAATCTTCTTAATATATAGAAATAAATGAATTGTAGAGGTTGTGGTCGAAATACTTATCTAATTTGTGGGTGAAGATTTGATGAAATTAGGAATTGATTGTTTGATTTTTTTTTTTTTTTAGTGTATGTGTGTTTTATTGCCAAGAAAATGAAAAAAAAATTGTGAAATAAGTTCTTAATTTTTTTTTCTATCTTTTGTAAGCCACGTAAGTTTCAAGTGTATCAACTATCAATTGTGTACTTTTTTTTTTTTTTTGAGAATCAGCATAACGCCTTTTATTCAATGAATACCATCAGAATCAGCTAAAACAAATAAGTGAAGCTGTGGTGGAACATCCTCCATCTACACATTATAGTCTGAAACATTTAAAGCAAAACGAGCTAAACCATGAGCAACCATATCAATTGTGTAATTCATTAGTCATATTATCCATTTGTAGGTTAACGATAAAGATCAAATTAATATTTACTAAAATGTAAGTACCAAATTAATTGTTACCCTAAAATATAGTGGCTAAATTTTTTTTTTTTTTAAATCTTATTTTTTTTCACTTATGCGCTATGCAGTTAACTGGGCCTTCTCGATGGGTAGAACAGATTGCAGATATGAGCCCATTGTAGACACTATTCCAGCCCACATCCGACCCGAATACTCAGCCCAAAAAACGTAAAACCATGGCACCCATTAGGGTTCCCTCTCTATAACCATATATATTCTCGAGCAGCTTCGTTCACAAAACCTTGCTGCCTTTGCAGAGAGCTTACAGAGACAACAGACTTGCTCTACCTGTACTCCACACCCAAACAAAAATGGTTTGTACATCTACTCTTTTCGATATTATCGTTTGTTGTTGGTTTTTTTTTTTTTTAATAAAATTTATTTTAAGGATATGAAATTGGCTAATGAATATTGTGGGTTTTGTTCACTGTCCAAATGGGTTTTAAGGGGTTGTATTCGTTTGGGTTTTCGTTGTTTCAAATGGGTTCCTTTTGATGTTGAAGATATGTCAGAAAAAGGATTTGGGTGTTCAAATATGTAGATTATGTGTATGACTTTTTTGATCGCTTATGTACAGTTATACGTTTGTTTGGTTATTCTATGGATTCATAAACAAAAAATGTATTAAACAGCTACAAACAAGTTTGGGATAAATATAATGATGATTTTGTCATGGGGTTGTTACAAAAATGTATAGTATATGTTTGATTTACATATTGGTGGAGATTAGGAAGTTGGGATTTGCTTAACTATTTTCTTTTCGAAGTCTAGAATACATATATGATAGTTCTACTCGATGCACAAAGCTCCCACTGGTGTCTGAGAGAGTTAATTGGTAGGTGACCTTACCTCCAATTTTGTTTTGGAGAGGCTGATTAAAATGACATCTCTCCATGTATGATGAAAAGAGAGGCTTTATGATAACCCATCATCCATCATTTTCTTTAGTTGGGTAGGGCTGAGATCTTCTTATGTAACTCTGCATTTTATGGTTTGCCACTATTCAAAACTGGCCCATGATGGGCACCTACATTTTATTGCATGTCATAAAATCCATAAAGTTTGTATTGATAATTGTTTTATCCTTCATTCCCACACAATTTGGATCCCTCTATTGAATGCCTGGTTTGTGTTAGTGCTGGATGTCAGCTCTGTCAAGTATTTGAAAAACTGATTTGTGCAACTAAGTGCTTATGTTGGCTAGAAAACTTAGCATGTAGGGACCATCCTATGAATTTGATTGAAGAAAACTTAAAAAAATCCACCTCTGTTGCTTCATGAAAGCTTCTATCCGTATTCCTGTATGGCAGTAGCATGTATCTAGTGTCTTACTGTTTTTTTTTTTTTTTAATCATAGGTGATTCTCCAGCTTTAAATGTTAATATTGGATATTCTTCATTAGATTCAAAATCTAGAGTGGAAACAAAGTGAAATAGGTCAAAGTTGGTAGTGAACACAGCTCTTTATTTGATGGAAGAGACTTCTTTTCCTTAATTGATGTTTTATCTTTGTGGTGATTCTTATTCTTGAGGGTTTTAACTTTTGTCAAATCTATTAGGTGAAATGTCTAAATTTTATTTTCAACTGAAGCTTAAATCATGTAACTCTGAGATAAAGCATGTGAAAAACAACTTTATATTGTAAGTGGGAAACGCTCTTTGCTAATAACAAGCCCTAAGGGTGATTGGATTCTTCCATTTGCCTTGGTTTAAATATGCCCAGCCTGTAGCCTGACTATAAATTCAGAAAAATGATGTGGCCATAAGGAGAGATGTGTAAACTTTTTGGTGGATTACTCTGCTCTGTGTATGAATTGTATTTAACCCATTTATGTATAGTATACAAGAATATTTGGCTTGTTGTAAGTTTTTTAAATTAAGATGTTTTGTGTGTCTACAACAGGCTAGAGGGTTGAAGAAGCACTTGAAGAGGCTCAATGCCCCTAAGCATTGGATGCTTGACAAACTTGGTGGTGCATTTGTAAGTCAAAACTTCTGTACCTAGTTGGCTCTGGAATGATTTTTGTATTCGTCTTATCTCTCAGTTTATATGTTGAATTCAGGTTCCTTTTTGTTCAATGTATTTTATTTTTCTTGTTTAGGCTCCCAAGCCTTCATCTGGACCTCACAAATCTAGGGAATGCCTGCCATTGATCCTTATCTTGCGAAACAGATTGAAATATGCTCTCACATACCGTGAGGTCATTTCCATATTGATGCAACGACATGTTCTAGTTGATGGGAAAGTCAGGACAGATAAGACCTATCCCTCAGGTTTCATGGGTATGCACATCCTAATCTTCCTGTTGTAAATTATTGACTTTATTTTTTTTTATCTTTACTTGTTTTTGGTATCAATGCAATACACTAAATCATCATGAGAAGAATGCTCATTTGTACCTATGCAGTAATCATCTATATCTTCTCAACTGAAAGAACCGCTCACTAGCTAGCTGGACTAGTGGGGGGCCCTTTTGGAGACATACTGAAAAACATGCCTATTTATTTTTTAACCCATCTATATGATGCAGTTACAAATTTACTAATTGATGGGTGCTGCAAAGGACAATGTTGAATTACTATAACGACAATCTGCTTGATGATATAATTTTATTTACACTATGTTTTGCTACTACATTAGGAAAAAATGTTATTTAAATCTTCCACACTCATTTTTTCCTGAATTATTTGACCTAGCCAATATGATTGGCGGGTGGCTCATTAGTTTTGTGGCATTGAGAGTTTTTGTTGCTTCCTTGTATTTATGACTGCCGCGTGTTCCCTAGTTTAAAATTAAGTTCTGTGGTGTTATTGGTTAGAAGAGTTGTTATAATCTTAGCCAAGAGTTGTTATATATGCTTATAATCTGCTTTCCTTCTAACAGATGTTGTTTCAATCCCCAAGACTAATGAGAATTTCCGCCTGCTTTACGACACTAAGGGTCGATTCCGTCTTCACTCAATCAGGGACGAAGAGGCAAAGGTGTTATCTTCAGGCTCTTGAATATATTCTCAAGTTTTTTTTTTTTTTTCATTGTAAACATTAACTGAGGTTCCTAGTGAATATATATCATCTTATATTGTACATAATAGATGAAGTTGTAACATCATCTGCCTAGCTTCACAATTTTGTCATCTTATTGTACATAATAGATGAAGTTGTAACATCATCTGCCTAGCTTCACAATTTTGTATCGCAATATTGTATGGATCCTTTGAAGCTGGAGTTATTATGGATCCTGTTAGGATTATTCTGATCAACTGAATGTCTCTCTGCAGTTTAAGCTCTGCAAAGTCAGGTCGGTGCAATATGGGCAAAAGGGCATCCCATACCTCAACACCCACGATGGGCGAACCATCCGCTACCCAGACCCTCTCATCAAGGCCAATGACACCATCAAGCTGGACTTGGAGAGTGGCAAGATCACTGAATTCATCAAATTTGATGTTGGGAATGTAGTCATGGTGACTGGTGGAAGAAATAGAGGCCGTGTCGGAGTAATCAAGAACAGAGAGAAGCATAAGGGAACCTTTGAGACAGTCCACATCCAGGATGCCACTGGGCATGAATTTGCTACTCGTTTGGGCAATGTGTACACTATTGGCAAGGGGACAAAGCCTTGGGTTTCCCTTCCTAAGGGCAAGGGAATAAAGCTAACTATCATCGAAGAGGCCAAGAAGAGGCTTGCAGCTCAAGGGGCAGCCACAGCTTAAATGAACATGGTGAAAATAACCTTCAAACATATCTGATGGTTATTTGTTTTTGTAGCTCCTGACCTTTTAGTTCCTTAAATTATGTTCCTTTTTTTTTGTCTGTTTCATGCTTGGTAACAATAATATAGTTTATATGAGATCTTGATGCTTGTTTGTCTTGATTTTCTGTAGAAGCTCTGAATTGGGTGTTCAATTCTTTAAAGTTAATATTGTGAGGTTCAATTTGATATTTGATTATCTGAGTTTTGTCCTTATGTTGCATGAGGATTATGTATAGATTCAGAGAAGTTGTACTAATTGCTATAGGCAAACTTCTTCACCCACTCACTATGTGCCTCGCTTGTAGGAAAGGTAAAGATTCCCGGCCCTGCTTGATCCACCCAACATGGGGTTTATATATATATACATATTACACCATCCTATTCTAGTTGCACCTTTTCTCTCTCTGAACGCTCCCATCGTTGTCCCTTCCTTTTTCTTCTATTTCATTAATTATAGAGCAGCTGCCTAACTAGGGATGGTAAAAGTTTTTCATCCCGCCTCTTGCCCCAACTTGACCCTCACCTGCCTTGCGCATGTCATTCTCATCCCAAAAGGGACGAGGCACCCATGATCCGACTTTATCCCACTCTGTTGTCATTCTTATTCATTTGTTAACATCAATTGGCGTGGCTAGCTACATTAAGCATATTATTTAAAGAGAAACTATTGCGTGCAATAGATGAAATGCATATGCTAGAAAGGACATGGATGTTTGGTTGTTAAAAAAATTCAAGTATCCATGTAGTAGATTTTTGAGAGTATAGAATTAGAACTCTCATACTTTTTATGTTACTTCGATATCTTGCAATTTTAATTTATATTGTCCTTTAAGTAATCCAAAACAACTCATTATCAGAATTTTTAAATGACAAATAGTTTTGAACGTTAATAAATATTAATCAATTTTTAAATTAACTTCATATATTTAGAATTAAAGAAAAATACTGAAAAGTCAAATTCTAACAATATTATAAATGTTGGAGAGGCTTGAATTATCATTTGTTTATCTAAAAGGTGGGTATTAGAATTGCAAGAATTTGGGATTGAGATGTTCATAGGATTAGGAATAGCAATTTTTTCCAATAAATTTTTACTGAGTTTTAAAGTACACCAGCATTTAGAATCTGATGCTTAGGAAACAAAAATGATGGGAGGATTCTTGACAGTTGTTTTCAAAGTAAGTGATGCGAGCCCAATTCCAATTTATTTCTTTTAAGTACGGACCATTTTTATGAGCCCAATTCCAAAAATAGTGTGAAAGGTATAAATACTTTTTTAGACCATTTTTATGAGCCCAAAATGTGGGTTTTGCTAAAAGTGGGCTTTGGCTTCTTGCAAAACCTAAGGCTCATATAAAAGATGGTTTGTGCGTTCTTGACCGGTTTCTAGTGCATAGAGCAGCTTCCCAAAGGACCAAATTGGTCAGGGAAAGGTAGCCAATCACATTGAGTCGAACATTTCCCTTAATAATGATAAAAAGACAAGCCTTCCTTTTACTTGAATAAAGCAAATATGACCATAACCACTAGTTTAACATCATGGAGGACCATGGCCTCAACCATTATCCATAAACCAGTCCCTAAGAACATCCTAGATTTGCTATAAAAACCCTCCATCAGATCTAACATAACTAATCTCGTTTTGCCCTTGAAACCCTGACTTCATAACAAAAGCCCATTCAGCAACAAACCAGCATTAGCATTTTGAGGTCTTGTGATGAAAATAGTGGCACAAAAGAGGTTTCTCTCTCTCTCTCTCTCTCTCTCTCTCTCCCTTACCACCTTTCTCAATTTTCCCTTCTTGTATGTGAAAAACGATTTTGAATTTATTGTTCTGAGCATTTTGTTGTTGCACCCTTTGTTGTTCAGCATTTTGATTTCCATCTTGCAACATACCACTAATCCATATTTATCACATACTGAAATTTTGGACTTGACTCTCCCAATTTAACCACATTTCAAATAATTAGATGGAAATTTTGGGTTTGCTTTAGCATTTTAGCCCTCATCACAAAATCATCCTCAACAAGGTTATCAGAGGCCTAAGAACTTTGAGAAGAATTGGCAAATGATGTCAAATTGTTGAAGATTTTCTATTATGACGAATTCAGCCAAGGGTCTTGTATTTCAACTGACATCTCTTGAAGTTTTTAATGTAAATGTTTGGAATTCTAATCTTCCTATCCAATTATATATATATGGTGAAGGATTTGGATTCTTCTTTTATAAATAATTGAAAAGGAAATAAGAATTTTGAAGCTAAAGAGAGGTTCAAGATAGGAAAGCCTTATCAAATATACGAAGACATGCCAAATCTTGGTTGTTAATGTTATTTGCAATACAGCGCCGACTCACCGACTCTTATACAGGACGCGGCCTTTTATTTTTGATAGGATTGCTGGCCTAATTTGAATGACATTTGAAAAACGTGTATCAAGCAAAAGGAATTTACATATATATTATATAGTATAACCTCTTTGACCATTCAAAATTCCAGAGCTTATTGGATCTTAGCTAAGAACACGTTAAGACATGGTCGATGGCTCGGAATAATCATTGACATATAATACACTTCTTGAAGAAATAAGTAAATGTGAAAAGAAGAAGGAAGAAAAAAAAATGTAATAATACTTTTACACTTTGAGTTCTAATATTGAAAAATTGCTGATGTTTCTTCTTCTTCTTCTTCTTCTTCTTCTTCACATTATGTAGCACCCACAAAATTTCAATTCAAAAAAATTTATATTTGACCCGCAATAAGAAATTTCAAAAGAAATAAATTCATTATCATGATCAGAATAACTAGTAATTCATCTAATTTCCACCAAAAAAAAAATCTAAACTCTTCAATATTTAATTGTAATCCAAAACACTTAAATAACTCCTTATAAAATAAATGTTTTTAAAGTAAAACTAAAAAACACTGCTAATACAATAATGTGTTTGAAGTGGTACAAAATATTGTTGGTAATAACAAAGCGCATTAGGTTTGCATAAAACAAGAAGCAATTAGAAAATCAATAATGGTAAATGAATATAAGATTTTTTTTTTAGAAACACACGTAAGGAAAAGAGAAAGAGGTTCTAACATAAGGCACACCTAACACCACAACTCCAAATATAAGGATATAAATTAATAAATTTATTTTTCTCAAATAAATTGAATAGATATTAACATAAAATTTTAGAGGAAACAAGGAGAACAAGATAGTTGTGTATACAATTAATGCAAAACATCACAAATACAATATGACATATTCTGTGTACTGTCCTTGTAGGGAGGGTAAGTGGGTAACACTTATTGTTTCCACTGGAAAGGTCAGTGAAAATAAATAATCAACAATCAAATTCAAACACTTATCTTCACCACATCCAACCTCCACAACAAAAGAAAATATATATATATATACACACACACACATACGCTCAAATTACACAACACAAGAATATATATATATATATACACACACGCGCTCAAATTACACATAAGTTAACTTTAGTTAATGTAATGTTGCTAAATAATTTTATATTGGATTTTTTAAAATAAACAAATCGTCTATTAGAATACATTTTTTCCTCTTACCTTTTATTCCTGCAAAGTATTAAGATAATCTGAAATTAATATATACCTATTATAAAATGTATAATTTTTAATTTTCTTTTTTGCACTTCACAAAACATAATTTATGGACCAAGTAATAAATAACATTTAATTTATGCAAAATACGATATGCATGTTAAAAACAAAAACAATGAATAGTTCAATGATAGGATTTTCAAAATATAAATTCAAGAAAATATTATTATATAGTGTAAATTTTTTTTAAAAATAAACAGTTATATCATTCCCAACCTATTCTCTCTTTTTTCTTTCCATGTATATGTGTGTGAGAGAGAGAGAATTCTTTCAATAATTTATTAAAAAAACACACACACACACAAGCCCGCCTTCAATGACTGTCATATGTTCAATGACTATAATTATTTGTAAAATAGAAAATTTCTTCCTCCCCAAGCTGGTCCCATTAAATTATGGCACTTACCATCACCATCATTTTTTCTATAATTTAATGCTTAAGCTTTGTCTAGAGAGAAGAAAATAGAACTAAGTTTCAATAAACTCGAAGGTGACAAGGTGGTTGAACCGAACATGTATAATGAATCTCGATAAAAATGGAGACAATCTTATATATTAATGTTGACGCAAACTTATATGTGTAATCTTTGAGGATACTCTACCAAAATCAACAAACATCATGGTTTTACATTATGGAATAGGAATGAAACTAAATCTCACTTATTTATGTACTGTGCCTAAAACATATGATATGATATGAGATTTTGTTATAAAAATAAAATAAAATAAAATATAACTTTTTATTATTCATGCTCAGATGAGTTAATTTTTTAAGAGTAATGATACAGACACAAATTATTTTACAACATTTTTACAAACTGCTGATGTAACGAATTCTTACTAATTCTAATATGGGCCCATCACTAACATCGCATTTTTACTTACAATAACTATTTGAAAAATGCTAAAGCCACATTAACAGTTTGTAAAAATGTTGTAAAATAATTTGTATCTGTAGCATTACTCAGTTTTTAACATAGCATATTTAATGTATATAAATAAATAATATCTTATTCCATAAAAATTGAATTTTAAATATAAAATTTTAAAGTGGTTAGAGAATAGAAGTTTTGGGTTTTTTCTATAGTTTTTTTTTAATATATAAATAATTCGATATTTACCTAGTATATTTCTATTTGAATCCTGAATGTTCTTGTAAAAAAATACCAAAAGATCTATATATATATGTAGCATTACTCATTTTATTGAGTGTAAAAATCAAAGAGTCTAAATCATGTTAGACTCTAAATTGGATTTTATTTGAGGTACAATTTTCCGCTATTTGTTCATTTAAGTTTTTAATTTTTGTGGTAAGTAAATTATTAGGTGCAAAAACCAAAATGTCTAAAACCAATTAAATTCTATATCATATATATACAATGCGAAATCATTACATATTTTAGAAATGTATTGCTTAAAAAAATTGTAATCTAATACCATGTACAATTTGAATATTTAAAAAAAAAATTTGAATAGTATAATTACGATTGTTTTTAATTATACCTATACATATGTATAGCACTACACACTAGTGTCAGTTAAACTACCAAGCCATTAACTTAATCAGGAAATTATGTTACCAAATATTTTACACTTAATTAGAGATATAAAATATTTTCATCTAAAAAAAAAAATTTTGGGTCGTTAAAAATTAGATTAGATTTGACCGAACTTTTTATTTGTTGGTTGAGAAAAAGATTTGACCTAACTATTCAACCGTCAAAAAAACAGTATAAAAAAAAAAAAAAAAAACAGGTTTTTTTTATGGGTAATACAAATCCTGGCTGAGTTTACACGTTAGTATGATGAGCAAAAAATAAGGAAGAATCGGTGGCGGATTCTCTGTTCCTAGGTATTATTATTGCAAATTAAAAATCACCGTTACAAACATGTGATGCTAGCACAGGTCCACGTAGCATGTGATGCCACCCATTTTCCTAACTGAGATTCAATTATTAAAATTTAAAAGTAAGGAGTTGTTTTATTTAATTAATTAATGATATTATAAAAAAAACAATTAATTAATTAATGAGTGCGGCTAAACTACAATATTTTCACAATAATTTCACAATGAAATTTAGGTAGCAAATTTTTGCTAGTTTTCCTTCTTATTGACATCATTTTTTTAACCTACTATGAAGAGCTTAAAATTAAAATTTAATAAACCATTTTAAGAATTTTTACTTTTATTTTTTAAAGTTTCAACTTATGACATCTATTTTTGATAATATCTTTTTATTATCAGATCAAGACACTAATTGATTTCTAGTGTAAGCGAGGTTGAACCTCAAATCTCTTCTTCGACTGAAACCCACATTTTAGGAAAGTTTTCATACACTTTCAAAAAAAATATAAAAAATTGTCAAAAAATTAATTACTTTTTTAATAAAAACTTTTAAAAAAATTTCATAACCCAATACTCCATCAGTCAACATTTATCTTCTTTAAATTCAAAGACTACACAATTCTATATATTTAATTTCTAAATCTTTAAAAAATATATAAAATTTTATATATTCAAACTAATAAATTTTTTTTTTTTAAATCCAATATTTTTAATTTGTTGTGAAAAAATTATAGTTATAAGTCTATAACTTTATTGTTAATTAATTAGTTAATGTGAATTCATTAATTGAAAAAGGTGGTCCCCACCAGTGTGGCTGAAGTGTAGGGTAGGGTAGAGTGACAAAGACAACACATTTCGGACAGTCGTCTTTGACAGCCAATCATATGGGAATGGGAATGGGAGGAGAGAGAGAGAGAGAGAGAAGAGAATTGAGGGAATTGTATTATTTTGCAGACAGTTTTGCCAGGTGTCACTTCCATGGTATGCATTGGGAATCTCACTTCTTTGATGCCCTTATAGTTTATGACACTTTCAAACTCACTCCCCATGTTCTTAACTTTTTATTAGGTCGGCATGCTAAAAAATTAGGTCGCCATGCTAAAAAATCAAAGAAAAAACAAGATGAGAATGGTGTCCTTGTTTTGATTGTCAAAATCCAAGGAAAAAAAAAATTGTAAAATCTTTGATGCTTTAATGTAGTGATTGTTTTTTTCTTTACTTTCTCTTCTTTCTTACAATTAATATTATGACAATGCATTTTCGTATAAACAAGTTTGAATTCATGAATATTTTTTAAGTCAATAAGTTTTAGATTGTACACAAATATACTAAATATTCTAAAATAATCATGTGTCACATTAATGTGCAAAATATTTTAACCTAACTATAACATAAATTAGACATCTATAAGTTTAAATTTTTAACAAGTTATTTCATTTACCAATTAGAGAAAAAAAAGGGTAAATATTTGGTCCTTGTGATTTATGTTTGAGATTAAAGGATCCATTTAAAAAACTAGTTTGAAATTATTGCTTATAAATCTCCTTTTGGGACTGCAAAGGATTACCATTTACCACTACAAGGATGATTTTTTCTTTTTCTTTTTTTGGGGTAGAACACTACAAGGTTGATGATAACATATCCAATAAATTTGGGGCTAGGAATTATAGATTCAAACAATGTAAGGACAAATCGGCAATAAAAATCATTCTGATTAATGAAAATAATTCAGTCTTTTCATCAAAAAAAAAAAAAAAAATTGGCAATAAAAACAAACCAGTTCGGAAATCAAGAGCCAGAGTGCAACAATTCTACAGGCAGCAGCAACGACGAGGCTTTAGAATAGAGACCCACATTTTTTTATGCACGGCTTTTCTAATGAAAATAAAGTCACCTTGGCTTATTACCAATTAAATACTTAATTAATCTAATCACACCAATAGGCATTAATACCTTTTCACCCATCCCAATAATTTTTTTTTTTTTTTGAGATACCCATCCCAATAATTAACCCCTCTTTACCCTTATCAAATCTCTTAGTCTCTTACATTAATTTGTTTTTTTATTAATGAAATCTCTTACTTTCATGAGGAAAAAAAAATCTATTGCATTATTAGTGGTTATAAAGAATCAAATTTAAATACTGTATGATTATAATTACCTTAAAAATATCAGAAATGCCACGTCCACAACATTTTTCACAATATTCTCACAACAAATCCTAATTGACAAGTTATTATTTGCTATTACTAGAGGGTAAGAAAGTAATTTCAGTGTTAGATTTAAATTTAAAACCTGTAACAACCTGCCAACTAGGATTTGTTGTGAAAATGTTGTGAAAAATGTTGTGGACGTAGCAATTCTCTAAAAATATAGATTTTTTTTAAAGATAACTAAATTCAAAATAATTACATGGTTGAATTTAACGAAGAACTTACCAAACACACACTAAATGTACCTTATGAACTCTTGGATTTTTTTTTTTCTTTTCAAGAATGAACTCTTGTACCCAAGATTTATTGTTCTGTAGTCTCTCTCTTGAAAAAAAAAAAGAAGATTTTTCATTCTATTTATTTTAATGAAAAACTTTATACGAAGATAGTACACTTTCGATACACTGAATAATGATATATAATCTTTATTATGAGAAATAAAATGTGTTATAATGAAATAACTAAACATATTAATAAATTTAGTTGAGAGTTATAACATTTAAATAAAACTTAAGATTTTTTTTAGTAAATATCTTACTCATAATATATTTTTCAAATTTAGAGAGAGATGAGTTATTTTTTATGATTATTTATTTTTGTAGTTATTATGTGCATATCAAATGTTTGTTTATTTAAAAATATATTAATTTAATAAATAATTACACTTACTAAAGAATAACTATTACAAGTTTACAACCCTTTCATAAATGAATAATTATTCTTTATTGTAGGGGCACAAATTACAGATGGGGCCTACAGGAGAGATGGACTCTGGCCCAGTAAGCAGAAAGTACCCTCACAATAGAATTTGTAAGAGAGTGGGCTGAACTAACAAGGTTGAGAATGGGCTTGCTTCCGGCCTAAATATGGTTGTGACCAGTCTGATGAAGACGAAGTGCTGAGGAAGTGCCGAGGAGTAAGACTTAGCTGATTCTTGAAGGTTTCTCTTAGTTCTTCCTTCTCTTTCTGTTCTCTTCTCTCTCTTTTCTCCAGAATGTCCAATCCCCCTTTTTTTCCCTTGCTTCCAGCTCTATTTATACGTCAGTTCCCCTCACGTGCCAGTAAGTGGTTCTTTTTGGATACTTGTCCCATCAGGGTCACTGTTCAGACGTCTATTCTTCATTAATGCGGCCATGATATTAGCTGCAGGGTCATAAATGTGGTTGCAGCAGCCTTTTATAAAATATCTTCTTGTTGCCACCTGCCCTTTATGGTCTATAAACGTTAGGGGATTCCTCGAAAATACCAGAGCTGGTGCTGGAGTATTCGCCTGGGTCGTTCCTCTGATTATCCGAGCAGCAAGTTCTCCTCGGACAAGTCCTTTTCTCCTTCACGTAGTTTATACGTCAGAAGGGAGTTAGGCTAGGTACGTCTTTCATAACGGGGTGTCCTCGGACGAGTGGTCTCCTCGGACAGGCCCATGGCCCATTATCTGGTATTGGGCCTTTTACCCCTACAATAGCCCCTCAAAATTTCGGCTTTCCCTCTTATCCGAGGAGAGAGGTGGGATTTTGATTTCTCTAGGGGTAGGACCCATTTAAGCTTCTCTACTTATCCACGTGGAGGTGCCCCCAAGCTCAGTCTTGTGAACGTGCTCGGCTTGGACCGTCTGCAGCGATCCGAGGTGTTGGGTACGTTTGAGGAGTGCTGATTTACTCAAGGTATGTGGTCCGAGGGACCAGGCAGGACCAAGGTTCTGTTCTGCACTTAGCAGTATTAATTTACCCAAGGTGTGTGGTCCGGGGAACCAGGCACGACCAAGGTTCTGTTTAGCAGGAGGTCTGAGGGACCCGACGTAGCTAAAGAGTTGCTGAGCAGAGAGTCCGAGGACCTGGCGTAGCTAAGGCTTGCTTAGCAGAGTCTGAGGACCCGGCGTAGCTAAGGCTTTGGTTAGCAGAGGGCTTGATGGCACCGGCGTAGCTAACGAGTTGCTTAGCAGTTGGTCCGAGGACCTGGCGTAGCTAAGGCTCTTCCTAGCAGAGAGTCCGAGGACCCGACGTAGCTAGGGAAATGCTTAGCAGGAGGTCTCAGGGACCCGACGTAGCTAAGGCTCTTCCTAGCAGAGAGTCCGAGGACTCGACGTAGCTAGGGAAATGCTTAGCAGGAGGTCTCAGAGACCCGACGTAGCTCTTCCTAGCAGAGAGTCCGAGGACCCGACGTAGCTAGGGAAATGCTTAGCAGGAGGTCTCAGGGACCCGACGTAGCTAAGGCTCTTCCTAGCAGAGAGTCCGAAGACTCGACGTAGCTAGGGAAATGCTTAGCAGGAGGTCTCAGAGACCCGACGTAGCTCTTCCTAGTAGAGAGTCCGAGGACCCGACGTAGCTAGGAAAATGCTTAGCAGGAGGTCTCAGGGACCCGACGTAGCTAAGGCTCTTCCTAGCAGAGAGTCCGAGGACTCGACGTAGCTAGGGAAATGCTTAGCAGGAGGTCTCAGGGACCCGACGTAGCTAAGGCTCTTCCTAACAGAGAGTCCGAGGACTCGACGTAGCCAGGAAAATGCTTAGCAGGAGGTCTCAGAGACCCGACGTAGCTCTTCCTAGCAGAGAGTCCGAGGACCCGACGTAGCTAGGGAAATGCTTAGCAGGAGGTCTCAGGGACCCGACGTAGCTAAGGCTCTTCCTAGCAGAGAGTCCGAGGACTCGACGTAGCTAGGGAAATGCTTAGCAGGAGGTCTCAGGGACCCGACGTCGCTAAGGCTCTTCCTAGCAGAGAGTCCGAGGACTCGACGTAGCTAGGGAAATGCTTAGCAAAGAGTCCGAGGATCCGACGTAGCTAAGACTCTTCTTAACACTTAGTATTAATTTACCCAAGGTGTGTGGTCCGAGGGACCAGGCACGACCAAGGTTCTGTTTAATACTCAGGAGTGCTAATTTACCCAAGGTCTGTGGTCCGAGGAGCCAGGCAGGACCAAGGTTCTGTTTAGCACTTTAGGTAACAAACAATATAGTTGAATTAAATGCGAGAATGGACACTTTCATTAATAATAATACCTTTTTAGGTTATTTACATTTCAAGGGTGCAGTACAGAATTGCTACGACCCTCCGACCGAGGTGGCTGCTGGCTCGGTATTGGGCCGATGTGAAATGGCGGCTATGAGGCATTGCCTTGCCATTGGTTGGCTTCCTACGATCTCCTCCACTCGTCCTCTGGACGGGAACTTAACCTTCAGGTGCAAGGTTGAGGAAACAGCCCCCAGGGCGTGGAGCCATGGTCTGGCCAAGATAGCCGTGTAGGGAGAGTACGCATCTACAACGATGAAGTCCACCTCGACCACTTTGGACCCTGCTTGTACAGGTAGCCTGATCTGGCCTTTGGGGATGACGGTCTTTCCGTCGAAGCTGACCAAGGGCGATTCATACGCTGTAAGGTCTTTAGGCCGTAGGCCCAGTCCTTTGTACAGGTCCGGATACATGATCTCAGCCCTGCTCCCTTGATCAACCATCACCCTTTTCACATCGTACCCCCCTATTCTAAGGGTGATGACCAGAGCGTCGTCATGGGGTTGGATTGTCCCCTGTTTATCTTCGTCCGAGAAGCCTAAGACTGGTCGGGCTTCCATCCTTGCCCATTTCGGCTCCTGGTTTGTGTCCTCGGCGGACGCTGTAGAAATAGACATTACCCTGGAAGGGCAGGATCCAGTTTTCCCGGGGGCCACGAAGATCACGTTAATCCTGCCCAGCGGGGGCCTTGATGAGGTGGTCCCTGAAGCCCCTGGCCTGATGTGGTTTCCTTAGTTATTTGGCCGATAGATGAACTGTTCCAGCCTTCCTTCCCTTGCAAGCTGTTCCAGGTGGCTCTTCAGAGTTCTGCAGTCCTCGGTGGTATGCCCTCGCTCCTGGTGGTACTGGCAATGAAGACTCTGATTGCGCTTCGTGGGGTCTCCCCACAGTTTGTTTGGCCACCTAAAGTATGGCTCGTTCTGAATTTTTTCCAGAATCTGGTGGATTGGCTCTCGGAACACGGCATGAATAGCCTGTGACGCAGCAGACCCGGATTGCACACTGTAGTCTGTCTGCGGCCTGCTGTTGCTGTACTGGTCCGACCTGAAATCCCTCCTCTCCTGAGGGATAACCTTAGCCTTTCCCTTTCCAAGTAGCTGGTCCTCCTCGACCCGCTTATACTCGTCAATGCGGTCCATTAGCTGGTGCACACTCCTTGCTGGCTTCCTAGTTAACGACTTCCTCAGATCGTGCTCGGCTGGTAAGCCGACCTTGAAGGTTCTTACAGCCACGTCATCGAAGCTGCCTTCAATCTCGTTAAACATCTCCCAGTACCTGTCCGAGTACGTTTTCAACGTCTCCCCCTCTCGCCTAGACATGGACAGCAGGGAGTCTAGTGGCCGAGGGACCCTTGTGTTCGTAACGAACCGAGAGCAGAAAGCCCTAGTAAGCTCCCGGAAGGACCTAACGGAGTCAGCCGCGAGGCCGTCAAACCATCTCATGGCTACAGGTCCCAGACTGGAGGGGAACACTTTGCACATGAGAGTCTCATTCCGAGAGTGGACAGCCATTTTCTGATTGAAATGGCTCACGTGCTCTACCGGGTCAGTCTTCCCATCGTACGCGGTGAAGGTGGGTTGAGTGAAACGTCGAGGGAGGCTCCCTCCTTCGATGCTGCGCGTGAAGGGTGACCTGGAGATCTGGTTGAGTGCCCTATTCATCACATCGCTTCCTGTGCCCCGTGAGGAGGTATTTCTGCTCCTGCGGTCGTGGTGATGTTCTTCCTCGTAGGAGAAAGTCTCACTTGGGGGCGTCCTGGAGCGGTGTCTGTAGCTATCGTCGTTGCTATCGTCAGAGGAGTCATCCGTGATGGACGGACTGCTTGATAGACTGCGCCTCCTCCGTGCATGGCGCAGTTTCCTTTTCAGGCGATCAATCTCTCGTTGCATGCTCTTTGTTGCGTCTTTGCGGGATTCTTTACCTTTTTCCCGATGTTGGCTCTTTCCTGTGCGACTTCTGTGCACACTTCCTTCGCGGTCTCTTTCACGCTCGAGTCGTGAAAAGTGATCAAGACGCTGGGAATCATCTGACTCCGCCCTGTTAGGACCTGATCCCACCATAGTTCAAGCTTTCAGCTCGCCAACGTCACCGTTAGTTCCCACAGACGGCGCCAATTGTAGGGGCACAAATTACAGATGGGGCCTACAGGAGAGATGGACTCTGGCCCAGTAAGCAGAAAGTACCCTCACAATAGAATTTGTAAGAGAGTGGGCTGAACTAACAAGGTTGAGAATGGGCTTGCTTCCGGCCTAAATATGGTTGTGACCAGTCTGATGAAGACGAAGTGCTGAGGAAGTGCCGAGGAGTAAGACTTAGCTGATTCTTGAAGGTTTCTCTTAGTTCTTCCTTCTCTTTCTGTTCTCTTCTCTCTCTTTTCTCCAGAATGTCCAATCCCCCTTTTTTTCCCTTGCTTCCAGCTCTATTTATACGTTAGTTCCCCTCACGTGCCAGTAAGTGGTTCTTTTTGGATACTTGTCCCATCAGGGTCACTGTTCAGACGTCTATTCTTCATTAATGCGGCCATGATATTAGCTGCAGGGTCATAAATGCGATTGCAGCAGCCTTTTATAAAATATCTTCTTGTTGCCACCTGCCCTTTATGGTCTATAAACGTTAGGGGATTCCTCGAAAATACCAGAGCCGGTGCTGGAGTATTCGCCTGGGTCGTTCCTCTGATTATCCGAGCAGCAAGTTCTCCTCGGACAAGTCCTTTTCTCCTTCACGTAGTTTATACGTCAGAGGGGAGTTAGGCTAGGTACGTCTTTCATAACGGGGTGTCCTCGGACGAGTGGTCTCCTCGGATAGGCCCATGGCCCATTATCTGGTATTGGGCCTTTTACCCCTACATTTATTTTAAAGAATAATAAAAATATTACTAAATTAACGAATGCTTAAACTATAGGAAGCTATTACATTACAATATGAGAAATGTTAACGAATACCCTTAGGGTATTGTTTAATAATCCATTTAAAGAAAGTTTTTATGGAGAAAGAAAGAAAAACAATTATTGTTTTGACAGCTTTTTTCATTTTCCATAAAAGTAATGTTAAAACTTTCATAAAATGGATCCTTAATCAATGCCCTAAGAGCACTTGTTAGTATGACTCCAATATGAATCCTTAACCAATGCTTACAATATTTATTACAGTCAATCAAACATGCCCATAGCATTTCATAATTTCCTTTATTTGTTAGTATAAAAAAGTGAATTAAAGGAAAACTATTCTGTAACTTTCCATATATATATATATATATAGCTTAGAAGAAGATAGAGTTGTTTTTTACTAAAAATTTTATAGAAAACAACTCTATTTCAAGCAAAACTATATAAGGAAAATAATTATATCTCACACAAAGTTAAATAAGGGAAGTTAAGAGAGAGTTTTTTTTAAAACTCATTTTAAAATCTCTATTAAGAAAAATGCTATATTTACAACATTTTCACAATACTTTTATAACAAATTTTAAATGCCAAGTTGTCACGGCTGTTACTAACAGGCAAGAAAGAAACAAAACAAACAAATTACAACAAAATACTAAAATATTTTTGCACCATCTTTTCTTTTGCACCATCTTTGTTTTGAGTTATAGTAGGTTAGAATATTATATTATTCTGTTTTTATTTTGTCCAATAATAGATTTACACCTCAATTTACTGTGAAGTAATTCAAGTGAAAATATGATGTGATTTTGTTTCCTAGTAGAAGTTAAAAAATAAACCCAGAAGTGTACGATATATTTATTTTTTCCTTTTCAGAAGAATCTTTTTTTTTTTTTTGATAATTTTTTCAGAAGAATCCTAGAAGTATACAATGATGTATAAAAGTATAAACTATTAAACCCAATCATAATTTTTTTCCATACAAATAAACACCTCTACTTTGCAAATCACATTTCAACGTGACAGCTAGCAAAACACGTAATTGGAAAATTAGAGATTTTTTTAGCTTCGCACAGATTAGAGAGTCCCAATATTCCAATAAACACACAGAGGCACAGACCCTTTGAAGCCAGAGTTGAGACAAGAAAAGAGGAAGAGTAATAGAGAGAGAGAGAGAGTCTGAGAGAGTTTGTAATGGGAAAAGAGAAAGAGAGGAAGCTGTTCATAGGAGGCGCAGTGTGGCACGTTGCAGCAGAGCTAAAGCTGTTGTTAACAACACTTGTTGTTCTCTGCAGCTTAGCCACACTTTTCCAATTCCTCCCTTCTCGTTTCACCATCTCTACTTCTGATCTCCGTTTCTGTATCTCACGGGTTGTGTCTCAAGTGGCCCCACCACCTCAACTGGCTGCACAACCACAACTGCTGTCTCTTCCTCCTCCACCGTCACAGTCACCACCACCACCACCACCACTACCACCACCACCACCTCCACCGCCACAACCATTGCAAGATCAGACGTTGGAGAATGGTTCCATCAAGAGAGCTTTCAATCCGTATGGTGCAGCAGCATACAGCTTTGTCACTATGGGATCATACAGAGGTGGTTTCAACACATTTGCCATCGTGGGTATTGCTTCAAAGCCTCTCCATCTCTATTCAAAGCCTACTTACTTGTGCAAGTGGGAACCTTCTCACAACTCTACCTCAAAACCCATCTCCGCAGTTGGATATAAGATCCTCCCAGACTGGGGCTATGGAAGAGTTTACACTGTTGTGGTTGTAAACTGTACCTTTTCACAGCCCATTAATGTTGATAACTCAGGTGGAAGACTGGTTCTCTATGCTACAACTTCTGGTGGTGGTGACAGAAACTTCAATGTCACTGACACCATTGAAGCTCTAACTGAGTCTCCAGGGTCTTTGGACTTGTCTGTGTTCACTTCAAAGCCAAAGTATGAATATTTTTATTGTGGGTCATCTTTGTATGGGGGTTTGAGTCCACAGAGAGTAAGGGAATGGTTGGCTTACCATGTGAGATTGTTTGGGGAAAAGTCACATTTTGTGATACATGATGCTGGTGGGGTTCATGAGGAAGTGTTGGAGGTGTTGAAGCCATGGATGGAAAAAGGGTATGTGACATTGCAAGATATCAGGGAGCAAGAGAGGTTTGATGGGTACTATCACAATCAGTTCATGGTGGTGAATGATTGTTTGCATAGGTATAAGTTTATGACTAAGTGGATGTTCTTCTTTGATGTGGATGAGTATATTTTTGTGCCTCCCAAGAGCACTATCAAGACTGTGTTGGATTCACTTTCTGATTATAATCAGTTCACCATTGAGCAAATGCCTATGAGCAGTAAGCTCTGCTTGTCTGAGCCTAATGGAAAAACCTACAGGTACATGTTTTGCTTCTTTGTGTTCTTTGTTAATTGTTCCTGCATGATTTTGGATGAGAAAAAGTGAGTTGCTTGGTTAGAATTACAGCTTTTGACATGCTTTACAATGGGTTTAAAAATTACTTTAACTTTTTTAAATGGCTAGAGATAGCGTAATTAGAACCCTAAGAAAGATGACTGGTACAGGAACTTGGATTTTGTTCTTTAAGAATTTTAGTTTAATTGCTGCAATTTGGTGTTTGAATTGGTGTGATTGGGTGCAGACATAGAAGGAATTGTAAGATGAAAATTCTTTGATATATAGTAAATTTTTTGAGTTGGATTAGTCTTGCCGTGTTCAATTTGACATGAAATTGACTGGTTTGAGAGTTCATATTGGAGTATATTTAGAAGGAATTGACTGTTCTGCAGAATTGTTAGGCTTTTGTGAATTACTTTGATAAATGCCCACATTGAAAATTCACTCATCCAAAAAGAAAAAACAAACAATTGTTCAAATGGTGATTTTGTGGTGGTTGAGTGATAGGAACATTTTTCTTTGATGTTGAAAACATTCTTGGACAGAGTGTTTTTTTAAATTTAAAACTATTGGCACTTTCTTATGATAAATTAGATTCTTCCTTCCTTTCATTGTTTGAGGGCCGGTGGAATTAGGGTGGGTTTGAACAATGTTCTCTCGTGATTGAATCTTAGGCCCGCATGAATATGATTAGGCATTTGTTAATTCGTATAATATTACATCAATCATTTTGTTCAAGAATCATTTTGTTTCAGTGAAATATCACAACAAAACCTGCAATCAAGGTTGTTCTCTTCTCTGATAAGATTTGCAAATGAGTCAATATTCAACATGATGTTATTTGTGGGAATGAAAATTTGGCTAGAGTAGTGAAAGACACGTAAATGCTAATAATTAAGGTTAAATTTTGGCAAACCTTTAATTATGTTGATGCTGATGTCAACTGGTAATAAATTTGTGGGACTGAGGTTAAATTGTTAGGAGCATTTTTCTTTTTTTAACAAACCATGATAGTACCTTAGTGTCTTAGTCCTTTATCTCATAAATCCCTTCAAATCCCACACTACAGCAGGTCTAACCTCAAGCCTCCTCCTTCTCAAAGAAGAGAAGTACCATTAAGCAACAGGGCCATTAGCAATTTGTTGGGACCAATGAGAGATGGGTTTCATTGTAAATAGTCTATATTGTAGACCATGGAACTCATTTTTGGTACGCTCTCACTATTCATTGTAAGAGATATTAATGGATGGTTTTAGCTAATTGATTGATTGCTTGGCTCTATTTGACATGCTTCATGTACACACATTAGAAGTTTTTTTTTTTGTTTTTTTTTTTTTTGATAATCTACACACATTAGAAGTTGGTTGTTGAAAGCAACAGAAACTACAAGAAAAATTGGTTTCAAAATAAATAAATGATTGTGCACAATATCAAAAGTCACCATTGTTTTGTTAACTACCTATGTGGCACTGAGATGCATCTTGTTCACATCCTTTATTTTGTCAATGTCAAAATTGCAGGAGATGGGGATTTGAGAAGCTTGTATATAGAGATGTGAAGAAAGGAATTAGGAGGGACCGCAAATACGCAGTGCAACCGCGCAATGTATATGCCACCGGAGTTCATATGTCACAAAATTTAGCTGGTAAAACAACACATAAAACCGAGGGACGAATCAAATACTTCCATTATCACGGAACCATAGCAGTAAGACGCGAACCATGCAGGAACCTAATCAATTCGACAGAGGTCACATTTGAAAAAATGCCATATGTTTTGGACACCACAATGAGGGATGCTGCTGGGTCTGTGAAGAAATTTGAGCTCAAAATGATTGGAACTAGATTGCAAAGGACAAGGCAATGACAGCATAATTTTTTTCTTCTTTGTTTCATATTCCATATTCTAAAGTTCTTTTCTTTTATTTTTGTTATTACATTAGTTGTTATTAGAAACAGAAATTTATTGGGGCTACTTCTTTTTTTTTTTTTTTTTTTTGTATGATAGCTTTCAATGGTATAGATACAGTTGGGTGTAATGATCATTGTTCTTGGGGAAGAGAAAAGAAAAGAAAAAGAACAGGACATTAGAGTTGGTGTTGCATTCTTTATATATTTTAATTATTACTCAAAATTTTTTTAGTATTAAAAGTAATTATACTTAAATAATTATTCATGGTGTTTGATTGGGGTTGTCGGTAAGTGGGTCCACAAAACAGAGCTAGCCAGGAAAGGTGGCTAATGTGCTGGGGTAGCTTTGCTTGCTTGCTACATCACTTTTATTGTCTTGCCCTCTCACTCTCTCTCTCTTTCTCTATTGCATTTATGCTTTCTCGATGCATATTCATAGCCACCGAAAAAAGTGAGGACTCAAAAAGAAAAACATATGCCTTGTCCATGAGGATGAGAAGGAATTTTGTGTGTGTGAGGAATAATTCGCAAAGGGTTGTCTTTGTGGCAAGGTCAAAAAGGTCATGTGGGTAAACATGGAGAGGTGTCTTTCCAGTGGTCCTATCATCTAACTAACGTGTTGAAAAAAAGTGTGAGCGAGGACAAGAGAAAAAGATGATTGTGGGTTTTTTTTTTTTTTTTAATAACATGATGATTGTGAGTTTTATTGCTCCCTAATTCTGGAGTCTTCATGAGGGATAGGCTTTTTTAACTTTTTGCTTTTTTTGTATTGTTTTTTTTTCCTTTATGACTTTCTCTTCATTTCTAGCATGATGTTTGGCTAAATGGACCACCAAGGACAAAGAAAAAGTATAGGAGGAAAGAATGGAAGGTTTATCTTCCTTTTTGGTGATTGGTTCCTTAAGAGGAAAATGAATGGGAGAAAATTACATTGATATTTGTTTGTTTTTGACATTATCGTTTTTTAGAAAATGATTCATTTTTTAAAAGACATTTTCTTGGAAACTCTCTTTTTTGTGTGTTCTGTAGAGACATTGAAAATGAGCTCGAAAACATGAAATTTTTTATTTCTTTGTTTCACGCGGTGTAAAACAGAGTTTTTTGAAAAATTTTAATAGAAAACAACCTTTAAAAATTAAGTCTTGAACTTTCCTTTGACCAATTTTTTTTATACTACCAAACATATGAAAACACAAAAAAGTATATCTCAACTCTCTTTTCTAATCCCTCTTCTACCTTCCGAAGAGAATAAAAATAAATAATGCTACATGCTAATAATTTTCAAAACTTATTAAAATGGTAAGTTATTGATTTTCAGGTGGGTTTATCATTTTCAATATATTATCGTCTATCATTCACAAATTACCACATTCGTAATTGCCAAAAAAAAAAAAAAAACATAAGAAATATCTAATACAGATGATAGAGAAATTTCATGATTTTTTTTCCTGTCTTTCTCCTTAACTAGATACTCCCTCCCTTTTTTGGTTACTCTTCTTTGGTCTTCCTTTTTCCTTTCGCCCAAGTGCATTGTTAACGGATAAATATGAAGAAACAATAGGTTTTTTTTTTTTGGCTCTATCTCTAGTCCCTCAGGGCCTAAGCCTTAATGTTTGGTACAGGGAAAAAGAGAGGTAAAGGAAAGCTATGATGGAAAAGAGAAGGGAGATAAAGGAAATCCATTATTTGTTTGAGGAAAGTCAGGTGAAGAAAATGAGAAGAGAGAGTAGTGAAAGTGAGCTGGGAGAGACCCACATATGAGTTTTTTTTTTTTTTTTTTTTTTTCACTTTTTACCTTCAAACCAAACCTATGCTTCTCTTTCTTTCACCTCCACTTATTTTTGCCGACTATAGAGTAAAATAGCCACCACTTAATAAATTCTTTTTAGCCTCCATAATTGAGGTAGAGTAAAAGCTTGTAGTTAGGCTGCATTGTTTGGTGGGAAAATTACAAAGGAGAAAGCACCCAATGAACCCCAAAAAAAAAAAAAAAAAAGTACAAACGAAAACAAGTGAAAAAACAAAAAATAAAAACAAAAATAGTTTGTTCTGCAGTAATCCAGGTGATAATTAAGACTGGTTTGAAAAAAGGAAAAGGAAAAAAAAAATGACAATGTTTAATCAGCATCTAAATTAACAAACACTTACAATGTGCATTCTTACTATAAAAACTAATGCAATCAAACACCTACTACAAAATTAGTCAATCCAAATTATGTTAATTTTAGACATTTGAACACAATGCATAGACATTACAATTAAAATCCTAAATTAAGACATTGATTGCAAAATTTTGTAGTTGAAGATATATTTTACAAAATATTTATAGTTTAGGTTTCTCTCTTTTTCATTCATTAAAAAATCATCAAGTCTTATGAGTTATGTAAAGGATGAGTTAGATAATAGGAGGTAGCTAGCCTTTTATCTTTTCTTAAATCCTTTCTTTGGTGTAGATCAACTCAAACTCCTTTACATGATGATAAGAAATTTTACCAAATACCTACCTAACAAGGTAACAATTTTAATATACGAGCAAGGATCTCTCTACTCTCTCCCATTGAACTTGTAATTGATTAAAATCGTGATTTTTTTTTATGCAAGTGATAAACTAATTTAATGGGGTATACTATAGAATCAACTTTTTGCAGCAAAAGACAATTGAGTGGAGGTGCCCAACCTGGATTGGAGCATGAAAAATTGTTAATAAATGAATGAAGGGATTGGCATGGAAGCTTAAAAATGAGCTCCACTTTACAAAAGAAACTAGTGCGTTACAACTACGTACCAATTGGTTGGTACGTAGTTATGCCTACATGCATTATTAGCAAGTGTTATTAATTATTTTCTGGGTCTCGTTGATGTATTTTTAATGGTGGACCGTTGCGGTGTGATGATGATGTCTTTCTTTGTTAGACAAATGAAATTACTTCTATATTTATGACCTCCTCCAGTTAGATCCAAGGTTTTATGTCTTCTTTATATTAAAAACCATTCTCCAACTGTCCCACAAAGATTAAATCAATATTATGTGATCCTATGGTTCAATAAATAATAAAAGCCCCTACCAAATAATAATAATAATAATAATAATAATAATAATAATAATAATAATAATAAAAGGGCGTGCCACTGTTTGTCCATAGACTAATAGTACTCGGATTTATGTTGCAATGAGCTCTCTCTTTCAAGTGATTTTCAAGCTAAAAGTATATATAATTAACGAACAATTTTAAACGAATAATGATCAAACACAATTCTTTTCACGTCCTAATTCACACAATGTTTATGTGTTAACTTATTAACTTATGATCATACATAAATTGACACAACATAAATCTGAGTGAAAATACTGAAATCCAATTAGAACATGCCCATAAAAATTGTGAATTTGGGTGTGAGCATCTGTAAGACTATAACATGACCGACTTGAAATTACTGATTTACTTGGGCACTGGTGCTGCCAGAGGTGCTTGGCTACCATATAGCTGTCTACATACTACATAGTATTGGGTAGCTACTTTCCACCGCAAAGGACTTTTTAAACAAAGCTAAACTTTTTTAGTTATGTGGTCTTGAATTACTTATAGGAGATGACTATATAATATCATAAACGAGAAATCATAGAGAAAGGGCTCTTCCGCGTCCAGTATTTTTAATGATTTTGTATGAAATTCATTGGCTATTGTTTAATCATTAATGTGATGTGAATACTAAAATAGTCCAAAATGACAACAAAGAAAAAGAAAAAGAAAACATGGGTTGCTATGCAATGGGGTAGACTCTACCACCATATATATTTGACCCTAGGTATTAAAATGTGGCGTATAATTATCAATGAATGTGATAAAATTACTGTCATAAGCAATGTAGTTAATTTCTATCCAAAGTGAAAAAAAGAAAAAAGGATGAGAAGTTTCAAGGTAGTATTAGTATATATGTATTATGTAGTGTTTTATACAACTCTTTTATATCAAATTTCTACGAATTTGAAGAAGAGCACACCATGAGAGAGCCGACTCTTTTTTTTCTTCATTTTTGCACTTGTACGTATGAATTAGTGACACACAAATAGTTTTAAAAATCCAAAGCTTGATACAAGAAAGTCGCTTTCGTTTTTTGTTGATACTTTTTAGTCTGTGTATTAATTAAGGGGGCTCCATTGACAAATGTTTTGTTACATACTGGTTCTTTCGTTTTTTGTTGATACTTTTATTTTAGTCTGTGTATTAATTAAGGGGGCTCCATTGACAAATGTTTTGTTACATATTGGTTTTCAGTCATAGGATCTCATCATCAAACTACAACGAAGACGCAATTAGTCTAGAACTTTGTATTGCCTTGCAGCTGGCAGATGACGTTTTATATAAAATTTACACATAGAGCAATGCTGTTGCGTGCACAAAAAAATTCACAATTTTTTTTACATAAGTTGAGTCAATAAGTTTTTACTGATTTTTATCTGGCTCTATTACTGAACATCATTTATTTTTATTTACTACTAACAATCTGCTTCATCAACGGATGTGAAATTTTTTGTCAAATTTGTTGTGTTTTTAAATTATATGTACACATGAATAACTTCTAGGGAAGAATTTAAAGATAATGTGACTGTAGCAAACCAACAAAATGCGCTTGCTAGCTAGCATGGGACACAAACAATTGTCCTTCTTAACTTCTTACATACTATCTCAAAAAATGAGTGAATTCATGGCTCTGTAGCATGTTATTAGAATTTAGAAATAGTGGGGACACATTCACATGAAAACATGTGAGACAGGAAGGTTGATTAATGGTTCCTACCCTTATGTCATTTGGTTTAGGCATCAACAGAGGGAGGTGCCAATGGAAAAAGAATATTCTACATGTCATTTATTGTAGTTCCATTCATAATCAAATCGACATCAGGAAACTTCATGCCATTCTTCACCAACATTGTCAATTGATTATTGTTTTAGTTCTTCAAGTACTATGTTCTTATTATTATTATTATTATTATTATTATTATTATTATTATTATTATTATTATTATTATTAAATCTTTGCTTAGCATTCTACCAACAGAAGAAATTTGTGTATTGCAGTACATCCTTTGTCAACGTTTTACATCTATTCAAAGATGGAGTTCATTACTTTATTTGCTGTCACCCCTTGGAGTAGTTAAAGACTGACCTTCATTATACGCGGAGATACAAGGATTTTTATTTTATTTAAAAAAAAAAAGTTTTCGGTGTGACACATTGTTAAGAATGGCAATGGAGCAGGGCTGGGCCGAAGGATAGGGTCTTCGTCTCTGCTCCGCATGGTTTTGTCTTAACCCATTCCCATCTCACCCTGCATGACAGGGAGAACTTTCTCATTCCATCTCCGCCCCTTGGAGCCCCACGAAGCTCCGCCCTACCTAGTAAAACTCTACTTTTTGTTAATTTGCCTTATAACTAGTAAAATTTTTTTAATGAAACCTATTTCATTAATAAAAATATACTTGAAATTACAACTAAATTTTGTCTCATCAAATCAAATCAATTTTTAGAAAAAAATAAATAATATATCCAAGTGTTTAACAAGATAATCACACAAAAAAAAAAAAAAAAAAAACTCATAATATAACACATAACAAAATAAAGGCAAAGAACCACATTAGGATAAGCTAATATTAATATACTTATTTAAATAGTAGGGTTTTAAGGTATGAAAAATTTACAATTTTAACCCTTAGCAACACGGGGCAAGGCGGGGCGGGGACAGGGAGGGGCGGGGCGGGGTGGGTCTAAAAAGTCTAAACCCATCCCCGTCCTGCCTAGTGGTACGAGGCTAAAATCTTGCCCTATCCCTACCCCACCACCTTTGCGAGGCTAGAAAAACCCGCTCTAGGCGAAGTGGGAAGAGGAGGGTTAAGCAGGGTGGGGCAAAATTGTCATCCCTACACATTGACCTCATATCAGGTGACGGCAATGTATAATACTATATATACTACTAAGACTATGACAGGACTATCACTTGAACTACTCACCAAATGAAACGATGTGAGGACTTTTACCATCAAGGCACACCCTGCAATAGTAGATGCAGGGGTTAGTTGGAACAAAGAACATGTTTAAGAAATAAACTATAAAGTTGTCTAGCTCATTTCATTTTGGTAAAAAAAATCCTCTTTTTATGGTCATTTATAGTTTTCTTCCTCTTAATGAAAAAGGTTAAGGGAGGCTAAGAAACCTTCCTAATTGAGGAACCAAAATTTGAGGAACTTAGATTTACCCACAAGAAAGGGATTCAAGTGGGAGCTAAGAGAGGGTAAAAAGAACTACTCACTGTGAAATAAACCTGGGGGCCTAGATAGTACACCGGTTTATCATTTATGAGAGGACTTCAAGTGGGGGAGAAACAGTCCTAAGCCAAACTATCATCACACAATTGTCGTCAAGCTAGGGTTCAAAATCAAACCATACCCCATACCATTATCCTAATTATTGGGTCATGACTTTGGGTGTTACGGCCATATGTGTAGTGTTTGTTTTGTTTTTGTTTTTTTTTTTAGAAGATTGTTTTTTGTATTTCTTTTGTTTTATATTACTAATTTAATCATAAAATTATAGGATAAAGTTTTATTTGATCCTCATATATAAATTGTGCCACTCACTCAATTTCAAAAATCAAGTTAACTTCATTCTTAAATTTTATTTTCATTTAAGTTTAACAAAATTGATTGAAGTTGCAAATATAGTGTACATTAAAAGTTATGTGGAAAGTGCAGAAGTTTCAAAATCAAGTCAATTTGAACTGCTATTAATTTTTTTAAAAAAAATATTTAAGTGAAGATGAGGATGAGTTTTAAAAATTTTGGATTGAATTGAGACAATTAATAGTTGATGGACGAAATTAACTTTACCCAAAAATTAGAAAACTAAATTAGTAATTATATATATGACCATATTTCATTAATCTATATCTAAATTTGATTTGCTAAAGAAACGTAACAATGTGAATGATTGTATGGGCGTTTAGATCGTTCCACTTCTTCTTTCTTGTGCTTAATTTCACTACAAAAAAACTGGTCCACAAGTCCATTTGGTATAAAATTTCCAAATAGAAAAATCTTTTAAATCTAAAATTTTACAAAATTTATCTAACACAAAGGTTTCTTCTTTCTTCATGGAGGGGATAGCAACATCTCTCAGTTCAATTTTTTCCGTGAAAATTTATCATTGAAAATTCGAAGAAACATTCTCAGTCTTTGCTGCTTCATAGTGCATAATCAATTGGTTGGTGATGATATATTATAGTGGTTGCGTTTTGCTTCAAAGCAGTATACTTGTCGTGATACATGACAACAGCTAGTAGGAGCAAAAAGATCATTCTAATTTGGTGGAGATTACTTTGGTTTGCTTCCGATATTCGTTAGCATGCCTTTATTTGCTGGTGGGTACTTTTACCAAATAAGTTACCCACCATCGTATGGCTAATTGGCTACCTAAGGCTAGGTAGGGGTGGCAATTTTTATTAATATCTATGAACTTGCTCATTACCAACCTTATTTGGATAAGTTTTAACCCAACTCATTTGAATATTTGGGTAAAATGGATAAAGACCCATTTGATTATTTAATTAGATAAGTCTAAATGGATAGATCCACTAATATCCACTAAACCCACCTAAAATTCAAAATTAAATAAACCCACTAATACTCACTAAACTCTTCTAAAATCTAAAACTTAAATAAACAGTATAACCTCTAGATTTCTAAGCCCAAACATTCCGCTCTTAGTCTTACTTTCCCTTAGATTTTCTCAGTAGCCAAACACTTTCCCAAGAGTGTTTCACTCAAAACCCCTAGGAATTACTTCGAGACCGAAGCAATTCACTCAAAACCCCAGATTCGTCTAGCTGCCTTCCTACTGTAAATCAAAAAACACAATTTCAAAAACAATGAAACCTTAACCCAAACCCTAACCCTAGAAAGCAAGAAAAGAAAAATGAAAATGTGCACGTTACCGACGGAGCGGAGGTCGTGGAGGTATTGGCGCAAAGAGGAGTCTTCTTTGAGGAACAAATGGAGAGGTTTGTTGCTCTGGTGAGGCTGTGCAGCGATGAACAGCACTTCAAGAGTCGATCGGCGCCGAGCTTGATATTAGCAATGAGACGCGCGGTGTGGCTGAGTCTTTCCATTACTTTAGCCACCTGTTTTGGTAGCGCCTCCTCGAACGGTGGCAGACTGGAGCTAGTGGGTGCTGTCGTTGTGTCCTCCGCTTGACGTGGTGGTTGTTGTTACTGCTGCTGTTGTTGTTGCTATTGCTGCTGTTGTTGTTGTTGTTGTTGCTGTTGCTGCTGATAGCGATGTTGTTGAGGTTGAGTCTATGGATGTAGTTGTTGTTGTTGTAGTCGCATTTTTGCCTTTTTGGAATTTAGGGATTGAGGGTTTGACTGTTTCTGTGACTCACCCTCTCTCAGCTAGTTGAGCTTTTGGATAATTGCAAGTTGATTATATTGATATGTACTTACAAAGTTGTTTGATTAACTAGCTATTGGTCTGGGTGAGGAGAAGTTCTGTTTGGTTTGTGAGAAAGTTTGGGAAAATAAATGAAAATGAAGGGGTTGATGTTGTTATAAAGCTAAAAGATTTTAATCCAATTTTCAATCCCGTTTGGTTTATGAGAAATTTTGTAGTTGCTAACTTAATGGGAAAATCTAGTAACAAGTTATTTATTTATTTGGGTTATATTGAGTTAAATGGGCAGGTTACTAATTAAATGGGTTAAATGGGCGGATAATTGATAATTAATTTATATATAAACGAGTCTTAATTGGATAAATGGGTAATTATACACCCAACTCATTTATGACCTAACCCGTCCATTTGTCACCCCTAGGGCCAGGACTACCAAGAAGACATAATGTGAATGTTTTGTGAAGTAGAAATGGTAATATAATGAGGTTGGATTGTGGGTGCCTTAAATCTACTCTGTGAAAGAGTTACGTATATTCTATACTATACCGTCTATACCTACCCCATCTTGTCCTTTTCTTGCCCACTGCCCCACCTTATCCTCAACCCCATAAACCCACCACGACCTCCCTCATCCTTGCCAGAGGGGACTAGCCCCGGACCCAAATTTAAACAATCAATTAATATATATATATATATATATATATATATATATATATATCACCAATTAAGAATACAAAAAATCATATTTAATAACACAAACCAAACCTTTACCAAACAACAACACTCAATTATATGATACAAAAGTGCAATGTTAATGGCAATTTTGTGATTATAGAAAAATAGCATTTCAAATATATTCAGAGTGGGATGATCAAAATTTATCCCAGCCCAGTTGTGCAAATAATTATCTCTTGTCATACGTCATACGTGCATGTAGTGGGCCTCTCACAACAAGGTACCCATACATGTGATGGGAGTCTCGTTACATACGTGCAAATAATTATCTCTTGTTATAGATGCATGCAGCAACGAGCCTCTCACAACAAAGGTACACACCCTGATGCATGCGTGTGTAACAGAAGAACTTGTCTCCCACACTATGTCACCTCCTTTGGGTAGGGAAACTCATGCGAGAGGATTGAGGTGAAATTGTCATACTTACTGTCAAGGCAAGCTTCAGTCAAGAGATTACGTGTGCTCTAAACTGATGCTTCTACGGTCTTTTAAGTCAAGCAAGGATTGGGCTAATGAGCCAGAATCGGCAGTTCAAAAGCCCAAAGCCTCAAAGGTAAGGAAGACTCTTCTCCACAATAGAGAATTTCAAAATGATTTGGGCTTATATTAATATTTACTACATATAGGCCCATATATGGCTTGATAGAAATGTCGAAATTCATCAGGGAAAGTCTGGGCTGAGATTGATTTATAGGTTTCCTTTGCCTAAAATAGTGGGAGCATTTAGCTCGTCTATTTTTTTTTTTTTTGTCAATTTTAATGTAAAAATACTTTTTTTTTTTTCTATATTACACCTCACATCATAATATCTATTTTACATTATATTTCATTAAAATATTAAGTTTCTTGATTGTTTTTTAATTATTTCTTTTTCTTTTCATATAACAACTATCATCCACTCTCTTTCGTTATACTTAGGATACATAAAAAATTAAATGTAAAATGAATAGTACAAGTATAAATTTTCATAATTACCATAACAACCATTTATTTATACACAATTTTGCATGACCTAATGTGAGTGAATTTTTGGCTTGGTTGGTTAAAATGCGGTCATTTTCTTTAATTATACAATCACGAGTACAATTACTCTTGAGTTAAGTAGTATGTTTGTTTATTGTGTAGCAAACTTGCAATAAAAACTTTGTCATTGGTTAAAAAAAAAAACCTTTGCGGCCTCTTCCTATTTCAGGTAAACCATTAATACGGCTTTTATACAAATAAAAAAACTTGCACGCTTAGTTTTATTAGTGCCATTCAAGAAATTTTAGAGAAAAACAAAGTACAGATCGTGCACCCTGTATCAAAATCTGGGTCTTAGAAAGAATGATCCCAGCAAAGCAATAGACAAAGGGCTGGGCTGTGTTAATTTGCCCAAAGTACAATTTTTTTTTAGAAGAATTTGTCCAAAGTACCTGATATAGGAGCTCAGCACAAAAATCATGATATATAGACTACAATGAAATATAAATGGATAAAATATTGATTTTTTTAATAGAAAAGGCTGAAAATATTATTAAGAAAATCATTTTTTGTCCTTAAACTTCATAAAAAGTTTTTTTTTTTTTTTTTTCATAGTTTAGGGTGTAAATAGAGATAAAAAAGAACTTCAGAAAAAAAAAAAAAAAAAATTTAAAGATGAAAAAGGATTTTGAAATCCTATTAGGTTATTATCAATTTTGTTATCACTTCTGAAAGGTAACATTAATAAGCACGTAAGGATTTGATGATGAAGTGGAAAACTTTTCAAAAAAGAAAAACCATTTTGAGATACTCAACTCCATATAGAAAAATTCAATATAGAAGAAACAATTACAATTACAGTAGTCTAAACTTACAAAACCTTTGTAAATAGATTCTCTATACAATTTCAACAAATGACTTGTTCGTCTTACACTACAATGACCCCATAATTCTAAAATCCTTCTGTAGAACTTCTTTCATGATCGAACTTGTCCATAAGAACCAAAAATTTGGTACTCCAAAGCATTGTTATGGATTTTGTTTTGTTTTGACTATGAACAACCTAAAAATACCGTACCAGTAAGAAAATTGGAATAAGAAGCCCCCCTCATTCCACCTTGGGCTAAATTCCAGCCTATTCTAGCCAATTCAGGTAAAATTCCGGTTTGCACCTTTAAAGGGGAAAAAAATAAAAACATTGCTTCAAAAAACTGTGGAGGGTTTACTACCAATAAACAAAAAGTCTAGAACCACACATTAGATACGTGGTAAAGAGTGTTCGGATTACGTGGTAAACAGTGTTCGGATTACTTTTCACTAAGTTCTAGTAGTGGACTATGTGTTAATGATATATTTCAATTATACCTTGAAAACCGTGCAAATTTTGTCAAAGTGTGTGTCCATAGAAAAACCGCTCAATGAATTCAATGGTGGAGGCTTGAAACTTTTGTGGTTTGTAAGAAACATGTTCATGGTGTGTTAAATTCAAGTATAATTTCATAATTAGACTTATGGAGAGAGAGTCTCAAAAGAAACTTCCGTAGAGAGGTTTTTTGACAATTTAGTTTTAAGGAGCGGCTACCTCTCCCAAAGAAAATCGTGCAACAAGAGTTGTGTTTATATTTATAAATGAAAAAGTTAAACTAGTTAGTGCAATGCAACAACTGAACAAAGTCAATCATTGGATTTCACAATATCAATTAGCGAGGGTCGAGCGAGATTTATGCCTAATTAACTTGGATTTTCACTCGAGCGAGTCTTCTTTAACTCATGATCTTTGACAATAAATTGTCTATATACTCTTCATATTTACTTTGCAATGATTACAACTCCTATGAACACAATTTTTCATGCAGAAACCAGCCAACTTGAATTTAAATCATAACTAAAAGAAATTCTTCATCAATTGAACTAAATCTTAATACTATCTGTAAGCAAGATATATATTGATATGGATAAATGACTTTCAAAAAAATCATACACTCGTCCACTAAGGTGCTAAAACAACCAAAAGACACACTGCTAGCATTTTGGCCACCAAAAAATTATAAGGAAAATGGCCAAAACACAAATGCATCATTGAAAAAAAAATAAAACAGAGAGAACAAAAGAAGTACTTAGTGCTACATTCTGAGATTTCATCGTACTTTTATTTATTCTGAGCTTCTAGGAAAGCATTGAAGTCCTCCCTTGCCTTGAGCAAGCGAGGTGAAATGCATAAAATCGGTGAGTCAGAACAAGAAGTAGAAAAAGAAACATGGTGGCCAGTTGATTCGTCTGGTTTTTTGGTTGTTACTGCTTTTGTGGAGAAATTCTTGAGAATTCCTTTGCGATCTTTATCGAAGACAAAAGCTGCTTTAACTGGTGAATTTGCATCATCATTCACATTGCTGTTTCGAATCAACTCCAATGGAAGATCAAAGTAGAGATGCTTGGAGTCTCCACCTTCCTCGCTGCCACAACATATAGCCGATGATGCCCAAGACCCACATTCGAATTTCTCTAAGGAAACTGTCCTGGATATGATTTCTTCTATCATCATTGCTTCTTCTCTTTTGGGCTTTGCTAACTTTCCCTTACCAAACAATGGAAAGAACAGGCACAAGAGACCACATTTGAATGCCTTTTCACTAGGATCCATGTTGTTACAACTCTTAGTACTATTTCTCTTAGTAGCATTTGGTTTAGAAAGCCTAAGAGAAAGTTCTTCGGAAGGTGCACTTGCTCTTCCTTCACCACATGACTTACTTCTTTGTAACTGCATTTCTGGCTGCTTATTGGTGAGAGCATTGTCCACTGCAGAGTTGTTCTGGTCATGATCAGCAACATCATTAGCCTGACCAGGATTTACTTTGCATTCGTTTCTCCTTATCATCTTCAACATGATTAGCTGAATAGATGATGAAATGACTTTGGCTAGCTAGTTTTGTGAGTATGTAACTTTAACAACTTGTTTGTCATAGATGACTAGATGACCTTATATTAACAGACATGGAAACCTCAGATTACATTTTGTGGGGCCCCTTACAATTAAGAAAACATTGTGTTTCTTCTTCATATAGTATTAATGTCCTTAATTTTATACTTAATTTTTGTTTATCAATTTTTTGTTGCATTAGATTCTCCTGATCAGATATTATTGTTGTGCATTCAATTATCAGTCATGCCTTTCACTCCTATAACAAGAAGATGGATTTCTATATTCCAAAAAAAAAAAAAAACAATTAAAAAAAGGTGGATTTTCACTCAAGATCTGCGAAGGGGATTGATTTTGAGTATTTCACACACTCCTTATCGTGCATTGTCTATATATATGACCTCTTTCATGTTTTGAATGTGAATATCGCACGTAAAATTATAAAAATTGTGTGTACAGAGTATCAATAAATGTGAAAGAACAATCGTCTTTGCTACAGTATAGTCAAGTGGTACACCTCAAGAAACGCATCGTAGGCTTAATTTGCGGTAGGAGGGCCATAGTTAGTATGTAAATAGTCAACTATAGGTTTAATAAAAAGTAAAAAGAGCTAAGAAACAAAGATCACTTGCATGCACGATAGTGATAAGAGACAAACTATGAAGCTTATAATATAATAGTGATTCTAAGTCTGAATTTGATAATGCCACTATACATATACACACGACTTAATTAATGACTGGGATAGGGAGTGGAGGGCCACTCCAAACCATTAAATAATTACAAAATCTAGATGCTCCATGATGCAATTTGATACTAATACTAGCCCAGTCTAAATTTTTTGTTCTCTTGACACAGTACATCAAGGTCGTTTTCAATGCAAAATGATGAGTTGATGACCCTAGCATGATGTAACGTGTTACCAATGGGCAATAACACACCCTTTCATCTCGGATTGAGATTTGATGTACCATGCAATAGCACTTTTGATCGCTAAGATTGAAAGTTAAAAGACTTACTTCTTATCTCAACATTTGAATCTAAATTTTCAACTTTTTATTAATTTACCTTCTCAACTCTTTTCCTCTCACTATTGTATGATGTGCTCTTAATCCAGATCCGTTGCCATGGATCACCAATTTTCATCTTAAACTTCCCATCACATCCAGCTTTGTTTACATCAGGCACAATAATCGCCAAGTCCAACCATGGTACCGATGTTAGTAAAGCTGAGACATAACTTTGATATCATCTCGAAAGAAAGAAATAAATAAAAATAAGAAAACTAAAAATTCCAAAAGGTTACAACTTTATTAATTAGTTATTCGTGTTGAGATTCTTAAAAAAACAAAAATCATTTTTAGAAAAGAAGAAGAAGTTATAATGTGTTGCAATGAACCCAATGACATGTATTTATAATAGATTAATCATAAGATAATCTGGATCTAGACTGACCCTAGGGTTATGGTAATATAGTTAAGATTACGTATTTGATTAGCATTAAAGTAATACAATGAACCTTGACAAGAATAATGCAAGGACAAGGAGGTTGGGCTTGATTATTTCTCTAACAATTAACACCAACAGAAAGCCTAGTTGTGGGGCCCATGGCTAAATATTTTCATGCATAAGAGCATCCACAGTAGTTAAAAAATATAGTTATTTGGCACCTACAAAAGTCACTTTTTCTATTTTGCTTTTTCACACCCCACAACAATGGAGTTATATTTTTAGCTATTTGATTAAAATAATACAAATAACTCATTAAAATAATAATAAAAACATCCACACAAAAAAAAAAACACCAGCACAGCACAAACATCCACCACCACCACCAGCAATCCACAGCAGGAAAGAAAAAACCACCACCCAATCACCACCGGCCCCTTCGCACTTGTCCCGATCCTGACTCATCTAAGTCAACTCGGCCTACTCGCCCTTCCTCAGATCATAAACCCACGCCGATTCGAACGCATTCTTGTTCTCATCATGCCCATCAAAACTAGCTTGCCTTCATAGCTTGCCAACTGAGAAAATAATGGTAACCCATTTGGGTACTTGAGAACCGGGTCGACTCGGCGATGGAGCTTGGGGAGATCAATGATGGGGCTTGGGGTGGATCGGTGGAACAAATTGGTGATAAGGGAGCTGGCCGGTGAGCTGAAGGATGAGAGAGCTGGTAGGCGAGCTAGAGAGGGAAAAAAAATTGAGGAAGAAAGAAGAAAGAAGAGAAGCGGAGAGAGAGAGAGAGAGAGAGAGAGAGAGAGAATAGGAAATGTTTGTTTAATGAGAGAAAAGAGAGAAGTGTAATAATTTTTTTTTTTTTTTTTTTAGCTTCAAGCTACAGTACGCAGTTAAAAATAGTTGCATACTATAACTCTGAAACTAAAATTTTTAGCTATACCTTCACTGCTGTAAAGCCATTTTTGTATTATGGTGAAGCTAAAATAGCTATTTAGCTATTTAGCTTCACTGTTGTGACTGCTCTAAGTGCCTTCTTCAACCTTTTATTTTATTTTATTTTTTTAACCCCTTCTTCAACCATTATGATACCAACAACTCTATTTTTCATTAAAACTAGCATGTAACTCTATGCAAATGCATGGATGCATTAAAATTAAACAAAATTTTTATTATAAAAATATAAATAATTAGTCAAATTAATTTTTTTTAAAGCATGTAACACGTGCATTCATGCGTACATATAGATATATTTAAAATTAAACACAATTTTTATCATAAAATATAGATAATTAGTCAAATTATTTTTTTAAAGTAAAAGCAATTAATCATATATAAAAATTTTTTCCTAAATTTAATACTACTTATGATCATTTTTTTCTAATTTTTAATAAGATAGAGCGTGTGGTGATTTTTATTATGTGGTGATTTTTATTTTATTTATTTATTGAGAAACATGTAGTGATTTTTATTGAGTATATGTGATTTTTTTTTTTTTGTAATTTTATAGTTAATTAATATTAAATTCTTAATATTTTGCACATATTAACTCACTTGACACAAAGATTAAAAAACTTAAGTAAACACATGACACAAGCTTAAGTGGATAATTATAGTGTAGTTCTCACATAAATTTAGACACATGGTGCAAAATTGGATTATAATTTCAAATTTTAATTCAAGTTTTTCTAAGTTTTACCTATTAATATATATATATATATATATATATATATATATATACAGATGACTTATAAATTTGAATTTTTTTTAGTTATATAATGATATTTTTTATGGTTTATTATATTAAACTCCTCATTTTCTACACTAAATTAACTAATTTGGCACTAGATGGGACACGTGTCTCAAAATTAAATTTTAATTGAAATTCAATTTTTACACTAAATTAACTCATTTGGTACAAAATTCTAAAATTTAGATTAGATGAGACACATAGCGCAAAATTAGACTCTAATTGAATTTCAATTTCAAATTTAATTGGATTTTTTCTCTACTTTACCTATTACTATATATATAGATTAGGGATCATTACATTTTATTCTTCTTGTTTAGATCAAATTTGATTTATCAATTATGATTTAAAAAGCTGTATTTTGATTTTTTTTTTTTCTCTCTTAGTGTTTAATTGTATTTACTTGTAGTTGTTGAATTGAACTATTGTTTTGTTTTTAAAATTTGTTTCCAAAGAACGTAATTTGAACATTGTGATTTTTATTAAGAAATGTGATCAATAATAGCCTTAAGTATTGGCAAATCAAATTTAACTCAGACTACACACTCACTGATCTAGTTCACCAGCTGCAAGCTAGCTTTGTTCCAGGACGAAATGCTAGAGATAGTGTCATCTTGGCTCAGAACCTGTCCATTCTATGAATATTTCTAAAAGCAAACAAGATTCTACGGCCAAAAAATTAGACCATGAAAAAGTTTATGATAGACTCTGAGTGGAGTTTTATTAGACAGACTTTGCATTTCTTCAACTTCCCCTAGGATTGAATGAACCTCGTCATGGGGAGAGAATTTAATTTCTTCCTAAATTCTTAGGATTCAGCAAGGGACCTCTTTAACTATTGACTCTTTAGTTCAACCTTTCATTGTTTCCAACCATTATCTTTTTAAATTTTCCATGTTTGATTCCATTTATGCATTCTTAAATTTTTCTCATTTATATCTTCTTAAATTCTACCGTTTTACTTTTACTTTATTCAACCTTTCATCTCCTTCAGCCCTTTCTCTTCTATCTTATGTTTCATATAAATTTCTTATAACTTCATCCAGACATCCACCCCTCTCACCAAATCTTTCCAAGTTCAATCCACAGCAAAAAAAAAAAAAAAAGGCCAATACTCTCTAGCTATTTCTTCAATTTTATTTCTCTTTTACCTTTTTTTTTTTAAATTGTTTCTACCACTTTTTTCCCCATTAATGGTTCTTTTTGTTATTGTCAGTTTAATTGTTGAATCACATTTCTTTTCCTTTTTAGCAAATTTCTTATGGCTTATGTATTTAGGTGTTTTGGTGTTTCAATTCAGGTTCTTTCTCTACATCACTTTGATGTTATTTGAGTTTGGATTAATAACTAGTTGTTTTGGAAGTGAGAATTTAAGGTTTTTAGTGATCCATTTAGATGTTGAAACTATGAGGCTTTACTATGTTTTGTTTTTTGTTTTTTAATCCTTTTGGATAAAGGAATTTGTAGTTTGTAGAGGAAGTACCCTCAATAATTGTTTTTAAAGTATATATGCTATAGCAACACTTATTCAAGAAGAAAAAAAGTTAATCAAACAAAAAAAAAATATCATTTAAATGACATATTTTGGATTTCACAATTGGATTTTCATTAATTTTTTTTTAAAATGATGCATGTAGAAGCTTAATTATTAGGTTTTGCTAATATTTGTTTATTTTATAACCTTTTTGGGTGGACAGATGTGCAGTTTCCATGGAGAAGGCATCTTAACAGGTTATCAAAAGTAAGTTGTTTTCTTAATTTGTGCAATTATCATCGTTGAGTGAAAATTAATATGACATTTTGTGTGTGTGTTTTTTTTTTGGTTGCAAAGTATGAGTATATTTTGATTTGGTAGATATTTACCAATGTATTGAAAGAAACAATGTATTCAGGAAGAAATGTAATGATCATACTTTCATTTATTTCATAAGATTAAAACAATAATATTAGATGATAATATAGTGGTTTGGGATTAAAGACAATATTAAAATAGAGAGCCACAAGTTAAAGATTTTAAACAACGAAAAAACTCTACATTCTCTTTCTTTTCCAACTATCATGATGGGAAAAACTTAATCCCCGCTATATTTGATCACTAGCAAATTTGCTCAAAGTAGATGATAAAAGGACACAAAATTTTCATTAATTGACAGAAAAAAGCAATATGAAATCATTTATTTTGGTTAAAAAAAAATAAAGTTGTTGCCCTTGGTTGGCTTTGTAAAGGGCAAAGATAACACAGTTTTTTTTTTTTAATTTAATATACCTAAAATAAAATTTTCTTATGAAAAAAACAATTTTTTTGTTAAAATTTTTTTGATTATAATATATGATTTTACGAATATTTTAATAAATAAATTATATATTATATGCCATTAAAACATAATTATATATTCTTGCGTATTGTTCAATTCATCAACCTAATATCTCCTAATAAAGTAATAAACAAGTCGAAACTCATACGTTACAATTACTTGAACCAAACATATTATTCATTTGGTTTTGTAAAGGGCAAAGATAACACAGTTTTTTTTTTAATTTAATATACCTAAAATAAAATTTTCTTATGAAAAAAACAATTTTTTTGTTAAAATTTTATTGATTATAATATATGATTTTACGAATATTTTAATAAATAAATTATATATTATATGCCATTAAAACATAATTATAAATTCTTGCGTATTGTTCAATTCAGCAACCTAATATCTCCTAATAAAGTAATAAACAAGTCGAAACTCATACATTACAATTACTTGAACCAAACATATTATTCATTTTACTTGAGAAACATTTTCAATACAAAGAATCCAAATAACTTGAATCATTTAACTATTAAAATTCATGAACATAATTTCAGATATTATAAAAATACTCTTTTAAGTTATTGTAGTTTTATATGATGCTACCAATTTGTACAATCCATTTTTTATAAATAGAAAATAAAATCAACAAATTATACACTGAAACTCACAGTTTAGATCATTATCCCACGTAAACATACAAAAAGAATAGTTTAGACTTTAGAAAGCCTTCAAGATGATATGCTGGTAGAGATTTTTTCTTGAGTTGGTAATGATTTTGCAAATTTCTTAGGAAGCATCGAACCAAGGTATAACTAAACACTTCCTTCAAGATATATACCTTTAGGTATATAACTAAATGCTTTAGTTATACCTTATTTTGATGTTTCCTAAAAAAGTTGCAGAATCATTACCAACTACATAGAAAATTTTACTAAAATATCAGTTAGAAAGCTTTCTAAACTACTCATTTTGTAGGTTTATGTGGGACAATGATTTAAAATGGGTTTAAGTGTATAATGTGTTAATTTTATTTCTTATTTATAAGAAATGGATTGTACGAATTCATAACATCATATAAAACTATAATAAATTAGCAGTGTGTTTTTATAATTTCAAGATGTATATTCATGAATTTTGATAGTTAAATGATTCAAGTAACTTGGATCATTTGTATTGAAAATGATTCTTAAGTAATTTGAATAATTTGCTTGGTTTTGTAAGGCACGAATTTTGACTTGTTTTCTATTAATTTCAATTTCTTTTCCACCAAAAGAAAATTAGAGTAGGAGCTTCTAGAATTGTTGTCAGATTGGGCATACTTGTAGGCACTACACATCAAGTAATCTAGCTTTCAGGATTGAAGCTGTTGCTTTAAAGAATCTATATACATCCTATATTCCTTGAACATCTTGGGGGTGCTCATCACTAAAGCAGATAACGAGGGGCTTATCAATAACTACATCTAGTTTAGTATGATACAAACATGATGCACCCGAAACTATGTTCAAATCATATTAAGATTAAAGTTAATTTTATATATTCTACTCCAAAAAATCATGCGCACCCTCTCTTCAAGGGCTAATACAACCATGACAGTGGTAGTTTGTGAAACAGAATTCCAAAAATGACCAAAGGAAAAAAGAAAATCCAGGCCTCTTATGCTCTTCACTCTTGACAATGAAGAGCTACAGCATTACAAAACAAGTTAGCACATTTCAAGCACCCTGTGCTTCTAAGAAGGCATTGAACTCCTCCCTTGCCTTGCGCAAACGAGGTGTAATGCAAGAAGCCGGTGAGGTAGGGTGTGATCTAGGGGATGATAGAGAGAATCGAACATGGCGCGGCGATTCATCTGATTTCTTGGCTGTTGATCTTGCAGAGCCATGCTTGAGAACCCCTTTTTTATCATTATCAAAGAAGAATGCTGCTGTAACCGGTGAGTGTGCATCATTAACACTGGTTCTGATCAACTCCAGTGGCAGATCAAAGTAGAGACTCTTAGAGTCATCTTCACTGTCATGTGTTATGGCTGATGAAGCCCAAGACCCACATTCAAATTTTTCCAAGGAAACTCTCTTAGAGATCACATTTTCAATATTCACCACATTTTCGATATCTACTACTTCCTTCTTTGCTCTCACTGGCTTTCCCTTACCAAAGCCTGGCAGGAATAGACACAAAGCACCACATTTGAATTCCTCATCACCACCGTCCATGCGCCTTGTATTTTTATGACTATCTTTGTTGGGTTCAGTTTTGGAAAAGCTGATATCATGCTTCTTGTCATATTCAATAGAATTTGGTTTAGTCAACCAAAGTTCATAATCATCTGCCGATGCACGTGCTCTTCCTTCATAGCACGATTTGCTCCTTTGTAAGTAAGTCTCTCGTTGCAGGGGGGTGAGCACATGATCATCTGCTGCCGAGTGCTGGCTTGCCAGATTACTGACTTGTCTGGGATTTGCTTTGCTTCCGTCTCTTGATTTCTTCTTCAACGGAGCTGAGTTAAATCGAGGAGATGAATTGGCTGAGTTTGGAAGGCTGCAACTTAAGAACCCTTTTGCAGGTGGTAGAGGTGGCAACATTAGTTTAAAGCTTGCCTTTCCCATTGATGATCCTTGCAAGGATATAGGATCCACTGAAATCCGCTTTTCCTTTTGCAGGCTCTCTTTCTCAAAGTCATAGGGAAGATCAGGAGACATATTGGCATCTACTTCAACTTCGTCATAGAATTCATCTGCCTCTTGAGCACCTCCTTTTGAGGTTGAAAAATCCAAATGATGGGGATGTTCAGTAGTCATATGGACATCGACTTCAACTGTGTGTTTTGTAGTAGGAATAACTGCATCTGAAATTGGAAGGGCCACGGTGTTGAAAGATGCAGATTGTGAGGTAAAGAAATCACTGGACTACTTAAAAGAGAATGACTACTCAAGGGTCAGTTAAAACGTGCCCAGCATATTCACCAACATCTTCATAGTGATTCCCACGTTCTCTTCCCTCCTTTGTTTAAAGGGAGCTAAATGCAATGTTCCATATTTATATTTAAAACACTAATTCCTGAGAGAACATCTGTCTTGTTTTAAATTCTGATAAGAGCTGACTTTTGTACAATAATGAAGGATAACTATAATAAACATGTAGTCTCCTAAATGCAAACTAGAATACGCGCCCGCACAAACATACTCGAACTTACAAGGGTTGAAGTGCTTACATGAACAACATATAAAAATCCAAATTCATGCATGTAAGAATTAAGGAGCAATTTAAGCCGATAACTAATGTGGGTTTGTCTACATCTACAAAACGTGAAATATAATTATTGCAGGTCCATTTGACACTAATGTTTACTTCTGTCAGTGTAGTGGCTAATATAGTAGATGCATAATGTCATACATTTTTTTTAATACATAAATAATGTTATACATTGATACTACATTATATAGCTCGTGTATCATCGATACAACATTATATAACTCCTGTATTGGAGAAAAGGGAGCAAAGAGGAAAAAGCTATATCATTACAGCAATTACATAATTCCCAGAAACAATCATTTAATTTCATGATTGTGATTTACAAGCTAGTGTGAAGACCATTGACACTAATAGGTCCATAACAAGGCACACAGACTATACAAGTTGGCAAGATCTACTGGAGAGAATTGAAAAATAAAATTGATACCACTGAGATACCAATGATGACTGGAAAAGCTGTGACCAGGTAAAGTGCTCCATAACCCTGCAAGTGAACAAGCTTTCTCAGTACATATTTCAAGGATTAGCTAACACAGAAAATCACCATCAAAACTTCTTAATGCTCATATATTCACTAGGAAATTTAGATGATTGTGAAGCCATGTTTTAGCAATTAGCTTGTTTTGACTGTTCATTACTGTTACAATGTGCAATGTGTTTTCAAAATACTAAGCAGTCAAAACTTGATGGGGCATAAGAACCAATATAGCGTTCTAGCGGAGGGGTCATGTATCTGTGGTTTACTCCCCAAGGATGGGTCCAAAGGGCCCTACCTGGTGAGATTCCACGTTATCAAAAAAACAAAACAAAACAAAAGAGAGAGAGAGAGAGAGACAATATAGTGTTCCCAGATATAAATTTGACAATTGTGACACTATTTGAACCAGGACCGTTGCAGCAACTTCGAAATATGTTGGCCAAAAGCTGCGTCATAGCCTAAGCCTAGTACCAAACACCAATGAGAAAACCACTATTAACTTTTCAAGAGAAGATTAAGGAACAAACCAGCGCTGGAGGTACTTCTGTGTCATCACTGGCATCAGAATCTTCAATCTCAGCAGCTGAATCCCAATCAACGTTCAGTCTTTTGGCAGCCTCTTTAGGATCAATTCCAGTGTCTGTGGCTTTTGCATATAGGGATTTGCCAGGCTTTTTCTTTGGAGCTTCAACCTAACAATAAACACAGTAGGTGGAAACAAGATCTTTCAAGGAAATTGGAAGCAAAGTCAGCTGAACAAAAATGATACACCAGTGATGACGAACTAACCATCTGAAGATTAACTCCTTGACTAGTAAAATTTAATCTGTATGATGATGATATCAGAAGTTCTCTAAGAAAAATTGGCTTCCAGACAAGGTCTTAGGCTTAAACTTGGGTTTTTAAATTCAAACTCAAACAAACATAACCAAAGCATAAAAAGTAGAATTTTATGGAAGTTTAAAACCAAACAAATGTATCAAACTACTAAATGGAAATGCTTTTCAGAAATTGATGTGGGATTACGTTTTGGAACTTTGGAGCACACTTGCTAGAGAATATCTTCTGAAAAGGTAAGCTAACATCTAGACCTAGATAAAAATCAAACACCACACCTTTCAGACACTTTATCTCACTTTGGTAATGAGTCATGCAGCACAATAGCATAGGAAGGGCTAGTGTACCACTTTTCCTACGTCAGGTTATCATATTGAATGTCAGTATATGGTGCTCTAAACATAGATTGTCAGCCAACTTCCTGACAGCCTAAGCTTTTAAGAAAGATGTTTTCTAAAATACAAATTTCTTTTTCCTTCACACCATTATCAAGTGGCAATTACTGGCGATGATCTAAGGGGTTTGGCAAGGACCTCCATCAACATGGGGACCTGAAATTCTAGCCTCTGAAGAGGGATTGACAAAGCATGACATGATAAAGATACTGTCGAATAAAGAGTCAAACAGATAAAATTGTCATTTAACATTCATAATAGGGAGAACCATTCTGTCTATTCTGATGCAACCAAAAATTATGAAAAAAGTTGACCCAAAGCTTAAAGTACCTGCAATAATTCACTAATTTTCACATAAAGCATATAGCATTGTTAGCCCCAAGCCCTCAACAATAACAGACTTCCAATAAATTCATTGATCCATACAACGATCAAGAAAACTTTGGTATAGGTATATAGTCTCATTTCTCAACAACAGTCTATTTGCTACCCCAGTGGAAGACCGGATGCATATTGCAGATTTCCTTTAAAATGACTGAATACTTTGCAAAGAAAAAAGTTTATAATGTTAACCTACTCTTACAACTACTACAGTTGCCTGTTGCCTCTATAAACAATATCAAGATGCAGTTTCAACGTTCTTGTACAAATGGCTTAGATAACTTTTGCATTTTACCTCCACTTAGATGCTGGAGCCTCAAAGTGAGTGAAAATTAGGAAGCATCTTCATTGCATGTCATTTCACCTCAATAAAAAGCATAAAAGCTAGCTAGCAAGTAGCTGTCTAAATATTAGCACTTATAGATTCAACAATGCCATATGCTCAAGTTACAAGAGTACCTCCAAATTAGGCCACTGAATCATTTCCTCAGCTAGCATCTGAAGAGCAACTCGATCCTCTGGTACTTTTCCTTCGTTCACCTAATAAATACAGAATTGCACCATGAATTATGCCAATAAATGAAATCAGTTTTCAAATCTGCAATTTACATGTGTGAAAGAGATATCATCTCCTTCTCCTCCTATGGTAGTGAGATGAAATAGGTGAACACATTTGAAAAAACAACAATAAATTATTGGAAAATTTGATAAATACCAAGGAGTAGGAACTATAGAGACAAATATTTTAGATTTTCAACAAAGATTGCAATAGATATATCAACAAGTCTTGAAGTATACAAGAGAGTAAACAAGTGACCACATTACATACTTTTCTTTACAGAGAAATTGTTATTAGATTAATCCACCTATCTTGTCTAATTGTGAAACTTGTTTAAGTAAGCTCCTCTTCTTGGCTGATTCTGAACACCAGCTACATCAAAAGTGATGCCAATAAGGGATGTGATAAATCTTCAAACTCCAAGCTTAACAACAACAACAACAAAGCCTTAGTGTCGTATATCTTGCTCACAATCAATCCCAAGCTCGGAAAAAGGAGAGTTGTTGTATGTTAAAGATCAACGTTTAATTACTTTATTATGAATGGACCCTCCAAGCCTAACCTTCTTTCTTTTTCTCTTTGTTATATATTGCATGAAAGAAAAGAAAAGGGATTTATTATTCATTCATAGAAGTCAAAGATCGATGCAATATGTTTTAAACAAGGGGCTTTACTAACACAATTCCTTTTCGTTTTATGTACAAATATTTCCCTTTTATTTTGGTATTAGTAAAATAATTTTATTAAGAAAAAGGCATCAGTTTGAATACACCATAAGTGTACCAAACTGCATACAAAGGATTACAAACTCATTTTCAAAGAGTGTATAAGATCTAGAAATTGTCCAGAAGGAATACTGCAAAGGGAAGCCATCCATTCATACGAGCATCTCAGAACAATATTTTTTTTCAAATGACATGATTAAAATGCTCGACCCCTTCAAACATTCTACTATTACGCTCACACCATATTACCAACATAACACACAAAAGAACCACCTTCCAATTTTTAGCACCTCTATGACCATGGAATTTCCCTTGCCAACAGTCTAAGCATCTAAGACACCTTCTTTGTCATAACCCGAAAGACTCCAAATAAGGGAATCATAAAAGACCAAACCCTAAAGGCTCCAAATATGGCAAGCACAAAAGACAAAACGTCCCTTGCTACTGAACAAGCAGCTAAATTCAAAGAGAGGGAAAGCCCCAAGAAAATGATCAACTAATTCACCATTTTTCTTGCACATATAACACCAACCAAGAAACAAGATATTCCTTTTCCAGAGATTATCCACCATTACCCTAGGTTGTCATCTAAACAAAGAAGGCAACTTTTCTTGGGACCTCTGTATATCAATACTCCTTTAAGCAAAACATCTCCCTATAAACCCCTAAAAACTTAGTAGTAAGAATGAACATCAAGTTTTCCTTCCTTTGAAGGCCTCCAACAAATCTGATCCATCCCTTGGCCCGAAGTTACTTGAGTACAACAGTTCAAAGAAATTTTTCATAGACTCAAACTCCCAATCTTGTGGCTATCTAGTGAATTGAGGGTTCCAACTACTCCCATGATCCAAATAAGATGCAAATGAGACATTCTTGTCTACTGCATTTCTACATATCCTTAAGACAAGAATCTTCCCACCAAGTATCGTGCCAGATACTCACCCATATACCAACCCCAATAATAAACTTGAAATTCTTACGAAAGATGTCTCATCTGCCTCTGACACATTTCCAAAGCCTTACCCCATGTGAACCTCATATTTTCTCCATTCACCCCCCCCCCCCCCCCCACCCAATTATTCTCTGCATATAGTATAAACAAACCTGTCTCATAACTATTCTCATTCAACCCCAAACCACAACAATCATTTCCCTAGAAGAGCTTGATTGAAAGTGCTCAGCTTACAAATCCCCAATCCACCATTCTACAAAAAAAAAAAAAAAAAAAAAAGATTGCCCCCTACTCCACTAAATAAAACTTTTTGGCATCTCCCATTCCAGCCCACAAAAAATCTTTTTAAAGCTTCTCCAAATGATTTACACTACGACTTGGCATTATGAAAACTTACATAAAGTAAGTGGGAAAGCAAGATAATGTACCCTTGATGAATGTAATCCATCCACCTTTTGAGAGATATAACTTCTTCCAACCCACAAAACATTGTTCCATCCTTTCAATAAAGTGATTCCACACCCTCGAGCCTTCCAATACATGGGCCAAGCACCCACCTTACAACCCCAACAGAGACATTAATCCCTTGTTATACATCCCCAATAGGTTTCCCCAGATGTACCCTCATACCTGAGACTGCTTCAAAGCAAAGGAGAACACATCATGGATATCCAAGTTGTTGTGGAATTGCCTTACATAACACAATTGTGTCATCGGTATAATGGAGATGCAAAACTTCCGTTACCCCTATATCCTCCTCCCACCTTAAACCCAAATAAATAACCACTGTCTGCACTCCACCAAAATTAATAGGAATAATGATTAAGGTTCACATTGTCATAGACCTCTAGAGCTGCTAATAAAACCATTGATCATAATGGAGAACCAAACCAGTGGAATACAAAATTGGATCCAATTCTTTCACTTCTAATCAAAACAACACACAATGTCAATTGAAATGATCATTACTTTTCAATGTCTGTTTTGGAAACTACACTAGGAGCTCTTCTCCTCAGCCAACTATCCAAACACTCATTGACAATAAGAACTAAGTCCATATTTTGTCTGTCACCAATGAATGCAATTTGTGAGTCAAACACAAGCCACCCTATATTTTCCATCTATCTATTTTCCAATACATTGGGGATCAATATATACACACTTCCAACTAAACTAATGAGTGTTTTCAGCACCACCCTTTATTGGTATTAAAGTAATAAAAGGTGCATTCAAAGACTTTTCAAATCTGCAATAAGTATAAAATTCATGAAACAAAAACATTACATCCTTCTCTAGAAAACCCCACCAATACTTGAAGAAAGAAATTGTGAATCCATCTAATCCTGGAGATTTTTCACCATCAAAATCACATAAGGCCCCTAAACCTCCTCTTGACCAAATGGCCTATTCATACACCTGCTAGTATGTTCATCAATGGCTGACAAAGGAAAGGTTTCTATAAAAGGTCTCCATTCCTCTTGTTGAAAGCAGAATATGCTGTTAATTCTAGCAATGTCATGAGGGCATCTTGAAGAAATTCTCACTCAGAATTATTATACATAATTGGAAAATATAAATGTATAGTGGCCACTTCCAGTTTGAGATTATTAGAAGTAGAAGGCTTTGACAGTGACAAGGTATCAAGTGGAGATCACATGTCTCTTTTAGAAGCATATCCAGCAAGGGGTGCACAGTCTCAACCTTAAAATTTCCCAAAGATGGAAACTCTCAAAGTCTCACATTGAACATTAACAAGAAAATGTTCACATGGTTGTATTATCTCAAAAACAAAATGACAATGAATAAATATTTGTCCACCATGGAACTGAGATATGGAGCCAAACACAATTTCAAATTTGTATGAGTCATAGTAGGAAAGAAAACAAAAAGGAGGGACTCACTTCTTCCAAAACAGCAGCCAAGTCCTCCCTCGTTGGGGTATCCGCATCCTCTATTCCAAGTAATCTTCTCCTCTCAACTTCTCTTGGGTCCTCAATCATTATGGTCAACTTAACCTACACATTAGGAAAGAGGGGAAAAAAAAGGTAGATTGGGTCATCTTATAATATAATGTACACACAAAATTGGACAGTTTGGTAATGACATGAGAGTGTGAGATAGCTGGACAAGTATGAAATACACTAAAACATCCCCAAGATTTAGTAAAGTTTTTAATTTATTTTTAATAACGTATGGAACATTTCTAAAGAAGAACCCTTTGGACTTACTTCTAGCAAATAAACCCACAGGCAACTAACCTCACCACCAGATCCAGTTACCAGATAATCTAGGGGTATTTGCCCCTAATGGGCTAAGCAATTTATGCTCATGCCCACAAAGTTTTAGTGAATGCATATGTTAGAATTATGAGGTTATATGACTAAATTAACCATTTCCCAATAGCTTAAACTTTTGGGAGAATCAGTAATTTAACATAATATCAAAGCATGTCTCCTCCACTCTACCTCCCATTTAAAATCCCACTCATTGGGCCTCACCTATTCAAAATTTAAAAGGCAGTTTGAGCACACATGTGAGGCAAAGTGTTAGAGTTATAGCATTACATTTACCATTTTCCAATAGCTTAAGCTTTTGGCAGAATTGGTAATTTAAAAACACAGACACTAGAATCATGAAATACCATATATGGTATCAAAACTACTAAATTCACAAAATTGTAGTCAAATTTAAGAGAAGGGTACAAGTATAACCAAATCAATACTAAATTGGGACAAAATTATGAAAAGTGTCAAAGAAAATAAAGGATAAACTAACAAAACAATGTGTGGAAGCAAAGCAAAGCTGAGAATTTCCAATGGATATAAAAAAAAAAAAAATAGAACAAGTAAAGTAATAATGACCTCATTGAAAATCATATCTCGATTTTTTCTGAGAAGCTCCAACACCTACAGTGTCAAAGATAGAGTCTTTATTAACTAAGCAAACAAAAACATGGGCATGAATGTTCATAAAAGAGAAAAATAAAAGATACCCTTTTGATTTGTCGAATGTATTCAAGGTCTTGTGGGTCTGGTTCCTCTTGGGTCGATGAAACGCTTAGCTCTGTGGCCTCTTCATTGCTGCCAACGAGTACAACTACTTGACTCTTTGTTGGGCGACATGAGTAGCGGTGGTGGAGTTTCTTGGAGAAGATGGGTAGCTTTGGAATGCTATAACAAGAAGAAGATGATGAAGAAGAAGACGAAGAGGGTGATGCAGTGAGTGGGAGTTGGAGCAGTGGCATAGCCATGGCTTCCATTGCTCTGCAATTCTTTTTGTCATAATCTTCAAAATTCAGAATTTCATATGTCGGAATCGAATCGGGTTGGATCCGACCCATAGTGGTTCTTTTTTCTTTTTTTTCTTTTTTTTTTCCTTATAAATATATATATATAAATATATAAATATATATATATATATATATATTTATATATTTTTAAGTAGATGGTGAGGGAATTAGAAAAAAATGTGGGGGATTTGAATACAACGTTCGGAACAGCATGGATTTTAAATAAATAAATGTTATATTATTGTAGACATCAAAATTTTATGATGTAATCATAGACGTTTAATTGATCATGATCGTGTATTTTTTTTTTATTAAATTAAGTTATAATTGATGATGTGGATAGTCAGCAAATGAATTCAAGTCACGTGGCAACATCAAATGAAAAAGGCCAAATGGCAACTTCAAAAGAAAAGACTCACATGGAATACTCTCATTAAATGCAAGCCCCAAATTAAAGTCAAATTTGTATTTAAATTCAAAATTTGTAATTAACACTCAATAAATGCTGCGAGAAAAATTCCAAATTAAAAACCATTAAGTCGCCTATAAATAAAGGCATCTCATACGAAAAAAGGACAGAAAATTAGAGAGAAAAACCATACTAGCACTCTGCCAAAATAGAGAATCATCTCTAAGTCCAAAAAAGCACCCTTACTCCCTCAAAAATCAAGCTCATTCCTACTTTTTCAAATCAAAGTAGGGATTTTCCTTCAATTTAAATTGAGATCAAGCCAACGGCCCTCACATCAAATCAAGTATGTTTAATTACTCATTCAACTTGGAGACATTAAAGCACGATTCAAGATCAAGCTTCACAGCTCCTTTGGATTGTAAAGTTTCTTGGAGATCGAATCAGAGGAGTTTATTGTATTCTTTCATTTGTAAAGAGTCACACAGAGAATTGTACTCACATATATATAAATTGATAATTTGTTACACTATTTCGTGATCGTGTGATTTATCTTATATGAAAATTATGTGTACAAATTTTGGGCAAGCCCAATGGGACCGCTCTGCCTCTCATCTCTTTCTCCATACTAGAAATCTTCAAGTCTCCAATCTACCAAGTTTAATAGCCTCGAAAAAGGCTCAGATTCCCAAGAATGCTACCAAAAGCGTTGAGGGATCAATAAGTAGCAGTACTTCCACAAGTCTCATGACTCGAAACAAAGCTAAGGCAATAAGTCTCCTCACATCACAAGAAGTTGAGGGAAAAGCTCTTGTGACCAAGCTTATAAGTGCCCCAGCCCAGCCAAAGACTTTCATCTCCTTGAGCACTTTAGGGGCAAGAAAGCACACCATCACCAAGAAGGAAAATTCAACATTCACTTTAGAGGACTTAGCGACAAAGGGCAAATCATCCTACTCTGCATTAAAAACTAAGTCAAGCACTACTTCGTGTCTGTGTTCTTCCCTAGGATCCTCTCAGGAGGTTACCTCTTCAATCTTCTTGGGAAGCTCATCTCATATGATATTCATGTCGACCATGATGACGAAGACTACTACCATTGATGAAAAGATTGCTGAAATGGGACGTACCATCGCTAAACTTACCAAGACCGTGGAGGAGAAGGACCTTCAAATCGCCACCCTTATGAACAAGCTTGAGGTTCAGAATCGAGAGGAGTCTAGCAATGGCCAATCTCAAACTCAACAACATATGTTGCAAGGGGCTCATACATCCTCTCAAAAGAAGGCTGACAACCAACACAAAAGCTTTGCCTTCATCGCTTCTCTATCAGTCCAGCAATTGCAAGACATGATAGCAAATACTATTCGAGCTCAATATGGTGGTGCACCTCAAAGTTCTCTTATGTACTCAAAGCCATACACAAAAAGGGTTGACGACTTACGAATGCCTGCAGGTTATCAACATCCTAAATTTCAACAGTTTGACAGGAAGGGAAATTCTAAACAACACATTGCCACTTTGTCGAAACTTGTAACAATGCTGGCACAAAAGGAGATCTCCTTGTGTAACAGTTTGTCGGCTCCCTTCGAGGGAATGCCTTCGATTGGTACACTGATCTTGAGCCCGAGTCCATTGACAGTTGGGAGCAAATGGAAAGAGGGTTTTTGAATCGCTATCATAGTACTCGTTGCATAGTGAGCATGATGGAACTAACAAACATAAGCCAATGTTAGGATGAACCTGTTGTCGACTGCATTAACCGTTGGCGTTCCTTAAGCTTTGATTGCAAAGATCGTCTTTCAGAAGCATCGGGGGTGGCAATGTGCATCCAAGGTATGCATTGGGGACTACTTTACATCCTCTAGGGAATCAAGCCTCGCACCTTTAAAGAACTTGCTACTCAAGCATGTGACATGGAGCTTAGCCTATCTAGCCATGGAGAAAAAGGCCTACCCATTGATAAAGATACAAAGAAAGGTGACAAGTACTCCAAGTTTACTGTTGAGGAGTCTCTTGCCATCACTATAGAGCCTATTCATTACAAGAAGAATGCAAGTCTGCCACAAGAAAAGGAACGGCGTCAACCCACCTTAAAGGAGATGGAAGAAAGGACATATCCTTTTCCGAACTCTAATGTTTCAGGAATGCTTGATGACATCCTAGAAAAGAAGATAATTAAGCTACCAGAATGCGAAAGACCAGAAGAAATGAGTCACACCAACAATCCAAAGTACTGCAAACACCATCGAGTTGTAAGTCACCCAGTGGAGAAATGCTTTGTTCTAAAAGATATCATCATAAGGCTTGCGAAGGAGGGTAAAATCCTCTTGGACCTGGATGAAACGGTTGAATTAAACCATACCACGTTCATCACTACATCTTTAGCTTTAATAAAGCCACAATTTCCAACGAAGACACGATCACCTTTAGCTTCAACACTGGGGGCATCTAGCAAGCCGATGAATGAAGATGGGAGTTGGGCTCTTGTAACTCAAAAGAAATCTTGGAAGCAATGCAACCCAAAATCACAAGTGATCCACGCAAAAAAGAAATATTGAAAGAACAATCCAAGACAACCTCGCAAGAAGGTGAAAAGGAATCCAAGCATCCAAAATGAAGAAGTTCATGACGACAAATTGTTGCAACAAAGAAGCAGCTCTCCAATCACTCTTCATGACTTTTTCACCAAAGGTTATTTCAATGCGATGAATGATGGCTTAAGAATTGAGGAGTCAAAAGCATGCAATGAAAAGCCCCAAGATCAAATCTTTAAAGCATTCAGCAAAAGAGCTTGTCCATATCCTTCTCAAGTAAGAGATTTGGCACTCACAACACGACGACCATTCAATATGTTGTCCAAGAAGTCTACATCAAAATGGGATGGTTCATATGTTGTCCAAGAAGTTCACGGCAATGGTACCTACCAAATAGATGACAAAGATGGGCAAATGGTTAGTCCCATAAAGGCAAAGTGTCACTAAGTTTGAAAAACATGATATGTTCCTTGGTAAAAGCTTAAACTGCCCACTAAAAAAAAAAAAAAAAAAGTTTCCGCTAGGTTGAAAGCCTTGAAAGAGGCAACCTAGGCAAAAGTTAAGGACAAAAGAAAGAAAAAAAAAATCCTGCTAGGTTGAAAACCTTGAAAGAGGCGACCTAGGCACAAGTTAGAGACATAAAAAAAAGAAGAAAAAAAATTCCGCTAGGTTGAAAACCTTGAAAGATGTGACCTAGGCAAAAGTTAGGGACTAAAAAAAAAAAAATTAAAAATACTCTCTTAAACTACGTTATGACTTGATCCCTTTTGGGTACGTAAGCAACTTAGTATTTGTTACTAAGTTCAGTCGCATACATATCTTAAAAAAAAAAAAATGTGAAGTGCAAATCCAAACAACTTCAAATAAATTGGTCATGCTAGCATGTAGCAATGTTGAAGGAGCTAGCCGGATGTGTAATTTGCAAGGCGATACTCATGATCCGTATGAGTATGAAGGTCTAAAGATCTACTTGATCATAATCGCTTGAAAAAAAAATCAAGCACATAAAGATTGTGATCTAAGTGGAAGACAAAAATTGGTTAAATTGACTCCCGTTCCGTTGTAACCACTCCTTGAGAATGTGAAAATTACAACTAAGCTTGTGAGAGAAGCCTGACCATATCTTAGCATACACCTGCGAGCAAAGTCATACAAGGGCAGTTTCTCAAGCCATAAAATGTCAAGTTGTGAGTAAGTAGTAACCACAAGAAAGACACGTGGAGGTTTGCATGCACACTATCCAAATTTGAAAACCATGTTCATGGCTTATTAGTTATTAGGCACGGCGTTGAAATTCAAGGCTACAAGGAAGCCATGTGTTCGCGTGGGGCATGGAAGCTTTAGGCATTTATTTAATGTGCACCTTAGTTGTCACATGAAGATGAAGGCCAGAGAGCTATAGTCATGTAGAAGCAAAAGGAGACAATTAACAAGCCAATGCTTCTTCTTACATGGTGTCCACCTTGGGTGAATTTAAATCAACATAAGTTGATTGCTTTTAGAGCTTCAAGGATAGCGCAACACCTCCTTTAACACTGCGTATGCAAAGAATCAACATGGAAACATGCGGCTCATAGGGACAAGGTTGGAGTGCCCAGTGCAGTGCATTACAAACTCATAATGTGGAAAAGTAAAGAGCTTTAGATGACCTTTACTCTTTGGCATGGGTAAGGAATAAGGCTCACGCAGATAGGGGATCGAAGGTAGTCCGATGTTAATGCAGGCAAAAGAAAGCGACTGGTTCTTGAACCCGACGCCATAGAAGAATAACTGAACAATTCAGCTTGCTTCTCTAGCGCTATTGTGTGAGGAGGTTCGAAGACAAGGCGGAGATCTCACTACGGTAGCGCCTCCAAAAGCTGGCAATTGGAGTTTGTATCCGAACTATGCTACCTCTATGCTCCGACAACAACAGTCAACAGTTGTGAGATGAAGAGCGAAAGGCACGAAGGAACCTACGCAGATAGTCGCAAGATGAAAGCAGTGAGACGGCTAGCTTACAAGTCGATGGCCACAAGATGAAGGCAGTGAGATAGCTACGCCGATGAAGCTCTCAGAGACAGCGAGAGGACCGTCGATGCTTGGATCCTTTGAATGCTGAGATGAAGATTAGAACCCCACAATTCGTTCTGGACCATGGCGCGGAGGACATCGACTCACAAAGGAGGGCAGCAGCAACAAAGTCTTAGACGAAGTAGCTTCTACTTCAATTAGCAAGACGATGAAAAAAGAATGTAGTTTTGAGATGAAGCAAGATGAAAGTGGGTGCTTGAATCTGATATGTGGCTGTCTCTATGCTCGAGCACCAACAACTGCGAGGTGGAGTCGATGGATGGGCGAACAAAGCTACGCACCTAAAGTTGTGGAACGAGGACAGTAAGTGCAATTCGTGGATACTAAGAGGAGGAGCAACGCACGATGACTTGCTCTGGACTTAGCGCCGACTCAAGAAGGTGGTTCAAAGACAAAGCCGCTATAAGTCGAATCCATTGGACACCAAGACAAGAAAACAGGACGCCTTCCTCCACAAGTTCATTCGTAGAGGTCAAGAGAGTGATGGATTGTTCGTTGAAAGTCCTCGATGAGTTGTAAAAGATGACTATGATGGAGCGCATTTGATTGCAACCACTTGGAGAAGACAAAGCTTGTGGAGGTCACGACTTGAACAAATATAGAAGAGTCACAAGTCGAGCGAAGGGTTGACAGGCCTGAGTCACTTGACACACCTGACAGCAAACCAAAGAAAAGGAGGAATAACTTATTAGTTCAAATGCTCTGTACTAGTAAATTTTAAAAAAATAAAACAAAAAAGGGGCACGTGCAGTAATGGCTTATTAGAAGAAGGGCATATGGCATCGAGATTCAAAACTACATTAAGTAAGCTATTCTTGCAATAACTATATATGCATGAAAAGACAAAGACAAGTGGAAGCTGGCATGTTGCTGATTAAGTGCAAAGATCATGTGTTTACAAAGATGCCACCATGCTTCTCGTGAAATTAAGGCTTGGGATGTGTTATTGAATTACATGCAAGCTTCGGAGGTTCATCAATGGAGGAATGAAAATACAGAGAGAGAGAGAGACGAACAATATGGAGCTTGTGAAAAATGAATTGTATATTAATTAGTTTATCATACTCTGTTCTTTATATAGTGAGAACAGAGATGGGAAAATGTAACTAACTATCCAAATAACCAAAACAGACTGTACACGTGGAATGAAACCCCTAACCATATCACTAACCATGCTAAGCTACTGTAGTTTACTCCTATATGTACAAAACTACAAGTAACAAATGTAAATACTGATATGTACAACTTATACAATCTAATTTGTAACTACCTATACAGTCTATTCAATACTCCCCCTCAAGATGGACCATAAATGTTGATTAGGTTCATCTTGGACAGAAGGAAGTAGAATTGTTTGTATCCAAGTGCCTTTGTGAAGAAATCAGCAATTTGGTGTCTAGTTGGAACGTGAAATGTCTTAATCACTCCATCCTGAATCTTGTTTCGAATAAAATGGCAGTCAACCTCTATGTGCTTTGTTCGTTCATGGAAGACTGGATTCGCAGCAATGTATAAAGATGCCTTGCTATCACAGTACAAAGAGGCTGGCTGTTTGTGATCTAAACCAAAGGTTTTAAGCAAGGCTATCAACCAAACAACTTCACTTGTTACAGTAGCCATTGCTCAATATTCTGATTCTGCTGATGATCTGGACACCACTTGCTGTTTCTTACATTTCCAGGATATGAGAGAATCACCAAGAAAGACACAAAAACCTGAAACTGATTTTCTAGTGTCTGGACAAGCTGCCCAGTCAGCATCACAGTAAGCTTTGAGTCTCAATTCAGAACTTGAAGATAGAAATAAACACTGTCCTGGTGTCTTCTTTAGATACTTAAGCACCTTATAGGCTGCTTGTAGATGTGGAATTTTAGGAGAACTCATAAACTGACTCAGTTTATGCACTGAATAACAAACATCAGGTCTGGTCAGAGTCAAATAAAGTAACTTTCCAATAATTCTTCTATATAAAGATGGATCTGGAACATCCTCTCCCATTAAGCTCCTGAACTTGGTTGATTGATCCATAGGAACATTAACAGGTTTACTTGCTAGTAGACCTGTATCAGAAAGTAGCTCTAAAGTAAATTTCCTTTGGCACAAACTGATGCCTTTCTCAGTTCTTGCAACCTCAAGGCCTAAGAAATACTTCAAGGTACCAAGATCTTTGAGCTTGAACTTGTCATCTAGGAAAACTTTGAAAGTATTGACTGCCTCCACATTATTGCTAGCAATGAGGATGTCATCCACATAGACTAGCAAGATGAGAATTGAACCCTTGCTGACCTTAGTGAAGACAGAATAATCTGATTTAGATTGAACAAAACCATGATCAAGAAGAGTGGATGAGAGCTTGGCAAACCACTGCCTGCTTGCCTGCTTCAAGCCATAAAGAGACTTTGTGAGTTTGCACACCTCCCCCTTGCTGCCAAATCCAGGAGGAGGAATCATATATACTTCCTCATGTAAATCCCCATGTAAAAAGGCATTATTGACATCTAATTGGGATAGATGCCAACCATACACAGCAGCTAGAGCTAAAAGGGTTTTAACAGTCACAAATTTCACCACAGGAGAGAAGGTGTCATAATAATCAATTCCCTCAGTTTGAGTAAACCCCTTAGCAACCAATCTAGCCTTGTACCTCTCTATGGAACCATCAGCTTTAAGCTTAATTTTGTATACCCACTTGCATCCAATAGGTACTTTACCAGAAGGTAGTTTGGTCATAACCCAAGTTCCATTAGCCTGAAGAGCATCAATCTCAGCCTTCATGGCAGCTTGCCACAAGGGATTAGGTAAAGCTTCAGCATATGAAGTGGGTTCCTTAGCAATAGACAAAGCAACAGAAAAAGCTCTATGTGCAGTAGACAACTTAGAATAAGAGAGAGTAGAAGAAATTGGATAAAGAATACCTGGATTGTCAAGGGAAATGGAATCATGGGAAGGTATGAGTGAAGTTGAAGCCAAATTACAGTGATGATCAGAAATATATGTAGAAGCTAAGTGACAGTGATAATCATGAAGGTATGAGGGAGGTTTATGAGACCTATTTGACCTTCTAACAACAGGTAAATCAGGTAAGGGAGCAGCAGAAGGAAGAGGTTCAAGTGGAACAGCAATAGTAGATGGAGAAGAGTCTAAATCAGAATGAACAAGATCTGGAAATTCATCAGAAGGTACAGCAGTGTCAACAGGATTGAAAGGAGGAGAGAACTCAGCAGAAATAGGAGGAATGAACTCTGGAAGTGTAGGTTGAGATGGAAACACATTGTGAGAACTAGGAGAAGCACTAGGAGAAGATTTAGGCAGCCAATGTTTAAAGGGAAAGACAGATTCTTTGAAGATAACATCTCTAGAAATAAAAACAGTTTTAGTGGACAAATCATACAACTTATACCCTTTGGTCCCAAAAGGATATCCAAGAAATATGGATGCCTTTGCTCTAGGATCAAACTTGGATCTGTTCCTAGTTAAAGTAGAGGCATAGCATAGGCAACCAAAGGATCTAAGATGCTGGTAGGATGGAGGATGACCTAATAGTTTCTGATAAGGGGTAAGGTTACCTAGAAGAGGAGTAGGAAGTCTATTGATAAGATATGTGGCTGTAAGAACACAATCCCCCCAGAATTTTAAAGGTAAATTTGCATGAAATCTTAAAGCCCTAGCAACATTTAACAGATGTTGGTGTTTTCTTTCAACAACGGCATTTTGTTGTGGTGTTTCAACACAAGAAAGCTGGTGTAAAATACCTTTGGAAGCATAGAATGAAGAAAGAGCAAATTCAGGACCATTATCACTCCTAATCACCTTAATGGACACCTTGAATTGATTAAGAATCATTTGAAAGAAGGTTTGGATTAAGGAAGAGGCATCAGATTTATATTTCATTAAATAAACCCAAGTACATCTACTATAGTCATCAACTAAAGTAAGAAAGTATCTTGAACCATTTAATGAAGGAGTAGAATAGGGTCCCCATATATCAGCATGGATCAAATCAAAACAAGATAAGGAAACACTTGTGGACTTGGAAAAAGGTAATTTGTGTTGTTTAGCTAAAGGGCAGACATAACAATCAAAAAGGTTGTCATTATTATTACAAGTACTCAGATCAGGTACAAAAGATTTCAACAAAGCTAATCTTTGTGAAGAGGGGTGACCTAATCTGTAATGCCACAATCTAACAATGTTATTTGAAGTAACAACAGCATGAGAAGGGTCAAGATTACAGACATTGACACTTTTATTGCAAAGAAAAGAAGGCAATCTGGATAAAACCTCTGAAACAGAAGATGGTAAGGTGATGGAATCAGTGCACTGCAAAGTGTATAGTCCTCCATGTCTCTTACCCAACCCAATCATCTTCCAATGCAGTAAGTCCTGAAGAAAACAATAATGAGAAAGGAAAATACAGCACCAAGAAGGATTTTGAGTTAGCTTACTTATAGAAATAAGATTGAAAGAAAAACTAGGAATGCAAAGGACATGTTCTAGAGTAAGGGTTGCTGAAATTTTAACAGTGCCAACATGAGTGACCTTAACCATGTCACCATTAGGAAGTCTAACTGAAATCTGAACAGAGGAAGTAATAGTAGTAAAAAAATGAATGGAATGTACCATGTGGTCTGTTGCACCACTATCAAGGATCCAATCATGTGAACTAATGTGAGAGGTATCGACACTGGAAGAGAAGACTGAATGCTGAAGGGAAGGAGAAAAACAAATACCTGATAAGTTTTGAGCTTGAACATCCATTGAAGGCTGAGTAATGATGGTGGCAACTTGGTGAGTATCATCCAAACATGCCTGTGCTGGTGCTTGAGTGCCAAAGTGACAATGAGAGTTCAACAATCCAACCAATTGCTGATATTGAGCCTTGGTGAGTGTGACAGGTTCATTAGCATGATCATCAACAGTAGTAACGTTGTTTACAAAAGGTTGACCACCCTTGTTCTTGAACTTATACCCAGGAGGATACCCATGCAACTTGTAACATTTGTCAACAACATGCCCCATGGCTCCACAATGAGTGCATTGTGGTCTGCCATTCTTGGACTTAACAAAAGTCTTAGTGTTACTAGGTTTGGACCCAAAAGCTGCCAAAGCTGCTGATGTATCAGCCAAGGCTTTCTTCCCAGCACTCACTTTTCTTTGCTTCTCATCTTGAAGTAGAAGAGAAAACACCTTGCTCAAGGGAGGCACAGGTTCCATAAGAAGAATTTGGCCCCTCACAGCTGCATATGTCTCATTCAGCCCCATCAGAAAAGACATGGTACAATCCTCAACTTGATGACCACATGTACACGTCCTATAATTGGAAAATTCATCCCAAAGTCCTTTGAATTTGGTGTAGTATGCATTGATGGTTAAATCTTCTTAGGTCAAAGAACTAATTTCCTTTCTTAAGTCAAAAATTGTAGGTCCATTTCCTTGGCCAAATCTATACTGTAAGTCAAGCCACACATCTCTAGCAGTCTTGAAATAAACTATACTTGATTGTAAATCCTTAGAAACAGAATTAAACAACCAAGCTAGGACAGTGCTGTTGCATTTACACTAAGCTGTGTAATGTGGATGATCAACAGATTGAGGCTTAGGAATAGAACCATCAATGAAGCCCAATTTAGTCTTGGCATCCAAAGAAATAAGGATTTCCCTACTCCAGGTGTTATAATTTTCTTCAGTGAGAGGTTGAACTACCAAAGAAACACCTGGATTATCACCACTAGATAGAAAATAGGGGCTAGATGTGTTTTCCCAAGGTTGGACAGTAGGAACAGTAGCACTAGAGGTACTCTCAGTCATATTCAGTGAGCAAAAGAAAACCAAGAATTGACTTTCTCGAGAATTCTTCAAGAAAACAAGAAAGAAATTCTGTGTGATGATATAAGGACTAAACGAAAACAAGATGCAATTCACAATCTTGATGAAATCACAACAGAAGCTGCGGATTGAGAAAATAAGAACCCTAAGATCGAAGAACAGATTGAAACCCTAAAATTGAAGATTTCAATTTCAATTATGAAGAGAAGAATTAAGATCAAGATTTCAAACACAATAAAGAAATCAAGACCTAGAAGATGATGATCTTAATGCAAGAATCAACAGAACACAATGAAGTAATTTCTAGTTGATCTGAAAGAAGCACTAAGAAATCAAGAAAGAATGTAATTGAACTAAGAAGAATCAGAAGATACCAAACTGAAATGATCTCTGAACTTAGTTCCGCTCTGATACCATATTGAATTACATGCAAGCTTCGGAGGTTCATCAATGGAGGAATGAAAATACAGAGAGAGAGAGAGAGAGAGACGAACAATATGGAGCTTGTGAAAAATGAATTGTATATTAATTAGTTTATCATACTCTGTTCTTTATATAGTGAGAACAGAGATGGAAAAATGTAACTAACTATCCAAATAACCAAAACAGACTGTACACGTGGAATGAAACCCCTAACCATATCACTAACCATGCTAAGCTACTGTAGTTTACTCCTATATGTACAAAACTACAAGTAACAAATGTAAATACTGATATGTACAACTTATACAATCTAATTTGTAACTACCTATACAGTCTATTCAATATGTGTCAATAATATGGCATAAACTGTTCACATGCAAAACAATAGAAATCATGAAAGTGGGGCATTCTCCCTTATAGAAGCCGGATCAATGGACAAGCCAATATTTGGTAGTGACCAAGTGCGACACATAGAACTAATATACATTCGTTTCTTTTGGGAGCGTGAAAGACATCGCAACAATTGTTTAAGCCTAGAAAATACAAGCATCACGGTCATAAGCAACCGCTGGAGATGGAGTTGGAGTACCCAAAGTGCGTTGAAGGCCGCAAGATGAAGGCAGTGAGAAGGGCGCATTGATGGAACTCCCGCACTGATGGCCGCAAGACGAAGGCTTTGAGAAGGTTGCGCAGACGAAGCACTCACACCAATGGTCGCAAGACAAAAGGCAGTAAGAAGGGCGCGCTGATGGAACTCCCGTACTGATGGCCGCAAGACAAAGGCTTTGAGAAGGTTACATAGACGAAGCACTCACACCAATGGTCGTGAGACAAAGGGCAGTGGAATGAATGCGCTGATGAAGCTTACAAACCCGGAGTCCACAAGAGGACCATTGTTGCTCGACACCAACTCCTAAAGATAGTTTAGAGACGAACGGGATAACGATGGTAGTTCCAAGAGGAAGCAACTGATGCTTGAACCCATGCCGCCGACTTCAATGCTCTGCGATAAAAGAAAAAAAAAACAAATAAGTAAAAGGCAAATGAAGGATAAAAGCAAAAAACATGTTTCTAGGCTGCGCAGAAAAAAGTGGTAGATGACTTCATGCCTCCTTTGAGATTTGTCTTCACTTGGAGACCATCAAGTTCACTTTTATAAGTATAGGCTAGGCTGTAAGAAAAAGAAAACCCTAGCATCCTAAAGGCTGCCGCTACAACATTGTTAAAAAAGAAAAAAAAAAGAAAAAAATGCGTGCAAGGGAAGACAGCTTCAACACCGACTCAACTAAAAAGACTACCATGGGCCTGAGGTCCAAAACGAAGTCTTTTGTGCAATCAAGCTCACAAGCGTCAAGTGACTTAAAAAAAAAAAATCAAATGATAAGTGGGCCGTATGCCTAACTAAGACCATGGAACAATACTCTTCAATCCAATGCCAAAACTGCAATGTACAGCATTGAGATTGAGGAAGCTAAAATCTTCTTTTACGTGGATGAAGATCTTGCTTTCCTGTGAACTAAGTCCGAAATTAGAATTAATAAAATACTTCAAGCCTCGTCTTCCTTGTATCAAAAAGATGCAAAGCTGAATCTTGAAGTGGGGGTATTTGTAGACATCAAAATTTTATGATGCAATCATAGACCTTCTAATTGATCATGATCATGTATTTTTTATTAAATTAAGTTATAATTGATGATGTGGACAGTCAGCAAATGAATTCGAGTCACATGGCAACATCAAATGAAGAAGGCCAAGTGGCAACTTCAGAAGAAAAGACGCACATGGAATGCTCTCATTAAATGCAATACCAAAATTAAAGTCAAATTCGTATTTAAATTCAAAATTTGTAAGTAACTCTTAATAAATGTTGAGAGAAAAATTCTAAATTAAAGACCATTGAGTCGCCTATAAATAGAGACTTCTCATATGAAAAAAGGACAGAAACTTAGAGAGAAAAATCATACCGACACTCTGTCAAAATAGAGAGTCATCTCTAAGTCCAAAAAAGCGCCCTTGCTCCCTCAAAAATCAAGCTCATTTTTACTTTTTCAAATCAAAGTAGGGATTTTCCTTTAATTTAAATTGAGATCAAGCAAACGGCCCTCACATCAAATCAAGTATGTTCAACTACTCATTCAACTTGGAGGCATTAAGGCACGATTCAAGATCAAGCTTCACAGCCCTTCAGATTGTTAAGTTTCTTAGAGATCAAATCAGAGGAGTTTATTGTATTTTTTCAATTGTAAAAAGTCACACAGGGAATTGTACTCACACATATAAATTAATAATTTGTTACACTATTTTGTGATCGTGTGATTTATCTTATACGAAAATTGTGTGTACAATTATAATTTTTTTTTTATATATAGATATGATAAAATTTTAATTTTGGGTGTTTGTTTCATAATAAATTTTTTTTTCAAGCCTAAACCCCAATTAGTCTTTAATATATGTGGAGTTTAAATCATTTATCTCTTATTCGAGTGGTCATAACTCACAACACTTGAATGGTTGAAACGCTAGGTGAGTAGTTACCACAAGACCGCTTTTTGGAATAGGGTGGATGAAGGATTTGACACTTGAATTGGCAATGAAATTGACAATTGCCGGGGTTGAGGTGGTGGCAAGAAGGGCCATTTGTTGCAACAGGTTAGGGCCCGTTTGGTAGAGGAGTTTGAGTAACGTTGTTTAAAATGATGTGAAAAATGTGGTTTAAAAATTGTTGTGAAAAACACATATTTATAGTATTCACAAAGCAAAAAATGTGTTTGGTATCGTGTTTTAAATAACATATTTTAGTGTTTGAAAAATAATTGTGTGTTTGGTATGTGTGTGCTTAATTTTTAAAAAGCTGACAACAGGTATAAATTTAAATTTATTATATCAGGAGAGAAGAAAAGTGTCTGAAGCTTCTCAGGCCTTCTTTTTCCTTCTGTACCACTAAAGTTTCTCATTCCTTCATGAGTAGGAACTGAGGCAAACGACAATCCACAACTTTTTCCTTAACTTTGCATTCCTCATCTCCATCGATGCAGACGATGATCCGCAGCTAGGCTTCACTTTCCTTTGGATCTCATCGATTCCTGTCAACAGTCCACGACCTAGCAACAACCAAGGGTTTGCTCGTTGCCAAAGCCAGGGGAAGAAGTTCCCACTTCACCACCGAAAACCCATGAGCTTGTTGCAAATCCAGGTTTGAAGAACACTTTGACCTTGGTTCTTAATAGGTTTTTGTAACAAGATTATTGTTTTCCTTCTTTATACTTTTAATTGAAAAACTGTGTCAATTTACTGAGAGGGGTTTGTGACATACCCAAATGCTTTAAACCACTCCATGGGGAGAAATCACCAAGCCCTAGCGGAGGAAACCTTGTAAAAAGATACCAAGTTTGGGGTTGTGGTATATATGGGAAAATAGAGAAGAAAATTAGTATAAATAGATGATTTTGTTGTAAAACATGAAGATGAGAAAGTGGGAGTACAAATTGCTCAGGTATACAACCATATGTGTGGTAATTTCAAAAATAAGGAAAACACTAATAGTGTCTGCTTTAAATTGAGGTGACTTTGAGTCATGGCCTTTGAAAGTAGTCCATTATTGTCTACAATAGACATCATGGAAAGTAAGAACAGATGCTATTTAGAGTCTAAACAGTATATAGAGTATAAACTAATTGGTTTAAGAACCCGTTTGGGTACAGCTGAAACGCAATGCGTCTACGTTTCAACGTTTTTTTTTTTTTTTGACCAGCACCTCTTGCACTATTCATGAAACATAAACTATGCATTAAGGCAAATGAACAGTGTTTTGTGAGTGTGAACAGTAACCGAAAATTATTTTTTTATTGCTTTCAGTTTTCAACAAAATAAGCGGTACCCAAACGCACCCTAACACCTAATCCAATATTACTCTCACAAGGCTTTAGAGTAAAGAGTTCTTGAGGAGTTACTCCACAATCCTTAAGTGTTTATTTTCAGGTGGAGACTCACCTTGAGCAAGGTAAAACAAGTTGGTTTCGTGATAATTCTGAACAAAAGAAGTAACAAAAGTAATATTTTATTCGTACATGAGCAACTGTAAAAGCTTTTGGTGATAGTAATGGATTCGAAAATGATCTTTTTCAGTAGACATGCGTATTACATTGTTGCTTGTTTTGAACAAAAGTCTTTTATATAATACATATTACAATATGATGATTTTAAACTTGATACTAAACTCGCTTCTTTTTGCAAATTACATTGAAGGAATAGTGAATTCAATATTCTTTGGTTTCTTTTTGCAAATGTCGGAAGCAATGCGTAATGATATTGACGACGAGCTTAGGTTCCAAAATGCAAACTATTTATGTGGCTTGAGAGCAAGCGTGAGGATTTTGGAGAAGCGAAATGAGAACCGATACAGGCTTTACCAATGTTGCTCAAGGATCAATGTGGTTTTTTTTAATGGTGTATTCCACTGAAGATGTCATTGTCATATGCAGAGGATTTCCAGAACTACAAATAGAGCTGTGTGTATTGTGAGAGGAATTGAAGGTCGTGCATGAGACAGTCCAAACCATTGTTGAGACTAAAAGAATGGTGAAGATTATGTTCGTTGGATGGTACCTACTATGCGCGGCTATTGCACTACTACTCACTATGCCAACGGTGAAAAAGAAAGTGATATGCAGCCCATTTTGTCTTTCCTTTCTACGCATATTTGTGTATTCTGTTTAAATCGTTATCAAATTGACTTGGATATTGGAGACCATTTTATAACGTGGTTCTGTAGGGTTTTTTGACAAAGCAGCCTCTTGTATTTTGCTACTGCTACCTATATATATGTTTGAAAACTGTTTGCCTAAACCTGTTTAGCAACTTCTCTTGTATATGTTAAACATGTTAGCATCTTACCAATTCCACATATCATTTTGAATATGGATATATCATTTAAGCTGTTGATTGTGTGCCTTGCATTATTTCCTCCTCCATGATTAATTTCACAGTCCACAAAAGCTTTAGCTTATTCCGTATTAAAATGGAATAAATGGAAGGACTTTTGTAGTCATTGCTACCCCCATTTTTCGATCTCTCCCAAGAACAGTTCACATGAATGGTAGATATTTCTTCTATCTTGGCAGAGGATCTCACTAGCTTGGAGCCATGCCTAGCTTAGGCAATTACACAACCAAGGCCTTAAGCAAGAACCAATTTTTTCCAAAAAGACCGCAAACTATCACGGTTTTTTTTTTAATTTATATATATATATATATATATATAAATATACCTTAATACCACAATTAATGTCATTCTCTTTGGAAGCATAATAGTTTACAAATCAAGTACAGGAACGTTTTAGCACCATCGATACAACATTCATTTTGTTATTTGTGTTGCTAAAAATAGCTTTTTAGCATTTTGATCTGTGAATGGTATAAGTGGCAGATTCAAATGTAATTAAGTGAAAGATTGTTGTCAATTTTATATTATCAAATTATGTGTGTATGAAAAACTTTGGTGAAGGAGTCAATAAGGTCTTTCACGAAGTTATCAAATATTGAAATCTTGATTTTGTGCTAGTGATGAGATTGATCGAAACTTTGATTAAAAACAAATTATAGTTAAAAGACTCAATAGAAAACAAGCCAAAGTCCGACAAAATTCAAAATAGGTAGGTCAAAATTAAAACATTTAGTTGGTATTAAGTGTAAAAAAAACAATAGTTCACATAAGCTCTCCCTCTTGTAAAATAAACCAAAAAATGACTTGACGGTTACAAATAATATACACATCATATATAGGACTCAAACTGGCATTGAGAACCCACCAAGTCATAAGTAATGCACGATGTTTATTAAATGAATTGCGTATTAATTGAACTTGCGTGAAAAACAATACAACAAGGCACAAAGATTTGTTAGTAGAGTTTTTGTAGAAATTTGGGGAAGGGATTTGGAAGAAGAATGAGATATACTCATTTCATTCCTCACACCATTTATATATAATAATAAAAAAAGAGAGATGCTTGAAAAAATTTAAAAATCTAGTTAATACAACTCTTAGGGCATTTGTTAATAAATTATTTTAAGATGGCTTTTGTAGGGGTAAAAGGCCCAATGCCAGATCTTGGGCCGTGGGCCTGTCCGAGGAGACCTATACATCCGAGGACAATAAATCTTGAGGGGTTTGTCTAGCCCAATTCGATTTTGAAGTATAAGTCGCGTAGAAGAAGGACTAGTCCGAGAAGGCTTGCCAGTTCGGATTGTTAAGAGGGTGTCCCGGATGAATACTCCAACATCAATCTTAGCTCCCCCGGAGAATCCCTCGATTTATATGGTCAAGAGGACAGGTGGCAAAGATCAGATATTAAACAAAAGGCTGCTGCCACCGCATTTATGATCCTGCAGCTAACATCATGGCCGCATTAATGGGAAAAGACATCTGAACAGTGACCCTCATCCTTTGCAGCTACTAGATGAAGATTCCAGGTGGGGGTTGATGGGACAAGTATCAAGAAAAGCCCACGTAATAGAGAAATGGCATATAAATAGGAAGATAGGGGGCAGGAAAAGGAGAGGAAGAAAAAGGAGGACTCATAGTATTTGTATAAGCCTACTCCTCGGATTTTGCCGAGAAGAACATTGTAACAATCAAATATCTTATTAATACAAATTTGGTCGCAATCATACTTAGGCCTCCAACTCGTACGAATTCGGTCAAGTGTTCTTCAGCCCACTCTCTTTACAAATTCATTTTAAGGATACCTTATACAGTTTGGACCCCAACCTATTCTGTTCAAAGGCCCGGTCCACAATTTGTGTCTTTACAGCTTTTATACAACTTTCTTGAGAAATATATATATATAAAAAACTGTAAAAAGAAAATTTTTCATTTTTCATTTTTCCATAGAACGTTTCTAAAAATATTTTCTAAATTAATACCTTTAAGACATTCATAAAAATGTCTTTAAAGTTTCTGTGAGAAGAGAAAAAATAAGCAAATTAAAATATGTCACCTAAGGGAAAAATATACCATATCATAGCAATATATAATATTGCTGGGATTCTGTCACTTTTCTTATTTAAAGGGCTTTGAATCACTTTTTTTTATTAAACTTGAGTTTGACATCAACTTTAAGCTTTAACTTTTAGCTTTTAGATCTTATGTACCGTTTTTTAAAACCTTACTTTTTTCATTTTTTTTTTTTCACTTTTTCAAGGTACAAGTATACTTTAACACACTTTTAGTAACAAAATATTCAGTAAAATGTTAGATAAACTGTTACTACAAATAAATCAATCATGCATACAGATCTGAAAAATTTCGGTCACCATGTCTCAATCTACAGCACCATGTCTCAAAAGATTCATCTCTGAAATATTCTTGAATATGATTTTCTCAATTTGTGGTCATTCATGTAAATGTCTGTATTGTATGTAAACATTTGTATGTGAATGTCAACTCTGTACATAGTGTATGCTACTCTTTATGCTACAAGGGAAAAATAATTAACCTATGCCACAGAGTATGTCACTTCATATATACAGAGCATGTCAATTAGGAATAGCTATGAAAGATACAGAGCATGCCAATAAGAATATAAGTCAAAATGGGAAGGGAGGGAGGAAATGGCTTTATGTGCTCTCACTTTATCTATCAAAGCTTTGCAGCAAAGACAACATAATGTTTATACAAACAACATCAGCACAATAATAGTTATTAACAACAAAAAAAACGGTTCCTTAACAAACCAGAATGTTGGAATAATCATTAACAAAAAGTTTATACAAAAAACTCAGCACAACAATAGTTTTTAACAATAAAAATAACATGGTTCTTTAACAAACCAAAATGTACTGCCATCATTAACAATATACAAATAACATCAGCACAACAGTAGTTTTTAACAATAAAAATAAATGGTTCCTTAACAAACCAGAATGTACTACCATCATTAACAATAAGTTCACATGTAGTAAGATCATTGTTCCTTAGCAAACTAGAATGTCACCCCACTAAACCATACAACCAATACAACAAAAAAATGGTTCTACTGGTAATTGGCATAATACTACATAAGAATAGAAATAGTAGCTGCAATCCTACCAAAAGCAGCCCAAACTCGCCTCCTTTTCTTAACCAAGTCCCCTACATTAAACTAACTAACTAAATCCATCCAGCCCTTTCTTTTATCTGGCCTTAGCATGATGAAAGCAGCCCTACAATCGGGCTTATAAAGTTCGTTAAGGACCTTGAACATGGTGTAATTGTATACATTTTCAATACAGTTAAGAACTGTGACGGCCCTGTCCATTGAGAACCTATCACCCACTGGTGCAGATTCAACAGTTTCCTTTTGACTATCGCTTTCCTTATCACTACGCCTTTTCCTTGACATGTCTGTGAACTCTATGATAGCATCGGTCATATATTCAATGAGCCTTCCTTTCTTCTTCTTCCCTGCCGAGGTCTCTGAGTGAAATGGCTGCTTTCTAGCCCGCTTGCTGCCTTGCCCTACAACTGGGGTGGGCAGCTCCTCCACATCGTCTCCACTATTGGGTTTGACATTGACGTGTACTATATGCGTTAGGAAAGCGGCATCCAATTCTCATTCCTCATCGCTATTAGGGGCAAGTTGGGCGAAGGAAATTTGTAGAAATCCAGTTGCAGTGCTCGCGTTGAACAGTTGTCCTAGCAGGTTATAGTGATCTAGCCTCTTTTTATGAAACTCTTTGCACTTAAGGTTGGCCTATTAACATGTAATATATATGAGATTACTAACATGTGGTATTTATTTATATGAATACTATGAATCAACGGCATGGAAATTATTAAGCAAACCCATAACACTCACCACCGTTGTCTATGCCCAAGCCTCATCACTACCTGTTACCGTGATAGTGACATAATCCCATCCCATTCCGGTTCGACTGATTAGCTTGGAAAAAACTCAGTGTTTTTGTTTTAACCATTGATATTTATGGCGTAATTGATCTTTGTGATAGGTTTTTCCAGCTCGTTGATTGAACTCGTTTTGGACAACTGTCCAAACCCCTTTTTTTTTTTAATTGCCCACTAGGCATGTTTCCTTTGGCTTCTTCTTCAACCAAAACATCTATGAAGTGCTTCTCAATGGGAGGAGGCTATAACTTCCAATCCTCAACGTCGGTTGATGCAGCCATCTAATAAAAGATACACACTTAAACAAAAAATATCCACTAACATGGATAGTAGGCAACACAAAGTGTACATAATCTCCTTGCAAATTCAAGGTTTTTGATTTCCTAAACTACTTTATGATTTCTCAAACTTGAACCTAATCCTCACCAATACCAGTAACTGCAGAATAGGAAAATGGTCCTTTGCACAAAAAAACTCTATCAAACATGTTGTAGCATTATGTTTTAAGCTCAGATACAACTAGAGCAACACATTTAGCAATTAACTCAAACAAGTTATTACATGCATATATAACAAATTGCAATTAAGACAAGTTACATACAGCATGGGGAAAGAAAACAAAATTCACAATTATAATGATTTATATGAAATCAAATATACACTTTAGGCCTTTATAAATGATTTCCAAAAAGCCCATTTTCCTAAGCCCTGTTATGCTTCAAAAAGCCCATTTTCCAAACCATACTTAGCTTTAGTTAGATGGGCATGGAGGAAAACCGTGTCCAAAATCAAGAGCAAAAATCAATAGCAATTGTGAATAAATATGAACACTGTGGGTGAAGGATTGTTCAACAGCAACTAAGAACAAATGCAACAGCAAAATTGAACATTTAATTGAACACCAAAATTAGACACTTACCGTAGGTGAAGGAAATGCATTGGAGGAGGATGAATATTGTGGAAAGGACGAGGAGGATGACATTGTGTCTGCGTACTCCATAATATATTGTGGTAATGGTAAATGAGTTATGCAAGGGAACTTAATTTGATTTGAGATAAAATCTGATACTTGTTTGAAAAATCTTGCCCAAAACAGTGATTAAGACGTGGCTGGACTAGCTAAGTAGATATGGTGGTTAAGGAGATGAATCAGGCCGTACAAATTTGGGATTAATTTTGGTAAATTTAGGGTTTGGTAACTTTGATTTCAGATTTATGATATGTTTTAGGTGGCCGTTGGGGATGAGTAATGAGGGATTTGGGTGGGTGGGTGGGATTAATGAAGGGTTAATGAAGGTTTAGTTACTCTATGGTGATGGGATTGCTGTTGCGCAAGAGGGAATGGAGAAGTGAGCGTCGGGAAGGATGGAGAGGGTAGAGACTCAGAAATAACAGATGGCATGGGGGAGAAGAGACGTTGAGGTGTAGTCACTTCAGGTGGGCCCAATGTATTTCAACCAAACGGTAACATATTTAGGACAACATAACCCAAACACCACTTTAACAACGCACCTTACCAAACACAGAACTTAGTGTGGGGCCCACGTGTTTGGGCATTTAAACAACAAACAACAGTTCTGAAACACCCATACCAAACGATACCTTAGTTAGGATAGGTGGAGGAACTAGATTGTGCCCTCATAAATAGTAGCTCTTGCTATAGTGTCAATAATGGTGCTAGGAGATTGTTGTTGGTTTGACGGTGGTGGAGGTGGTGGTTGATGATGTGTCGATAATTTTGTTTTTTTTTTTTATAGAAAGTTTCAACCTATGGCGTCCACTCCTGATAATAGCTTTTTATCATCAGACCAAGACACCAATCAGTTTTTGGTGTAGGTAGGGATTGAACCCCAAATCTCTTATACAACCATTACTAGTTAAGCTAACTGAAACCCACTAGTAGTTTTTTCAAGTGAAGAAGAATTGGGCAAAATAAATAAGAGAAATGTTAATGAATGCCCTAAGAGTATTAGTTTATGAACTATTTTTAGAAACATTTTATGAGAAAATGATAAATAAATTAATTTTTCTGACAATTTTTTATATTTCTTATAAAAGTGGTGTTAAAAATTTAAAACTTTCTTAATATAATTTATTAACTTTGAAATAGCAAACAAGTGCCAAGCAATTTTTTACAATGGAGATCACTAGATAACATGATTTGAGAACAAATTTCAAAGCACTAGAGAACTAGTTTTGAAAACATAAAACAACAAAACCAAAAGTTCCTTAATTTTTCTCTTTCTTTTCTTTCTTCAAAAAAGTCTACTACCACAACAATCTTTACAGCTTTTGCCACAATTCACTGTAAGTTATAAATAGTAAAGTTGTAGCAAAAGTTGCGATGATTCATATTATCATAGCACCATTCTTTTATTGTAGCCCATGGCACCAGACAATCCCCGAACACATAAGCAAGCACTTGGCCCACACTTACCGTTGCCCATTTAGGGCACTAGCATTATTCTTTGCCCATTCAAACTTTTCTGGTGTTTCCTTCAAATGTTCATGACCTTTTCTTGGAAAATCAGCCCAACCATAGGCTACACTTTTGACATTTCTATAGGTATGGTAATTAAGCCTGCAAGCTGGTCATGGCCCAATTCACTTTTAATGAGTCCAATATGTTTCATACTTAACATGGACTCAAATGGACTAGGAAAGTATATATGGATTGTCTCACCTGAATTCCTTTATTATTATTATTATTATTATTATTATCACAAAAGCTAAAAGTCTATAAAATGTCTTATGAGTTTATTTGCTATATATTTGGACCAATGGAAATTGGAAAAGGGGAGAGGAAAGAGAAAGAATAGCTTAATAACTACCCTATTAACATAGTGAAAAAAATGCACAATAAACTCTCAATTTGCAATTTAATGGTTTAAATGTTGTTTCCTTATTGTGTACCATAGGCCATAGCTCTCAGTTTCAAAATTATTTTGCCCACCATTTATCGTTTTTTGTTTCACCTTTTGTCCATGGCTGATCTACACACTATTATGCTAGATTTGCCCCACTGATAGAATCTATATATAATGCCAGGAAAATTTATTAATTGGGCTAATCCACACCCACTCTTCGTACCTTGAAAGAGAACTTAGTTTATGTGACAATTATAGAATGGGTACTGTTGATTTTAGCCTTAATTAGGTGCATAGGTTATTATTATTATTATTATTATTATTATTATTATTATTATTATTATTATGTTAAATTGTTAGAATACTTACATACTATATATATTGCGACTTCATCAGCTACAACCCACTCTCCCCTCTACCCCAAGCACTTATAAATTATGATTTAGGAATGTACCAACTCGCTTAACTCAGTGATAGTAGTTGGGTATGTTATTGTTAATTGCCACTTTTCTCATAAAGTGTGCATTTGACTCTAAATTAAAAAGTATATTTTTTTATTATTCATCTTTTTTTATTATTTAGCTTATTTTTGTTATTATTTATAAGTCTCACTATACTTTTTGGTATTATTCATAGATCTCATTGTACTATTTTAGCTAACTTTTACCTTTATCTATAGTACTTTCAGCAAAAAAATTTCAATTTCAGTAAAATAAGCTAATCCCAAACAGACCTAAAATCCGTCAAGGTACTATGGTACTACTCTCCTTGGCAACTTCTTTCAAGTCACAAGAGATCCTTCCACGTCAACATATTACATATATCTTCTTGGCACCTTCTTTCAAGTCACAGGAGATCCTTCCACCTCAACATATATCTCCTTGGCACCTTCTTTCAAGTCACAAGAGATCCTTCCACTCAACATATATATATGGTACAGATTCCATTTAATATATCGAGTAATGTTAGGAATGTAAACTTTTTCTTTCTTTTTTTTTTACTGTATTTTTCACAATTGTATATGGTTTAGAGCATCTACAGCAGTGGAGCTAAAAATTTAGCTTTTTAGCTCCACCAAAAGTTACTTTATCTATTTTACCTACACACATGCTGCAACAGTGGATCTATTTTAATTTTCAATACAATAAAATAATATAAACATCACAATAAAATAATATATACCCTACAATAAAATAATATATTTCACTACCCAAAAAACATCCACACACCAACCACAACCACCTCTACCATCAGCCACAACCACCACCACCACCACCATCAGTCCACAGCAGAGAAAAAAAAAAAAACTCACGATGAAGATCGGTGAGATGGAGGACGACAATGGGTCGGCTACCATCAGCCACAGCCACAACCACCACCAGTCCATAGCAGGAAAAAAAAAAAAAAAAAAAAAAAAAAAAAAAAAAAAACCCCACGATGAAGATCGGTGAGATGGAGGATGGCGATGGGTCGGCGACATGGGACGGCGATGAAGATGAAAATCGGCGACGTGGGACGGCAGACGAAATATGGCAGCATGGGACGGCGATGTAGAACCTAGAATTAGCCGGTGACATGGAACCCAGAGTAGAGAGTAGACAAGGGAGAGAAAAAAAAAAAAAAAAAAAAGAAGGAAGAAGGAAGAAGAAGAGAAGCCGGAGAGAGAGAATAAAAGAAAGGAAAAAAATGAAGTAAGGACAGAATATTTTAATAAGGGAGGAATAAAAAATTATTTTTTTGTTTTAGATGTTAGCTACAGTACATATCTATGGCTCCACTGCTACAGGCTCTTTTTGCTATATTGGTGGAGCTAAAATAGAAATATAGCTATTTAGCTCCACTGCTGCAAGTGCTCTTAGGATGAGTCTGGTTTAGCTTTTTGATATTGTGTTTTTTGAAAAAGTGAATGTTTTAAAAAGTGCGGTATGAAACTAGGTTTTTTGAAAACTGAATGTTTGGTAAAATCTGTTAAAAAGTGTTTTTTTTTTTTTTTAATTGAGTGTTTGGCTAGCACCTATAAAAGTGGTGGTTTTAGTGGTAAATTACCAAAAAGAACAATATATATATATATATAAAAGAGTTTATTTCATACTTAAATCAACTACTTCATAATACTTAAATCAATTTTTCTTCATTCATTTCTAAAAAGTACATTCATAATATTTTTACAACACTTTCATAAAAAATCATTTGTACGTAATAAATTGATACTGATTTTAATTTGAACATACTATTAAAATTATTTTTTTCTCTTTCTAAAAAAATTATTTTTTTCCTCACCAATATTAGTTAATAATAACCTACCACTTAAGATTTATTGTGAAAATATTGTGATAGCATTTCTCAATTTTAATTTCTTATTCTTTATTTTATTTTTCCCTTATTTTTTTTCATCCATATTTCCTTCTTCTTCTTTTCCTACTTCTTTTTTCCCCTCTTTGTTTCTCCTCCACACACGTACCCTTACTCTCTTTTTTTTCCCCTTCTTTCCTCTTTTTTCCTACCACTTCTTCCAAACTCCAGAACATTCTACAGAGCTCTCTTTCTTCCTCTTTTTTTTTTTTAATTTATTTTCTTTCTTCCTTTCTCTCTTTTCTCTTACCACTTCATCTGTAAGTTTCTTTCCCTCTATCCCAGCAAAACACACAAACTTAAAGATCACAGACAACCGCACCATTTGATTCTCATCAAACGAAGATAGAGAGGGGGGACAATTGCCCAGGGAGGAAAATCACCTCTGTCGTCTGCTGATCTGCTCTGCCTTCACCGCCGCCTGTTTTCCTCCCTACCGCTACTTGATCTCTTCCCCACTGCCAACGACATTTGGTAGAAATGGGTCAGATCTTTTTTTTTTTTTTTTTTTCCTGATTTCATTATTGGGTTCCTTTGTAAAATTGTGTTATAAATAAAGGGATAAAATTGGGTTTTTAAGAAAAACCAGTGGACAATTTTGAAAATTTGTGCAACTTCCAATGGTAACATAAAACGCGCTTCAGCGCCTTTTTGCAATGGAGCTCCTTGCTGTTTTTGCGAATTGGGCTTTTCCTTCACAAATGAAAATGCAGATTTTTAGAAAAAAACAACTTTTAAAAACTTACCAAACGCATATTTTATTTTATTTTTTGTTTCAAAAAGTGCGTTTCAGCTTGTAAAAGTTGAAACAAAAAGGCACTTATTCTAGTTAGAGTAATATCAAACTTATTTGATATCTTCAACAGCATATTTATTATAAATCAATCACAACGAACCATATATCAACAGTTATGAAAAATATTGTGTTCGAATTCTTATTCTAATACCTTTGTCTTACCCAAAAAAAATAGCACAAAATAGAAAAAAGAATAATTCCCAGTGTCGTTTCACCAGCTTGAGAATCATAAAACTTTTTTCAAAGATAGGCAATTCCCAAGTTCTGGCGTGAAAAAGCAAACCTTTCTAGAGGAGACTAGAAAGAGCTAGCTAGCTAGTATTCATAGAATATCTGACAAGGGTTCGTCCTAACCACCCCCTCAAAATCATGCACCATGGGAACCACAGACTCATAAAGAAGTAGTTTGAGGCCTGGGGCTTTTGTTGGAGGAATTGGTTCTGCTGAGCTTTACTGCAAAGTGCAAACTCTGATCCATCTTTTTCTTTGTTCATGCATCCACTCCATACATGTTTTAAGTACGTACGTACTCTTTATGCTGAACTTAATTAGGAGTTAGGACACAACACACATGCAGTAAAGTAATAATGACCTCTACTACTACGCAATAATAATGTCTGAATTTGGAATTCATTACTAGTGTCAGCTGAGCTCAGTTATAGTAGCTTTCGAATATCATCATCCCATATGATCAAAACCCCAGATCTTCGTTGATGTATCTTGATATGGAAGATAGACGTTTATTTTAATTTACTATTATTTATTTTTGCAAGTCGATATATTGTATTCTTTATGTTTTAAGTTATAGTAGTTTTTTAATATTTGGAAGCAACATTATTTTTGTAGTAAAGCAATGAGGATTTTTTATTGCGCCAATTAAAACTAGGGTTTCTTATATAAGCAAACTATTATACTCATTTTAGAAATAATTAAGCTTTTGATAATTAAATATGTAAAAAAAGGCATTTTGAGGGGTTTCTTTGGTTTGATATTGACTAAAGCTAGCTTTGGTGTTGACTCCTAAGTTCTTATCCTTTTAATTTTACTATTCAATTGTTCTTCTTGTAAAAAAAACAAGTTGTCATAGTTACAAAAGAAGTAATATATAGGCTTTGAAAACTTGATAATTCTAAAAGAAATACTCAATTAGATTAATTGTTACATTTGACAAACAAATATGGGACTAGAAAATATCATTCTTAGACTTTAGAAGTCAAGCTAGATCAGGTTGCATTTAACTCAATTACAAATTTGAAGTTGTTTATTTCATTAACTTGATTACATTAGACTTTAGAGCTCGTTAAGGCTTTTGCAAGTCAAGTTCAAAAATGAAATCTATTTAACATAATAATAATAAAATGAAATTTTAAACTCAAAATCGACCTCAAGCTCAGCTGATTTGGACTCATTATTTGAGGACTGTTTCTTCCTTTGGTTTTTTCTCATATGCAAGATGCAACTAATAATAGTTTTTTTTTTTCCTGAGAATAATAATTAATCATTGCTTGGAAGCATACTATAATGGAATATTTTACATTAATTAAAAGAGAAAAATATTAAAGAAGAATAGTGAGTAGAGGGTAGGTAGGTTGATCTCTTGGAATCATACATACATCAATCCTAGCTCATAGGTGAGGTTCCTGTAGGTTTTTGTCTGTTATCATCAGAACAAGGATTAAGCGCCATAATTCATAAGATATTTTAGAGTGCTCATATAATCAGATTTAACTATTTGCTAATTATTCCCTCAAAAAAAAAAAAAAAAAAAACTATTTGATAATTCTATAGTAATTGCTAGTTAATTACCTCATCCCGCTCTCCTTTTAATTATTGTCAACTTATTAAGTACTTATTAACAATAATCTTTTGAACTCTTGCAAAGTACAATATTCACATCCCTCTCTCTCTCTCTCTCTCAAATAATTAATATGTATCTTGCTTTTCATGGTGTACATATATATATAGTTAATTTTAAGTAAAAATTTTGGAATACTATTAATGTGCACACATCACTTTGCATGCGCATAATTGCTAAAATTAATAAAATGGACAAGTTTGCTGTGGTTGACCTTTTTATCATCATTGGCTTCTAGTATTTGTTCATTATTAAAAGTGGATACAATGGCGGACAACGGTGTCCCCATTCCCTTCTAATATGTCCTAATATAATAGCCAAAGCCCAAAGATTTCATTGGTTTGGGTTTAAAAGAAAATTAATATAATTTATAAAGCAAAAGAAGTGTAGCTTTGTGTACTAGGATCCTAGCGTAAAGATTAGGCCTAGAGCAAAGAAACAGACACCCTATAAGAAATAATTAATTGTCAGCTATTAAAGAAAACAAAAAAGGTTCAATCTTATCTGTAATTCAGTTAAAAACCTTAATTAGGATGTCATTATAATCTCTCTTTTTTTTTTTTTTTTCTTATTTCCCTTTTCTTTTCCCCGATCCTCCCTCTCCCCCCACCAAATTATAATAATAACAATAATGTAATACTTGCTAATATGTAATTGGAGGCTTTAAAGAATTTAACATGCTTCGACACCAAATTACAGGCTCTAAAGAAATATTTTTCTCCTAAAGAAAATGGGTAGCTCTTAGCTCTCCAATCTAAGAATTGGGTGTTGTATTTTGTGGGATTAGATAACTATATGAGAGGTTAATTGGATGGATAAAATAGTCAATAGAGAACGAGAGAAACTAAATTCTCTCAAGTTTGCAATCTCGCTTGATTAATAATTAGGCAAGAATCCAACAAGATTGCTGGTAATAAAATTTTAAAAGCTGTCTCTTGCTTGATAATTTGCGTGTCATACCAAACTTGCTCAACCGAGATTCCTATGAAAGCACTTTCATCTTTCATCGTTCAATCAAATGCAATGTAACCCACAAATGTACAAAATGCATTAAAAATAATAGCATGAAAATACATAGAAATTTGGCACGGAATATGCCAACACTAAGATCCTAACAACTTTGAGTTAGTGTCACCAAATTTCTCTCTAATTCCTAGCTCAATTTTGGAATTACAAGCTTAAAGAAATTTAATGATTTAAAAAAAAAAAGGATTAGGTGAGAATTTTAAACATTTGAGTTGTGAACTACTCAAACCAATATTTTTTTTTACAGCATCTCTAAGACTAAGATTCCTTTTTATGTTCAACATCAAGCCAACTACAAAACTGCAATCTACAAAGATAAAAAGGAGTTAAAAGTCCCATTAATTTGGAAGTTGCTTACTATTATTTTTTCTTGTATTGTTCATTGAAATATATCTTTCCACACCCTGCAATATTTTGTTTGTCCTTTGGCCTACGATATATCTATTTGCAGTTGTTATCTCTATAGTGTGATCCACCATAAAAGGGATCTAAATCCTTATAACAACCAAAGTGGCCTATCAAATGAGTTTATAATCGCTTAAAAAGCATTAGAGAGACAAGGATAAGGACACACCATGTTGTAAAGCTACATTATCGTTAATTAATTTGGGCTAATTCAATTTGAAAAAGAACTACGAGCAAGGAAAGTAAAAAACAAAATGTGCATAAAGAAAAACCTTTCTTTGCACGATAGACGACAAGCTACTTGCTTTCTTTCATATCTTAATTATTTTATGGTTTTTCTTTGTACTATTTATGTTTTGAAGGAAAACGTGACAGCTCGCTTATCTTTTTCTGTAGGGAAATCACAAAAAGATTGCCAAAAAACTGGCTGCAGAGTGGAACAACTACATTGGTTCTTGTGATTCTTTTTATTAGAAAAAGGCAAATGGAAACAGATTATGAATGATTTGTTTAATTTCTTTCAAGCACATATATTTTTAAACCATTGCTTTAGTCTGACACAGTGAAATACTGTTTCTTAGTATGGGGGAGATTGTTATAACTTGTAGTATTGAACATTTGTTTTATCGCAAGTGGAACCCCTAGAAAGCCAAGTTCTCCAACAAGAATTCATTTTCATGCACGCAGAGAAACCAAAGCTTTGGTTTTGTGATCAAAAAGCAATCTCCCACCATGAATTGTTAATTTCTGTGTGATTTCATGTGCTTTTCTTCTTTGCCCATGCATTACACTGCTATATGTCTAATCATTAGTGATCTTTCATTGCCTATATTACTTTGCACATTAATCAATATTCTTCAATAAATATATAATATAAAGTTATTTATTCCATACTAAGATGGAAAATATCAGTCCTAAAATGTGTTACATTTACCAATATATATGTTCATTAATAGGTCCTTACATTATCCTCTTTTTCTTTTAATTTGTTCTTTTTAATAACAACTCAATGATAAAATCTTCTCTACCTAGTAATATGAAGTTCCACATTTTGAGAGGAACTTTTCTTATACGCTTATATTGCACATAAAACTAAATGATTTCGTTTTCTAACGAATCCTATGTTTTCATCCATTGTGCTCCTTCCATTATAGTTATCACTTTAGTGTTAAATAATGAGGACATGATGGCATACAATTGCATATATGGTATGTACTACTATGTACACACGATTTTTTTTTTCTCATAAAAATATACACAATAGGCTCAACTTTTCACTTTTCAAATGCTTGATTAAATTGATTTCTTATCTCCAAATTTTATAAAGAAGGTTCATGTAGAAGTTGGATATGATTTGGCAACCCATAAAAGTTCTGATGGATCCACCTTATATAATCCACCATGAATGACATTAAAGAAAAATATGTCTAGTGTCAACTATCATCACAAATCTAGAAGAAGACTTGTACAATCATACTATGATCTGCAAGCCTAGTTAGGTATTGGTTTTGCATATGGTTCTTATTAGTGAGATGAGGTTATTAAAACATATTTTAAACTTTAGTTTATCAATTTATGATAAAACAATACTTGTTTTAAGATAAATAGTATGAAGAAAGGAGGTAAGGTTCAAACCATAAATATGAAGCATCATAAGAAATACCATTATCTCTAGGCTATCCCTTTTGAACCTCCAAAAAAATAGTTTTTTTTTCTTTTTCTTTTTCTTTTTCTTTTTTTGGGTAGGTAGCTAAGTATCTAATAAAGTGTAGGCCAAAACAAAAACAAAAACCCTACAAGCATAGTAGGCAAAAAATTATTACGCTATTCCTTAATTAAGATTAATTATATCAAATCCCTACCTGATTATAATGGTTTCATAATATGGAATCAAATTAAGAATCTAAATGGAATAAAAGTCTAGATTTAGTAGGCAAGTTTAATGTTACCTATTGATGCAAATTGAGATTTATATCTAAAATTGTAAGCAGTCTAGATACACAACAAATTCCATTATTTACAGTACCTACCATCTCAAATGTAATGAAATTTATTTTATCATTTGTATCTAAAAAGCAAAGTGTTCCATTTTTTTTAATATTTTACTTTTACTAAATTGAATTTAGTTTAAAGATTTTAGAGATCCTGTGGCTGTAGTTAGACTTTTTTGTTTTTTAATTTTTATTCAACTTTTGAGACTAAATTGGAGTTGTGTATAAAGTCAACTTCAAAAATAATCTCCACCTTTATGCTTATGGGTGTCTAATTTCTTTCACTCATTTAATTAAACTCAATAAGGACGAAGATGATAATGATAATTATAATGAAAAGGAGGTTTATCGATCATGGTAATAATTTAGAACTTTCAAATCCGCAGACTGGAAGTACTCCATTAGGCATGGTGTCATACAATAATATACTTGAATTGACCTTTTGTCTCCGATTGTCTCCGATAACATCATGAATTATTGAGAAAAAAAATTCTTTATTTCACCTGTAGTGTTCAATTTTTTCTTCTATGGACACACAATTTTACGCACATTTTAACACAATTTACATATTTATTAATGTATGATTGGATTTCATCACTTATAAATGAATCCACCATTGATATTTAGTGTAAAGTAATTCAATCACCGCTTTCTTTAAGTGTGAGAGCAAGTGTACAGTCCTAAACTTTTTGTTTTTACTCTACTAATTACGTCAAGTTACGCATACGTAGATTCCAGTTAGTTTAATCGGTAAAATCTCATATCATCAAATAAGAAATATGGGTTTAAATCTCGTTTATACCAAAAAATCAATTGGTATCCTACTCTAACGATAAAGAGTAATTATCAAAAGCTCATAGGTTGAAACTATCTCTGTAAAAAAAGCTATACATCTGATTTATTTTCATTTTAACTTTAGTTACTTTTTAAGAAAAAATTAGATGTGTGATAAGTTATAATTGAAAAAGTATAAAGTAAAACATTATGAGAAAATCATAGGATTTTCATTCCACAATATATTATTATCAAAGCTCTCATTTACCACAAGATTATTTTCATTCTACATTATTATCATTATCAAGGAATATCATTGGCCATATGAACCATCTCTCTTACATGATTACTTTTCTCCACCTCTTTCTTTTCCCTTCCTTCTTCCTTCATCTTAACGTACAAAGTATACATCTGATTTATTTTCATTTTAACTTTAGTTACTTTTTAAGAAAAAATTAGATGTGTGATAAGTTACAATTGAAAAAGTATAAAGTAAAACATTATGAGAAAATTATAGGATTTTCATTCTACAATATATTATTATCAAAGCTCTCATTTACCACAAGATGATTTTCATTCTACATTATTATCATTATCAAGGAATATCATTGGCTATATGAACCATCTCTCTTACATGATTACTTTTCTCCACCTCTTTCTTTTCCCTTCCTTCTTCCTTCATCTTAACGTACAAACCATACACATAGGAACAAAACCCCCAACAACAAAGTGCAGTGGACACCACTTTCACACCACCAAACTCATCCTTATACACCACTACCCCTCCCAAAACGTTGATGGCCATCAAGGCTGTCATGCAAATCCCTCCTGTTAAAGAAGAGGTCAAGAACACCATTCCTGCTGTGCCCATAAAGCATAGTTGCCAAGTGATTACATTGGAAAAAACTGTGACCCAATACCAAGTAGGTCCCATATCAAACAATTCTCGGCTTTCTTTCATCATTTCTGAAAATCCACCATCAAATGCCATCCCTATACAAGCCAATGTTGTGGCTACCACTTGCATCAGTAGTTGCATTTCCATCACCATTTGGTAGCAATAAACCTTCTTGTAAATCTTCTCCATGACAGGAAGATAGAGAGCAAATAACAATCCAGCACCTATTGTACAAAAAAAGCCTATGAAATATTTGGCACGAGATATATTGGTTGGTTTGTCATTGGTAGAAGCCAAGGCTAAGAGCACAGAACTCAGGGTTAAGAGAATCACACAATTGAGGTTTGAGAATGTGACTTTTTGCTTGACAATCAAAACTGAGAGTATGAGATTGAAAACCAACTGAGAAGACAATAAGAGTGATGAGGTTGATACTGGCAAATAGGAATTTCCCCATGAGTAAAGAAGGTTGTTTATGCCTAACATGATGCCTACGAAAACTGATAAGATTAAGAGCCTTTTAGTGAAGTGAGTAAAGGGTTTTCTCTCTGTGCATTTGAGGAAATAAGGGAGGTAAATAGGAATGATAAGGAGAGGAAAGCCACCAGTTTGAACCCATGTAGACACCCACCTGCTTGAGCCTTTGTGATTGAAATAGAACTTTGAGAGCAAAGTTGAAGAGGTTGAACCCAAAAAAAGGCACACATAGTTCACCACCAAAAGGAGAAGATAGTTCTTGTTTGTCTTGGATTTGTGGTCTTCAATATGCTGTTGGTTCGAATTGTTCATCATGACTGCCAGTGATAATGAATCTTGTTGCTCTTCTTGTTTGGCCTCAAACTTGTTGTTGTTGTTGTTGTTGTTGTTGTTGTTGAGACTTGAGGGAGTGGTGAGGGTGTTGTTGGTAAAGGCTTTTGAGAGAATTTGCTATTGTGGGCCTTGTGCTGAGGTCTCCATTTAAAGAGATTGATATCAATCTAGGAGAATCTCTGACGATGAGTGATGCCTTTTAAGTCTGATATGATGTTAGTGAAGTTGTTTGCTCTACTTAAGTAGTGAATGAGGTTTTACATTGGATGGTATGGAAGCAGTGGGGTCTATCAAAAAATTTTAAATGAAAAACTGTGGGAACTAACAAAGCTTTCGGCATATAGGAGTTAGGTTGATTTAATTGGCTTAAGGCTTGAAAGAGAAGGGTCCAATGATAATAAAATTTGAATGCTTCAATCATCACCCTCAATCCCATATATTTCAACCTCTCAATCCCCATATATTTCAACTTCTTAGAGAGTGTAATAAGACTGCAAATGGAAAATTAATAATAAATAGTTATGAGATGTAATCATTAATGCATACTTTTGAAAATACACATAAATTTTATTGATTTGTTTTAATATTTATACACAGTTTGATTTTATTTTCTAAAAATATATAAAATTATATAAGAGATTTAAGGTTTAATTTCCACCTACATCAAAAATTGATTGGTGTCTTAGTTTAATGATAAAGAGTTATCATCAAGAACGAACACAGTAAGTTGAAACTCTTAAAAAAAAAGTATTAAATACACTTTAACTTATGCTCTTCAAATCCGATTTACAAAATCTATACATATAGCGTGAAGACTTACCTAAAAAAAAAAAGTCCCTCTCTTTTCATTTTGTAGTTCAATTGATAAAAATCCTTTGTTGTCAAATAATAATTCTAGAGTTTGACACCTGCATACATAAAAAACTGATTAATATCTTGATTCAATATTAAAAAAAAAAAAAAAACAAATATTGTGGAAATGATTATGACTAATGGGTGATGATCAACCTCGTGATGTATAAAATGATGTGCCTTAGGTGCATGTCATAACTCAAAAACACTTCTTCTATGCATATAGCTAATACTAGTAGCCTAGTAGGGTATATGATTCATCACATGAAAGACTAAAGAGACCTTCTAGGATAAGAAGAAAGAAAAAGGTGAGGATTTTCGGGGCAGAGAAAGGTCCAAAGCATCAATGGAGTTTGGTGGGATTAAGATTGTTGAAAGCAAGGGAATCATGATTTTGAAACGGCTATGGTAAACACAGCTATACTTTTGCATGCATATATAGACAGATATATCTGTCATTAATACTGAGAGGACAATAAAGGAGGGTGGCGCTGGCAGCCATAGCAGTATTACGGTTTCAGGTTAAATGGGTGTCTTACACGTGTCCTCTCCTTTTAGGTTTGGTCTTCTTTTCCACCCCGGCTTCTACTCGACTAGTAACGCCTTCTACTATTCTTAAGGGGCGTATTTTCATGAACAGCGTGATACGCGTTTACAAAATACTTGAACAGTTGAGTTAACTCAAAGATAATTACAATTCTTTTTCCTTTAAAAAAACCAACATGCGTATACAAAAAAAAAATAAATAAATAAAGAAAAAATAAAAAAGAGAGAATATATTCTAACATGTGATTACATCATTAGTAGTATATCTTTTCATGTTACAAACTTTCATCAAATAAATAAGGGTATATTTTGCATGCTGTAATAGTTCATTTAATGAAATAGTTATTCATGTGTAAGATCAATTCAATTATTTGTACATTGACTAACAATACTTTGAACATTGTCTAATTACATTTATAAACTTTATGATTTATATCTAAACAAGTTTATGTTCACGTGTTTGTCAACAAATCCATATAAATATAAAACCTATCACATCTCATTTTTATTATATAGATTAGTTATTACATAAGAATAAGAATAACTATTCTTTAAATTAAGGAATGTGACTATTCCTTTTTTAAAATAGTTGTAAACTTGTAATAGCTATCCCATAGTTCATGTAATAGGTTTTAAAATTAATATATTCCCAAAAATATAATTATTCCTTATACATCATCTATTATTAGGAATTTAGAGGCTCTTTTTTAAATTAAAAAAAAAACTATTTGTATTCCTACATTGCATTGGTTGTTCTTTTTTTTCTTTTCTTTTCTTTTTTATATTTCTATATACAAAATGACCATTAATTTGAAATATATACCAATTATTTGTATTTCTAAATTGCGTTGGTTGTTCTTTTTTCGCATTTGTATATACAAAATGATCATTTTAAATATACACCAATAGTAGTATAGAACAATGTTTCAACTTCAAGTTTGAAAGCCAAAAGAGAATTAATGTTGTCTAGACAAAATTGTGATCAACCATCAAAAGAAAAGAAAATCTTTTTAGAATTATAAACTTGTGTAAAATAAAGACAAACATACATATATGTAAGCAAGAAAACATAAAAATAATGAGTATTAAGAAAATTTCATCTCTGCTTATGCCTCAAAGAGAAAGAAAGGGAGGGGGAGAGAGGACATTTATTTATGTTTTGTTTTGACAACTGCTTGCAGTTCTAAATAAAAAATAAAATAAAAAAGAATACGCGGTAGTGCCTAATTTAAGGGATGTGAATGATAAGTTATAGTAATAGTTTTCTAGTTAGTGTGTTTTTTTCCTTCAAAATCAAAATAAAGAAGAAGACATTAAAGAAAAAAAAAATGTGATTAGGAAGCCGGAAAATTATAAACAAATGGTAAATCTTTTTTTGTTTTTTGAGAAGGTAATAAATGGTAAATTTTGTTAAAGAAAAAAAAAAGTGAAAATGTGTTTGAGTTATTGGAGGAATAAAGGGGAATTGGAGCAATTCAAAATTCTAAATACTTAGTTTAAAGGGAAATGCTAACGAGTGCCCTAAGGGCACTCATTAAGAATCCATTTAAAAAAAGTTTTTATTTCACTTTTATGGGAAATGTAAAAAGCTGTTAAAATATTAATTACTTTCTTTTCATTTCCCATACAAACTTTCTTTAAATGGATTCTTAATAAGTGCCCTTAGGGCACTCGTTAGCATTTTCCTAGTTTAAAAACCAATGGGAGAGTGGTTATGTTTTGTAGGCAATATTTTATGTAGGAGTTATAAATTTATTTTTACTAGGTTGTCTTCTAATTTTGTCTTCGCTTAAAGTTAGAGTTTAGGGTATTTTTGAACCAATATATGAAATGTTCATTCCAAACAGGATAAGCCTTTTAAATAGTAGTATAAATATATAAGATTACCGTTCCTAAAGGTTTTAGAGTATACTTACTAAGAATTCAAGTAGGTGCATTTAATGTTAAGTAATGTTTTTATACAAAGAGTCTTGGGTATCAAAAGGCACCTATTAAGGTAGAATTTAGTAATGGAGTTGAAACCACTTTTATAAGAAGTCAAGCCATTTTCAATCTAAATTTTTAGGGTCATATTAACAAATGTCATTAGAACAATTAGTAATAAACCATAGTAGAAAAGTTTTAACATCACTTTTATAGGAAATATAAAACACTGCCAACAATATTTATTGTTTTATTATTCTCGATAAAACGTTTCTAAAAATAATTTCTAAACCAATGCCCTTAGAAGTCTCCTTAATGAGTGCCTAAGGTACCTATTAATAAAAACCAAAAAATAAAGACAAGTTGTGCATTGTGGACAAATTTTTAATAAATAAACTTTCAAAAAATAAACTAAGATTTGGGAGTGTAATTATAACTAAGAGAACAAATTGATGCACTTAATGTTACGTAATGTTTTCATATACTGTATTTTGTAAAGGGTCCTGGGTGTCAAATGGCACCTTCTAAGGTAGAATTTAATGATAGAGTCGAAACCACTTTTAGAAGAAGTCAAAACCAATTTCAATCTAGATTTTTATTAATTAACTTTAGATGTTTTTCAGTGTAGGTGAGACCTTTGAAGTCTTCTTAATGAGTGCTTAAGGTATGTGCATTAACAAAACCCAAAATACAAAGACAAGTTGTAATAAATATAAACACACAATTACAACAAATTATATATTTATATATATATATATATATATATTTATAAACACAACTACAATGATTTTTTGAGTGCAACCTAATGAATTGTTGATAGTTATATTTTTATCTTTAAAAAGTGTGTTTTTTTTTTAATTCATAATTGCATATTTGTTGTTTCTTAATATGTAACATTTTTCACTAAAGAACTAATCCAGAGGTAGTTAAAATTTATGTTGACTTTAGATGTATAGATTATACATACATATTAGAAGAGAGAAAAAGTTTGACTCCAAACATGCTTGGAATTATCTTGCTATATGTGGTGATTAAAGAAACTATTCATTTGTAATTTTAGTCACATGAGTTCTTTATAAATCATATAATTTGTTTAAATAATACATATAAATAGTCTTATAAATCATTATATAGTGAGTTAAAAAAAAATAGTTTCAAACATGTTTTAGAGCTAAACTTTGTCTATACAGTTAAATTACTGTTTGCAAAAGTATTTAATTAGGAGTTGAGATAGGGTTGGAACTACATCCCCTCCATGTGGATTTGGTTAATTAGCCCCAGTCGATGCTATTTTTTATTATTCAGATATAATGGTATAGGTACGTTTTTTAGTGAATTAAAGTTCATAAAATTGACTGGTTTAGGATCTTATGAAGAATCATTAAGAGAATGTACGTAAAGTAGGTACTAGGTTCTGTTCAGTGACAATGAAGCTTACGATTCATAATACAAGGCATTTAACATCTTATGTGATATATAATGTAAGTATGGAGGTTCTAATCAATCATCCTTGAACAGGAAAAAAAAATGTTGGTTTTATTATAATACTATTAGCGGACAAATCGCAAGAGACGTGTGTGTATTAACATTCAAACTCTTATGACATTTAGAAACGTTAAACATTAAAAAAAAAAAAAATGGAGAATATGAACTACATTTAGAAGAACTTGCCAGAATGCCCTTTTAGAATAAATCTCTCTCTCTCTCTCTCTCTCTCTCTCATGTTGTTGTTGTTTTTAGTATTTGTTTCTGCTAGGTTTCCGTGCTAGTTCTTTGGTTGTATTTAGGTTCATCCACCATTATATATATGTGTGTGTTGATGAGTACAAGTTATTGTATGTAATTAGCTATGTTATAATACTTTCTTCTTTTTTTATTGTTGGATTAAATTTTCTTCTTATATTCTATAAGCTTCCAAAATTTCAAGATAATCTTAGATCAATAATTGTGGATTCCAGTTACCTCAACTAATAAAGTCTTTGATGGTTGAATAAAAGATTTGAGATTCAATCCCCGTCTACATCAAAAACTGATTTGTATCTTAGTCTAATAATAAAGAGTTATCATCAAAAATGAAAGTTATAAGTTAAAACTTCAATAAAAAAATTTATGTTATTTATCAAATATTTAAACTTCAAATTTTTGTATTTAAAATTTTGTATAAAAGATCAACTTCTAAATAGAATAGTAAATGAGATTGATTGGCACAAAACTTTATATATATATATATATATATATATATATATATATATATTAACAGTGTCCCCCCCCGGGACCTCTATTCTCTGTTGTATTGTTTTGGTTCCCACTTCCCAAGATGTATTTAGGATATTAAAAAGAAGCCAGCCTCACGTGAATTTGTGGATGGAGGTTAGAACAAATTTAGTATTCAGGTGAGAAGGGCCTAACCATTAACCATTGGTGGACATGAACTGGTATTTTCCGACTCTTTAATTTCTACCTAAATTTTAGTACACAGTTTCATAGAGCCTTACAGGAATGGAACCACTAGTATTACAAAACTAACACCTTGTATTTTGTAATACTCTTCTTCTTCTTTTATGTTTTTTAAGATCCATCTACCTATCTTGGCGTGGGTTTGCCAAATCATTTCCACAACTCAAACTTTTTCTATTTGTTTTTTTTAATGAAAAAAATGGGTAAGTGAGCAATTTGAGTTGACGTCTTCTACTTCGACGTGACTATGATGACACCCAACTTACTGAGCTCGGTTCAAAAGGAGCACAGGATCCTGATCACTAATGAGCATGAATTGAGAACATAGGGTTTTTTTCCTAGGTGCTTCCCATTGCGGGTAGGGGCGGCTGCACATACACTTCAAATGAACCCCTTGATTTGAAATTTATATATATATATATATATATATATATATATATACATTGCTTTACTAATTTATTTTACTCTTAAAAATATTTTTGCACACCCTGTTTTAAATCTTGCACACCTTGATCACATATCAACTTATCCCACAATCAAACAACAACTTGGTGTATTATTTATTTATGAATGAGTGTGGTTTTATGGGTTAATAATCATACAATGCAAGTGGAGTTGAATGAGTGTGGTTCTATGGGTTAATAATATAAGTTTTTTAATGACCCCCTCTATAAAAAATTCTTAAAGCCGCCATTGATTGCGAGATTTGAATTTAGATCTCTACCTCCTAGACTCATGAGAATGAACTCATGACAACTGGACTAACTACCCACTGTGTGTACACAACTCAATCATATCTATTTAGTGCTTTTAGTTTTTAGATAAATACTGGTACTATATTTAAGTCAACAGTCAACTTCTTTAATGCTCATTAAATAATCAACAAAATTTGAAGAACAATATTATTTACGCGCATGTGGTCATTGATAATAGATATTAGGGATTACTACTAATTTATTTTTTTTTTTTGGTTTTTTTTTTTTTTTTGTTTTCAAAAAATTTGTGTTTTTAGATAGATATAAAATACAGGTGAAACTTCTTTAATTTAATGCTCATTAAATTATCAACAAATTTATTATGTTTGTCTTTTTTTGTAATTTTACACTGCCTCAGAACTACAAACTGGGTTGGGCATTTTTTAAGCCCTTTTCAGGCTGAGTTTTTTTTTTTTTTTTTTTTTTTTTTTTAAGACAAAGTTTTCTTGATTAAAATTATGTTGGAGTATGTGTGTTTCAAACACTTAAACTGTGGTTGTGTCCCACATTGGTTGGAGATGACTTTTCATATATGTTTATAAACCATAACACAACTTGAGTGATAGTTTGAAAGATAATGGGCTAAGTGTTGGAGTTGGGCTTGTCTCTATCTCTCTAGAATCTCATTCCTTTTCCCTTTCTTTTGCTTTTAGCCCAACTCGGTTAAGCCCGTTGGGCATTAACCAAGCAGCCCAGTGGGGGACATTTAATGTGCTACCTGTCGGGCATGCACAGTAACCGTTGGAGCAGCCCATGTCCTTTGCTTAGTTGGCTTATAATCAATAGTCATATATTTTCATCCTCTCCAACCGTATCTCCTCTCTGTTTGCTCTGGTTTGCTGCACAGAAATATCAGCTTCAAATTTTTTTTTTCTATTTTAAGGAAAGGAAAGGCAAGTAAGGTTGTTCCCAGTTCTTCTTGCTTGAGTATGTGATCAACTTGAAAAAATCTTTATAGTCTAATCTTGGGGGTTTATTCGGCCAAGAAAGTCATTCACACCGAGTTCTACTCCGGGTAGCACGAATCAACCTTTAAAGACAATGCATTTTGCGTGATTCTATAGTTTGTGAGATCTTTCTAACTCTATCTATTTACTTTTAGCATTGCTAATTTTTTAGGGTTTGTATTGTTAAATCAAAACTTGTTTATTTAGCCTTATTTTCCAACAAATTCAACTAGTCACTAACCCGTACAATGCACGGAAAAGGTATTAAGTATAATATATGATTAAATTTTGGTTTATTTATAAACAATTATATATTATAAAAGGAAGAAAAAAAATTCTTGTACAATTATTATTATTATTATTTACAATGCATAAAAAAAATTATTGATATTTTCCTCACATTATATATTCAACATGTTCTACACAAAGACAGCAATACCAATGAACCAAGACAAAACCTTCATTGAGAAATTCAATTACAGATACACAAAGAATTATAAAGCAAGAAATAAAAATTTCAGAAGAGAGGAATGAAAAATACAATTTTTCAGCCATGAGTTGCAATTGTAACAAATAATTCCTATTTATAAGATGATGGTTATAGATTCCTAATTAAATTTGGTTATAGTTATAGATTCCTAATCAAATTTGATTACCAAAACTTATCTACAAAAATAAATGAAAAAAAAAAAAACACTGATTCTAACCAAACATTGATTGTTATGTGGTTTCTAAATACTCGTGCAATAAATTTGATTTCAGTAATTGTGATTACCCTTTTCCATGAGGAACAAACTGAATGTACCAAAGGTTGTTCTGGGTATGGAACACGAAGATTTATATTACTAAAATATAAAACGTAGAATAAAACATTATTGATATAAATAAATAAACAACCAAAGCATAACCCGTGCAAACAACAAATTTATTGGTAGACATATAATCAACATCTCTTTAGGGAAGCAACACTTTCTAGCGCAAAGAAAATCAATAATTTTTGCCAATAAATTCAAAGTAAAATCTTCCAAGGTAGCATTGATATTTTCCCCACATTATATATTCAACATGTTCTACACATTCACTAAGAAATTTAAACAAACACAAAGGCAGCAAGACCAATTATAAAGTTGTGATTTACAATTATTTTGTATTGACTTTAATTCCGTGCCAAATTTAATTGTAATTATTTTCAATCTTATGTACTTTGTATTTTATGTGGGATTTTATTGTAAGGGTTGTGTGTGAGAAAGAGTGTGAAGACTCAAGGCAATTGAAGACTAAAGAAGTTCTCGTGAGTAGCTCGCGAGAAGCCTTCCCACAAAGTGAAGCATGTTCCCAACACATGACTGAAATAAGAAGAGTCATGACAGATGGTGATAGTTGGTTTTCTTGAGTGTCTCGCAGATAAGGACTTCTCGCAAGATACCTGCAAAACATTCTGTTTTGTCAATTTGTCATATCTGATACACCAGGTCCCTACACACACTATATATACCCATATTGCCCACATATTGAGAGGAGTTCTTTCAGAGAGAAAACCCTAGCCCCAAAACCCTTGAGAGTTAGAGATTGTTATACCCACAATCCTTTACACAATCCTTTATGGTTTACCTCAACTCCTACCACTCTATTTCCAAATCCTTGAGAGGTTGATAGCCCCAACACTTACCACACCCATCTTGAGTGAAAAGTAAGGTTTTGGTGTTGTTGGAAAGTATTAGAAGAAGCCATTTGTTTAGTGGATGCAATCGGGCTGAATTGCGTGATCCGGAGAGCTAGAGAAGACAAGGCTTGGCGAAGTCAGTTGGTAGCAAGAGCTTAGAAGGCTTGAGTACATGGGGTAGACTAGGCTTGGAGAGTCTTTTGTTATTCGTGTACTCCAACTTATTCTCTAATGGATTGATTTACTGTTTAGGGGCAGCAGAGAGGTTTTTCATCGAGGTCTTTGGTTTCCTCTTCGATAACACAGCGGCGTGTTATTTTGTGTTTACATTCTTCTTCCCTACTCTTTTAACTTTCATTCTACTACTGTGTTATGTTGAATATAGCTTAGAGTAGTTACTTTGTTTATCCGCTCGCATTTACTCTATTCCACACTTAGTTTAAGTTAGAGTAAAATCAACCGAGCCATAATATTTAATTTAGGGGTCTAAACAACTCTTATGTTTTCACACAAATTCGAAATTTCACTAATGAACCAAGACAAAACCTTCACTGACTAAGAAATTCAATTACAGATACACAAAGAATTATAAAGCAAGAAATAAAAATTTCAGAAGAGAGGAATGAAAAATATAAATTTTCAGAAGAACTCATACCTCTACTTGGCTTTAAAAAACATATATATATTGGGGTTTGCATTACTTTCATTCTACTGCTATGTTATGTTGAATATAACTTAGAGTAGTTACTTTGTTTATCCACTCGCATTTACCCTATTCCGCACTTAGTTTAAATTAGAGCAAAATTAACCGAGCCGTAATATTTAATTTGGGGGTCTAAACAACTCTTATATTTTCACACAAATTTGAGCTTTCACTAATGAACCAAGACAAAACCTTCACTAAATGAGAAATTCAATTATAGATACACAAAGAATTATAAAGCAAGAAAGAAAAATTTCAGAAGAGAGGAATGAAAAATACAAATTTTCAAAAGAACTCATACCTCTACTTGGCTTTAAAATATATATATATATATATTGGGTTTTGCATTACTTTTATAGTGTTCATGATTCATTTGCCATTCTTTTGCTTGAACTTCCCTTACTACTTGGTGTCACAACCCCAATATAGCCAATTCTATGTTCTGCCATTGTTTTTTCTCCTTCCTTTGAGTGTGTGAGGTTGAGAGACACTTGTTGGTCTATATATATTCCATGTATATGATAAGTTCGGGGATTTAGATAGACTCAATCTTCCTAACAACTTTTGAACTTCTCAGTTGCACAGTTCATGGAACTGATTAAGCTTGAATTGAATGGATTTGAATATATGTGAGAATTTTGCAGGCAAAGAGTCCCATGGCCTCCCAAAGAATTTAATGGATGAGTCCACTTCACGTTTAAGATTTCAATTAGTATTGGAAAAATTTATAAATTATCAACGTTTGAGTTTGAGTTTAAGTTGGATTTGTTAGAGAGATAGAGTTTCACTTCTTATTAAGTTTGGATTAAACAAAAATAATTTTGTTTAAAAAAAATGATAATGATGAGTTTGAGTTTAAGTTGGACTTGTTAGAGAGATAAAGTTTCACTCCTTATTAAGTTTGGACTAAACAAAAATAATTTTATTTAAATATTGTGCTGATGTGGAAAATTGTGAGAGTTTAAGAGGTTTCGGTTTTATATATATTGATTAGGCCAATCAAATATACACCTTAATAATTCATCAAAAAATATATATACAAATATACATCATAATCCCCTTTTTTTTCTTGTTTTAATCCAACTTTTATTGTCTAAACCATGTTGTAATTTGGTTTGACTTACCTAAAACATGCAACTATGAACCAAGACACTTTTAGCTACCTTCTCAAAAAAAAAAAAAAAAAAAAAAAAAAAAAAAAAAAAAAAAGACACTGTTGACTATACTAGCAATATACACTCATCAAAATGTGTTTTTTTTTTTTTTTTTTTTTTGAATGAATCAACACGCACTTACAATTAAAATTACAAATATCCACCTCCAAAAAAAAAACACCTATTTTGAATGTCACTCGCAAATTCGAAATACATAATAATAATTTGACAACTTCAACCTGATTCTCAAAAAAAAAAAAATAAATAAAAATTGACAACTTCAAACATGCAAGAGCAAAACTTCATTATAAAATATATATAAAAAAAAAATCTAAGATTCTAACACACTTAAACAATAGTCACATACTCGCATTTTACAATTTTTACACGTACTCATCCAACCTAATTACCTAATAAATATTCAGATAATAATTTTACAATTCAAAATGTAAGGACAACCCCTTATAAAATTCACAAAATGGTTTATAAAATTCAAACAATCTCTTCTCAGCCTTACTCGTGACTCATGAGGGCACACACACATACACACTCATAAAACAAATAGTTACGTATTACAAATTTACACGTCATCATCCAATCTCAGGGAACCAAAATTAGACAATCACCACATATCGGCATATCGCAAATTTATAAGTACAAGTATATAGGCACCTCATTTTACAAACATTAAAATATTAAAATTTCAAACCTTTCTAGCACTAAGAAAAAAAAATGAAATAGTAATACACACACTAGGTTATCCTTAATTTTTGTCCCTGCTTAATGTAGTGTCTAAGGGTATTTTTGAACCACATAAAATTTCATTTCAAAAAATGGAATCCTCCTATAGTTATGAAAAAGATGATTTAAACTATATATGTCTCGGTTGAAAACACCAAAAAATGTCAGTTGAATTACATGATTTATTTTAACAAAATTTCACAGATGTGTGAAATCCCATAATTGACATTGACCCTAAAATTCAAACACGTGGTCATTATGCAATCAAGAATATATTGATCTCTTTTTTTTTTCTTTTTTCTTTCTTTGGGTGCAAAATAGTGCTATTATGAAAGACTAATTTTGATTGATCAAAAACAGTCTTACTATAGACATGCATGCTTAGGATTATAAATGTCCTTAAAAAAACTGATTATAATTTAATTGAAAGATTAATTGATATTAGTTTGAATTTTTAAATATGGCAGACATTTAAGCACTAGATATTTCAAAGTAGTAATGCTTAATTTTTTAAGTATTTAAGATAATTATTTTATCTTATTGGATAATGTAATTGTGGGGTTAAGGGCCCAAACCGTATATTGGGCCTTGGGCCTCGGCCGTGAGCATAGTAATCTGAGAACAAATGAATGATGTTGAACGGGTCGAGCCCAAAGTTTGGATGGGCGACATACGGATGGAAGGGTGGTTCGAAGAGGAATGGCCCTTCGGACGGGCAAGCGCGGCTCAAGTATGTGTCCCAAAGTTTGAGGCAACTTTCCAGGAGGCTCTAGGGATAGAGACGCACACCTCAAGTGTACCAAAGAGTAGAAGCTAGGAAGTACCTAAGGAAAAGCTGCTGCCACCGTATTGAATGTCCTGTAGCTAACTCACTGGCCGCATTTATGTGGAAAAGACCCCTGAACAATGCTGCCTTGGCTGCCACCACTCTCAGAATGCAAAAGAAGGTGTTTGATAGGACAAACACTCAAGTAAAGGCCAAGATGATCAACAAATGGATGGCTTAGATCAGCGGAAGGGGATATATAAGGTAAGAGACCCCTAGAGATAAAGGGGAGAAAAGAGAAAAAAGAAAAAAAGGAAAAGGGCAAGAAACAGGATCCCAGAAGAGAGGAGGAATTTGTAATAAGATTATGAAAGCAATACACAAAGAACTAGTCTCCTCGGACATTGCTGAGGGCGTATTCTTTTAGTATACATTTGTTATCTTCATTCATTCTGTCGAAAACTATCAACTCGTTGTGTTAACTCACTAAAGCCCAGTATTCTAACCCATTCTCTACAAATTTATTGCTTTGGGCTCTTTGGGCCTTAGTCCATCTCTTATTTGGGCTAAGAACCTGAAGCTGGTCCTTACAGTAATTATTTTGATCAATTGAATTTTAATTGTTGAAGAACATAATCAAGAATAGTCAAAATAAGTTGAAAACCATGGATAATCACTAAAATTAACGAAAATTTCAGATAAAAATAAAAATAAAAATCCCTACAAATGAGATTTTGAGTATTCCTTATATATATATATATATATATATATATATATATATATATATTTTGAGAGAACATTAATTAGCCCTTTGACAAATAATTTTTTAAATGAAAAATAAATAATAATCTAAATAATTAAATAAATCACACATTGTCTACTCGAATTATCTTGTTCTTGCATGCCTAACATTATCTTCAATTCAAATCAATAGAAATAAGTGTTTTGTTAAATTTTAAATAATCTTTTAAATAACCAGTTAATAACTAAATGAATCTTATGCATACATGTCAATGGTTAAAACATCCTTTAAAAAATAAAGACTAGTCTATTGTATACCTTGATAAAAAATAAAATAAAATAAAAACTTTGACTTTTGACTCCAAAAAATGGAAAGAACCATTTTACACTTAAATTCATTGAAGGCCTCATATAATATCTTTTTTTTTTTATAGAGTTTCAACCTATGACATCTGTTTCTGATAATTACTTTTCTTTATTATTAGACCAATATACCAATTGATTTTTTTGTGTAGATGGGGATAAAATCTCAGATTTCTTATTCAAACATCAAAAACTTCACCAATTGAATTAACTGGAACCCATATAATATCAATTTTAAGATTAACTCAACAATGAAATGTTTCACCTATGTGAAATGAAAATTTTACCCCCTAGTGATACTTGGGTTTAAAAAGGATTTTAATGGTTATGAAATAGGATGTCTACATAAATGGGGGGAAAAGTCTTGAAAATACTTAGAGCTACATTCTCTTGTAAATTTGTGTCATTTAAGACTATTTGTAATAACATGTTTGGATATTTATGAGAATCGTACCCTTGTTATTATAATTTTTTTGACAAAATTACATTTTTGGCCCGTAAGGGTTTAGGGTTGTTTTTATTTTAGCCATTTAAATTTCAAAATTTTCATTTCAATGCTTCATTGTTTTCCCCTCGTATTAGCCCTAACTTGCATTTTTGTTATTATAATGGTGACAACTTTCATTGTGTGGGTGTCTTAATAGATGACACTTGTCTATAACGTAACAGTCAGATTATTAATATAAATAGACTTATTTGGGCTACATGTCTTAATAGAAAGCAAATATTTGACACTCAACAGACTAGATTACTAACATAATTGGACAATAGGGCCAATATGAAAATAAAATTAAGTATAAATGGTCAAAATAAAAATTTTGAAACGTGATGTTTGTCGGGGTAGTTTTTTGCGCGTAGCCACGTGTCTCCTGCTAGAAGTGTGACTTTGTTAAGCCTAGATTTGTTTTAGGGAGTTCAACCCAAAACTCGACATCAGGCCGCATAGACCAATGACTTCTGGTGTATTTTTAAGCCTACAAAATAGATGAAGCTAAAGTCTTAGAATCATGATAATGGTTGAAATAAATAAATGATATATTTAGCATGATATATTTGATTAGATGGTGAGTAGATACGTTATTATTATGTATATTAAGTGATGTCCAATGTTAGAAAATAATTAATTAGGTGTCAAATGTCCAACAATGAGATAAGCCCAATAGTCCATGTCTAGTTGCGATTCATGGTTCATGTTCAACATAATAAGGTATGTCCGACAATGGTAATTCATTTCCAAAAAATATGTGTCTAATGTTGGTTCATGTCCAAATGATATATGTGCGATGGTCGTAGATCGATTTATTAATATGTATGTTCATTAATGAAGTATTAGTGAGATCATGTTTATTAAATAGTGATATTAAAATAACTTGCAATCAACAGTAAAATAATAATGAATTAACATGTACTTAATAATGTAATCTTGCAAATAGAGAAAGATTGACTTATCTTCACAATTTGTAGCTCCAGCCATAGAACAATAGTGGACTCACGACATTTCTGCAGCATAATAAAATGAGTCTAGCGGTACAATGTGATATTATGAGTCCTTCAATGGTCACTTCATGATTGAAAAGGAAAAATGGGTGCAACTAGAGGGAGAGAAAATATGTCCAACCGTGTGCATAGGTTGGTTGAATTCATCCTCTTTATCGTGCATCTAAATGATTTTCCTCATATAATGCTCTTTTAGTTTTTTAGTCAAGTATGAGTGATATTGCCTTCCATGAGAATAGCTTTTGATTTTATAAGTTTTTGCTTTTTAGAAGAATGGCTTTTAGCATTATAAATATGTCTTCCATAAGAAAGGGTTTTTAGTAATAAATTCTTGGAAGAATGTTTGATATGTTTTAAGATGTGTGGATATGGTAAGAAAAAAAAAATATATGGTGTTTGTAATATGTATAGGAATTATATGTAGATACTTTGTTAGACATGGATCTTGTATATGCATACTTTGTGGGTCATGGAGTTTAAAGATATGTGAGAAGTATGTATGAGTATTTTATGAGGAATGTGTTTGTAAAATAAATGGAAGTATGAGATGGATAATATGAAGGTTAAATGTAGTAAAAGCTGCTGCTAGAGTTGTTTTTTGTATTATGACATTGGTTCTGTTGCTTTCTAAGAAGAGAGGTATTGTCAGAGAAATAGAGAAAGAAATTGAGATGTGTTTATGTGCAGCAAAATGGTGATGTTTCAAAATAATGGAGTATGGGAAAGATGAGTAATGGATAATTGTATTGTAATATATGTGTTGTGTTATTATCTATGAAGAGGGATTTTGCAAGAGGGATGGGAAAGTATGAAAGTGTGTATGTGGCAGCCAAATGGATGGAGTTTCAGAATAAGGGGTGAGGGAGGGATGAATGGTGTCCCATGGTGTGTGGCTTGGTCTTTTTTATATAGAGCCAAGTATGTAACTAGATTAGAACTAGTTGAAGAGAAATTTAGTAAATAAGAAAAAATCTTTGACAAAGTAAGTGGTTTCATTAGTGAGATTTTGTTTTTTAGCCAAAAGAAGAAAGTTAGAGACTTAATGCTATTGTAACTGCTGTTATAGCTGTCAATCATAGTTGTTACAGCTAGATGATGACATCTTTTGCTTGGAGGAAAAAATTTGGCATTAAATTCATGGTTTGGCTAAAACTGGTAAGATAATTTTCATGAGATCCTTCTATTTCTGGTATTATAGTTGGAGTTACTGCAGAATGTGTTAGAGCTGTTTTAGATTCTGCCGAAGCTGTTTTAGCTTTTGTCGGAGCTATTTTAGTTTTTTCCTGAGCTGTTTCAGTTTCTGCCGAAGCTATTGTTGATATTTTTGGCTAAGTTTCCTCCTTTGAAAAATTATATGTTTAGTTAATATATAATTTTGGCAAGTAATAAACTGGATGGTTGATATTTGATAAAGTTTTAGAGATGTAATCATGGTCTTTTTGTATTTTAGATAATAATACAATTTATATGAAATATTATAATTATATTTTTAAACTTATATTATATGATAGACATTAATTTTTATGTAAAGAGCATGAGAAATTTATCATTTTGAGTGTTATGTGATATGAGAGGCTTACCCAATGTTACCTATTGCACATCGACTCGTTAGAGTTCAGGGAATTGAGAAAAACATGCCAAGTAACATGCTTTCCTTTATCAATTTTGAATCACTAGAGCTTTATTGAACATACTTCTTGGCTTTCCAAACCACGACTCTTAAAATTCCCCCGATAAGACTCATGAGCTTGGATCATAAGCCAAAAATGAGATGTTATGCCACGAGCTCGAACTATGGGCTTCGATGAGATTATATTGCCACGAGTTTTGGACCATGGGTTTCGGCGTCATTTTGTGAATATGGACTCTTTTGGGCTTTAAAAGAGATTTTTCAAAAAATGTATGATAGTGTTGACATGGTGCGAGTCGCCCATGAAATGAAGTCATAAGGTGTGAAAAATTTGTCTTCAACAACGTCAAATGAAAACAATCTCAAACTTTAAGGTTTAAAAGTGTACTTTAGTGTTTTTTTTTTTCTAAAATAAACGAGGGATCCTAATTTTTTTTTTTTGAAACTTAAAATACCAAAATGAAACGGGAACGAACGGCTCCCTTCCTATTCTCTCTCCTTTTTTTTTTTTTTTTATAAAGGGGAAAGACAATGTGGCTACTAAACAATCCAAGGGTTAGAAAATAACCTCATTAAATACAATTTTCATCTCATTATTTTTCTTTCTTTTTCTCTTCTTTGCTTCTCTCTCTCTCTCTCTCTCTCTCTCTCTCTCTCTCTCTCTCTCTCTCTCTCTCTCTCTCTCTCTCTCTCATCTAAGTCACCAAGCTATTGTATTTCTCTTTGGGAGCAAACAAAGGCAAAGAAGAAGTAGAAGACGAAGAAGGAGAGGAATAATATCTGTTTAGTATCCACATGTCTTTCATCTAAAGAAAAATGGAAGAGAAGACGAGGCTTTTAAACAGGTGGGGATCAAGCCGGCCCTAAGAAGAAGTAGAAAACGAAGAAGAACCGAGATCAATCTATGTTTTAATCCTTAGATTGTTTAGGGCCCGTTTGGTTTGTGTTTTTAAACAACAATTTTCAGTTTTTAAACAGCATTTTACGTATTCCAATACACTTTTTCACCCACACGTATTTCAAAAAACAATAAATAACAATTTTCAAATTACTTCACCAAACACCCCCTTAGTAACCACATATCTTTCATCTTAAAAAAATGGGAGAGAACGAGAGGTTTTTAAACGGGAGGGGAGCCAGTCCCAAACGAAACTATATATTGGTAAATAGCCGAATACCATAAATTTTTGTGATGGAATTGGGCCTTCACAATAACAACATTTCTTATAGTGGCCATGTTAGGCATATATTCGTATTGGGCCTTTTGGGTCCAATATTCTGAACAAAAGGCCCACAAAATAGAGAAGTGGTGACTGAGAAGGGTTTTTTGGCGCGAAACCGTTGGGTCCTTCTCCTTATTTTCCCGCCATATCTAGCCCCCTTTCCTTAGAATTCAGATCTCTTAGAAACTCACTCAGAGAGAGAGAGAGAGAGAGAGAGATCTAGGGTTTCTGAATCCGACTCAGAAGAAGAAGAAGAAGAAGAAGAAGAAGAAAATGGAAGCATTTGGTGGTTACTTCGTCGATGAAAAAGCCGTTCGAGTCGAAACCATTTTCCTCGACTTCCTCCGAAGGTTTCTTTCTTTCGCTTTTCCAATTCTGAAATTTTCAATTTTTGAAAAATTTTGTGTGTGTTTGTGTATATATATGTGTATTTTTTGTGAAATTTGTGGATGGAATTTCAGCTTTAGGGTTGGGAATAATGCGGCGGAGCCGTACTACGAGGCGGAGATCGAGGCGATGAGAGGGAGCGAGTCGAGCACGATGTTCATCGACTTCTCGCACGTGATGCAGTTCAATAATCTTCTCCAGAAAGCCATTTCCGACGAGTACTTGAGGTTCGAGCCGTATTTGAAGAACGCTTGCAAGCGGTTTGTGATGGAGCAGAGGCCGACTTTCATCGCCGACGATAACCCTAACAAGGATATCAACATTGCCTTCTTCAACCTCCCAATTACTAAGAGGTATAATTTTTTTTTATTTTAAAATTTAAAATTTTAAATGTTTAATTTATTTATTTTTATTTTTTTGAAATGATTTGTATTGAGCATTTGGGTTTTTTCTTCAATTATGGAATGTGCTTGTGTTGTTTTGTTTTTTCTTTGAGTTGAGTTGGTATTGGGTGTTATGAGAAATTGAGAAGGTTGCTTGCTAGTTAATTTGGGCAATGGTGACAAAGTGATATGTTTCTGTTAACAATTGGTTTTTGGTGAAGGCATATATGATCTTTAGGAAATTGACAATGATTAATGATAAATTACTGATTGTTCTAATAGATTAAATTGATAGAAAATGGTGAATTCAATCACTTAGATTTTTAACTTTTTAATGGGAGAGTAGAGACAGACAAGGTTTGAACTCAAGACCAATTGCACCAATACCAAAAGTTTAAACTGAGGAAATGGTGAATTTAATCACTTAGTCATATTTCTAAAAATTAAAACAAAAAGAAATGCTTCGTACCCTTTATTTTCTTTTTCATTTTTTGGTTTGTTCTGCACATGAAAATCTCATCACAACCAAGCAAGATTGCAATAGGATAAGTTCAACTAGGGTTATTAGTTCTCATGTAGGTTATATAGACGTGTTTAAATTTTAATAATTTTGAGCTTTTATATCTTTTGTCCACAGGTTGAGGGAGTTGGCTACAGCAGAAATTGGAAAACTAGTATCAGTGACCGGAGTGGTGACTCGCACGAGTGAGGTTCGACCAGAGCTTCTCCAAGGGACTTTCAAGTGCTTGGAATGTGGGAGCATCATAAAAAATGTTGAGCAACAGTTTAAGTACACTGAGGTGGGTCTGAAGTAGTAATTAATTTGTTACTTATTTGAACTAAATATTGTGTTTCAGTGCTGTCTACTGAGCACAATGGTGGATTGTAAACATTTATTTGTTTGTGTTGACTGTGAGGTTGCAGCCAACAATATGCGTGAATGCAACCTGTGCAAATAGAGCAAGGTGGGCTTTGCTTCGGCAAGATAGCAAATTTGCAGATTGGCAGAGGGTAAGAATGCAGGAGACTTCCAAAGAGATACCTGCGGGTTCCCTTCCCAGATCACTGGATGTTATTCTGCGCCACGAGATTGTTGAACAGGCCAGGGCTGGTGACACGTAAGATAAATTTACTTTCCTGGATTCATGTTGGGTCTCTCAATTTTCTTTTATGTCTTTGTTCTGCTTAATACAATAATCTTTTGGTTAATTTGATAATCTAACCTCCAATTTTTGCCTGATTTTCCATGTCCATACAGGGTCATCTTCACTGGCACTGTGGTTGTGATACCAGACATAATGGCATTGGCATCCCCTGGAGAGAGAGCAGAATGTCGTCGTGAAGCTGCTCAGCGCAACAATTCCGCTGTTGGAAATGAAGGTGTGAGGGGCCTTCGATCATTGGGAGTGAGAGACCTCTCCTATCGCCTTGCCTTTATTGCCAATTCAGTTCAGGTTGGTCATTGAGTGGTTTGTTGTCAGCTTCTCTTTTAGTATAGTTACAAGAGATGTCTTTCTATGATCTTTGTTTCATAAATGCCTCTTTGTTCAGATTGCTGATGGTAGAAGGAATACCGACATCAGGAATAGAAAGAAGGATGCTGATGAAGACGACAGCCAGAAGTTCACAGTTAGTTCATTGATCCATTGTTTCCACTAGTTTTCTTATAGGTCCCTGTTTGCCTGAGAAGTAGTTACGTTAATCTGTTTCTTGATTGCTTTATGTTGCATAACCTCCAGCTAATAGAATGCTGTTACTTGACTTCTTTGATGTTAAAATATGCTCATGACTTGAGTTAATGCATGTAGAATCTCCATCTCGGCTGATTATGTATGTAATGTGCAAAGTATATTGTATGCCTCTCAAGAGGATCCCAGTCGGCAATATTGAACTTTTTTCAGAATGTCTTCAATATTTTGATGATTCATTTCCCTGGCTCTCATCATATTTATATAAGAAGCTTTACATTGCTATGTTCCTTTAGATTTTACCACTTATATATTTGGAAAAATGCCCCACTATTATGGTTATTTTGTTAATATGGCAGGCAGAAGAACTAGATGATATTCAAAGAATGAGAAATACTCCCGATTTTTTCCCTAAGCTTGTTGATAGCATAGCTCCAACTGTGTTTGGACACCAAGATATAAAGCGAGCAATCCTTCTTATGCTTCTGGGTGGCGTTCACAAATTTACTCATGAAGGCATCAACCTAAGAGGTGACATCAATGTCTGTATTGTTGGGGATCCCAGTTGTGCTAAGTCTCAGTTCCTCAAGTATGCCACTATTTCTGCTTTTTATCATTTCAACTATCATGTTTTGTACAAACCACTTACATATGCTGGGATATGAATTCATAGGTACACTGCAGGCATAGTTCCAAGATCTGTTTACACATCTGGAAAATCCTCCTCTGCTGCTGGGTTGACTGCAACTGTGGCCAAAGAACCAGAAACTGGTGAATTCTGTATTGAGGTAGAATTTAATTTATTTTTACCCTTTTGCAAATTTGATCCATGAATTGTATTGGATCCTATCAGTCACAGCACCTGTGTTGGGTTAGCAGGAAACCAGAAGACCTTTTTCATCAAACTGCCAGAGTTTGATATTTTTATTGTCCAAGTTTGTTGACATTAACAGAGGGGGTCTATACCTTTGGATCAATAGTTTTCTTAATTTGATCCATTACTAGGATATTATTTATGATTTTCTTTGCATTGTATAAGTCAAAGGGCTAGGAAACAAAGGTCTGAGATATTTCCCAACAGAGGCAGATGGTGATTAAGCTGTCTGGAATCAGTTAATCAAACTTATAATAATTTTAGTAGATATATCATAATTAAATGTGATGGGATTTCCAAAAACTGAATAATTTGAACAGTAAGATTTTAGACCAAATATCTTGTGCCCTTGATTTTTTTTTTTTTTTCCTCATGCACTTATGACTCCTAAAACAAATTCCATTAGCTATCGCTAGTGACTCAACAGCATAACTGCATTCTCTACTACAATATTAATGGGATTCATATGCAAGTAGTCCAAGCAATGTATGACTTAAATATTCTTTTGCAATGCTTGTCAAGTGTGAAGTCATCAAGCTTGCATGTCATTTTTCAATTGTACTGTCTTGTGTCAAACTTGTTAAGGGAAACATAACATTGTGTTGTGTAAGATTTCTAAATTAGGCCATTAGTTTTGTTAAAAGGAGAACTGCTGGATTTGCATTGACCATCACAGAAGAATGGAACTGGGACTTGCAAGCCCCGGCACTAATATTAAGAACATGATGTTTTTACTAGCTTGGTAATGAAATGCAATAGCTGTTGACATATTTAATCTGGATGCAACTCACTGGGCTCAAACACCCATCAAGAGGAGAAAGAAAGAGGGGGGGGGGGGGGGGGGCGGCTTTCAAGCTTGATGTGCTATATAGTTTTTAGGTTATATATTTGTGTGAACTACAATAGTGTACAAAGCAAACATCTATGAGAAAGGCAAGGATGCTTGCATTTTGAATTTTCTTTTTGGCCTCTTGTCATGTGTCTAATATCTATGCATATCAAGCAATGTTTTATATGGTCTGATATATCTCATCTGACTTTAATTTCAGGCTGGTGCACTGATGCTTGCTGACAATGGCATTTGTTGCATTGATGAATTTGACAAGATGGATATCAGAGATCAGGTAATTATTTTATTGATTTATTTAAAACAAATTGGCATTTTATGCATAGAGCAATTTCAGATGTCTAATATGTAAATGGACTTGAAGGTGGCAATTCATGAAGCCATGGAGCAACAGACAATAAGCATCACAAAAGCAGGTATACAAGCAACATTAAATGCTCGGACATCAATTCTTGCTGCCGCCAACCCCGCCGGGGGGCGATATGACAAGTCTAAACCACTTAAGGTAAGAATATTGTTACAGCTGATAGGGGCACCGCGCAAGTGTTCTCAAAAGTGCATGGGTTTTTGTCCTAGTCTTTCACCCTTTTTATATTTCTATTGTTGCACGAGAAATGTGAGTCCTAGTCTTTACAGTGGTGTGACTGATTACGTTTGAGGTTTTTATTTATGAGGGCTAATCTCTTTAATTTATGTTTTCTCAGTATAATGTGGCTCTTCCCCCTGCTATTCTTTCAAGATTTGATCTGGTATATGTTATGATTGATGATCCAAATGATCAAACTGACTACCACATTGCTCACCACATTGTGAGAGTACATCAGAAGCGTGAAGATGCACTCGTTCCTGCCTTCACAACTGCAGAGCTGAAACGTTATATTGCTTATGCAAAAACTCTGAAACCCAAGGTCTGCTGTTTACAGTTTTCTCACTTATCAGGCTATTTTTTGCGAGGAGAAGCTTCTTTAGCCAATGTGCTCTGCTTCTGACAGTGTTTAAACTAATGCAGCTAACCTCAGAAGCTAGGAAACTGTTGGTGGACTCTTATGTTGCTCTCCGTAGAGGCGATACAGCTCCAGGGAGTAGAGTTGCTTATCGCATGACAGTAAGGCAGCTGGAGGCACTGATCAGACTGTCAGAAGCCATTGCTCGAAGTCATTTGGAAACACAGGTGTTTTTACGTTTGGCAACTTATTAATCTGCATTGTGATTGTAATACATTCTGCATTACACTTAAAGAGATTTCTTTTGCAGATACATCCACGTCATGTTAATGTAGCGGTGAAATTGCTAAAAAAATCCATAATCAGGCAAGAAAATGATGAAAATATGTTGAAGATCCTCTCTTGTCTTTCTCTCTCGTGTAGTTTTTAGGCTATAACGTGTATTCTATTTTGCCATGTAGTGTGGAGTCTGGTGAGATTGATCTGTCAGAGTTTCAAGATGAAATTCGTGATGATGGCAATGCTGGTGGTGATGGAGATGGAAATGACGGCACTGGTCAAGATGATGCTCAACCAAGCAACACTACAGCTGAGCCGGCTTCTGGGGATGTTGGTGAGATCACGTCGCCTATGCTACTTATTTAAATTATTCATTTTTAGACTTACATAGACAACCCATCTATTCTTTTTAATTGTTTTATGATGTGCAGAAAGTGGAGCAGGGTCTTTAAACCAACAAGGGAAGAAACTTGTGATCACGGATGAATATTTTCAAAGGGTTACCCAGGCTCTAGTTATGCGCCTTAGACAGCATGAAGAAACTACAACGCAAGAAGGTAAATCAAATGCACCCTTTGCCATTTATTGTTTTAATAGATCCTTGAATATCTCATGAAAGGCGATATTCAACTAAATTGTGCTGCTTTAGAAGTTGTTCATGGTTTATTAATTCTTCATCATTGTAATCCATGGCCTTGAAACATTTTGTGGGCTTCATTTTTGCAGGGACTGGGCTGGCTGGAATGAGACAAAGGGACTTGATTCAATGGTATGTGGCTCAGCAGAATGAGAAAAATAACTACAGCTCCATGGAGGAGGCAGCAACTGAAGTTTCCAAACTTAAAGCTATTATAGAGGTAAATCAACAGCAATCTTGCATCCTACCAAGTATTACAGGATCAAATGAATTAAGAAAATGGTCTCTGTTAATTTTGCATAACAAGTGTTTGCAATGCAGAGTTTGGTACGAAGGGAAGGCCATTTGATAGTGGTAGATGATGGTAGGCAAGCAGCGGAGGGTGAAGCTGCAGGGCAACCCACATCCGTATCTAGAAATGACAGAATTTTAGCTGTTAATCCAAATTATGTCATCGATTGAGGAGGCAATGCTTTTAAGACTATGAAACCACCTCATCTATGGTCTCGACACTTTGTAGTTTTCTTCATGTAACTTAGCCATGTGTTCTGCAGCAAGTTAGGCTCTACAATTCTATGGTGGATCTGGTACAGATGAAAGTTTGGTGCCATCAACAGCCTAGGGCGTGTCTTAGACAGTTCACTAATGAAAGGAAGTATGGTTGCCTGACTGATTATTTTTCGCTGTTATCTAAAGTACGGCTGGTTGCTGCTGCAAGAGGTGAATTTTTCTAGTAATTTGTTGTAACTTATGGCAGTGGTGCATCTCCTTGAATCTTAATCTATTTCATTGTGAAATTGCTGAGTTTCAAGCTGTTAATTGTAGCATTTTTTTTTTTTTTTGGTTTCAGTGTTAATTGTAACAGTTTCTTCAATCTTTTAGTACTATATAACCAGCTATGCGGAAACGTCAATTTAGGAAAAATCCCGTATTTGATTAAAGTAAAATGCTTCAATTAAGCATAAAGCGGCACCTAATTAACTTCACTTGGAAAGTACAATTTCATACAAAAGAAATGTCAAGAGACTTCTAGTTCAACTTATGCCCCATGGTATTATTAACATAGATTTTCATTCAAGATTCAAATTCTCCATCTCTATTGTAAATATCAAATTAAAAAAAAAAATACAAGAGTAATCAATTCAATTAATATGCAATTGAACATGCATTTGAGCCTTCATGCAATTACAAGTGTCTTTTACCAAAAGAGACAACTCGCCCAAGAATTGGTTTCTAAAAACCTATGAATACTACTCAACTAACTATATCATAATTGGACCCACTTTTTAAAGAGATATTTATTTGATAACTTGTTTTAAACACTCCATCTTGCCAAGCCACAACAATTCTAAATTGTTTGGGGGCATGACATGATCAACTTCCAAAGAGTTTGCCAACTTTCATAGCATCTTTAGAAGTTACTATCAGTCGGCAACAAGCTTGTCTTTTCAAGACACTCTTTTATTTTCAAAATTATCATTAATAGAGGAATGACTATTCTTGGGAAGATTGGCTTAATGATGAGAATGATAGGAGAGGCATGGTGTAGATGAGTTCTAAGCTTATGGGACTGAGGGGGTCTAATTGGAGAGGCATGGCGTAAACACAGACATCACATATATCTTAAAATGATCATATGTTACTTTTGTGTTCCATTCAATACATTAAACCAAAGCTAGTCTTTTTAGGCCACTCTCATTTCGATTCAAGAAATGGACATTTGTTGATGTAGTGTGTTGCTTGACTTACCATCCCACACAATTTGGTCATGGTCATTCCTTGACCTAAGGTGGATTTGGGCTAGGGCTTGGGCTTTCTTGAGAGAACTTTTGTGTTAATATCTTTCACTTAAATCCAGACCTGAAATTAAATTTTTTTAAGGATATCCCATCAGATATTTTTTGTATTTATGAGAAAACTAATCCTGCGAAGAAGTTAGACCAGTAATTTAATTCTTCAAGGAAGGAAGCCAGTTTCATAAAGGAACTTAAAATCTCTTGCTTGCACTCAATAAGCCACTATTGCTTACAAGTTCATAAAAAATAAATGTCATGCTCATGCATATGTGGGTCCAACAGCTATGGATTTAGACCCTGTGGCACTTGGATGTCACTGACTCTGCCCACCCCAGTTTTTGCTCCAATCTGAACATGACATGTAATATGAATTTCATTTATTTGCTATCGTGTATATCTGTGACTATGAACTGTAATGTCAAAAAGATAAGATGGTATTATTCAGAAGAAAAAAAATTGGTATTGTTAAAAGAATGATTAAATTTATCAATTTATATAGTTTTAGGACAGTGTTTAAAATTTTAAGACAATTAGTAATTAAACATTTATTCATAGGATATAATAGTTAATAGATCGTGTTGATTCATTGAGATAAAATTAGAGGCTCAAAAGTGAAATATTTTTGTCCAGAATTGATCAGATAAGATTTAATAAAAATCTATGGAAGCCAATGCATCCCAAAATCAAGTCCATACATAGTTAACATCCATTATTTATTTTCCCTTTGCATTACCAATCAATTTTCCTTTGGTCCTATTCTATGAGAACTTGTTTTTGCTTGTGTGATGCAGACTTCTAAATGTGCTTACGTTTGAGAATATCTCAAATTTGGATAGGAATAAGTATAAGTTAGAATTTATAAGCTTTATCACTATTAATTTCCAATAACCACTTTCGTTTTCAAGATGACAAAGAGAGCATTTATAATTTGTCCTTGTCATTGGAGTTCTGCACTCAAACGCTATACTACGTCATTTTTTGTATCTTGTTTGAGACTTCATAGGTGTTCTACCCCATAAAAAAAATTAACAAAAAAATTAAAAAACGTAATCATTTTTCTACAAAGAACATTGAAATAGACTTTCTTATTTATATGTCACCCCTAACCTCATCAACTTTAAGATTAATTTTTTGTGTCTATTGGCTATTGCTCACACCCACACCATGGCTTTTTGATCAAATTATCAAGTTTAGTTTGCCTTAAATCATAGTTTCTACTTTCTAGTCTCTTTCATCTAGCTTTTTTTTTTTTTTTAATATATATATATATATATATATATATATAAAATAAGGGCACTAGAGCTTCATTGCATCCTATCACCTCTGCCATAATCTTGGAATAAGTTATATTAATCTACAAAATGGCCAGCTCTAGACTTTGCTTGTGATGTAAAGTGTATTATTATTCTGATTAGACAAGTGTATTAACTATAAAGCTACCATTAAAAATGAATCAAGAAAAATGGCCCTACATGGTTTGTCTTAAATCTTGTACTATTGTTCAAAGAATTGATAAGTTTATTCTTGTGGATGTATATTTGATTGTGGATGTATATTCGACGGGCTATAGATGATATAACAAAGCTTTTGGGGAAAAAAACTCTAAAAAAAATCTATGAAGAGCTAATTATCCTATCAGTTTATAGGTGTTATTTTGTATATGATTAAAAAGTATTGAGCTGTTATATATTAGTTTAATTGAATTAGAACTCAATCTTTGTCTACATAAAAAAATTAATTAGTATTTTATTCTGATGATAAATAACTATTATCAGGAGTAGACGTCATAAGTTAAAAGTTAAAAAAAAAAAATGAATTAGGATTCGAGTCATTACTTATTATGTTTAGTTTTCTCTTAAAAAATTTAAATTAAATTAAGTTTGATATTCTGTATAGCTTCTCATGTCTGACTTTACTTTTATATATATATATATATAAACTAATTTCATCTAAACTTTTTCGTGTACCATACACATGACACACTATCTAAGTATAATTTAGCATTTTACAGGCGCAATTTTGGGAGGTGAACTTGAGACTTTGGAAACTTTGAAGCTATACAGTATTTATTTATCTATGGACTTCGCTACAAACTTGGTAGTAGTCAATCGCTACAATTCTCATTAAAAAAATTAACATGACTATGAATTTTATAATTTTAATTATTAGATTTCATATTCTTTATGTTTTTAACATGCATGTTAAATTTCATGTCAATAGAGTATTATTTACCATTCGATTTACAAACTTAATTTTTATACATAATTTTAGACTACAAAAATTTAAAATTTAAATATTTGATTGATAATATAGCTATTAATTTTTGATCTTTTAGAAATTTTGTAATCATAAAAGATATAAGAAAAAAATATAATATAATGATAGATTTATCAAAATTCACATTCACATCCAATAAAAATAAATATTAAGTGGAGTTATAATCATTAGCTACAACTTTATAGCCAAACTTTTCCCTTTAATTTTTTTGTTTAGTGGTCTAGTAAAAGATTACAAAGGTATTCTAAGATCTTAATAGACAAAACAGGATTTAGGTTTTAAATTCAGTGATTAAGATTAGATATATATGATGTGGTTGACAGGATTCCACTTGGATGATTGGTCTAGCTAGCTGTCTGGGATCATAATTGTTAACAATGATGGAATCTGAGAGAGCTCAATTATCATTTTAATTAATTTCTTTTTCTAGCTAGGATTTAGCTTTCTTAGTTTAGAGTAAAATTAACTATATATATATATATATATATTTATTTATATTCAGATTGAGAGGCATAACTCTCAATCAAAACTTCTTTCCAAGTCTTTGTAATTAGCATTATTTATATATTACTGATTCAATAATTAGTAGACACTTGCAGGTTGGTAGGGCAGGCTTAAAATATTACACCCTAATAATTGTAACACTAATTGAGCCACATGAGCCAGTTGTTGTCAAAAGTGACAGCGGAACCAAAACTTAGCACCCAAAAGGGAATTTATTTATTTTTTTACTTTGAAATCTATTTTTGCTTTTTGCTTTTTTCATTTTGATAAATGTTGCTTTGATTTTTATTTATTTTTAATTTATTTACTTGGGAAGCAAGGAATATTTTACATGAAGCTATATATTTATTCAAACATCTTTTGAATCATCAATTACGAAAGCAAAAACAAAGGGAATATGGTTTTTTTCGTTTTGGAGAATCAACATGGTCATTGTTTGACCAAGAAACTTTTCATGTGTTTTATTTTATTGTTTTCTTTCAACTTTCAAATGTTTGAAACCAACAGAAAGTATTTAGAGTCTAGAAGGGTTTTTTTTTTTTTTTTTAAATAAATTTTGGAGGAGTCTAGAAGTTTATAGAAGTCCACGATTTCTTAGCTTATAATTCAGAAAATTTACATGAAATATCCCAAAAATTGCACTAATCTTCTTTGAAAATTCACCACATTACACTAGTTACTTCCCTATAGTTTCATATTAAACATTATTATCTCCTTCAAATTGAGGAAAAAAAATTATAGGTTGGTGACTCTGGAGACACTAATTTCCATTGCATGAACTAATTAACAAAGTAACTTTTAACTTAAAAATGTTTTTTAGAAATTGGTAAACGTACAAGTTACTATTTGTATCTTATAAAAAATGTAATACAACAAAAATTATTGTACTAATCCGCAGAGGTTTCAATTATCTAAGGACTTGCTTGGTGCCAGTTGGAGTAGTCCAACTTATTTCCTTCAAAAGCATTGCTTGTCATCAACTTTTTGAAGTTTTAGTTATTTTTTAGTTTGTTAAAAATTATAATATTTTTTTTTAACTATGTTGCTTTCTCTTAGAGATAACATATAAGTTTATTTTAGTATTAGAAAAGCAAAGCTGAAAATCTAGAAAACAAGGGTCCGTAATTATTTCATTTGTGTGTAAATCAGTGAATGATTTAAAAAAAAATATTAGTGTCTAAATACTAATAACTTTTAATTGAAGATAGGTTAGCATATAATTTGAAATAAGAAAGGAATTCAGTATAATACAGTGATCAATACTATTTTCCCACATGCAATCTAACTCTACGATAGCTAATAATGTCTAATCAAATGACTTTAATCCTAAATCAAGATCAGGATACTCTACATTTGATTCCAAATGAAAAAGGTATATTTCTCTTGTGAAACTTTAGTTTTTTCATATATCTAAAGGTGTATGGTGCTATGTAATTTAAAATTTCATTCCATTAAGTAATGAAAGATAATTTTAGAATCATATATAACATCACCTTTAGATTAGTGAAGATATTAAATGGACAAGATCAACTCCATGGATTACAAGACTATCACTTATTTGAGTGATATAATATATAGGTATGAAAAAAGTATCAATTTGGTTATAAAAATCATGTTACCTAGAAAAGAATAATAATCTCTAACAGGATCATTTCCATGGATTACATGGTTATCGCTGATTTGAGTGTTATACTATGGGTATGAAATAGAATCATAGGATATAAGAATCATGTTACCTTAAAAATAAGAATAATAATTTCTATGACCCTTGGTTATTAATTAAAACACATAAAGTCTCTGAATTAGGGTTTTAGATATCTTTATAGCCCTTATAAAAGTAATTACTTACCCTAGCTATAGTTACGTGCACCATTTTTCTTAGTTCTTACAGCCAGAAGATATTGACAATAATGCACGCATATGGTGTCGTGTACCATAAGTACAAATCTAATAAATATAATGTCCCGTACCTACTGTTTAAGGGTACAATATTCTTTTACCAAATTAACTAAGGGACCATGTTAATAAAAATTCGTGGCTTATTATAGCCTCAAAGGTACAGCAACCATTAACTAATCCATGTTTCTTGTCTGTCTCCTAGTCCTTTGTTTTTTGCCCAAACACAAATTATAAATCAAGGCACATGTGAGTGCAAGCTTGCTGCCTATCATTTTTTGCATGACAACATGATTACATTCCCTTGAAAATGTAATCTCTTCCAGCACCATTCAACGGCAACAAATTTTCTACACGTGCATGTACAATATATCATGGGCCAGCTAGTCCCCTCTATTGTCAAGGTCATATTTTTTTTTTCTAGATATGACAAGATTTTTCTTGAAACCGATATATTAGAGTAAAAATCATTCTAACTTATTACTTGACAAGCCAAATAATCATATTCTTCTAATCATGTTTAACACAGTTTTACACATGTCTTATTTTTTAACTGAAACTGTGACTTATGTAATGATTTTTAACATAAAAATTGTGACTTCAAGTCATAATTAATTTCAATTCAAAAATTGGAATGTGAGCAACAAGTATTATCCTTAATATTTAATGATAATATATATATATATTAATAGCCAAAATTTAGAGAAAATCTAATTAGATTTCAATTAAATTTTCAATTTTGCTCCATATGTCCTATTTAATTTTTATTTTTATGCTAAGTGAATTATTGAGTGTAAAAATCGAAGAGTCTAAATTCAATTAGATTCTAAATTGGATTTCAATTAGAATCTAATTTTCCGTTATGTCCTATTTAATTTTTATTTTTATACTAAGTGAATTATTGAGTGTAAAAATCGAAGAGTCTAAATTCAATTAGATTCTAAATTGGATTTCAATTAGAATCCAATTTTCCGTCAAGTGTTCAATATTTATTTATTTTTTAAAAAAATTTTTGTGGTAAGAAAATTATTGGGTGAAATAACCAAAGAGTTTAAATTTAATTAAATTCCAAATTATAAATATATATATATATATATATATATATATTGAGACACCATTATATATTTTAGAAATATATAGTTAAAAAAAAGTGTAAAAAAAATATATAATTATAATTGTTTGAGCTACACAGTAATATAACTTAAAGTATGCATGACGGCATGACTATACACATTCGAACAAATAATACACAGATATTCAAAGAATTCTGAATACTCTAAAATTCCTGGATAAGGGTTGGGAATTTCAACATTTTTGTTCTAGACCGACATAATACAAGTCATTTGACGGCGTGACTGTAAAACCAGCGAAGCCACGTGGGAAGTCTAAGAAGGCAAAGAAGAGGCGCAAGAAAGAAACTGATTTGTATACAGATAGACTCCAAACCAAAGTTTGAAACCTATGTGAGGACCCCACACATGCTATTTGCCACCTCAGTTTGAGGTGATTGCCAGCTGTCATCTTCCCCACCATCGGTCTTTACCATTATACCCCTCGGGGTTTTCACCTATTTACAGCTCCTGCCCTTGCTTTGAATCTTGTCAATCATCATAATACATAGTAAACAAACCTAACTCTTTTATCATAAAGTCCTTTATAGCCCTGCATGAATAAGCATGAAATATATATATATATATATATATATATATATATATATTGAGAGTTTTCACATGTTTGATCTACCATGGCATTGAATTAAAATATACTTTCTCAGTCAAAGTATTCTACTATACATTTAAGTATTCTATTTTATATTTTACTAATTATAAGTGTTTCACTTTATACTTTACTAACTATAACAAGTTACACCGAATGACAACTCTAGGACTTTTTCTTGGGGGATCAGTTAATGATGGTTCTAGGAATTTTTTTCAAGGTAATCATTAAGAAATTCAAATTATACGAAATCTAATAAATAAAAACTTTATATATTGACCAAAAAAAAAAAAAAACAAGCAATTACATAAAATTTTACAGTTTATTTCTACGAATTTTCTTATTTTGAAATTGTTGCACGATAGTCTCTTATCAATGCTATAAACTATGTTTCTTTCAAAATATTAGTTAAATAAAATTTTTCTTGGATTTTTTCTTTTTATTTGTAAGGACCTAATATATTGTTAAGAGGACTAAAGTTTAAGGACAAATTTTGACTACAAATTTAGTTATAGTCTAAGACAACAACTTTCACTAAACAAATTAACATGACTACATATTTTGAAAATCTAACTATTGAATTGCATGTTCTTTCTGTTCTTAAAACACATGTCAAATTTCATGTCAATTGGATTTTATTTTGCTATTTAATTCGTAAACTTATTTTTCATGAATAATTTTAGATTACAAAAATTCGAAATTTAAACATTTGATTGATGATATAACTATTGTTCTTTGATCTTCTTGAAATTTTGCAAATATGGAAGATATAAGAAGAAAATGTAATCCAATCGTAGATTTGCCAAAATTCACATCCAATAAAAAAAAATATTGAGTGGAGTTGTTGTTTTAGTCTACAACCAAGTTTGTTACCAAATTTTGTCTAAAGTTTAATTATGTTGGGCCTAACAAAATTTAGGGTGGTCAAATTTTTTTTAAACAAAAAATCATATTTTTTAAAATTTATATATAATAATAATTTTTTTCTAGGTCAGGGTGGTCCTATGACCCCCATGGACCCAATGTGGAGCTACCCAGGAGATCAACAGTGGTAGAATTAGGAATTTGTCATGGGGGGTGAGTAAAAAATAAAACAATATATTTATTTTTTCTATATTTACAACTTCCATATTCTATACAATAATCTAAAATAGTATTCTAAATACAATTTAGTATACAAGACAACTATATAGTACAATAGTCTAAAAAGGAGATCGGCACTAGAAAACAACTATTGAATGCATAAACAAACATAATTAAATAACTAATAAATTAATTATAATTGAATACATTTTTGTCAAATTAATAATAACTTATTATATATATGTAATATAAATTAGATAAAAATATATGATAGAAAAGAATAATAACACACTTAAGAGTAGGAGTAAATGTGAAACTAAGAAAAAAAATAGTAACTAATATAAGTTTTTATTTTTAAAGTGTACAACTTTTTAACCATAAACGTGTTCACTCTCTTAGAATTGAAACAAGTACTAAAAGACTTCTTGGAGTTGAATATAGAGCATTTATCAAACTACTTAATCAAGTAGAAAGAAAAACTAAAAAACATAGAAGGGAGAATGAGAGATAGAGAGAATAAGGAAAGAACCACAGATGTAGATACAGATCTGTTAGTTGTAACAGTGATGTAATTTTTTTGCTAATGAACAAGAAAAGTACAGGGAAAAATAGCTTCATTTCCCTGTCAATGGCAAAGTAAGTCAAAATCCTGAAGAGAAGATTTATTTATTTCTAACAAATAAGCAAAATTTTGAAACATTTTTTTTTCTAATAAAATTAAATATTTTAAGAGTAGTGCTACTAATACAATACTTTCACAAAATTTCATAACAAAATCTAGGTAGCAAGTTGTTAAAGGTAGATAAAAAAGTGATGTCAATTGTGAATCCAAATGAAAACCAGTTACAACTTGTCACATAACCTTTATTGTGAAATTATTGTGAAAGTAGCATTAAAATGGTCATTTTCAAACTTATTTTAGTTAGATTTAAACAAAATTTAGGGTTAAGATGTTCAAAATTTTATTTTAAAAGGTTAAAATAAAAAATTTTAAAAATTTTATATATAATTTTTTTTGGCCAGGTCAAATGAATCCCTGGGGGGTTCATTTGAACCCCATGGCCTTAATGTAACGCCCCCTTACATGTTTCATTTTATTATGTTAAAAAAATTTATATACTGTAATTTGTGAAGTATAAAATAGTACACTTAGTGTAGAACAAAATGTATTAATTAATTGGAAAATACTAGTATACATACCCTATTACACACTCTTATACACACAATTGAAATGCACAAAAATTGTGACTTGAAATTATGATTTTCACATTATAAATCATGTTTAGTGCATTTCAAGTGTACGTATAAAAATGTGTGTAATAGAGTGTGTATAATAAAAACTGCATTTAATTAATAGACAGAGGAGGGTAATGAAGATCATATGATTGACAAGGTGGCTAGACTAAAAGAACAAGTGGGTGTGTATTGTTTACCAAAAAAAAAAAAAAAAAGTCGGTGTGTATTTTGGTAATTAAATTGGAACCTGGGGGTTGGTTTGGTAGGAAGCATGTCTATATTTTGATGCCACGGTTAAGCTCATACTGCATTGATTTGGAGGGGACAATTGCTGGAATAGTTGCATTGAGGTCCACTTCAACTGGAGACCACAGTAGCTACGACAAAGACACAAAGAGTTTAGAGGGTAAGTGAGAAAAAGAGAGACAGATTCTCTTAGCTTCATCAAGTTTTTCTCTTGTACTTTGTGGTGGATCTCTAGCAATTTTATCTGTGAATATTGCTGTCAATTCTCTATATATAAAAAAAGGTTACCTTTGAGTTTTTAAGTATTTGATTTTTGCTCTTGCTTAGTTTGTTTGTTTTTGTTATAGGCTATATAGTAACATAGTTGAATTAAGAAACGAGATGGGTTATTGGAAATCAAAAGTTCTTCCAAAGATCAAGAAGGTTTTCGACAAAAATGGTATCAAGAAATCTGCTGCTGCTGCTGAGGCTTGCAAGTCCTTCGACGAGTCTAAGGTATGTTACTTGAAATCTACTTCTTCTTTCTTCAAAGAAAGAAAAATCCAAAAACCTTTTTTGATGTTTTCATACATGCTTATGTAAGGAATATCTCAAAAAAGGGTTCTTACTATTGTCTGATATGTGTGTATTTGGTTTAGGAGCAAATTACTAAGGAGTTTGAAGAGAAGAAGACTGAGCTTCAACCTAAAGTGGTAGAAATATATGAGGCTTCCTCAGTAGAAATCAAGGTCAGATAATTATACACCAAGAACTAGAGGCAATAAATAGGGGAAAAAAAAAATAGAAAGAGAGAGCTAACTAACTTCAAATTTTCACCTCAAACAGGCTTTGGTTAAGGAACCTAAGGAGCCAGGTTTGAAGAAGCACTCAGTTGCAGTTCACAAGTTCATAGAAGAGCTGGTGAAAATTGGTATGGATTTTTTTATTTATTATTTTTTATCCTTAATAAATTACAGATTATTATAAAAGCATAAAATGATAACAAATAAGAAATTTTATCATTTAACTATAATATTTTGACACTGTCACACTTAAATTCAAGGCCATATATGCCATGATAATTAATACGATATAAAAAAAAATATAAAAAGAAACTACAACTTATACCAAAAGTTCAACTTGTTAGAAAAATTATGAATTTTACTATTTAACCGTTTAGCACTCTTACCAACAAGTGGGTCCAATATAATTTTTTTTTGTTATGTTACTGTCTTTAGTAGCTTTTTGTGGCTTGTATTTTACTTTTTCATGATTAACTATCGTTTAATCTTCTTTGTTTTTCATGTTCACCATGTTATATATTCACAGAGTTTCCAGGATCAAAACCAGTATCTGAAGCATCTTCAAAGTATGGTCCAGCATTGATTCCAGGCCCAGTTTTCTTTGTTTTTGAAAAGGTTTCAACTTTCATCGTCACAGAAGAGAAAGTTGAGCCAACCCCAGAAGCAGCAACAACAGCAGCTGAAGAAGAGAGGGAGATAGTACTTGTTGAAGAAGAGAAGAAAGAAGAGGTAGTAGAGAAAAAAGAAGAGGAAGAGAAGAAAGAAGAGGTGGTGGAGAAAATAGAAGAAGAGAAAAAGGAAGTGGCGGTGGAGGCTGAGAAAGTTGAACCAACACCAACTACAACTGAGCCTGAAGCAAAGGTATAGAGGAAGCTGCAGAACCAGCAAAGCCTTGACAAAATCAAGTACATGCAGGAACTCTCTTATTAAAGTGAACTTTGTGTGAAAGTTTATAAAAGTGAAATATTGATTTGTTATTCTTTCATCTCCATCCTCTGATCTTGTAAGATCTCTTGGATTTTTTTTTTATGGGTTTTTTTACTTTTTCAAAGCTTTTTCTTTATGTTTTAAGTGTATAAATTTTGTGAATTAATTGTATTATTTACAAAATAGTGGAGTGATGTAATTAAAAAAAAAAAAAAAACAATGCTCTCATAAGGAGTTATTTGTTTGGATTTATCTCTCTCTCTCTCTCTCTCTCTCTCTCTCTCTCATAAGAATTTTTTAAAATGTTTTAATGTAAAAAAAAAAAAATTACCTCCAAATTCATATATATATATATATATATTTCTAGTTTCATAACTTTTTTATTTAAATAATATACGTGAATAATTTTATAAATTACCTCGTATTGAGTTAAAAATGATTTTTACTATAAAATCATAAATATTTGGAGACAGTTTTTCACCGATATGATTTATTCAAGTAACATTTATTATTATTATTATTATTATTATTATTATTATTACTCCCTTCGTCCTACTTTTTTTGTTCTGTTTGAAAAGTCAAAATTTTTAAGGGAACATCATTTTTTGTCTTGTTAACCTTTTGAAAATGTATAAGTTTCCAAAACTATTCTTATAAAAATTTATCAATAAATTGAATTAGTAAATTAATAGGGATATAATAGGAACATTCATATATTAATGACTTTTATTTTTAGAAACAGGACCATATTTTAGGACACCTCAAAATAGAATAGAGGACAAAAAAAAAAAAAAAAGTGACGGAGGTAGTATTATTATTATCATAAATAGATTCACTAAATTTCCAAAGGTAAATCTAGCGTACATCCACTTAATCCATTTTCATCAACTACAATTTTGTAATTATGCTTCTCTGGTGAAATTTTGCTTTTAGAATAATGATCCAAAGTAGTTTTAACATTTGATTTCAGTCTTAAAACAAAAAATGATGTTACCTTAAAAGAGGAAAATATGTTTACAACGTTGTAGTATTTTAACTTTAGTGGTTTTAACCTTTAGAAAACAAACGGAATTAGTGGAGAACAATATGGCGTTTGGTGTGAGACGTAAAAGTTGGCCAAAACTTATGTGCAATGTGTGGGGTTTCAATGCATGCAATTACCGCTTTATAAGGGTGACATGACTTTTCTCTATTTTCTTTTTTGGGTGAAGTGATAAGACATATAATAATTATTTATGTGTGTTTGTTTTTAGTTGATGACCAATAAATCATCTAAATTAACCATGCCATTTTTAAATATATTATGTGATCAAATATAAATATAAATAATCATTTCAATCATCATGTATCAAAGTAAATTTTCACCAACTTAATTTGGAGTAAAATTTTGTTTGTTCATGTTCTCCCTCTTGCATAAACAAAATATTTTACAGAAAAAAAAATTATGATTTGACTTTTTATTTTTTTGGCTTTTCAATATATGACAACAAAGCAAACAGTATACAAATGTGACAAGTGTTCCTTCCTACAACAAAGCAAACACAAAGACAATTCAAACAAAAAAAAAAAAAAAACAAATAAGAAATTCATTTATATAGAAATAAAGAAATAAATTGTTTGCCTCACTTCCAAGCATAATTCATTCAACCCTAATATTACCTTTATTTTATGTTTAATTATTTTTAAATACGGTAATTAACTACAAAGAAATTGGAGGGGAAAAGACTAGCTTATTAATTAGAGACCTCTATTAAGTCATAGTGAAATTTATGTCCAACGCATTGTGGACAAGTACAACAGCCAACCTGCCATATCCAACAAAAAGGGTTTCCTAATTAATACATAAAATCAAAGTGCTAAGCAATTAAAGTTTATTATTATTATTATTATTATTTTTAATAAGAAACAAGCAATCAAAGTTTTGAAACTTAAAATAATATCAACTTTTAAAACTATTTTGTGCCTAAAGTAATTAACGACAATTTCCAATTCAAAAATATGTCAACAGCTCATTTTATCAATAAAGAAAGTATATGGTCAAGGTGTACTCACTTGGGCCCTATTTGATAATTTACAAATACTATAAACTAAAATGGCATGAGTTCAAACTATTGTACTTGCTAATATGACAAACATCTATCTATTTATTTCGTGTAAGAATGTGCATGTTATTTTCCATGTAATTGGGTTTTTTCAGGCCAGGCACTACAAAATACTTGAGTTTTTTCAACATATTTTTATTTACAGTCACTAAAATTGTTAATAAAAATCTTAAGTTTCTATAGTTATACACAACTGTTGAATAAATTAAGTAAAGAAATTCACACATTTATATTCACAGTTGGTATAATTGTTGAAATATGTGTTAAAAAAAAATCCACAGTCGGCATAACTGTTGGAATAGGTGTTAAAAAAATAAAAAAATAGGGAAAAGTTATATCAACAATTGGATAAATGTGGAAAAACATAAATTAGATATTTTATCAACGGCTATAAAATATTGAAAATAAAAACACAAAATTTGTATTAATTCTACAGTGTTTTTTACGATTAAATTTTTTTATCCTTCTCAATCTCTTTCTATCCCTCTCTCACTATCTCTCTCTATATCGCTCTCTCTCATAGCTCTTTGCGGTCATGGCTATTAATCAATTTCTTGTAGTGAGAGAAGACTCATAAGTTCATTTACTTGCATTGTACTCTCACTATCTCTCTCTCTCTCTCTCTCTCTCTCTCTCTCTCTCTCTCTCTCTCTCTCTCTCTCATAGCTCTTTGCGGTCATGGCTATTAATCAATTTCTTGTAGTGAGAGAAGATTCATAAGTTCATCTACTTGAATGTGTAATTCTCATTATACTCTTCACACTCTAATAAAAGCCCAAACATTGTAGGACTTCAAGTTAGGGCTTAATATAATATATTAAAATACTACTTAAATATATCAAAAACTTAATCATAATAAATTGATTTCAATTATATTATTTTTATATTTTATATTTTATATTATTTACAATTTAGAATTTCCACTCACATGTGTATATTCAACAATACAATTTAAATTCAAATCACACATGAATTTAAATGTTTATTTTCCAATATAGCTAGCCTCACTTTCTAATGTATGCAGTATCGAAAAGAGATGATTTTGGCTCACGCCATGGTACTCATTGAGTGACGAATGCTAATTATGGGCCCAGAGTGAGGAAAAAGGATATCATATATTTAGTATATTTAGCCACTCTCTCTCTCTCACGTAATTGTGAACCTTGCAAGTTGGCTCAAGTGGAGAACCTTTGTGTAATTTTTTTTTTTTTTGGTTTAATTACCTTTTGTTTCCTAACCTTTCAAATAAGTGATTTTATATTTAGTCTTTACTTAACCTTTTTTTTTTTGTGTCAAAATAGCCATTGTTGTTAAATAGTGGATGAAAAAAATCTAACATTATAAATGTGAAGATTAAAATAATAATTTTATGCCACCTAGAATTCAATTTGGGATGCCTATGTTGTGTCCTTTTCTATGCAAGGCTTCGTTTGTTTTTATGAAAAACCTTATGTGAAGATAGGTTTTTGTGTTTTTTGGTATTTGATAGTCTTAGAAAAAAATGGGTTAAATGAAAATTATTTCTTAACTTATTTTTTTTAGATTTGCATGAGTTAGAGTTGTTTTCACTTAAATTTTCTAAAAAACAATTTTATCTCACGCCTAGCTAAATAAGGAAACTATAAAAATAGTTTTCCAAGTTATTTTAAGGTCGTTACCAAGCATAATTAGAAAATAATATAATTATCTAGAAAATAATTTTTAGAAAAATGATTCATTTTCCAAAAAAAAAAAATGTTATTGTAAAAACAAATAGAACAGTAGATTTAGAGTAATGCCAAAGACAACAATTTTCACAATAGTTAAATTGACAAGTTTTTAGTGGTTCTTGTCTAGGCTCATCATTGACATTATTTGTTTTTCTAGCAATAACAACTTACAACCTTGATAATTATGAAATTATTTGTGCCTATATACTTATAAACATTTTTTTTTCCTATATAACCAAAATTAACTACATTGAAAAATGCTAGAAGTACAAACTTTTTTACAATTTTATTTTACAAATTGCTAATGTAGTCATGAGTGATTATTTGTAAGTGAAAAAGTAATGTCAATGGTGGACCAAAATGAGAACTAATAAAAATTTGTCACAACAACAATTTATAAAACTGTTGTAAAATAGTTTATAGCTGTAACATTCAATTAGACTGGGCTTGCACACAGTTGGAAACCTCAAGCCTTATCCAAACACATAGTTGGACTGGGCTTTCACTGTCCACTTTTGAAACGAACAGTGTCATATGACTCATCCATGGTTTTAAAAACCAAACCAAACCATCCGATATGGTAAAAACTGAGAACCAAACTCAATTCCGGTCATTTGACTGTTCCAGTTTTTTAAAACCATGGTTGTATCAGGATAGTTAGTAGATAACAACATTTTAGCATCCTGAGAATGGTGTTGCATTCACTCCTTCAGGTCTTATTCTTCTCTGCTTAGTTCTCCACCACCAAGCCAAACCTGCATTCTCTCAGTAAATAAAATGACCAAAACACCCTTCCTCTCACTCTCTCATTCTTGAAATGCATTTAAGTGTGTTAATGGTTTTTTTGGGTTGAGATCTTGAATTTTAGCTATGGCAATGGAATAACAAAATGTACACATAGTGCTATACGAGACACATCATCACTGGCATAATTGCAAGTGATAGGTAAAAAAGTATTGTCAATGATGGGTCTAGATGAGAATCGGTATAAGCTTGCCACATCAATAACATTAAAAAAGTTTTCAAATTTTGTGTATGTAGCATTCTCTTCACTTCTTCTTCTTCTTCTTCTTCTTCGCTCTCATATAAAAAATAATTCAATAGTCAGCGGAAGGAATTTGAACCTCACGTGTCTTCATTAAAAATTCAAGGAGATACCACAAGTTAGCATGAATGTTTTATAATAGTGTTGAAACTAGCATGAAAAGGCAAACTTTTTGAACCTGATGTTAGGGTACAAGAGGAAATTTTAAGAAAAATCTAATGTTTCTATTATACTATTAGATTGTTGATTAAAAAATAAAAAAGTACTGTTAAGTATAAATTAAAATTTTCTATTCGCATATATTGTTAGAGGGAAAATAATCTATCCCACGGCCAAGTCTTAAAAGATTATTGGGTATAAAATTTGTCTTATTCACATATATTGTTAGAGGGAAAATCTATCCCACGGCCAAGTCTTAAAAGATTATTGAGTATAAAATTTGTCTATTCACATATATTGTTAGCGGGAAAATCTATCCCACGGCCAAGTCTTAAAAGTACAACCATAATTTTCTAATTGGCCAAAGTTTCCAAAAATTGGGCCAAACTTTAGAAATGAAATCTTCTCGAAGACAAAACAAGTAACATAATCAATAGCATTTGTCATTTCAGACTTTGGGAAAATTCTAAAACCATGGGTCCATGACAACTAGGTTGGAATTGGTTATGTGATGGATTGGCCGAGAGTAATTCTTCCAGAGACATCAAATTTGATTTCCATTCTGCAAGATCGGATTGAATTTTCTCAAAAAGAAGTTTATAATTTGATCCTACATATCGACACAGAAACAGTAATATATTTTCTCGCGCGGTCAACAGATAAGATAAATCTAGTCATCATCCTCAGGATCAAAATCATTAATCTTCACATCAGAGTCTTCTCCGTACTGAATGCAGCTGTCAATTTGAGCCAGCACATACTGTATACTGCAAAAGACAAGTCAACATTTACTCTCTATTTATATGAAAAATCGGAATTATGTCATCTTTGTAACTAAATTTGCTTGAAAATATTTCATGACTTCAAAAGTAAACAAACCAGCCCCTCGAATATGGAAGTCTATGAACAAATGAAATACTAATAAGAGCATACATCGTACACTTTCTCTACCACCAGTTGAAGCCTGAAGTTTTATCATATGATCTTTTACCAACTGTGCAGCAGCTGAAGAAAAAAAATCATTTGCAACTAAGTTTTGTTTTTAGCTATAGTTCTGACAAATCTATTATTGGTTTTGAGAGGGTTTCAACACCAAAATCCTAAGTGCAGAGCCGCAAAAGAAATGGCAACTTATGGTGTTTGGCAAGTGGCAAAATGTAGTTTGGCAGAAATTTCGGTTTACAAATACAGGCTTAGGTTTCGAGAAACAACATATCAAATAAAACCAATTCAAAATTTATTTCACTGTCTTGGAATTGGTTAAAACCAAACTAACCCAGTTCTCTTGTTTGCAAACACCCTGTAAGAACCTTGACGGCACTAGAAAAGGTAGCTATATGTAGGTCTTGACTCTTGATGGGTAAAAGATAGCTGGCCATACGTAGGTCTTGAAGGTCACAACAATCCGACCAATAAATGATAGGCCAAAAAGGTATTGTTCGATTCAGCCTAAGTTTTTTTTCTTTTTAGGCATTATTGATTCCCTAGTTTCACTTGTCTTCTCCAGCTCTTTACACCTTGATCTTTTTTCTTTCTTTTCACTCTTATTTATCCATTCTTTATCGCGACTTCAGAGGTTCAACCATCTGTCTTCCTTCCTAGGCTGGTTTATCACCAAGCTTAACAAATAAGATGAGCAAAACCTTTTCTTACACTGAGATATTTTAGTCTTCGGACATTATCCAAAACCCATTCCCAATGTTACTGAAATAAAAAAATTTATTAAGTAGAATGCAACCTATTAAAGGCATCAATTTGATGACAACACAGGCCACTCCACCACTCTTCTATAGTTGAACAAATAAGAAAACTTATGCTACACCATATTCAGTCAAGAAGACAGCAAAAACTATAAGAATCATAGCCCCAAAATTTAAATCTAAATGCCATCTGAAATTATTAACTACATTTCACTGTCAGCCTAAGTTTTTTTATTCAAATGATAAATCCCAAGGTAAATAAACCTTTGGACTAAAATAATCAAAAACTGTAAAAAACATTTCATAAATCCAGTTCCAAGGATTTTTTTCATAGGTTAAAACTACAAAAGCTAAGTGCCTGTTTGGATTTTTGTTTTTGATCATTCATCACTCCTCACTCAATTTTCATCACTCATCACTCATCACTCCTCATCCATCACTTATCACTCATCACTCTAAAATATCACATCCAAACAACATTATCACTCAGTTACCATCACTCAATATTTTTCACACTATTTGTGGACCCCATATCTGTCACTGTGCAGCTTTTTGCTTTTTTTTCTTTTTTCTTCACTGGTTCGGTCTGCATTTGGTCTTCCTTCTTTTTGTTCTTTTTTTCTTTTTTTTTTTAAGGATGAGTGCAGACGGAACCCAACCCAGTGAAGGAAAAAAAAAAAAAAAAAAAAATGAAGACGTGAAGACGAACCCAGAAAAGAAAAGAAAAGAAAAAAAAAAAAAAAAGATGAAGACGTCAAGCCCGAACCCAGAAAAGAAAAAAAAAAAAAAAAAAGCCCACAGCGAATTCAGTGAAAAAAAAAAAAAAAAAAAAGGTTGACTGGTCAAAAGTTGCGGCTGAGTGGGTCCCCTATGTGTGTTTAATTACAAAAATGCCATTGAGTTATGAGTTTTGGAAACTGAAAACAGTTAAAATGTGTTTTCAGTTTTCATAACTCATAACTCAAAAATCAGAGAATTGAGTGATGGAAACAGAGTTATGGAAACAGAGTTATGATGCTCCCAAACGGATACTCAGTTATGGGTCCCACCATTTTTGAGTTATGAAAACAGAATTATGAGTTATGGAAACACAAAATCCAAACAGGCTCTAATTTTGCAAGCATAACATAATACTGTTAATGAGAGAGCGAGAATACCTGCTCTCCTTCCTCAGGTCAAGGGGCACAAAACTCACCATGTTAAACCCATCCACCTAACACAACAAAAATTATATAATAGTTTCAAAAAATCCAGCCAATCCCCATTGCAGGTCAAAAAAAGAGAAACCAAGAGCAATTTTGCTGCTTGAAAAATGAAAATAATCATGTACAACCAATGAAGGCCAATAATTACTACAAATCACATAACCATGCACAATTACAACGCTTCAACCAAAAAATACTTACTAACAGAATAATTAATTCCTTATAAGCTCTCAGGTAAATGTACAATCTAAGATGATGCAGCTTATGTTATATCAGATTACGTAGTCTCCCAAATGAGAGTAAAATATTGATACAGATTATACAACCAGAACCGTAAATCAACCCATCTACAATACCCTGATACAGGAGAAGCTAACTAAGAAAACAGACCACTCGCGAAAGAGCATCTCTTCCAAGAAACTTAATCATCCACCTCTAAAATATAAAGATGTTTCCTAGCCTTTAGCTAAACTGACACCTCCTCCCCCTTATAAATGCTAGGTAGAAGGTGAGGTTGTGGGTTCAAGACTCATTGGGTGCATGTGTAACTTATCAATCAGAGTAAATGGAGATGCTTGCTACAACAAATTTCATACAACATAAGCAAAAAGAGGTCAGGGACAGCCATAATGTGCAGTCGGAAAGTAATTAAAATAAAGATATCCTTAAAACACCAAAAAAGTTTACATTGATATCAAGATCACTCTGAAAGAAGTGCGAAGTAGATCAACATTGATTATATGTGACCACAATACTGACAAGTAGTTTCCAGCAGAGGCATTGTGTTAAAATTATAAGTAGTTTAGTTACTCACTAGTTCAATCAAAGATTTATTCAGTTTCGCAAATTGAGGAGCCATGCGTTGATTCAACTCTGATAACAAAAACTGAGGCTCTGGATTCAGAAAACTGAGAGCAGTAAAAGTACAAAACATATTAGATTGTTAAATTTAATAAAAATGGTGTATATCATACAAGTTATATAAAGTAGTAATGGTAAAAGAGCTCACTCTTCAGCATCCCTTTTGTTAGTCACAAGGTCCATTTTGGAGAGGATATTAACATGGGGCAATTCAAGTTGGACCATTGCAGAAAGTGATGCCATGCAACCACTAATGAACTTGGTCACATCTGTCATGAACTAATAATCAAATATTGAAACCATTAGTTTTAATTATGAGACAGTTCATGATAGTATTAAAATAAAGAACAAGCCAAAGCAAGAAATGAAGTAACCAATTTCATACATACCTGTGAATCAAGCAAGTATACACCACAAACATTAAAATTTTTACGCTTCAAATGTTCCACAAAATTCCGCAGCACTGGCACATGTGAAAAGAGTTCTATCTGGCCTGAATATATATCTTAAGGTTAGGATAAATAATTATATTTTTGCAGTTATGAAATAGGCATGTTGAAGATACAAGCTCAAAATATCCACTCTATATCACATCAAAGGGCTAAAATATGAGTGGTAATGCTGAATCTTTTCTTTGATTGATAAGCCCAATGGTTCTTCAACCCAAGACCTCACCTCCTACCTAGATTTCATAGGGGGAGAGGTGCCAACTGACCTATAGCTCATTGGAAATGCAGAATCCAATTTTACATCGGCAGAACAGCTAGGAACATCTTCTGGCTGAAATAGGAAGGATATGCACTATGAACTCATTTAACAATTTGGAATTTAGTCCCTTTATGTTTGATGTGGATTATGTGGAAGGAACGGAATCATTGTGCTTTTGAAGATTTAAGTTCAGTGAGTCAATTGCAAAAATTATTGATTAGAACTTCCATGCATGAGATTTTACCAATAGCAATTCTAATGTTGATTTTGAAGAGTCAATACTTCTGCACAAGATTACTTATTCTTTGTAATTTTTTAGACTTCTTTATGTTCTTCGCACATGAAATAGTTTTTTTTTTTTTTTAAATAAAATATTCCTACTTATAAAATAAAATGAAATCATTGAGACATTTTTCCATTACAATTTAATTGGTTTCATTTAAGGCTCATGTTGCTTGTCTTTTTCTTCTTACATTTTTTCCAATCCCCTTTCTACCTTTCTCTGGTTTTTAAAAGTAAAAGTTCCAGTCACCCTTATAGTACATGCAAAATATACGAGATAGAGAGAGAGTTCTCCCCCCTTTTTTCTCTTAGTGAGGCAAAGAGACTTTACTAGTCAAGCTAATGGGTACCTCCAAAGTTTCCCTTTTCATAATGTTTACTAAGGCAAAATTGGGATGGGACCTCAGATATTCATTACTACAAGGTGCTCATTTGCACAATAGTGAACATGAAAGGAACAAGGACAATCCTGCCAACTCTCTAAAATATTCAAGAATGATTCCTGGGACACTAGAACTTGCGCCAAAATATTTTTTCATTAAAAAAAAAAATTACTGAATATATTAATACAATTCACACACCTATATGGAATTGAACACATAACGTTATGCGACAATCCATATTTCTGGGGTGAGGAGATGCCACTAGATCCAAAGACCACTAGCCCTCTTTCTTCTTACATTTCTTTTTTTACTAGGCAATAAATGAACTACTGCAAATTAAGGAGAAAACACTGTATAAAAAACAAAAAATAAAATTAAAACTAGAACAATATCTTAAGGTATTCACTGCTTTTGTGTATATGCATTTTCCATGGTCATGAGACATATCCATAAACTGTCAACTTATGGAAACAAGCCACAACTAACAAGTAGTTTGCCATAAAGCAAATTGAAAATCATGATAAATATAAACATATACACAAACAAGCACACAACTAGACAAGTAGGGATACCTGGGCAGTCAAAAACCAAGTAGTCATCATCCAAATAGTTATCCAATTCTTCTGTCAACCAATCATCAAGATTATCTTCGAGGTGTCTAAATATGGAAATTAAGGCCATTCATTTTGCAACAAGATAATCATTCAAGGTAGCCAACACAAGCATGCTTTACTAGTAAAAACATTCAAGGTCCTAACGGACTTAAACATAGACAATAATCACAAGTAAATACACATTGCAAAAGCATACAAGAAAGGCGAAGAAAAAATGTCTACAAATTTAAAAAAGGATACTCCATGCAGTACATAAGGCCCCCATTGGGACCCAATCCAAGTTCCTCCATGACATCATCCAAGTTAATGAGTTCCCTTATATCTGCAACCAAGAAGGGGGAAAAGTCAACAACACATCATTTCCAATTTTTAAATGGCAAGTTACTTAGTCTTATGCACTTAGTTGGTCTAGAATCTACAATCTCAACCTCCATTCAATTATTATGGAAGGAGGAAATGTCAATTGAGCTAAAGCTCATTGGTAACCCACCATTTCCAATCCAGCAAATCAGATATAACTTTTTCTTTTTCTTTTTTTTAATAAAGTAAGAAAAGTTCACTTAGTTAATCAAACTCTTACGGGCAACTGACCCCACCTGCCAGAACAAGTTATAGGGTAATCCAGAAGCTTTTCACCCCTGACGGGCTAAACAGTTTATCCAATGACAAAAGAGAACTTACTTCACTCGGAATCAAACTCTTACTAGCAACTAACCCCACCCGCTACAACTATTTACGGGCTAAGCAGTATATACTGAAAAAATCATATATAACTAATTAACAAAATAGAGCTAAAAAAAAAAAAAAACCAACAACCCAACCAACTCACCCATTGCAACAGGATAGTCGAAATTCTCAGCAGCAGGATCCAAGTTCACAATATGTATCGACCGTTGCATGGTTTCACAATGTCGGTACAAACTAGAACAATAAGTTGACTGAGTGTATATATAATAATAAAAGTATAAACAGTTAGTCCAACCATATTTAAAAAATATAATAAGAAGCAACATATATTGAATTTAGATAAGACTGTAACAATAAAATATTTACCTTGCCACTGCCAGCAGGGCCAATAACAAGCTGTGCATACCCCATTATAAAAAACGAGTGTTTTGTGTAGAATCCGGCCGAATGGCTGCGGCGGCGGTGTGGCTGAGTGAGTCACTCTCTCGGTCTCTCACAATCTCAACTCCGGACTCTCTCTCTCTCTCTCTCTCTCTCTCTTTTGAATATGGTTTGTAAACTCTCGGTTGATTCTATAAAGGCTAATAGGTTTTTAATTTTTAAAATTTTTGTTTTCGTTAAGTTTTTGGGTTGGGAAGTTGGGCTGGGCTGTCTGGACTAGTGGGCTGATAATCTTGAATGGGATGGGCCTATGGTTTTGGAAGATATTATATATCTAGTAAAAAATATTTGAGGCTGTGGCGGCCCAACTAAAGTGCTAGAAATATATGAGGCTTCCTCAGTAGAGATCAAGGTCAGATAAGATTTATACACCAACACCTAGAGGCAATAAATAGGGGGAAGAGAGAGAGAGAGAGAGAGAGAGCTAACCAACTTCAAATTTTCACTTCAAAGTTTCAAACAAGATGTCACAAGTTCATAGAAGAGCTATTTTCCACCAAAAAAAAAAAATCATAGAAGAGCCAGTGAAAATTGGCATTTTTATTTTTATTTTTACGGTCCTTAATAAATGACCAATTATTATAAAACATAAACTGATAAGAACTAATAAATTTTATCATTTAACTTTCTTATTTTGACGTTGTTATATGTTAACACTATAAAAAAAATTATATTTTACCATCTTAAACTATGCACTAAATTACATTTTGTACCATAAACTATCCAACTACACACTTTGCACTCTAAACTATCACGCTATCACACTTTGTACCCCGTTGTTATTTTTGCTGTTATATTTAATAGAATCTTGTTTTTTGTTACAAGCACATACTTCTTACTTAAGTGGAACAAAATTAAAAGACTAAAACACCCTTCTTCAAAATCATTTTAAACAAAACCTAAATTTTTTCACATCTCTGTCTTACTCATGTGTCTGCCATCCTCTTCCCCAGATTCAGTTTCAAAATATTTAAATTTGCCTCTCTAATTCCATAGCAGAATTCATTCATCCACCCTCTTGGTATTTCTTATACTATCTATAGCCAGGGGCGGAGCCACATTATCCCTTGGGGGGGCCGTGGCCCCTGCAAAAAAAAAAAAAAAAAAAAAAAAAAAAAAAGTCCATCAGAGTATGTAAGAAAATTGATTGGGCCCCTAATGTTGGACGTTCGGCCCCCCCCCATATCCCCACTATTTCTTCCACTCCCACCTTTAGTTTTAGGCCTCTCATACTCCAAATAAAACAAAAAGTTGGCCCACTAACATTTAAATACTGAAAATCCAAACATATAATAACAAAATTTCACTTTCTCCATCTCAAAAACCCACCCCACGGAATCCTTTATTCCCTTTACTTCTTATTCTTTTCTTTTCTTTGTCTTCTGTAATACACTTTCCACTGGTATCGCCTACCAGTCTCCAAAACTCAACAACATCAGTCCTCCAGTCCGAAAAAAAAAAAAAAAAAAATCCTGACCAATTTTTTCTTTCTTCTCGCTTTCTAAAACAAATCACTTAGCACATTTCATTGTCAAATTTCAAGATTTGGAACTTGGTGATTGCCTGGTGAATTTTCTTCTCTTATTTAAGCACTAGACCTTCATCTATTTTCAGTGTATTTTTTGATTTTCTCAACTATCTACACCTAAATATTCACAAGTTCTTTATATTTTCATAGATTTTTAGAGAAATATATGATTGAAGGCATGGGGATGGAGATAAGGAGATTGTTTGTGATGAGTCTTAAAGGGAAAAATATCTACAGTTGAAGGCAATAAGCATTGCCACACGGCCCACCCATTTTTTGCACTTTGTGATTCTGTGAAAACAAAGTTTTTAAGGTAAAATTATTTTGATTTATTGTCTATTTTTGATTAGTTAGATATCATGTGGCTGTGGGAATTGTTAAATTGTTTGTTTTATGTTTTGTACAAATACTTGTGTGTTTAATTTTTGTTTTTGTTTGAGGGGTTATTATTAATTAAAGTTGTATTAAAAAAATTAAAATACAATAAAATTTTAATAATAGGAATGATGATGATTGATGGGTTGACTGTTTAAATTATAGTGAAAATTTTGTTTTTTCTTAGGTATGAATAACATTCATATAACTATGTAAAAATTTCTAATTAAAATTTTATTTTTTAAAGTTCTTTTCAAGTTAATTTTTGAGTCATATTCTTAAAGCTAAAAGAATTATGAGCAAACGAAAAACAATTGATGCATTCTTTAAGAAAAAAGATGTTAGCAATTCAGAAATTAGGACACCTGTGGTTGTGGCTGTAGAAACAAATGTTGATAATTCAATGCCTGATGAACACCCCTCCAAATGTTCAAGAATTCAATCTGAAGAGACAGATCGTGATCCAGAATCACGTAAACAAATATGTGAATTCCCTATCAGCAAACAAGATGAAATCTGACGAACTTATCTTAAATAAGGTCCATATCAACCTAAAAATATAGACTATCCATACAACGATGATACTCATTGTCATTGATTTCAAGCTTCATGGTTTGAATCACATAAGGATTGGTTGGAATATTCACCTTCAATGGATGCGATATATTGTCTACCTTGCTACCTTTTTGGTAAGAAACCAATAGGTCATCCCGGATCAGATGCATTCATTTCAACAGGTTTTAATAATTAGAAAAAGGTGAATGATGGAATGAATTATCCTTTAATTCGTCATGTAGGGAAAGATCCAAACTCCCCACATAAAAATGCTGTAAAATGTTGCAAGGGTTTAAAGAATAATTCACGACATATTGACAAGCTAATTGAGAAACAAACGTCAAAAGAATTAGAAAATAATCGATTGAGGCTCAAAACCTCAATAGAGTGTGCTCGATGGCTAGCATTCCAAGCTTGTGCTTTTAGAGGTCATGATGAAAGCCTTGATTCAAAAAATAGAGGTAATTTTATTAAATTGATAAAATTCACATCTACTTTCAATGACAAAGTAGCTAATGTTGTCTTGGAAAATGCTTCATGAAATGCCAAATATGCATCACCCATAATTCAAAAGGAGATTTTGCATATTCTTGCTAGTAATGTGCGAAATGCTATTTGTGAAGAATTGGAGATGCAAAATTTTGCATTCACGTTGATGAAGCCTGGGATGAGTCGAAGAGAGAGTAAATGGTCATTATTTTGAGGTTTGTTGATAAAAAGAGTTTCATTAAAGAACGTTTCTTTCATGTTGTGCATGTTAAAGATACTATTGCGTTGACCTTAAAGAAGGAGATATGTGTTGTCCTTTCTCGTTACAACCTTAACATTGAGAATATTCGAGGTCAAGGGTATAATAGAGCTAGTAATATGCGTGTTGAATGGAATGGATTACAAGCTCTATTTCTTAAAAAACGTCCATATGCTTATTATGTACATTGCATGGCTCATAGGTTGCAATTGGCTTTAGTTACAGCATCTAGAGAAGTAAAAATTGTTCATCAATTCTTTGATCATTTGACTAATATTATCAATATTGTCGTTAGTTCTAGTAAGCGTAATGATGAATTGCAATATGCTCAAGGGGAACAAATTGAGAATATGATTGCTTCTAATGAAATTGAGACTGGAAGAGGAGCAAACCAAATTGGTACTTTGCAATGGGCTGGAGATACACGTTGGGGATCCCATTTTCAATCTATTTGTAGTTTAATAAAAATGTTTGATGCAACTTGCAAAGTTATCAATACTATCTCTGAGGAAGGGGCTAATTATAAACAACGTGGTGATGCCGAGGGAGCTTATCAGGTATTAACATCATTTGAATTTGTTTTAATTTTGCATATGATGAAAGAGATTATGTGAATTACTAATATTCTTTGCCAAGCTTTGCAACAAAATTTTCAGGATCTTTTAAATGTCATGCATTTAGTTTCAACTACAAAATCACTTATTCACAAATTGAGAGATGATGGATGGGAGCCTTTACTTGCTAGTGTTACATTATTTTGTGGACAACATGAAATTGATATTCCTAATTTAAATGCTCGTTACACTAAAACTCGAGGTAGATACCATCATCAAGATGAAGCACTGACAACAATAGAACATCATTTAAGAATTGACATATTTACAGTTGCAATAGATTTTCAATTGCAATAATTGAATAGTAGATTTTGTGAGCTAACAACAGATCTTCTCACTCTTAGTTCAGCAATAAATCCTAAGGATGCTTTTAGATCATTCAAAATTGGTAATATTTGCAATTTGGCTGAAAGTTATTATCCTCAAGACTTCACTGAGCAAGAAATTTGTCTTTTGAAGCATCAATTGCAATATTATGAGTTTGATGTGACAAAGCATTTAGATTTTCAGAATATGGGTACAATATCTGAGATATGTAGGGGATTAGAAATTTCAGGGAAGTTTAAATTATATCATTTAATTGATAGACTGATTCGTCTTGTGTTGACTCTTCCAGTTTCTACAGCAACTACAGAACTAGCTTTTTCAACTATAAAACTATTAAAAACAAGACTTCGCAATAGAATGGAGGATGAACTTTTGGCAGATAATATGATAGTTTATATAGAAAAGGAAATTGCTGGGAATTTCACTATGGAAATGATTATGGATAAATTATATTCCATGAAAAATCGTCGTCAGGCATGATTTTGATGTGAAATGTTTTTTTTTTTTTTTTTTGTGTGTGGATATTTTTATATATGTCTGTAATGAACTAGATAGCTTTTGTATGTTCATTAATGTTTAAGATATATCAAAATTGAAATTTTATATTCAATAGACTTATGATTTATGTTTTTTATATCAATACTTAGAATCAGCTTCCCCATGTAAAAATTCTTGGCTATGCCCCTGTCTATAACTTTCTAGTTATTAAAATAATTAAAAATCGCTAGTAAGGGGAGACTAGTATGTACAACAACTGGTAAATTGGCCACAAATACATCAGTTTTTTCGCAACTCTAGCTGGTGGTGATGCATCTCGCAATGGGAAGCTCTACGAATTGAAGGTGAGCACGACGTTTACCAAAAAAAGAAAAGAAAGTGAGCACGGCTAATGAGGCATAGTTCCTGTCTGCTGTGCCATTTTGGATTTACTATTTTAACTTCTTTTATACCATTTCATCAGCGACGGAATTAAAAAGTATTAGATTGTATTTTATTAATCTGGGGAAGAGGATGGTAGACTAGACATGTGAGACCGAGGGCGATGTGAAAAATTTTGCGTTTTGTATTAATTGATTTCGAAGAAGGGTGTTTCAGTCTTTTAGCTTTGTTTCATTTAAGCAAGAAGTGTGTGCTTGTCACGTGTAACAATATTTTGTTAAATATAACAACAAAAATAACACTGGGGTGCAGAGTGTGATAATTTAGGGTGCAAGGTGTGTAGTCAAATAGTTTAGGGTGCAAAGTGTAATCTAGTGCATAGTTCAGGGTGGTAAAGTGTAATTTAAAAAAAAAAAAAAACTACCATTTATCATTTTTTTTGTTGAGAAAAACTACCATTTATCTTAAAAGTTCAACTTGTTAAAAAAATTATGAATTTTAATAATTTAACATTCTTATAGACAAGTGGGTCCAATATAATTTTTTTTATGTTACTATCTTAGACTAGTTAGTTAAAACGTGTCATATAAGCGTAAAATTCGCGTACGTACGTAATAGTGCACCAGGCGTTAGTAAAAAAAAAAAAACAGCTAGACGCAGACGCAAACCATGAAATACGCAAACCAAACGGAGCCTTAAATAACTTGTGTTTAAACTTCTACTTCCAAAGATACAGTAAAAAAAAGCATCAATTTCAATATGAAAAGTTAAAATTCTGTAATAATCACTACTTGTAACATTCGGATGCTCAAATACAGATATAAGAATTTTTGAAAGATGCCTAAATATACTTGCCCATATACTTGCTGTATTATATGAGTACCATATTTTACTAACTATTCTTAGTAACTATTTTGTTGAAAACTGAAAACATTATAGCAAAATAATTTTTAAATGTGTAAATAGTGTCATGTGACCCATTTTTAATGAAAGTTTTGTTGAAAAAATGTATTTGTGGGTCCCGTGAATAGTGCACAGGACCCACTGGAATCTATCAAAAGTGCTGGAACGCGCTTCAAAAAAAATATAAAAAAATGGTGTAACATAGACGCAATAACTTTTCAGCTATCCAAACATATACTTAATCTTCTTTATTTTTTATGTTCAACATGTTATACATACATAGAGATTTTGGGACCAAAACCAGTATCTAAAGCATCTTAAAAGAATTGTGGAATTGGACCTCCCCCCCCCCCGACCAATTCAATTCTAATTTTTTTTTTCTCACAAATTTTCTCCTTCTCTTAAGGGTTTGTTTGTGATCTGTTTATTTTGCTGAAATTGAAAACTTTTTGCCGAAAGTTTTGGTAGATAAAGGTAGATAATAGGAGTCATGAATAATACTAAAAAGTATAGTGGAACTTATGAAAATTAGTATAAATAACTCAAATAGTAAAATAATCTAACTTTTTGATTTGGATTAAGCTGAATTAAAATTTGGTTTGGGCTGAAACCCATTTATCTTGGAAACCTCAAAAGCCTTATCCAACAACACACAATTGGACTGGGCCTTCTATGTCTTTTAACTCCTTTTCCCTTATTTCTGAACTTCAAACAAACAGTGTCAAACAAGAAGTTAAACTGTACTGGAATCTACAATACATACACCTTCCGATCCCAAAAACGGTGTCGTATTCGCCTTTACTCCTCCTTCTTACTCTTCTCATTCTTTGAAATGCATGTGAGTGCGTTCATGGTTTGTTTTAGGGTTTGAGATCTCGAATTTCAGCTATGGCTATGGAGGAACGAAACGCACAGACTGTGCTATACGAGACACGTCATCACGCTTCTAAACCCTACACTCCCAATTACCCTCCTCAACAGGTTCAATTCCAAAAACCTAATTTGAATCCTTTAATTTATTTTTTTTAAAATTTATTGAAATTAAATCATCAAATTGACACTGAATTCAGGCAAATGAAGCTGGGAGAGGAGGCTTACTGTCTTTGCTTTCGTCACAAGGTGGGTCTCTTTGTAATTCTATTGTAATGCACTTTGACTTTGTTTACTATACTTGCCTTGAAGATCAAATTTAATAATTTACATGAGAAATAAACTGTGAAAGAACATGTTCTTTGGTCAAATTTTGATCTTTGTTCAGTTTTTGTAAGATTGGTTAAAAAGGCTTTTTAAATTTTTTTTTTTTTTATGAATAGCTATTTAGTGGAAATGGTTATTTATTTATTATTATTATTATGAATCAATTGTATTTGATCATGTTTGTAATTGAATAATAAGATGATAAATGCAAATGGGTAATCTGCCATTATTTGCTGGTTGGCATGTTTTAGTATATAACTTCCACATGCAAATGGGTACCCCTGTTTGTAATTGTATCTTAATGCACATTTTTTATTATAAGTGCCTTGAAGGTCAAGATTTTCGATTTATTTTTTGGCAGTTTATTAATTAACATGAGAATTGAACTGTGAAGAATATGTTCTTTTGTCAAAATTTCATCTTTAGGAATTTTATATGACAGTTGTAACTACTTAATGGGGTTTTTTTTTTGGGCATTGTATTTCTTTTTGATCCAGGAAAGTTGCACACACGTTGAATTTTGAATGCATGACCTCACACTCCACCTAGTACTTGCAAGGGAGTAGGTTCTAGTTGAGCTAGAGCTCATTGGCTATATTGGGTATTCTTAACAGGTTATAATGAATAGTTATTTAGCGAAAACATATTGATTCTAAGTAATGCAATGCCAGTGGTACAAGTTTTTGAGTTCTTTCTAGCATTTTGAATTGGATATGTTTGTTTATGTCTGGAATTGAATTATAAGATCATAAATGTAGATGGGTATCTGCCATCATTTGCTGGTTGGCACGCTTTGGTTTATACCTGCCACGTATAAGAGTAAATATTGAAATTTTATGGTTATGGTTTTGTAGAAAAAGTGTCCCATTCTTGCTTTCGATGTTGTGGATTATTCTAGTTTATTGAAAGTAGCATTTTTAAAATGAAGTTGATTGTACAAGTTGTGACTTTTTCTGATAGTTGCAATGGGAAATGTGGGACTTGATCTTGGACGTCTTAGCTAGTTGAGCTACAAGGCTCTTGTCAATTGTACAAGTTGTGTCTTAAGAGAAGAAGCATTTGTCTTGTCAAAGAATTATAATAAATCTATAACCCAACAATGTGTGCATGTTTTGTTTGGAAAATGTTTTTCGAATTTCAATGTGACATTGGTCAACTTCTGGCAGTTTATAAATTTTATGATTCTTTTGGCTAATGTCTTGAAGGTCTGAGTCAACTCAGAGACAAATGGAGTGAATACAAGCAACCAAGAACATTGAAAAAAATGATATCCTTGTTTATCTCTCGAAGAGGTGAACGTGTGGCTGTGGCTTCTGGAAATCAAATAACAATTTTGCAGAAGGATGATGACTACCTGGAACCCTGTGGATCTTTTACTAGTAAGTTCAATTTGTTGACCTCATTGATGATTGAAATATGCTTCTGATATCATTGGTTTTAGCTATCACATTACATGTTTTTCTATATGCTCTAAACGGAGAGATTTGTGTCAATTTGGTGGTTAGATCAATAATTTTTTAAATTGACTACAGAGGTATATCCTTGAAAATGTTGGCATTTGGTGTCATATATATAAAACTATTATAATCTAATTATTTATATATTCTTTGTTTTTATGTGGATTTAACTTAACCGAAGATATATTATAGGCTTAATTCCTATTGATGCCAGCTTATGCAAGTATTCAAAAAATGTCTAGTAATGCCTAATAACATGTAACACTGATACTTTATCATATAGCCCTTTATTTTTTTTGTAACAAGACTGTTGAGACATAACTCTGGTTTTTTTTTTTTAATTTAATATATTTTTTTAATAATAAATACAGATGGAAACACAGACACATTATATTCTGCTAAGGATATATAATGTTGTACGTATATAGTTTAATGGATTAGCCATGCCAGCTGCCTAATGTTTGCATTGAAGCATGCTTGTACGTCTTTGTCCTTTATTTCTAGAATTCTACCCATGATTGGAAATGTAACAACCAAATTATTAGATAATGAAAAAACCTCTATACATAAGAGAAAAGCTGGGGGGTATGGTTTAGTATAAATGCCTGTGCAGTTGCTCATGAGGATCTAAGTTTGCAGTAATTTTTTGAAGCAAATATTTTGTGAAATAAATTTTGATTGATATTGATGGTTTGGTGTAAGTGCTATCAAGTCCATAAGCTATTACCCTTCATCTTTGTCAGCTTTGTATGCTATTGCATTTTTTGTGTTGATTTTTTCAAACCTATCTTCCATGTATTAGGCGGAAGCCTTGCTACATTCACCACGGGAACTTGGTCCGAGTGTCATGATGTTCTTGGAGTTGCTGATGATACTGGGACGCTATATTTTATTAAAGTAAATGGTGAGGAGATAACAAGAATTACAAGGAAGCATTTGAAAATCTCTGTACCAATAGTAGGCCTGATTGCACAGAATGATTCTGACGAACGGAGATCTTTCTTGTAAGTGTTCTTTTTCTGTCCACAGCCTCTCATGAAATTTGAAAAGAATTTTACAAAGAATAGTTTCTTGTCGACCTTGTTTATGGTTGAGGTTCTGGTTTTATTGTTTGACCACTCCAGAAGTTAATACAACTTGGCATCTGTTTAAGCGATTGGAAATGTTTCCAGGTGCAGCTTCATTGTTGTTACATCAGATGGTTCCTTACACCATATTGAGATCAGTCAGACGCCAAGTGCCTCAATATCCTCTGCTCTCACCTCAGATGGTTGCTTAACACTTACGAAGCAGTTTAATAATGTTTTCTGCTTTGACTACAATCCAGAACTTTCATTGCTAATTGTTGTTGGCAGTTCTGTCAGCAGCTCACTAACCTCTGGTGGGAACTTTGGTATGTTTCTGTATTACTTCATTTTATTTTTTTATGGTGAACATTTTGTGCACGTGTATGTGAGTGTATAGGTCTTCATTTATTTAACATCATTTCTTGTATACCAGACATGCAACTATTAGCCATAAATCCTTTTAACATTTCAGACTCATCAGATTGTCCTAGCTTTGACATTCAATGCTTTCGCATGTCCTCAATTAATGTGTATGTGAGCCATATATAAAAATCTGAAGATCAATATTCTTGGTTTGGGAGTCACTGTGTCTGAGTCTCTTGAACTCTTCTGTGTCTTGTACAAATTTGTTTAGATTCTATTATGAATATCTTATCCTTTCTTGAAACATGGAAAACTAAATTACTGAACAAGATTATTCTTAAGTATTTAATTATTGGTTTTATAATTTTCTTGCAGGACCCTGTAATATTTCTCTTTGGCGTAGAAGTAAACTCCTGGATATGGAGCAACTGTTCTCTACTCAGTTTGAGGGCTTGTATTCTAAATCAAAAGGTTCTGTGGGTCAGCTATCATATCCAAAGGTGCTAATCTCACCGCAGGTCAACTTTGTTGCTACATTAGATGTTAGAGGATGCTTGCAAATTTTCAAGCTGGATAAAGAATGCTTTTCACTTTCAAGTTTTGCTTGCAGAGGGATAAATGACTCACAAGTGACCAATAGTTTGTCAAATGGGGCTGGGGACTTTACAAGTGATATTGTGGACTTTACTTGGTGGTCTGACCATATCATTGCTTTTGTAAAACGGAGTGGTATTGTCACCATGCTTGATATCCTAAGTGGTTCAAAAGTTCACCAGGATGATACTGTATATTCCATGCCTGTTCTAGAAATGGTACAGCAGTTTCCAGGGCACATATTTCTTTTGGAGACTACATCATCTGAAGACAGATACAAGGCATCAAATTTTGGGGAAATAGATGGCTTGCATCATGTGGAGCTGATTACTGAAGATAGATATAATCAATTTGATATTTCTAGGTTGCGATGGAGTTTGATATCATTTTCTGAGAGATCTGTTCCTGAAATGTACGATATCTTAATTAGCAAGCAAAAGTATGAGGCTGCCATAGACTTTGCTGGTTGTTATGGGCTGGATAAAGATGAAGTTTTAAAGTCGCAGTGGCTGCATTCCAGCCAAGGCATTAATGACATAAATATGTTTTTGTCTAAAATTAAGGATCAAACTTTTGTAATTTCTCAATGTCTAGATAAAGTTGGACCTACAGAAGATGCTGTGAAGGCTTTGCTTGCATACGGGCTGCGCCTAACTAACCAATATAGGTTTTCGGAACCAGAAGATCATGAAAGTAGCCAGATTTGGGATTTCCGCATGGCTAGACTTCAATTACTGCAATTCAGAGACAGGCTGGAAACCTATCTAGGGATTAATATGGGCAGGTATTATGCTTTTGCAGAATCTATAGTTGTTGTTGTTTGCTGAAATAATATAACTTTGAAGGATTTAAAGCCATATACTAAGAAAGAAATAGAAGAGATTATTTAATCGATTATAGTCTATCATAAATGTTTTTTTTAATTGAAGTTTCTCTCAACTCTATCATAGCATAGTTCAGACTATATTTTTTGCCATGTAGATGTGGTGTTTTTAAAATAGTTCTCATGATATATTTTGGGGCCAAGAGCCTTGTAGCTCAATTTGGCACTTCATGGTATTTCCAACAGAGATGTCTAAGGCTCAAATCCTCCCTCCTCCCTCTCCCAACTATGGAATTAAAAAAAAAAAAAGTTCTCATTATATATTTTGGGATCTATATTTGAATAAGATTTATTATGATATAAACTCTAGGTGTTCAACTAGATTACTTAGATATGGGAGATAATATTTATTGTACGAATTTCTTTGTTTATTATGCATTCCTGCCCAACATTTTTATTATCTAACCCTCTTCCTGTTACTAATTTAACATGCTTGCAAATATTTTGCAAAATCTAAATCTGGAGCAGTATAGCAATATGCAGCTTATCTTAAAAATGAAAAGATGAATAAGATATAATATTCGGATCATAGAGGAAGGATTCAAAAATCACTCGGTCAAATACAGGAACTATTTATAGGTCAATGTATAGGAACAAGGAAGGCCAATCTTTGATAATTTTGTCATCATCTTGTTGTTTTCAAATGGGTCCATTCAACAATGTTATAATGTTGTAAATACAAATCAATTAAAAGAGATGCCTTATTTCCAAATAGGAATGTTGTTGTGACCTCTAGGAAGAGCCCCTCTGCCCCCCTTCCCTGAAAAAAAAAGTGAGGAAATTTTATACATCCTACTCTTTAATAACTTATTATTAGATCGTGGTAAATAAATATTTACAACTTGACAATTCAAAAGAGACTATTTAAGTACTTAAAATCTTATTAAATGGAAGAGAATGGTTGAATTTATAATCCTGATTTATTATTGATTTTATGGGCTTTTCATATCAATTACATACAAAAAAAGAAAAAAGAGTAAGATTTACTGCTATCCATATTAGGAATTCTTTTTTTTCTTTAAAAACCTTTTATAGACTTTTGCCAAAGTGTTCAACTATCTCTATGTCCCATAAATGCAAACTTCAGAACACTTTAAAAAAAAAAAAAAAAAATTATTATTAGATACATTGATCACCAGATATAGAATATTCAATATGGATGTTGGTGTTTAGATTATTCTTTATTTGAGTATTGTGAAGAATTTTATTAATTTTAATTTTTATATCACTAAATTTTTTTTCATTACAAAGGTAAAATGTAGGAAATTTTGCCATACCATGATTATCATTGATAAATTGTGTAATGCTTCAATTTTTATTACTTTCCTCTGATTGTTTCTACTGACTCACAGTTTAATGACATAGTGTTGTGCAGGTTTTCTGTGCAGGAGTACCATGAATTTCGTGTTATGCCTATTAATGAGGCCGCTGTTACACTTGCTGGAAGTGGCAAAATTGGGGCCTTGAACCTCCTATTCAAGCGTCATCCTTATTCTCTGACTCCTTTCATGATGGAGGTTTTAGGTGCTATACCTGAAACACTTCCTGTACAAACATATGGGCAGCTTCTTCCTGGGAAGTCTCCTCCTACCAGTGTTGCTGTGAGGGAAGAAGATTGGGTTGAATGTGAGAAGATGGTAAGCTTTCTAAGCAGATTGCCCAAAAATAATGAGATTGGTATCCAGATCAGAACGGAACCCATGGTTAAGCGGTGCCAAGGATATGTTTGGCCATCAACTACCGAACTTTCAAGATGGTACAAGAATAGAGCTAGAGACATTGATAGTTTCACTGGGCAGCTAGATAATTGCCTCTGCTTGCTTGACTTTGCTTATCACAGAGGTATCAGTGAATTGCAGCAATTCCTTGAGGATATCTCATACTTGCACCATCTTATATATTGTGACGACAGTGATGGTGACACGAGTATCAGTATAAGTCTTGTTGAGTGGGAGCAATTATCTGACTATGATAAATTCAGAATGATGCTCAATGGTGTCAAAGAGGAGAATGTGATTAAACGATGTGATAAAGCAATTCCATTCATGCAAAATAGGTTTAAGAATGAAGCCTCAGTTTCTCTAGGTCAGGTGCCAGATTACCATCTTTCTGCAGATTCCAAAAATGATGAGTCTTTTCTGGTAAGATGGATGAAGGAAATTGCATTGGAGAATAAGTTGGACATATGCTTGACGGTAATTGAGGAAGCATGCAGAGACATGGTAGTTGAGGAAGGATGGACAGACTTCCAGAGTAATGTTTTTTTCAAGGATGAGGTTGAAGCTGTGGATTGTGCCCTACAGTGCATATATATGTGCACTGTAACAGATAAGTGGAGTACCATGGCAGCCATATTGTCAAAGCTTCCACAAATACAAGGTGATTTCTGCTTTATAAGCTTTTGAAAAAAAATTCTTATCATGGTAAATGAGATCTTAATATGATCTTACATTGTAACACCTTTTTTATGATATATTTGAGGATTCTAATTCTAATTTTGATTTTTTTTTTTTTGGTTTTAACTGGTTGTTGGACCCACTTAATTTTGTGAACCCTTTGACTGAAGTAGTATAAAATTCCCTGATTTCTACCTTTTGGTGCAACTCCAATGACTTGAGAGCAACTCTACATAGTTTGCTTGTGTGTGACTGAACATTTGACATGGCAGGTCTAAGTTGTGTGTGTGTGTGTGTGTGAGAGAGAGAGAGAGAGAGAGAGACAGAGAGAGCTGATAGTTGAGAAAAAAATTGCGCTTTAACCTATGGTTTGATACGAATAGGTGGAGCAGTTGTGCAATGGAAATCCCAAGATTTAAACCAATATCTGTAAAGAAAAATAACACATACACAAAGAACAAAAATAATATATTCTCTTTTCTTGAGCATAATTGAAGTATTCTGGCTGTACAGATACTGAAACACGTGTTGAGGGCCTCAAGAGAAGACGCAAATTGGCAGAAGGCCATATTGAAGTAGGGAGGCTTTTGGAATTTTACCAGGTTTGTAATCCTTTGTTGCACTGAGCATACTTTTGTGCTTTGGTTTCCTATCATGAGCATTAAATGGTTTAATCTTCTCCTGGGAAAAAAGATTGAATAAAATGGAAAGAAAAAATATTAGAAATTTCTAGAGACCCCCATCCCCTTTCACTCTTTCAGTGCAGTTTGGGTGCTGTTTTGTGTTGCCATGTGCATAAAATTTTGTGATATCATATATTCTCAGAACACATATGATAGCTTTTATATAGGAGCTTTCTAGGAAATATGTGGAAGCATTATGGTTTATAAATTTTTGGGCCGTAATGAGTTTCAGTTCCAGATGTGAAATTGATATTGTTGTGCCAGACAGTGTATTAAACTGATGTTACTTACAGTGCAATATTTATTCTATTCTTGTGTTTCTTACAATCATTTGATTGCGAGACTAATAAAAAAATCATTTGATTGTGAGAGTTAGACTTAGATTTAACAGTGCATGTTATATTCAGGTCCCAAAGGCAATGAATTTCTTCCTAGAGGCTCATTCAGATGGAAAAGGTGTAAAGCAGATTCTGCGCCTGATACTCTCAAAATTTGTTCGTCGACAGCCTAGTCGTTCTGATAATGATTGGGCAAACATGTGGCGTGATATGCAGTGTTTGAGAGAGAAGGCATTTCCTTTTCTGGACCTAGAGTATATGTTGATGGAATTCTGCAGAGGACTGCTGAAAGCTGGGAAATTTTCTCTCGCAAGGAATTATTTAAAAGGTACAAGTTCAGTTGCTTTGGCATTGGAGAAGGCAGAAAATCTTGTCATTCAAGCTGCAAGGGAATATTTTTTCTCAGCTTCAAGTCTTTCTTGTCCTGAAGTAAGTATATGGAAAGTTTATCTTCTTTGATTAATTAAAATTCATTCAGGATTTTTGACTTTTAAGCTTTTGTTGGGTAGGTTCAACAGACCTCTTTATTTCCCTTTTTACATTATAAAATGCATTGATAAGAGGACATCAAACATGATTTGAACTGTTTTGATGTGATCTATTGGAGATAATGTCAACAACGGGGCTCAATGTTTGATCATAAAAAATTGTACACTCAAAAACATTGTTGATGGATGTCTGACACCAGTGGCATAAATGTAGAGAGGCATGAGAACTTACTATGTTTTATGGGAATCAAGAATTAGTAAAAATATGTTTTTGTCATTGTTGTTGTTACAATTACCATGTTATAAAATTTTCTACAGTTTCTTATCCTGAGATATGTTGGATGCACAAAGATGTGGTAGTACTCTTTCCTACCACTATTTGCTTGGTAAGACATGAACCTAAGGCTAATCCAAACTCCACCTGACCTGTTTACCGCCAAGGCAAGGCAGGGGCTCTTGCCAGGTGGTTGACAAATACACTGCAATAAACTTCAGAATCCAGGTAGGCAACTGAGGATGTCTGATAGATTCAAGCCACCAATTTTTACATTTTGATTTTGTTGTAGTATAATTTTTTGTCTTTCTAATGTAGAATATTTAGATCAGAAGCAAACTATGTATCATTCTTGCTTCCTGTTAATGTGTGCTCCAATCAATAAACCAAGACATTAGCAACCAGCATATTGCATTGGAAATTGCGTTAGGTTCATTTAATCTCAATACCTGAATGAACAATGCCTGAATTCTCACAAATGGGCTGGCTACCTATCTAGTAATTTGCCATTCATCTTTCTTTACTGACAATAATAGATTATATCCAATTTCATTATGGTTAACATATATTTTAATATTTATATTTAGATTCATTGATTGCTTTATTGCCACTTGTTTCAGATCTGGAAGGCTAGGGAATGTCTGAATTTATATCCAAGTAGTGGAAATGTGAAAGCAGAAGCAGATGTTATTGATGCACTTACAGTCAAACTTCCAAACCTTGGAGTGACTGTTCTACCCATGCAATTCAGGCAAATAAAAGATCCAATGGAGATTGTTAAAATGGCAATCACAAGTCAAAGTGGTGCTTATTTACATGTTGATGAACTCATTGAGGTTGCCAAGCTTCTTGGATTAAGCTCTCCAGAGGACATATCGGCCGTTGAGGAAGCTATTGCTAGAGAAGCTGCAGTTGCAGGTGATCTGCAACTAGCATTTGATCTCTGCCTTGTTCTGGCTAAAAAAGGACATGGTCTCATTTGGGACTTATGTGCTGCAATAGCAAGGGGTCCTGCCCTTGAAAACATGGATATAAGTTCTCGAAAGCAGCTTCTAGGTTTTGCTTTGAGCCATTGTGATGAGGAATCCATAGGTGAATTGCTCCATGCATGGAAAGATCTAGATATGCAAGGCCAGTGTGAGACATTAATGATGTTGACTGGAACAACTTCTCCCAAGTTTTCAGTTCAGGGTTCCTCAATTATCTCACATCCATCCCACAGTATTCAAGATATTGTTCACCTGAAAGATTGCTTTGAACAGGTTCAAGGGATTGGCAGTGATGATCAAGAAGTTCATTTTGAAAAGATAAAAAATATACTTTCTGCTGTTGCTAAAAACTTGCCCATCGAGAATGGGAACAATTGGGACTCTGTTCTGAGAGAAAATGGAAAACTTCTGTCTTTTTCTGCTTTGCAACTTCCATGGTTGCTTGAATTGAGTAGGAAAGCAGAGCATGGTAATAAATTGATTTCTGGCTCAATTCCTGGAAAGCAGTATGTTAGTGTAAGAACACAGGCTTTGGTGACTATTCTGTCCTGGTTGGCGAGAAATGGTTTTGCCCCTAGAGACAATCTGATTGCTTCTCTGGCAAAATCAATTATTGAACCTCCTGCTACTGAAGAGGAAGACATAATGGGATGCTCTTTTCTCTTAAATCTTGTGGATGCGTTTACTGGAGTTGAAGTTATAGAGGAGCAGCTGAGAACAAGAGAGGATTACCAAGAACGTTGCAGCATCATGAATGTGGGAATGACGTATGGTTTATTACACAATTCAGGCCTTGAGTGTGAGGGGGCTGCGAAGAAGAGGGAGCTGCTACTGTGGAAGTTTAAAGAAAACCACACACCACGTAGTTCTGGTGATTGGCAAACTTTATCATTTGACTCCTAAACTGCATATAATGCAATATTTTTATAATGTTCTTTAGTACTAAAACAAATAATTTTTTTTTCCCTTTTTCTCTTTCATGTATTTAGGGTCAACTTCTTTTCTATGTAATGATGTTATTACCTTGTTCTTGTGTTATTTGCTTGCTTTCAGATGAAATAGAAAGGATTGATAAAGTGCAGTCCACATTTTGGGGAGAATGGAAAATAAAATTAGAACAACAAAAGCATGTAGCAGATCGTTCTAGAGCATTAGAGAAAGTAATTCCTGGGGTTGAAACTGAACGCTTTTTGTCTGGGGATGTCAAATATATTGAGGGTGTTATTGCCTCCCTAATTGAATCAGTAAAGTTGGAGAAGAAGAACATTTTGTGGGATGTTTTAAAAATAGCTAATATCTATGGCTTGAGTTGTACTGAGGTATGCTGGTGTGTGTGAATTTGTCCCTTAAAAAGCAGTAATATAGAAGATAAGCACATGCCATGTGGATGGACCGTTAGTATTTAATGTCTTCCTCTGTTTCCTTGCAGGTGCTACTGCAATGGCTAAGCTCTGTCCTTGTTTCTGAGGTTTGGACAAATGATGATATTATGGCTGAAATTGCAGAATTTAAAGGAGAAATAATAGATCATGCTGTAGAAACAATCAAAACAATTTCCTTGATTGTGTACCCTGCAATTGATGGGTGTAACAAGTTGAGGCTTGCTTATGTATACAGCCTGCTCTCTGACTGCTACTTGCAGCTGGAAAAAACCAAAGCTTCATTTCCGATGATACAAACACATGAAGCAAATATATCTAGCATTGGGTTTGCTCATTTCTACAAGGTCATTGAGCAAGAATGCAAAAGGGTTTCCTTCATTAAGAACTTGAACTTTAAAAATATTGCTGGACTAGGTGGTGTAAACTTGGAGTGCTTCAGCTCTGAAGTCTACACACACATTGAAGAAAGTAGTTTGGAAGCTCTGGCAAAAATGGTACAGACCCTTGCCAGTGTCTATACTGATCCTGTGCCAGAGGGTCTCATATCATGGCAGGATGTCTATAGACATCATGTCCTGAGTTTGTTGACAGCTTTGGAGACTAGTGCTATGGCTGATTTTAAAATTAAAAGCCCTGAAAACCTTCAGGGCTTTGTAAGTCAACTTGAGCAGAGTTATGATTTCTGCAGGATGTATGTCAAACTCCTGGTTCCTTCAGATGCTTTGGACATTATGAAACGGTACTTCAGAATAATCATACCAATTTATGGTTCTTATGGGAGTCTGCCGGATGACTCAGCATGGCAGGACTGCCTCATCATTGTTTTGAATTTTTGGATTAGATTGACTGATGGAATCAAGGATATTGAATCCCATGAGAGTCCAGGAAGAAATATCATGTTCAATTCGGAATGCATAATGAGTTGTCTAAGGGTTTTTATGAGATTGGTGATGGAGGACATTGTATCACCAAGTCAGGGCTGGGGCACCATTATCAGCTATATCAATTATGGTTTAATTGGTGATTTTGCTGGTGATATATTCATTTTCTGCAGAGCCATGGTTTTTTCTGGCTGTGGGTTTGGATCTGTTGCCGAAGTGTTTTCTGAAGGCATATCACTGGAGCCGAGTGGTTCAGCAGAAACTGGTGACTCCGAAGGTTACGATCTTTCCCATCTGTATTTAAACATCTTGGAACCTATTTTACAAGATTTGGTCAATGAATCTCATGAACATCAGAAATTGTTTCATCTGGTATCATCTCTGGGTAAACTAGAAGGTAATTTGGAGGACTTAAAGAGGGTTAGGTGTGTAGTTTGGGAAAGGATGGCCAAGTTTTCTGATAATCTGCAGCTGCCGAGTTCCGTTCGAGTTTATGTTCTAGAGCTTATGCAATTCATCTCGGGTAGAAGTATCAAGGGTTTCTCTCCTGAGATTCAATCCAGTGTTCTACCATGGGAAGGGTGGGATGAGTTGCAATTTACTGGTAAGAATTTCGAGACTACTGCTGATCAGGGGTTGTCAGATCCAAAGGATACTTCTAGCAGGTTTGCGAGTACTTTGGTTGCCCTCAAATCATCTCAGCTTGCAGCCACCATCTCCCCCAGCATTGAAATTAAGCCTGATGATCTCTCGAATGTGGAGACTGCAGTTTCTTGCTTCTTAAAGTTGTGTGGAGCTGCTACTACACGTTCCCATATTGATGCTTTGCTTGCCATTTTGGGAGAGTGGGAGGGGCTTTTTGTCATTGGTGGAGATGAGGAAGCGTCTGCAGAAGCCCCTGATGCAGGAAATGACTGGAGCAGTGATAACTGGGATGAGGGATGGGAAAGCTTTCAAGAAGTAGAGCCTCTTGAGAATGAGAAGAAAAAAGATTCTCTATCTATTCACCCTTTTCATGCCTGTTGGCTGGAGTCTTTCAAGAAACTTGTAATGCTGTCCCAGCTGAGAGATCTGTTAATGCTGATTGACCAGTCCTTATCAAAATCTAATGGATTAGTGCTTGATGAAGATGGTGCCAGGAGCTTGACCCAGATTCTACTTGGGATAGATTGTTTTGTGGCTTTAAAGATGGTGCTGTTATTGCCTTATGAAGCATTACAGTTTCAGTGCTTAGGTGAAGTTGAGGACAAACTGAAACAAGGAGGCATCTCAGACACAATTGGCAGAGACCATGAGTTTTTATTGCTTGTATTGTCTTCTGGGATCACATCAACTATCATCTCCAAATCTTCTTATGGTACCACTTTCTCATATCTGTGCTGTGTGGTTGGGAATTTATCTCGCGAGTGTCAAGAAGCCCAGTTGTTGAAGCTTACACAGAAAGGGTCGAATGAAGGCAAGGGCAATGAAGGATACAACTCATTACTTTTTAGAAAAATTGTTTTCCCTGCTTTCATATCAGAGCTTGTGAAGGCAGGTCAGCATATTCTAGCAGGATTTCTTGTCACAAAATATATGCACACGAATGCATCACTCAGTCTCATTAACATTGCTGAGGCCGGTCTTAGTAGGTTTTTAGAGAGGCAGCTCCCTGTATTAGAGCATGAAGAGTTCACTCTTGGGAAGTCACATGAACCATTAAAGAATACCATTTGCAGTTTGAGAGGCAAGTTAGGAAGTCTGATCCAATCCGCGTTGTCATTGCTATCTCATAAAGTTGGATGAGAATGCTTGGTGGTTTTTTATTTCTTTAATTATTTTTTTTATACAATTTTCTATAGCAATGCAATTGTATTAGTAGTTGTATAAAACTGTCATCGAGACTTTTTGTTCAGTTTGGGGAGAGAGAGGGTTTAGTGAAACAAATGACTGTATAGTAGACAGTTGAATCTTGATTTTACAGCAATATATGTGTTTTACGTGGGTCAAAGCAACCCACATGGAAATCAACATCTTTTTATTGCTGTGTAGATCTTGTAAACTTGTGGATAATCTTACAGAGTTCATGTGAAATGTATGTGGACTCAAATCTACCTGAATGTTCCTAGGATTGGGTAAACCAATGACAGTATGGTTTGATGTTGGTAATAACAGGCTGTGATCAACCAGTGTATTTTGACATAGGTTGAATTCTAATATAAATTGCTTCCAAACAAGGAAAAGTTGAGCAACTGGATTTGTAATTTTTCGGTTTTTCCCCCTACACAATTGATTTTTTTGGCCCTTAACGAAATTATGAGGTGGTGTTCATCTATAATTTGTAATTTAATTTCATCTTTTTTTTTTTTGGGAAAAAAATTCAAATCATTAAATTTAAATGTAACGTGTGAGTTTTAAATAACTTAATTAGTAAAGTTATTGTTGTTGAATAAGAGATTTGGCGTTCAATTTTTGCTTATACTAAAAATTAATTGTGACTTGGTTTGATAATAAAAGACAATTATCATATTTATCAAAAAAAAAAAGACAATTATCATAGAAACATACATCATAGGTTTGAAATACAATCATATTAAAAAAAAAAATTTAATTAGAAATGTTATATTTGTCTGTTGGGTCATGTAACTGCTCGTTCCTACTTGTCCTCGCTCGAGTGGAGTTTCGATACTTCAATTCTGTCCGTCGAGTATTCAATTTTCCAACTAATATTCAAGCTTAAGTCTTCTTTTAAAATTTTGTTTTTTCTCTTCATTCTTTTAACAGGTCCACCTCAATATTATAAACAAGAAACACCCAATCGTGCAGCCAAGCTCTGCGTGTACTTGCTCAATGTCTGCTCGATTACAGCTCAAGTGAGACAGTTACAGTTTGAGAGTTGTTTATGCAAAATTTTGCAAAAAAAATAAAAAAAAAATAAAAAGAAGAAGAAGAAGAAGAGAGAGATAGACACATTTTTTTGAGGGATTGTATCAACTAAAGTGAGTATTCATTACTGTCTTTCAAAGGCAATGCTCCATTATTTATAAATAGAGAAATGATATTCCTTTAAGATTTTACAGCATTAGAGAGAAATTTATAAGGTTTATTTAACAAAATCTAACAACATTTCACACCATTTGTGCACATACACACACACATATATATATATATATATATAATAATTTCTAAATAATTTTAAAATTCTGTAAAAATTCTCAACAAAGACTTTTTTTTTTTAGAAACACAATAATTTCATAATATTTTCAAAAGAATAATACCATATACACAATATTTTTCAAAACAAATTTCACAGTTGTTGAATTGCCAAGTTATCATTGATTCTCGTCTCAGCTTATTACTAACACCATTTTATTGTTTACCCTTATAACTCACCACTTTTTTTTTTTTTTTTTTTTTTTTATAGTTTGGTGAAAAATAATTGTGGCTCTAGTCCTTTTTTTTCTCTTAAGAATTTAAATTATAAATTGTGGTAGGGCCATATCTAATGTGGTAAAGCTAATTTAGAAATATTGTAAATTTTTGTTATATCTCTAACTTTATTTCCATATAAAACATTATAAATTTATCTCCTCTATTAAAATATTGCCACAAATAACTAATTCCGTGCACAAACACAATCAACATCATAAATGACCAATTAATAATTACCATAATTATTAAATTATATATTTAAGGAATTAAAACAAAAAAATATGGTACTTTTTTATTATTATAGAAAGATAACATCGTACTTTTTTGAGCTAGTTTCTAATTTTAAATCAGAAGTATAAATGTTGGACTTTAACTGTGGGTATGTTTGTATTTTAAGAATTGTATAATAAAGTATACAAAAATATATAAACCCGATAGTCCAAACTTCCAAAGCCGAAAGATTCTCGGCGGTATCAAGCATCGACCCCTGCTGCCACCAAAATCCTATATACCCCTCTATCTCTTCAGGTAAAGCTTGAGCAAACTCTCTCTCTCTCTCTCTAGAATGTTACATGCATTTGCGTTACTATCTTGTTCAATTTTCTTTGTCTGATATCATTGTCCCAAAGGGTATATGTTTTTCTCTTTGTTCAGCTTTGCATCTTCTCTCTCTTCAATTCTTTGGCTTTTGTCTGCTTTAATTTTCTCTCTGAGAATCAAATATGATACATCATGAATAAAAGGATTAAAAAAATGAAACTTTCATTAGGAATAAGTTGTTAAAGGGTCCAATTTTGCAACTTTATGTTTTGGCCTCAAATTCAAAAAGGCAGAATCTTTATGCTTTTGCTCACATGGTTTTGTTTGTTTGGCTGTAAATTTTGTTTATTAGCAATATTTCCCTGTTTTTTAGAGGTCTCTTGTTGTTTTTGCTATCTGGGTATTTTATTTTGATTGCTTTTTCCCTGTATTTTTTGATCACTGGTCATATGGGTTTTCATTGTTTGATAAATTCCTGTTTTTTCCTTATCAGATGGATCCGATGAATGCAGCAAACCCACAGAATGCAGCAGACGTTGAGTATTTCAGCAATCGAGTTGATGAAATATTCACAAAGGTTGATAAGGTTAGTTTTTTTTTTTTTCGACAAAAATAGGCACTTTTTATTGTGAACTATGTTTAAAAGGTTTCAAATTTGTCATCATATCTGTTTGTTATTATATACTTATCAGCTTTTCTTTTTCATTTGGTTTTCTTTCATTAAATTTTCAAGAGATTAATTGGGCAGCTAATCTTTGCTTAATTGAAAATGAGGTGGAATAGGCTCGTGCCTGGGTCTATGGTTTGATTAGCAATAGTTTATGTAGTTCCAAAAGGGTGACAGGTTATAAGAGAAGGTATGACTAGTTGTATATTGAACGGCAGCACCTAAGGCAGCAATGATGGAACCAAAGTAAACCTTTTTTGGCCTATGCAAATCGATCTTGCAGTCAGCAGCCCCCATAAAAAACCAGGGTAATTGTTTTCGCACCCACACTGAAGGATCGCCTTTTGTCTCCTGTGACCCCATGTTGATGTGGCATTGGTGGTTTCAGTTCATTGCTAATGGGCGCTGCAGAAGGTTGGGATTTTGGTTGGTTAAGGGTTATTCGGTTTCTGACTGCAGAGTTGGGTTGTTGATGGTTCAGGGGATTGGGTAAACTGTAATAGATAGGCGACTTCTGGAAAGGGTTGAAAGTGTGAGGCTGGCTTAGGGGAGGCCAGTGAGTCTGGAAAGCCGATTGTGGTGGTAAAAATGGTGTAAACAAAAGGTGGTGGTGGTGGTTGTTGCATATTTGTTTCATCCAGTCAGTCATAGCTACAGTAGAGAAGGCTTCATCATTGATGCCTTATTCCACTGTGATACTTCTCTGATTAAAATATAAATTCTGTTTTGCTAGAGTGATTGGTTTTTATTTTTCAAAATTGGCTTGTTTCTTCTAATTAAAATTTTGGCTCTGGAGGGGTAAGGGGAGATTTGAATCTATGTCCTAATATTTGATTGATATGAAGGATATTCATGATTTTTGCGGCTATGATTTATCCAACTACCTTTGTATAGGTTTCCATTGTATGCAGCTGTGCACATATTGGCATGTTGGTTTTTATTATTTGCTTTTCAGAAATTTTGAACTTGCAAATAAATGGATAACTTTGTTGTACTTTCAGCTTGAGAAACAAGTGAGCGAGGTTGAACAGTTCTACTTGGCCAGCGGTAATAGCTCAATTGTGAAGGACAAAGAAAGAGAGAAACATTTTCCTGGTGTTAAGAAGCAGCGTCAAGATGCATCACATAGGGAAGTAGTTGCTTCAAAGAGAATGCAAGAGCTTATGCGCCAATTTGCTACAATATTACATCAGGCAAGCTCCAAATCTTTGCATTTATCTTTGATGTAAAAACTCAGGTCAATCATTAAGATACTTAGTGTAAATTTCTAGGATAGGATAGCCAATGAGCCCTAGCTAAGTGGCACAATTTCTCCTCCCTACCACACAGTCAGCACCAAGGCCTTCAATTAGTAATAATTTAGCTTTACTTGTTGCTTTTTCAGATTACTCAGCACGAATGGGCTTGGCCCTTTTTGAATCCTGTAGATGTTGAAGGCCTTGGTTTGCATGACTATTATGAGGTAAAGCTTCACTATCTGTCAGAACTATCTGATGTTATTTCTATATGGTTATTGATTTGTATAAATATCTGTTATGTTTTCTTCTTTCCATGTATTTATGATTTTGTACCTTAAAATATTTCAGGTGTTTGTTTCTTAATCTATAGAAGTAAGTTGCTTGTTAACTATCATAAATTAATTTTTGAAAAAAATGGGTTAAATTTGTATAAATCTTTTGATGATGATCATGATAATAATAATAAAATAATTAAATATGAAAAGAAGAAGCTTATTGTCGTTCTTTTTATTTTGCATCTTATGATGATGATGGCGGAAATATAATAAAAGAAGCTTGTCATTGTTGTTCTTCTTAATTTTACATCTTCTTTTCTTGTTGAATTTGGCTTGGTCCTGGCTTTTCTACTGGTATAATGGGCTTTCATCAATTCTTCAGCCATTCTTAGTATTGCATTCTCTTTCAACTTTTGCCTTCAAATAATATGTTTTAGGTTTTTGATTCTAGGTTATTGAAAAACCCATGGATTTCAGTACAATAGAAAAGAAAATGGATGCTAAAGATGGTATTGGCTATAAGAATGTGCGAGAGATTTATGCTGATGTGAGGTTGGTGTTTAAGAATGCAATGAGATACAATGAAGAAAAGGATGATGTCCATGTGATGGCCAAAACTTTGTTGGAAAAATTTGAGGAAAAATGGCTTCGACTTTTGCCTAAAGTTGCTGAAGAGGTAAGTTGCTATCCCAATATGGTACCGTTATGTAGGACATGGTAAATCTTATAACTCGCACTTTTCTATGACTTCTATAGTGTCTCTCTTTTAATAGATATTCCATACCTAAATAATTTTAGGAAAAAAGACGAACAGAGGAGGATGTAGAGGCAAAATTAAATATGCAGCGTGCTCAGGATGCTGCCTATGCCAAAATGGCTAGGGATTTAAGCAGCGAGGTTTGTTGAAATTTCAGAGCCTCTTTATGAAGTACAACATATAATTGAGAGCAAGCTTCTTAAACATTAAAAGTTTTTGTATGTTTTATTTGACATTATATGGTACATCCGTACATGATTTGAACTAATTAATTGAAATTATTTTCAGCTATATGAGTTTGATATGCATTTGAAGAAACTCAGAGAAATGGTGCTTCAGAAGTGCAGGTGTGTTTAAGAATCCACCTCTCTGCTTTAGTTCATTAAACAAATGTTGGTTCATAAAATCATGTGTGGCACATATATTTTAGTGTCTAGTCATCACTAATTTGGTTTTCTTTTCGTTTGTAAAATTCTTAAAACACCATAAGAAACCTTGCAATTGAGGTCAAGAATGCAATACGGGGCAAGCACTTGAGTTGGCATTGTAGCAGATGGGAGTTGGTGGTGCATGGGGGCAGTGCAATCAGGATGGTTTTTTCTTAAATATCGGTTGATATCAATTTTAATTATCCTCTAAATTTAATTCCTGATGCAGAACCATGCACCTCTGGCAAAATTTTGAGTTTTTTTTAAACTGTCCTTTACCGACTTGAAGATGTGTGAAGAGGGTTTTTCAACATAAATATAAATATATATTTTTAAATCTTGGGTATTATTAGACAGTTCAGTGTATGCATTTGCGTACCTTTGCGTGGGTGATCGAATTGAGTCGGTAATTTTATTTCATTTTTCTCCCATCCTTTAGCAATAATCACTGATTGTATGTGCATAATTTTAGGAAAATGTCCCCGGAAGAGAAAAGAATTCTTGGGACAGCTCTTACCCAATTGACTCCTGAAGATCTCAGTAAGGCATTAGAGATAGTTGCTGAGAATAACCCAAGCTTCCAAGCAACTGCCCAAGAAGTAGACCTTGATATTGATGCTCAGGTCATCATTTATTTATTTGTCTGCTCTTTGTGGTTGGGGTTATCTATTTTTGTTCCAGTTGCTCAAATAGGTTATTCTTCCCCCAATGCAGAGTGAATATACATTATGGAGGTTGAAGGGTTTTGTGAAAGATTCCCTAAAAGGTCAAGCAAGGAATCCTAGAGGCGCAAGTGGCAGTGGCAACAATGATAACAATGATGATAACAAGAAGAGCAACTCCAAAAGAAAAAGAGAGATTGGTGATGCTCTTGCCAAGACTGCTGTTAAAAGGACTAAAAAGCTCTCTAGTTTGTGACCTACCATTGCAGCATGTAGCTCACTTATGCTATTTGGTTGCATTGCTTGTGAATTTGAATAGGTACTCACTATTCCAAAGAAACAAACTTAAAGAGCCAAATATGAAATTCTTCTGTCAATTTTTGTAGATCCCCGTGTAGCTGAGATCATGATCAGTCTGTACAGCTGTATTAGGTAGAATGGCATATTTCTTCTTTTCTTTGACCCTGGCGTAAAGGGAAAGTCAGAAACACAATACTCCATTTCCTCAGTATGTACAGGTGTTTTTTGGGTCTTATATTTTTAATAAATGACAGTTGCTTTGAGAACCAACAGACCACTTTGACCCCCAATCCATCTTCCTCTTCCCCTTGTAACAATTTTTTTGTGCCTAACACCTCTTTTATTGTGTATCAATCACAATCGCAATAGGTTACTTTAATAATTGTGATTAATGTGCAACAAAAGTAATGTTGTCCTAGTCATAACTTATCACCAATAAGTTGTAGAAAAAAAAAAAAAAATTGTTTGAAGCATCCTTTTAACTCCCCTCTTTGTTCTTTGGGGGGAGCTGATGGGAACAAAGGAGTGACATGTGGTCATTCTGGATATGTTTCATTTTTGTGTTGTGCCCTGGACTCAATAATGCAATGTCTTTATTCTCCTGCTAAACATTGGAGTTTTGAGCTCAGTCCGGTCCGTGGAATGTCCAGCGTTGTCAAGGGCTGCCATTTTAAAAATGAATGCAAAACAGTGGTTTTAGAGATTGATTTCTCAACCACAATATTTCGGGTACGAACAAGTATATGAAAGTCCAAATTGAAGTGGAAGCTGGAAAACCACTGCAATGTGGATTCTAATAATTATCTAATATACTGGATATATGCACAATTTCTTTCAAGATGTATATGGTTTAAGCATGCGATACCTTTCTTGCTATCAAAGACTCCAACACCAATAATGCATTGATTACGTTTGTTAAAACTTTAGGTGGCAAAACCACTTCAAAGCCGTCCATATCCAGGAACCTAACCAAATCCCAGTTGACAATCCACACTACCCAATTAACCTCCATTCCTGAAACCCAATTTGAATTGAAAAGCCAACCACACTTTTTAACAAACCCAAACGCTAGCTAGTAGACAGAATCCAAACCCTTCACTATTCCTGGAGATTAGGACTTGGGGGTTGACAATGAAACCCAAACCATGTGGGCTTCTCCAAAAGATACCCCAACTCAAGATAATGTCATGGTTGCTACAAAGTATAAACCACAACTCTATAAGCATAGTGAATCCAGTTCATGCATTCTTAAGTGAAGATAAGCCAGGTGAGAATACATCCACACCTATCTAGCACTTCTCAAACTGGAGTGCATAAAGTTAACCCCTCTGCTTCCAACACTGGGAACATGGGAGCTATGCCTTCTTAAGACATATTTTAAGTTCAATCTAATTCAATGATTCAATAGTAACATGGGTATTCAAATTTATTCACTTGTAGAAATCAAAGGAAGTTCAAGAAAGAGCAGCGCATTGGAAGGAAAATAAAGCTCTAGAAACTACTAGACCCTCTCAATTTCAAGTGAAATGGTGAAAAATCAGTCAGTGAGTGTTATTCACTACTGTGAAACCTTATCTCATAAAAATCCAAAATGGTTAAGGAGGCGGTGTAAGAATTGTTACCTAAGGTGACCAAGATTATTTGGATCCCCTAATAGTGAATCTGATGATAGATATTCTACTATAGACTTGTCTTTCTAAATCAAAGGACTTGCAATGGAGTACCACTTAATTTATTACAAGAAAATTAAAAAAACTTTCAACTTTATTAAATTGAAAATAAATTACATTTGTCCAAAATGAGAATGTATATGACATTGAATCCTAGTTACAATCCAAAGAAATAAAATTACATCTCTATCATCCTAGTTACTATCTAACCAAATAAAATTACTAAAATGAGAATCACGATTGTGGTTGTTTGGACTCCCAAATGGGAGTGTGAGTCCTTGACCCTAAGCTAGTAGGATTAGGCTTTAGTGGGCTTGACACTAGTGCTTTTAGGTTACGAGATACTTGGTGATGAAACCTAGTGAACTTGTTTGACTTGCTTATAATGTGGTGCTCACTCATTGACACTCAAGGTAAATTTAGTTGACTTTATGAGGTAAGTAGAATTTGCAAATCTGGGATTTTTCTAAGGACATACTAGTTTTCTCAAACTTATTGTTTTGTAAGAAAATAAGAGCACTGCTGGTATTCAAATATTTTGCTTAGTATCTTGTCATGACATTGGGAAAATTTTGAGCAATTATACATTTTACAAAGAAATTTAATGGGACAAGCTAAATTCTAATGTGTTCAATGAAGCATCTCAATTGTATACATGTTTCTAAAATCTATGATTTTCTTTGAGAAATTTATTGCTCAATTTACTCAGTGTTAGAAAAAGTTGTAATTTGTGATTATGAATACTTGCGAAATTGTTCAGGTTGAGATGTTTCTCTTTTTGAGAAATAACTATTTAATTATTCATGATGTTTTATGAGTGGTTTGAAAATTTGTTCGTTTAAAAAACTTGTAATAATTGAAAGTACCATGATATTGATAGTGTGTGTGTGTATATATATATATATATATATATATATCAAAATGATTAGCTTTGAAACATACTTGTTATTAGCACTTTAAAACATAATTTTAAATCCTCAAGATAAGTCATGATTAGTGGCATGATACTGTATTTTAGTCCTAGAGAGGGGACAGTCTCAAATAAGGGGTGGTGCACTAATTGTGACTCCATAGAGGGAGCATTCTCGGTGATAGGTTCCAAAGAGGGAGCCTTAAAAGTCATAGGTTCTAACGAAAGTCGCCCTAAAAAAGGGATCCTCAGTCCTAAGTATACAACTCAGTAAACAGGGTATAAACGTTTACCATGAGTGGAAGGACCAAGGGATATTTTGATGTGAATTATTAAATAATATGATGTTGTTGCACATAGAGCAAGGTTTTCAGACCCGGACCGTTCATTGAACCGTAAAAGAGAGAGGTTCAAGGTTTTTGAGGTCCGACCGAGGTCGAACCGGGGTTGAACCGTGATGACGTCATAATTAATTTAATAATTATTTAAATATAAATAAATATATTAAATTTGTAAATATTAGCAAAATTTACTAAAAATATCTTTAAAATTGAAACAAAATACATAAAATAGTACATTATAAGGTTAATAAAAAATAGTACAACATAAATAAGCATAAAAAGAAATTTTTATAATAATCCTTTAAGATAAATCATTTCAATTAACTAAAAATGACTTTTAAAATAAATTCATAAATTGCATAGGTATTATTTTTAAATAAAAAGTTAATTTAGTAATATTTAATATGTTGAGAAAGATGACATAAAAGTTTAGAAACTATAAATCATGTAAATTTAATATAAATTTAATAATATTGCATATTAGTTCACAAGAGGAGCACTTGGTCTGTTGGTCAAGGCTTCAGTCTTACTATTAATGTGTGAGAGCTCCAGTTCTACCCCTGCCAGCCGCATTTTTCAGAATTTTTCTCTATTCCATGACCGGTTGAACCGGTCTACGGTTCGGCCGGTTTTCCCGGTTCAACCCCGGTTCGTCCGGTTCCCTCACAAAGCACCAATACCCGGTTCTGGGGCCTTAAAAAACCGGAATGCCCTCCGGTTCCCGGTTTTCCCGGTCGGACCGCCCGGTCCGGTCCGGGTTTCTAAACAGTGACATAGAGAACTATATTGTTCTATGAAATATTTCTGTATCCATGTAAAAGAAAGTAATATTTTCTTAAAGTTGCTCATTCCTGAAGTGGATAAAAACAAGCATGACGGATCCGTTTAAGTAAATCTGATGGTACTAAAGTAATAATCCACGGAGAACAAAATGACCACAGATGGATAAGTCGCATGACGAATTAACCCCTGTATAGTGGACAAGTAACCCCTCTACATGATGGATTCATTGTCCATGGTCCTGAAGGTGACGGACGCTGAAGCCACATGGCTTAGGTAAGCTCCAAGGAACCCTAAATGAAAATACCTTGCGCCTCACGGTAGCCCTCAGTCAATAGGGATCTTATATGGGAAAATCCTGTAAACGAAGGACATTTATTTGAGATCTTCTCTACAAGGAAATATCTTTTCGTCCAAGGAGCAGAGTCGGTTTTACACCACTATAAAAATAATAACTTTGATATTTTTTGCCTCATGCTCTCTAGGGCTTTGATTGGGTTTATCGTGTCACGCGTGCTCTTAGCTAGAATTTCCCAATATATAGGCTTGTTCTTAAGGTATTTTCCTTATTTTTAGTGACTATCTGTTGTGGTTATAATAGGCCTTAAAAGAGGAACATAACTGTCCCATTGGACAGTGATTCTCGACGCATATTTGTAGATCTCCATAATAGGAGTAACAACATTTCCAAATCGGGTGCTAGGTTAACGTTATTTCTGACTTTGGTCTTGGTGCCTGGTCATGGCCTCGTAGGTTAGCTTGATACACTCTTTGAGCTCAAGCTACATCTAGACGGGCTATCTCAGACTTTTTTTTTTTTTTGGGGGGGGGGGGGGGGGTGGGTGGGGGATGAGAAACAAGCACACAAAGAAAAGAGAAGGATTAGTGCAAGGGAGTCAATCTTGTACTGGAGGCTGTACTGGTTTGACTAGTGGAACGATATATTTCGGTGTCGGTCAATACCAGTATACTGTTTCAGGTTTATCGTTATTTTATATATATGTGTGTGTGTGTGTGTATTATAATAAATATAAACGTTTACCATAAAACGTTATCTCAATTCAGAACAAATTATTCATGATTTTAGACTTTAGCATCAATTAAAAGAAAAAAAAAAACAATATAAAAAATAGAAAGCTTAATTGTTCGTTGCATTTTAAGAAAACAAATAATACTGATAAGTTAATGCAAGTAAGTTACCATTCTGCTCTTACAAAAATTTAAAAAATAAAAAATAAAGTTTTTTTTTTTCTTGTAATGGCCGGTAATACATGAAATCGGCCGGTATGGCTGGTATTTAAACCAGTACGAAACATTGGCAATTCGATACTGGTATACATACAAGTACAGTACATACCAGCCGGTACGGTATCAACCACCTTGGTTTAGTGTCCAATTCCCAATTAAACCAGTTAGTTTGTTAAAACCACGGGGTATCAGAACATCATTCTCTCTCCTTTGTGTGCATGCTTTTAAAAAATAAAAAAGAAAAATGAGTAATTATTTCATATTGCATAAGAGAGTATGTTACATACAGGATAACCTGAACTACCATCTTTTTTGCTAGTTAGACTATCTCATTTGATTACTTCTCAAAAAATTAAAAAAAAGAAAAAAGTTCGTCTCATTTGATTTGGTGTCGATGTGGCGTTTGTCCATTTTTATTAATTGTGATATGTTTTTATTAATTGTGATATGTTATTATCGTAGGTATCAATGATAATGTAACATTTTTTTTGAAAGTCTTCATTTATATTTACGTACAACCTTGTGTGGCCACCTCTGTATGTAACCTAACAGTTTTTGTCTTTTCGTGCGTGTGATAGTATGAATTGCGCCACACATAAAACCCAATATAATGTTTCTCAAAAAAAAAAAAAAAAAACCCAATATAATTACTTTTTTAACCGTGACTTGCATTCATTAAAAAAAAAGAAAAAAGAAAAAAGAGTAAATTGCAAATTACACCCTTAAAATTTAGGGGTAAATAGATTTTACACCCTAAAGTTTCAAATTTTAGATTTTACTCCTTGAAGTTTGAAAATGTTTAAATTTTACATCTTGACGTTTTAGAATTTGGATTTTACCTCCTATATTTAAGGAGAGTTTGAATTTTACTCTCAAAAGTTTTGGGGTGTTTGGATTTTACACCTTTCAATTTCAAATTTTGGAGGTGTAAAATCCAAACAACCCTAAACTTTAAGAGGTAAAATCCAAATTTTGAAACATCAGAATGTAAAATCTAAACACTTCAAATTTCAGGGGATAGAATCTAAATTTTGAAACTTCAGAGTGTAAAATCCAATCACTTCCAAACTTTAGGGGTGTAGTTTGCAATTTACCAAAAAAAAGGTAAATTATAATTTACCTACCAGTGGTTTGGCTGAAATTTAAGTTGCCTACTTGTGGTTTGAAATTTGACACTTCACCCACCTGAGGTTATATCAGTTAGAATTTCGTAACCCACATTTGTTAAAAACAAAACTAAATATGTAATTTTGTTCTGCTTTTATGTTTCTCTCCCCCCAAAACACAAAAATATAAAAATACAAGATTAAATAAGATAAAAAATAATCCCAAAACACTTGTATCATGGGATTTTAAACTACAAGTAGGCAACTTAAATTTCGGTCAAACCTTAGATGGGTAAAGTATCAAATTTCAAATTACAAGTAATATATATATATATATATATATTACAAGTGGGTAAATTGTAATTTGTCAAAATATATGTATATATATATATATATATTTTGTGAGTTGTGGATAATAGCCCTCTTCACATGTTAATCCGAATCAAATTAAACTGTTATATGTTCAAATGCATTATTAAGCTAAAAAAAATACTTAATTATATACTAGGTTACTAACTCTCTTAGAATCTCATAATTCAAACCAAGGCATATTAGTTAGGAAAAAAATCCACTTAAGTCTTTAACTTATGATCTATCTTATTTGATCAAAGTCACAATTTTAAACAACTTTTCAATTAATTAAATAGAATTGTTTAGGAAAATATTGTACCATAGAGCATTTTACCTTGCTTAAACATTAAATCAAGGCATTTACCTCCATTCGAAATCTTAAAAAAAAAAAAAAAACATTGTTGGTTTGACTTATTCTACTGGTGTCAAATTAAATGTCTCATCAAGTTTTCAAGGACTGTAAGCAAATATATTTTTCTTTCATACACTCTAACATGACTTGTTATTCATGCCTTTCAAACCTTTAAAATTGTCACTATTGGAACATCCCTACTCAAATGTTCATTTGAAGTCAATTGCACTCTTACAACTTACAAGTGTGCCTGACTTTTGTGAAGAAACAAGAATCACATTTAAATAAAAAGAAAATTATGGTGAGCGGCTTGTGAGTTGTGACCCAAGCCAGAAGACATTTCTTTTACGAAAAAAATTATAATGAAATCTTTTCACCTAAGCAAAAAGAAATTACTCAAACGGTAAGCCACATTATTATTAATTCTTAAACCACACTTATTAGAACAATTTTTTTAAAGGTTCAATAAATTTAAATATTAAATTATATGTATAGTGAGTGATGTAATAATTCAATTGTATATTGTGTCTTGTGTATAGTCTCATTATTGTTTTAAATTCAACTACAATACAAGAAAATTCTAAGGTAGGAGAAAATTGATGGCTAGTAGATTTATGATAAAACTTATGGTGGCAATAATGGAGACGATTATCTTTATTGCTATTAAAGTGCAAGCTAATGACTTTACCACTACCCGTTATCATTCCTCCTCACTTCCAATCCCTATTTCTCATTCCTCTAAACTTGACATTGTTGAAATACAATTTATGGCCAAAATGGGCAAATGCCCATTTCACACAAAAAATCCAGCAAAATGTCCTCTTTCTCAAACTAACTAGGGAAATGCCCCTATTTTGAAACTTGATTTTCTAAAAATCTAGTTTCAATTTTAAACTCGATTTTTGGACAATTGAGTTATAGCAAACTGAAAAATTAAGAAAAAAAAAAAATTTGGAACTTGAGTACCATGTGAAGTACTCGAGCTCATAGAAATCGAGTTACTTGAAAAAATGCAAGTGGAACTCGAGTTCATGGAACTCAAGTTCCAAAAAAAAAAAAAAATTTCCTAAGTCCACATTTGCTATAACTCGATGTTTCAAAAATCAAGTTTTACATTCAGAACTTGATTTTTAGAAAATCGAGTTTCAAAACAGGAGTATTTTCCTAATTAGTTTAGACACGAGACATTTTGTTGGATTTTTTGTGTGAAATGGGCATTTGCCCATTTTGGCTTACAATTTATTAATTGCGTTTTAGTAGAGTTGGAGATTTGTGAAAATGGATATAAAGAAGATCGTGAAATGTTGAATGTGCTATAAAGCGTTTTGCAAATTGCATTGTGGCGAAGATGTTGGATCTAAAACACCCAGTGCTTGACGTTGCAGTAAATTGTTTAATATTTTGCGTAAGTATGAGTTTTACAAAGCTTTTCGTTTGGAATCTTGTTTCATAAATGGTTATAACGATGCACATAATAAAAGGCATTGGCATTTCCTTTCTACACAAAATCTAAGTGCTAGCTTTGACTTTGGATTTGGTGAGTAGTTTAGTGAAAATCTCTCTCTCTCTCTCTCTCTCTAAAAAACACGTACATATTCATGAACAATATTTATGAGAGCAACCATTACCTTTCAAATTTCTAAGTCATTCAAATTAAACTAATCCCAAGCTAGGTCTAGGATTACACTATTTACATTAAAATTTAGTGAGTGAGAAAGTATCTCCCAATTGATAGTAAGATTTTTGGTGGATTCTATCTCACCTAAATTAAGTACACCTCTGACATCTTATCTCAAGTTGGTCTTCTGATAATAAAAGGACAAAATGGGCAAATGTCATTTTCGCGCAAACAAAGCAGTGTTTTGCCCCCTTTCCCAAACTAATTAGGAAAATGCCCATTTTTTATAACTCGACAATTTAAAAATCGAGTTTAAAAAAGAAAAATTTCTGGAGTCTTATAGTGGCGTTTTCAGGAGCCTATAGTGACGTTTTAAGGACCTATAGTATCATTTTGGAACTCGAGCTCTATGAACTCGAGTTATATGCAATTATTTATTTATTTTTTTTACCTATAACTCGAGTTGATGAAGCTCGAGTTTCAAAACGCCACTATAAGTTCTTAAAACGTCATTATAGACTCCTTAAAAACGCCCCTATAGGGCTTAACTCTATTTTGAGAAAATCGAGTTACAAAAGAGGGGCATTTTCTTAATTAGTTTGGTAAGGGGGGCAGAATGCTACTTTGTTTGTGCGAAAAGGGCATTTGCCCATTTTGTCCGATAATAAGATTATTGATACTCTTATCGAGCTTAAAGCTTGTCTGATTCTCTCCAGTGGACAACCATTGCCTAATTCCACCTACTATCAATAATTGGTTAGCGGACTAGCTTATCTTACTGTTGTTTGTCCAAACATGTCTAATGTAGTACACCAAATGAGCTAGTCTATTGTGCTCCTTTCTAATATCCCTATGAAGCAAAAAACAATCTGTTGTGGCCATTCTAGTACCAAAGATGAATATCGTGTCCTTGCTAACACCACATTTAAACTCATTTGGTTGGTTACGTTAGTTGTTGATGATTTAGATGTGTCCACTTCATTTGCTACTCCCATTTACAATGACAATCAGAGTGCAATTCATGTCTCTTGTAGTGATGTCTTCCCCGAATGAACCAAGTATATTGAGATTGATTGTCATCTTGTTCGACATCATCTTCTTAAGAGTTCTCTCCCCTTGCTTTCTTTCTCTTCTCATGATCAACTTGCAAACATCTTTACGAGGCCACTCCCGATGTCTCACTTTCATACTCTATTTGACAAACTCAAGTTGGTCACCCACCCTCGAGTTTAGGGGGGGGGGGGGGGGGTATTAGTGTACAAGCCCATTGAGCTAGGCCTACCATAGTTTACTTGCCCATCACATATATGTCTTGTACTACACACATACATAATCAACCCTCTTTCTTATACTGCACTCATATATGCTTGCCTATATAAAGACAATGCCTTAAACAATTTTATGTATTGAATACAAAAGAATTATTTTCGAACTCTAACACTAAATAAACTCTCAAATGTAATGTTAAGGTTTTCTTGGGTGTATGAACGTGTGTTATATAATTTATAGATCAGTGGTTCCTTGCATATATCCTCAATTCTCATGTTAGGGTCAAATGTTGTTGTTGGAAAATCTGAGTCAAAATGCACTTTTTGATGTATTTGAGTCTTAGGTTTTAGTATCTAGAATAAGGTTGAAAAACTATGTTGGCGACACCAAAAAAAAAAAAAACTAAACTAAACTAAACTAAATTGATTAAGATTTTGCTCAAAATAGTGAAGATTCAATAGTCTTGATTCTTGTTCATCTCTACTCAGTTGATCAAGCTTTAATGAAGCTCGACTACTAACTTGATTCTTCTCAACTGATCGAGTAGCAGGAATATTGAAAATGAATTTTTAGTTTTAGCCCATGATAACCTAGCTCACTTTGGATCCTTTCATTAGGGTTTTCAAAGGTATAAAAACATATTTTTAGAGTTGTCATCATATAAAAACACACATATATTGTGAGAAGTTACTACAACCTTGTGCGCCTTGGGATCCTTATACCAAGCTACATTTGGTTCACCATTGGATATTCATGTACAATGAAGAAGGTCACTAAGTAGAGTAGTCCAACTGGATTGGAGTTGCGCTTGAATAGTTCAGTAGACTTTATTGTAGATACGTACTTCAAGATTATGTATATTCCCTGTAGTGTAACCTTAATTTTTGTTATTGGATTCTTTAAAGAGTGGTGACCTCTATATATATATATATCACTTGTTGGGATTTTTCTTGTTAAAGTTTTTCCGCATCATGACCATATCACAGTATCTTAAAACTTACTTTTCTATTGCATGGAATTTTATTTTGGCAATATGTTTGTTCCCAACACAATATAATTAGACCATTTGCATAAACTGAATTATTAATCAAATTGGGTAATTGATTAATTTAACCGGGTTCAATAAAATAACCCAACATCTCATTTCAATGCTTGATGCAGCGAAAGCTTTTGCGTGGTTTACCTTTAAAGTGATAAAAGTGAGCTTCAGACATAATCTACTGGTTGATTCTTCTTTATTGTTGGAAAGCAATTAATTTTTAAATTCTCAAAACAAAGAAATAATAAAAATTATTCCCAATCTAAAAAGGGAGAGAACTACTCCAATGGCTATAACTTGGCGGAAATCTTTTGAATAGACAAAACTCTACTTACACAATAAATTTTAAAATATTATTTTATTTTTTTAACCACTGAGTTAGCAAATTGTGATTGATATATTGCAAAAAAAGTATTATTAATAAGTCCATATAAAAATATATTGTCATGATTATAATTATCATTTCAATAAGTTGTTAAATTAATTTGTTATATCTTTAGCATTACTTTAAAAATAGAACTTAATTGGCTCAACTCTTATTTATGAATAGAGAATTGTATGATTATAATTATCATTTCAATAAGTTGTTAAATTTGTTATATCTTTTTTTTTTTTTTGAAATGAAATTTGTTATATTTTTAGCATTACTTTAAAAATAGAACTTAATTGGCTCAACTCTTTTTTATGAATAGAGAATTGTATGATTATAATTATCATTTCAATAAGTTGTTAAATTTGTTATATCTTTTTTTTTTTTTTTGAAATGAAATTTGTTATATCTTTAGCATTACTTTAAAAATAGAACTTAATTGGCTCAACTCTTATTTATGAATAGAGAATTGTATGATTAAATTCAAAATCATTCTATCATTAGATGAGAAAAGGAAACAAAAAATGGAAGGAAATAATACTCCCATTCCATTATTATTTTCATCCAATGTAATGAAAATGGTTACACCAGGCCTGAGAAATTGTGTCCTGCCTTGTCTCATGCATCGAGCATCCTTTAGATAAAGAAATAAGTACAGAATCTATGTAATAAAAGCAACCTCACATCCTTTGGTGATTCCATCTAAATGATGACACAATAATACAGCCAACTATTACAATTACAGAATTACTTTTTCAGTACCTCTCCCTGTTCAGGTTTACTTGCACTCAATTGACCACAAAACCCCTCAAATCTAACTACATGAAGCAACAATATAGAGCATATATGCTACCAAACCCCCCCAAGAAAAATAATAAAAACCAAAAAAGAAAGCACTACTATATATTGCCTGCAATTATATCTCTGGACTATAGTGCATTTAACAAGTCATATATCCATCATGTTTGACAATTTTTTTTGGGATCATTGTTTGTGTTTCTCATTGCATTTGAAATGTATTAGGTTGTTTAGCCTCTGCAAGCATTTGAACAACATCTCTCATGGTTGGGCGTTCCACACTGTGCTCTTGAACACATAACATTGCAACAAAGTAGACCTGCATTGCTTCATCAAGAGGAATATCACCCAACCTTTCATCCAGGATTTTCACCACTCTTTCTTTGCTTGAATTAGTTTGTATCTTGGTCCATTGAACAATGTCTATCCCTTCTTCCCCAAAGTTACCAACAGGCCTTCGCCCAGTTATGAGCTCTAACAGTACTACTCCAAAGCTATAGACATCACTTTTCTCATCAACTTTCAATGTATATGCATACTCTGTAACAAAAAGCAAACACACACACAAAAAAAAAAAAAGGATTTATTGCTGAATTCCACCATAATATGTAGAAGGGGAGAAAGGAAAGTACTTAAAAGTAATTTTTTAATGCAGAAATAGATTAAATAAAGCTAAGCACTAGAGTATGAGATAACACGTCCCACAAATAAGCCTTAAGCACTACCATCCGACTCTTTATAATATATATTTTTAGCCAAATTGAAGAGCATTGTTATCAAGAATCACAATTAAAAAAAAAAAAAAAAAAGGTCCTACATCCGAATCTCCATTATTTAAATTTTTGCAAAACTCGAGACAGCATTAAAGCGTTTTGTAAAACTTTTCTTTTATTTATTTTTTCTAAAATTTCTCGCCATAAAAAAAGACTTAAAAAAAATTATGAATATTTTAATTAAATGCATAATAAGAGAATATAGAGTCAGATATAAGACGTACTTAAAAAGTTGGTTACTATTTTTTTTTTTTTTTTAACTTTAAAATTTGATTAAACTTTACCAAAATAAAGAACAATTTATAATGAATAGGAAAATATATCTTATACATAATAGATCAAGTATATGAATTCTTCCTCTTATTGTGTGTGAGTTTCACAGCTATAAAACACGTGTAAAAAGGAGGTTACATGTATGACGCATGGAAGAGTTGTGAGACAGATCACACATGCATATTCATGAGACAATTATTGACAGAAATGGTACTTGAAGTTGAAGCATTTAGGGTTTTTTTTTATTTTTTATTTTTTATACTAAAGTTTTAGCATGGGTACTTCAAAGAGAAGGGTAAAGGGTAAATGGGTCTCTTCAATATTGTCAAGTACGAGTGGAATTTCATGCATGACTCACCCGCACTCATCTTTTACAGAGAAAGTATAGGTGAGGCTCATCTCCCCAAGTAAAGTAGCAAACTCTACTGTGAAAAAAGAAAAGGTATTTGGGGTTTATGCGTCTGTATTCCATAGTCCATACACATGTTTCTTTATAGGGTTCAGGGAAAGGGAAAGTAAAAAAACTTGGATCCCAATCTGGATTCTTTAAAGGGTATTCTTTCTTTGGTAGACGTGCATTTAGTTAAGGTTTTAGTTTTGGGTTTTGGTCAAAAGGATGGTTGTAATTAGAGTGAGCCAACATTTGGTGTAAGGTTTCAACTTTCAAGGCATGCAAGGCTCATTACCCATTAGTATGAAATTGAGTAAAAGAAAAAGCAAAAAAAGTAGAATTTTCCATTGGATTAGTGGAGCCTTTAGGCTTTACCCTTCTTGGAATGCACAGGAATCTGCTTTCAATACACTAGTTGGACCCAAGGAAAGTATTTGGTACATTTTTATGGACAGTGGGGCTGAGATGTATATACTATATATTGATCTAGTTGTTATTTGAAACCTAAAGTTGAAGAATATGAATAAGTTTTTGAATGAAAGCAACCTCTTTTCTAGGACCCCGGGTGACCAACTCATTTCTCCAAGTCAAATTGACTTTGGTTTATGCTTTATTTAACTACTCAATCTTAGTGATTAGATCTCCTGAGCAGGAAATTGGATCGAATGAAATTCACGTTAGAATAATGAGTAAAATGATCAAATTCACTATTACAGTTTTTAAGCTTTAAGTATAAATGATAATTTTTCATGATATAAAAAAAAATGGTCTTAAACGATTAAATTCAAGTTTCTTAGCAGGTTAAGCAAGTAATTTATTAGTTGAAAACTATGAATAATGTTTCAAACTGGTATGATAATTTTTAACTGCACTATTTGCTACTTATCAAAAAATAAAAAAAAAACTGCGCTATTTGTCAACAGCTTAATTTTTTTTTTTATATAAACGGTAATATATCATGATATCAAAACAAGTGATCTTAACTTTTAAATAATTAAATTCATGGTTTCTCAACATGTTAAGCTAGCAATCTTTTAGTTAAAACTATGAATAATGTTTGAAACGGATATGTACACCTATAGTATTAAAAAGAAAAGTACCTGGAGCTATATAGCCGTAAGATCCTGCAATTGCAGACATGCACTCTGATGTTCCTGTATCTTGTAAGAACTTGGCAAGTCCAAAATCTGCTACATGAGCCTCGAAATCAGAATTAAGTAAAATGTTATTGGACTTGACATCACGATGAAGTATTAGAGGTGAACAATCATGGTGCAAGTAACAAAGGCCTTTAGCTGCTTCAATGGCAATTTTGAGCCTAGTATCCCACTTGAGAAAACCACCTCTCTTCCCATGTAGAACTTCACCAAGACTACCATTTGGCATGTACTCATAAACAAGAAAATTGGTCTCTTTATTTGAACAAAATGCCAGCAACCTCACAATGTTTCTGTGACGAATTTTGCCAAGTGTGCGTATTTCTGCAGAAAGGCCATTATCATGGGAAGAGCCTTTGTTTATTCCCAACAGCTTCTTCACAGCCACTTGCTCCCCATTCGGCATTGTTCCTCTATATACAATCCCAGCTCCACCTCTTCCTATAATGTTGTTTTCCTTTATGCATTCTAATATGTCTTCACTTCCAAACTCTAGCTTCTGGAATGCTGTGAGCTTCCACAGATTTGAATTCCTTCTTACCTTTCTGGTCTTGATGATTGCTAAAATAACAAATACGAATGAGCACAATAAGAGTGCCAAAGCAAATATAAGCTTGAACTTGCCTGAAACTTGAGCCTTGATGCCATTATGGTTGTGTGATTCTAATGGTGAGTTTGATGAATAGTTGCATGGACTCAAGTAGGAACCACAGAGCTGAGGGTTACCCGAAAAGGATGTAGAGTTGAAGAGTGAATATTGGCCAGTTACAGGTATTGGACCAGAGAAGTTATTGTGGGAGAAATCTGCAGAAGTTAAGCTCTTCATGGACCCAATTTCCTTTGGGAGGCTCTGGTTAAGTTGGTTCCACGAGACATTGAGATAATTTAGCATGTGAATTTGAGAAGTTTGGACTGGGATTGGGCCTGAGAGTTGGTTTTGACTCAAATCTAAATAAGTGAGCAAGAAACAATTACCAATCTCAGGAGGGATTCTGCCTGAAAAGTTGTTTCTACTCATATCAAAAGTTAGGACTTTTTTCAACTGGTCTATGTCTGATGGAATTTCTCCTGTGAATTGGTTTCCATTTAGTAGAAGAATCTGCAAGCTGGGGAAATTTGCGATAGAAGTAGGAAGAGACCCCGACAAACGATTATTTGAAAGATTTAGCTGGACTAGTTTTGAGGGTACCTTGCCTGTGTCTTGAGGAAGTTGCCCAGTAAGATAGTTGTTTTGTAACTCCATGAGTGATAGCTCAGGCAAGTGAAGAAAGCCACTTGGTATTGACCCAGTCAAATAATTATGCCCTAGCCTAACTTTGTTGAGTGTGTCGCATTGACCAAGATCATTAGGCAGAGGCCCAAACAGAAAATTGTATTGTAAAATCAAGGTCTTCAACTTCCTTCCAAAGCATAGAGACTTGGGGACCAATCCAGTGAGCTTATTAGTGGACAAATCAAGATCAATTAGTCTACCATTCTGACCAAGCTTTGAAGGAATGGCTCCAGTGAAGTTATTCTGCCAGAGCTTTAAAACTTCTAACTTGGGTAGCTCTGCAATGAACTGAGGGATCTCCCCATGCAATTTGTTGATGAACAGGTTCAAGAGGGTAAGCTCTTCGAGTCCTGAAAGCTCAACTGGGATAGCTCCTGTTAGCACATTATTTGAAAGATCAAGAGTTTTGAGACTACTCAAATTGCCGAGTTGAGGAGGAAGCCAACCGTTAAGCTGATTTGTTTGCATGAAGACTGTGTCCAACTTGTTTAGATTGCCTAACTCTGCAGGAATTGGACCTTCCAAGCCACAACTTGCAAGGTCTAAATGAGAAAGATTGATAAGCTTACCAATCTCTGGAGGGATACCGCCATCAAATTCGTTGTAGTATCCTAAACGAAGCTGCTTGAGATTAGTAAGATTACCAAGTTCACTTGGTATAAAACCATCCAATGAGTTTCCTGCAAGTGAAAGATAGTTGAGCTGCTTCATATCTCCATAGCTTGAAGGGATATTCCCAGTGAAGAAATTCCCGCCAAAGTCCAAGTACTGGAGCTTGGGAAGTTCACTGACACCCAAAGGAAGTGAGCAATTAAAATTGTTATCATAAGCATCTAGCACTACAAGCTCTTTCAACTGAGAGAACTCCCAGCTTAAGTTTCCACTGAACATATTAATGGATATGTTGAGGAATTGAAGTCTTTCTAGCTTGTGAATATCTGGTGGAAGAGAACCTGCAAAATTATTAGCTGCAACTGAAAGATTAACAAGGCTTGGAAGTTCTGTGATTGCAGGTGAGAGAGTGCCAGTGATGTTGTAATTGGATATGTCAAGTGAAACTACAAATCTGTTCATGCTGTCACAAAGGACACCAGCCCAAGTACAAAGAGACAAGTAGTTTGATACATTCCAGGTATTAAGAGAAGAATTGTAGGACTCAAAAGCTTGTTTGAGAGAAACTAGGATTGAAGCTTGCCTTTTGAGAGATACATTATGTGAAAAAACAGGATGAGAAGATGTAAGGAACACAAGAAGTAGAATAGAGAGGAAGACGGACCTCATATCAGAAGCAGCCATGGAAATTGAAGTATAGAGCAGGTGGGTTGTAGTGAAACAAATTCAAGAAAAGCAATGTCACATTTCACATATAGTTTCTATTGACATAGACACACACACACACATACAAAGTACAATCACACAAGAAGAAGGGATAGAGCTAATGAAGTGATTCAATGTGATTTGGCTAGCTAATGAAATTGCAAGGCAAATTTAGGCTACATTAGTAGTATCCAAGGTTCTCCACTCCCACTCTCAAATAGAGTGTCTTTTAGTTTCATCTTTAACTTTATAAAAAGAAAAAGCAAAAGCAATGTTACATAAAGATGAATATAACAACGGACCGTTTGATCAAACCAATATTTAGAATTCCGTTACTTTTCATGACAAAATTACAAACATGGCCCTGCTTTTCCTATCTTAATTATTGAATCCAAATGGGCAGAGAAGTCATATTTTGAATCTCCAATACATGAGGTTTTTGACCCCAAATGAAAATCTAAAGTAGCAATGATAAGCAAGTAATGCAAAATTAATTTACCCCGTGATGATGGACTGTTCTAGAGCTCCACTACAATCAATACTGAACTAGATTAGTAAAGCAGGTCGATCTTGACCTTGACCAACACTATTTTGATTATATATAATGTTCTGCATCAATGATAATAGTTTTGAACTATAATATGGAGTTCGTTTGTTATAATTGCTTGGCCAAGGGCGCTTCACCTCCTATAATTATGACATAGAGATTGAGTATATTTGGTCTTAAAAATGACCAATAAGTAACACACTATATTTAACAATAGATAACATAGCCTATAGTAACACACTATATTTAACAATAGATAACATAACCTACAGTAACACACTACATTTAACAATAGATAACAAAGCCCTATACAGTAACATCACTTTGACAAGAGCTTACCATTGATACGGTTTTTATTTATTTATGCATAAATTACAAATCACAATAGATATTAACACCATTTTATCATGCACAAATAACAACTCACAACAAGTGACGTCAGCAGTTATGAAAAAAGTTGTAAAAAATGTTATTTCTCTATACTTAAAAAATGTTATTTCTCTAATGTAACTCTAAGTAATGTTATAACACCTAATAACTTGTTATTAAATTCATATTATAAAAATTTCACAGTTGGATTACATGTTTTATATGTTCTTAATATGCATGCCACTTTTCATGCCAATTGGATGTTATTTATTATTTGATCCATAAAATCATCTTTTATGCATTATTTTGACTACAAAAATTTGAATTTAAACAATTGATTGATGACATGGATAATGATTTTTGATCATCTTGAAATTTTGCAAGTATGAAGAATTTACGAAAATAATGCAATCTAAAGTTGAATTTGTCAAAATTCGCATTCAATTGAAAAATATTGAGTAGTGTAACATTGATTAAAATTACACCAAGTGTAATCTATAGTCTATACTACTAACAATAAGATTCTCTGTTTGGGCTTTATTATTTTGCGTAATTAAGTATTTTCACACAAATTCTTAAACTCTTCAAAATACCTCTATCTTTTAGTTAGATAATTTTAAATTTAAAAACACAAACATGATGAAAGAGTAATTTACTATTTTAAAAAAGTTCCTAAGTTTTAAGCATTTTGCTTTCTTGCGTGCAAATAACTAATTAGAAAAAAAAAAAAAAAAACTCACATAGAGAAAGATCCTTAGAATTAGGACACTATCTTTATCTTATTTTTAAATATTATGATACTACACTCAAAATAAATAAATAAAAAAGGGCAATGAGGCATATGTGTGTGTGTGTGTGTGTGTGTTTATAGTTACAATAGTGGAGATGAAGATTCAAATCTTGGTTCTCCTCGTAAGTAAGAGAATATAATGTCACTAAATTACAAGACTTACCATTATATCTCATTTTAAAATATTTTGACACTACACTCAAAATAAGTAAATGAAAAAGAGCAATGAGGGCCGTGCGTGTGTGTGTAAATATATATAGTTACAATAATGGAGATGGAGATTCGAATCTTCGTTCTCCTCGTAAGTAAGAGCATATAGTACCCGTTTGGATACAGCTGCCAGCGTTTGCGTTTTGGCGTTTTCTTTTTTTTTTTTTTTCTTTTTTTTTTTAAGAAGAGCGTTTCACGTGATTATGCACTGTTCAGTGGGTCCCGTGTACTGTTCACAGGACCCACAAGTACTTTACTCAGGAAAAAAAATTTAAAATTGGGTCCCACAGTACTATTCACACATTTAAAAATAATTTTGTTACAGTGTTTTCAATTTTCAGTTTTCAACGAAATAAACGGTATTCAAACAAACCCATAATGTCACTAAATTACAAGACTCTTACCATTATATCTCATTTTTAAATATTATGACACTACACTCAAAATAAATAAATAAAAAAGAGCAATGAGGCACGTGTGTGTGTGTGTGTGTGTGTAGTTTCAATTATGGAGATTGAGATTTAAATCTTGGTTTTTCTCATAAGTAAGAGCATATAATGTCACTAAATTGCAAAGCTCCCATTATGTCTTTAGACTTATTGTTTTAAGAATATGCAACTCACTCTCTCTCTCTCTCTCGCGTTATATCTATGTTGCTTATAAAAGTAGCTTGGTTCACAAGGCCAATCAAACCTTCGTTAACATTATATCTCTAAGCTTATTGTTTAAGAACACACAATTATATTTCTCTCTCTTTTTATTTATTTATTTTTTTGTATATCTATATTGCTCATCAAAATAGCTTGGATCACAAGGCCAATCACACATTAATTATCATTATCACTCAATGTGCACCTTTGGCTTTGGGGGTCTATACAATGTATATTTGAATATAGAGTGGTAGCCTAATCAGCCACGTCGTTGTTGATGCATGTACCCAGACTGGTAAGAATTATCAAGTTGTCAGTCTCCTTTTAATTTTAAATAACGGGGATCATTCAACTATCCAAGCATGATATCAACTTTGTGTATGCAGATAAAAACTCCACTATATTTTTTGTCTTTTCAGGTGGCCGCAGTGGACACATTGGGCCTTGGGGCCCATCTTTCTTTTGTTCTTTGCATAGGAATAAGTAGGAATCACTGATCACCTAGGAGGCCCGCCCTTCTCACTTTAAGAGTTTTATGCAATGTGAAAAAAGAAAAAAATAAAAATAAAGCATCTAACTTTAATTTTAGAGCATGTTTGGGATTTTATCACTTTAATTTTCTCTCTCTCTTTTGTGTGAACCCGCATGAACCTTTTTTTCCCTTTCTGGTCAATGAGTTAGGATCATTGGGAAGCAAAATTGCAGTATAACAAGGCTTGTTTTGTGCTTGATGAATAAAATGGTACCAACATATATTTTGGTTGTTGCTAATCACATTAGCTTTTGTTTTTTGGGGAACTCTACCTTGTACCATTTAATTTGAGCCTGAAAACAAGGACTCTAGATTATTGGTTGATGCTTCAAAGCTTTCCCTGACTCTAATTGAAAATTCTTCAGAAGAGTGTTTTCTTTTCTAGGGAGCACAATAATGGGCCAGCCTGCAGCCGTGGAGCCTTTGGGCAATGAAGAAGGATAGAGGTGAAATGATATCCATAACGGTTGCATGAATACTTATTTTGATTTTAAAAACATAAGCACTCAATTCATCTTCCATAAATAGTACATTTTGAACTCATATGTAGGGCTGACTGTTTCCATAGCTCTAAACATTTGATGATGTTGTCTTATGGGAGCATGGTCCTTCATCATCAATGTCATCACTGATGGAATCTTCCCTGCTCCCTTTTAGCCATATCACCTGGATCATTTGATTGAATAATGACCCATTCTCCACTAGTGAAAAAGTCACATTTACTTGACTCATGATTCAAAAAAAAAAAAAAAAAAAAAAAGGACAATGTTCGGCTGATATATCACATGGTCATGGAAGTGCTTTGATCAAATAAAATATTAAGACATTAATTTTGTGAAAAATAAAAAGTTTAGGAACGCAACTTCGTTTATAATTGTTAATGTGATTATTGTGATTGGTGTATAATATTAATAATGTTAGTAATGGGCTCATGTAAAAATATTATTATTAAAAATAAATAAATAAGGGTACGAAAAAAGTAAAAAGTCGTGCACTCTTATTACTTTTTTGATGCATAGTTCATACTGGATCAAACTTAAGGGTAGTGCTAATGGTGCAAAGTTGCATACTGCATGGTCAGAAATAAGTGTTGGTAATCGTGATTCGTGATGGTGGGTTTCAGGCAAGCAACTGAAGAATTAAAGGCATGCATCAACCTAAGGTGCAATACGGTAGAAACAAGCAAACAAAGCAATAATTTCCAATTAGAAACAAGCAAATAGCAATAAGGCTTAAGATAAATTACATAATAAGTTAGGGACAAAGGAGGGAGAGAAGCATATTTATAAACTTGCTGAGACAAGAAAAATTAAAATAAGAGACTTGAATGACGTCCGGGATCATTAAAAATAAATATCAAAGTGTGTTAGTGAAAAGAGAGCATATTAAAGAGAGATATAAAAATTATTTTAATAAAATTTTTAATGGAAACGATATATAATATTGGAGCGATTTGGGTAGTTCAATGAAGGATAGAAACCGTAGATTTGTTCGAAGAATTAGGATGACCGAGGTAAAAGATGCATTAAGAATTATGAATGTGGGAAAGGCTGTAGGACTAGATGAAATTCCTATAAAGTTTGGAAGTGCTTGGGTGATGTATGCATATGCTGGTTGACAAACCTTTACAATAAGATCTTATGTGTTAATTAAATGCCTATAGTGAGTGGAAGAAAAGTACTTTAATACCTATTTACATGAAAAGGAGCTATTAAGGAATTTAGGCCCGAGTTGTGCCAAACTACCAATTTTAAGCCAAGTTATTAATTAATCCAATTATACTTGGGTCTTGATTGGTATGAACATACACTAGGATTTTAGGGTTTAGGGAACAAACAAATTTACTATGTAGAATTGAAGCCTTACAAGTATAATAACCCTATTCTTATTTGCTACTCCAAATAATAAATAAATATTCAAAGGCGAGTAGTTAATACATAGGTAAGAAAAAGTGAGTTGATCTAAGTTGAAAGAATGAAAATAGGTTGAAAAAGACTCAAAATAACTTAGTAAAAGTAGTAAAAAATGACTTGTTAATTAAGGAAGTAACAGAGAATATGACTTTAGGTAGAATAAATAAACAAAAAGAATACATGTGGTCAACCCTAACTAATTTGTTGATGCATAGTCAATCCCAAAAATTTGGAATTAAGACTTGTTATTGTTGTTATTGTATAATACTGCCAATGGCCAAAACAAGGATATAGTAAAACTATAAGAGGGTTATACTTCAATTTATTTAACTTGTTGTGGGCAATGCTCAAGAAAATTGACATGACAAATGCATACCTAATATCCCAATAGATGAATGCAAATCCCCAAAGTAACTAATTATCAAAAGTAAAAGAGATGAATGTAAATTAAATAAAACAATGAAATAAATAAAACAAAATAATAATTAGCAAAGATGACACTTGTTGTCAAATTTAGACCCAATTGTTATTAAGAAATCAATTTTAATCCCAAGTTGATTGATTATCCAACTATACTTGAAAATTTAGTTCGAGGAATCATGCATACTATCATATCGCAAATAATAAATAGCTGAAAATATATAACATAGGCTATATGGTTACGAAGAGAAAACCTTATCAAGAAAAAATTTTCTTGTAGATCCATAATGTAAAATTGAAGTGTTCTACAATGGACTCTACTCAACACAAAAGCTTTAATTAATTTGCTTGTGACTTCAAGAACCATCTTGAAGGTTCTTCATAGTAGCTTGACAGTGTTCCAACTGCAGCAACTCCACCTTGATTGCCAAATCTTGAATTCTGAATCTTGAATCATCAAGTGATGCTTTGAGAGAACTTGGTTAACCTAATTACCTAGATGTAAAAAACACAGCTTTCCAAAACTCTATTTTCAAGTCCCATATGTTTGCCTTTATACATTGGATTTGGGGTCACAAAACCCTAGAAGTTTGGACAACTGATTGGTTGAATCAAGATTTTGGTTACATGATTCTTGATCGATCGTCGTAAGTGATCTTGCAGATCTTCTTCAATACTTGAGGGCACATGTCTTGAACTTCATATGCACAGCAAAGATGCTTATAAGCCACAAATTTGATTAAGGTTTGCCAACCTAAAACTATGTACTCATAATACTTATTTGAAAATAAAATGTAAGTTTCCATACTTATTTGAAAATAAAATGTAACTTTAGGCTAGTTTGAGCAGTGGCAGTGTGTAAGAATTCTACTTCTAGTCGTGAAGAGTCATTCCCATATATTATAAAAGTCCATTTACTTGGATAGCATAAAATATTTTATAGTTTCAGAACATATTCTAAGCACTAAGATACAATATAATATCCTAGATTCTTGTCAAGGATGAGAATTTCAAGAGTCAGATAAGAGTAAAATATACGTAAAGAGAGGAATACAGACAAGCAGTTCTGTTGACTTACTAAGATAATTATTAAGAAACTTTTAGTTATGATGTTTTGACATGTCAATTTAATCACAGTGAACGAGCATGACTTGTATTTTCGTATAATGCTATTAAAAATAAAAATTCTTGAAGACGTTGGGTCCTCCACTAGTCATTCATGGAAGAGGAACAAACAAAATTGTCTCTCAAAAAAGATGTCTATCTATATTGGTGGTCACTCTTTGGTATTGCATCACCAGATTTTCCATGAAATCATTCAAATCTTTATTAAAGTAGCTTTGATTTTCTTTTACTTTAATTTACAAACCAATGTAATACCTTTAAAGTGCAAATGTGAAATGTGATTATACACTAAAGATGTTACATCGGATTAGGGTGTGCTTAATTGAATCGCTAATAATGGATTTTGAAGTTATCAGCATTTTTGGAAGCTCTCCCATTCCCATACACACTACTTTTTTTACAAAGTCCATTTGATGTCACCTTAGCTCCAATATTGAGATTATTTCTTCATATCAACAGGATTTAAAACCTATTATTACTACAAATGAGATGACAGGTTCATATCTTAGGGGTCCACATGTCCATTTTCTAGGATAATCGTGCACATGATTAGTATATACATCTATGATTAAGTAGTGATTACCATGTCACTGAGTTATAAAAAATATCATTGAGAAACAGAGAAAAAATGAAAAAAAAAAAAAAAAAAAATTCAAGGATCAATTTGAAATCAAATGATGTTTGTGAAGCAAAACGAATCACCACCCAACTAAAAGTGTTGTCCTGAATAATGGAAAAAAGTATCTCATGTATAAGATATATGCCCTCTCACAGCGTGTGCGGTCCATAAATTGTAAGAGTCAGAATCCATATATTCGATACATGAGATAATTATTAGACTTGATGCCTTAGAGGCGTGAACTCCTGCTGCTGCAGAGGGAACTGTTACTAGTGCTGGTCTGCTGGACAAGAAGACAATGACACTCTCAGTTTCTCTTCTGATCCCTCAATATAGTCAGACCCATCTCTTCTGAATCAATGCAGTCACTGCTAATAACAAAGTAGAAGAGGAGGAGGAAGAGGATAACAATAATGCTAGCATGTCCAATTGTGATCTCAATAAAATGGCCAATAGAATATTGTTTTAATTCTCCAATTACAGAAACCTCAATGTTGCTGTCATGCTGTTGTTGTTTGTTACTCTTTAGCAATATTTCTTTAATATGATGTGATGCAATCTCCAACTTTATGTTGGAGCTAACTTTAAGAATCTTCCTGCTGTATTTCACAAGCTAAGTGAAACAAAGGCCATCCCCACATCTGTAAGATTTAATAGCTCTAAAGCATCAGGATTCTGTTTAAAAAGTGATGGATCAAAAGTGAGTTCTGAAGGTTGCTTTGCTACAGATTTGAGAGACATTAATTGAGCCCCTTTGCATTGTTCATTCTTATAGATTACATATCAATAATAAAGTTAGGCTAAGATTACGCTTAACTTGATTGGTTAGGATTTTAGTACGAGATTCTGAGCCTCAAACATGCAGATATGACATTAACTCTTAGCTTCTTTTTTGAGCTATTATATTTGGAGTAAAATTTGTTAAAACATAAAGTAGGAGATTTTAGACAATTACAAGAAGAAAAAAAATAGTATGTTTTTCACTTCAATTTCTAGTGCTTGAGAATGAAACTAGCAATGTAATGTTTTATTGAATTTTCTACTGTAAGACGAACTATACAAGATGTTAGAATAGTCACATGTGAGAAGGAAATATCAGCTATGGTATTGCAACTGCATCCATGAGATTGCCTTAATGAATCGCACCCATGTGTTACTAAAGCGGCTCCGGTATATTTTTTCGCTTAACTCTTTTTTCTTTTTGATACTAAACGATATTTCTCATACTAACCCATTGGTTAGAATTTTTAAATTCCTTCTCCCCACTACAAGAGTGTTATAATTCAGTGGCATCGCCTAATTCTCCCAATTAAAAGAGTATGAGTTCATATTCCTTTATTGTCTGTATATAAGTTTTCAAATCCTATTCCTTGGTAGATAAGAAATGTCACTTTTTTGACAAATAATAAACTGTCCTTCCACACAAAAAAGGAAAAGTAACCAAATCAGCTTTCCTTACACACCAAAACATGTCAAATAAGTAACCAAATCCAAATAGAAATTTAAGACAATTTTCAACAAATCTCCACTTCAACTCAACAGAAATACATATAAATATATTGCAGAAATCAGAAAGAATCTAAGAGTTTTTTTTCACTCTTACAATGGATGGCTTGCTCTTTGGCCTGCTTTTATAGAAGCATTTGTGGATTGGTTGAACCTACAAAGTCCCCCAAAATGCCCTTGAAATTTGCGAGCTTCCCCCAATAAGGGCAATTGGATTTGTTTAAGAAAGATGGTTTTAAGGTTTTTTGTCATCAGGTGCATATGTATCCAATTGATTCCACCAAACATGCATATGCATGTTTCATGCATGCATGGCATCCTTCTCAAACACAAGTATTCTTTTTTCTTTTTCTTTTTCTTTTTTCCTGTTTTGGTGTGAAAAAAAAAACATGTATTCAACTTGTCTGAATTGGGTTCTTTTGAGTCACGGTTGTTTTGTACTCAAAAGGAGTGATTTTCCTGTTCCAAAAATAGGAAAAGATTTCATCATTGGAAAAAAAGGCCTAAGTTGTTGGCGGTAGTGGTACACAATAAGGTGTCTACAACGCATTATCATTAATACTTACATTTTATTTTATGTGAAAATTATATTTTTGTTAGTTTTTTTTATTTGTTTTATTGCTTAGATTAATTAAAATTTTTAATTAAATTTAACCTTAACTCTATCTTTAAGTTTCCCCACGAAGCAAAATCATGGCTCTACCATTGTTCATTTCTCTTCTTTTAAAAGTATTCTCGTCACCCCATGTAAGAGCAACTACAATTATTTCTAATCTATCTATGTATAACCTTTCAAATTTTATTTCTTAGTGAATAATAAATATTAATTATTTATTGGACAAGGAATATATTTCATTTTCACAAAGAAAAACCCAACAGTAGTATCCAATATTTATTTATTAATTTTTTTTTTTAAAATCCCCAATAAATAACAAGGTCTATATAAGAATTATTTTAAACAATTTTTAACAATTATGCTACCTCTAAACAGCAACTTTTTGGACATATGGGCAAGTAAGTTGAAGAGATAACATACTTACATTAGAGATTGGAAACTCTAGTTAGGAATTGATAAACATTTAGGGACACATTTATTGATTTATATTGAATTGATTATAGGTTTGTTTGCTTGCAAATAAATAAATGATTGGTTTGCTACTAGAATGCATGTTGGTTGGAATGAGCTCCCCCACATTTCAGAAGTTTTTGCTTTGTACTTGCAGCTTGCTCAATATATATCTTTCAATGAAATTCAGTCAACCCAAAACATAATGGCAGTCCTTCCCCACATTTTCACTTTTGGCAGTACCCACCGGACCCTGGTATCACTTTGCTCAAAACATAAGCCATTATTATGGAATCAAGCATATTTGAGACTGGTCACCAAAGATGGAGGTGACAATTTTATATCTTAGGGTCCACATGTTCGCGGGATCATCATATTAACTGACTATTTGGGGGTGCTTTGCTTGCTTTTATTGAATGACATTTCTTTAATGGAAGGTCCAATCCTTTTTCTTAATTTATAATTTGTATCTGAAGTTACCTAATCCAGAAAAATAAAGGGAATCTTGTTTGTTTTTAATTTTTTTATGTGAGTTTTTTGGCCAAACTGAGGGGAAGGAAATGGAATTAGTAAATGTGTGTATAGTGCCGTGGGACCTATTTTTAATGAAAAAGTTACTAAAAAAAAGGATTTATACGTCCCGTGAACAGTGCATGAGACCCACTGGTGTGACACATTTCAATGCAAATTTTGGACGTTCAAAGAGGTAGTGGATCCCGTGCACAATGCACAGGATCCACTGGCAAGTCTGTGTCCCACGTTCACGTGCTTCTCAATAATAATAATAAAAAAAAAAAAGGAAAACGCAATCGCAGTACACGGGAAACACAATCCAAACGCTACTTAACTGCCGAAATATAATGTATTAACTATTGTTTAGGATAGTCAAGAGTCTTGTAGTTCAACAGCTTAACATTTCTTGATGTTTCCAATGGTAATTATCAAAAACCTACCTAGTGGACCATTAGGAAAGAAAATTCTCAATTAACAAAAGCTTGGACTATGCTCTTCCACTAAATCCTAATAAGAAATGCTATTGACTATGTTGAATCAAATAGTAGGCACCAAGAAGTTGTTTTTCCTAGCTTGACCATAGGGCACACGATTTAGACAAATCAAACTTAATAAATTTTGAGAGCTTTAAACTACCCTAGATTGAAACATTTCTACGTCATATGGTGTGATAAACGGCCTAGAGTATTAGTCTAAACTCATAAGATCCTTATTATTGTCAATCCCATCTGGTACAAGTGAACCAACATCTCTTTCACAATCTCTTAGCGGAACAATGTTCGTATCTGAGAGGACGAGAGTTGAAAGAATGCGCCTCTGTTGCTTGAGAATGCCCACCAAAGTTATGGGCACTGACTATTCCTTTTTTTTTTTTTTTTTTTTTTTTTTTTTTTTTTTATAAATGTCAGAAATTTTATAAATAAATAATTTTTAAAAAAGTCCAACCAAAGCAGCAAAGCTACATCATTTTTGGGCTCTTAACCACAAATCACCGAACTTTTTATGGTGATGATATCATTAGTGAACTTTGAATTGTGTAAATTTAAGAATCTAGATACTATTTAACTTTTAATTGTTTTTAGTATTTGTTATTTTTAACATTTAGTATTTTTTTTTCCTTAATTATTATTATTTTTTTGCATGTGAAAAAATTACAGATCAACCAATAACTCGATTGACCACTTTTGAATTCATCCCATTTAAGATGACCCATTTTTAGCTGAATCTACTTTTGACTAAACCCAACCCGGCCCATTAGCCAGGCCAAGATTATTTCAACCCTACAATTAATGAGTAGACAGTTGAAGGTTTTTTTTTTTTTTTTTTGGTACGAAGAATACTAAATATTTTAACACACATTGAAAATGAGGAGAAGATTTTAAAAAAACTAAAATAATGTATATCTCAAAGGACTTAAAGTATTAAACACTTAAATAAAGTGGCAACACGGTCCAAAACTGATAATTCTAAACGACAAACCGTATTAGGTGAAAACGGCAGAGCGTATAATAAAGTTTGGCTGAGTCCAGAGTCCACCAGACAAGACAAAGTAGACAAACAACAATTGTTGTACTGTTCTTCTTTTGTTGTTGTGAGAACCCAATTCCGAAAACTAGAGAGAGAGAGAGAAACAGTAGTGTGTGACTGTTATAGAGAGAGAAAGAGAGAGAGAGAGAGAGAGAGAAAAGAGCAAAAGAAATATTAAAAAAAAAAAAATGAAGCAGGTATCAAAGGATCCATTCGAAGCGGCGACGTTTGAGGAGGAACAACAAGAATCACCGCCAGAGTCTCCTTCACCTTCACCTTCTCATTCATCTGCTGCCGCTGCTCCTGCTGCTGCTGCTGCTGCTGCTGTTGATGATGATGGAGCACAAGACGACACCATCGTTGATGTACTCGATGCTACTGCTAATAATAATAATATTGGTGACCCTTCTTCTTCTTCCACACCAAACACTACTAGTACTGCTACTACTGCTGCTCCAATCATACCACCGCACTCTTCTTCTTCAGCCTCTACTAGTCGCGGCGGCAGCGGCGGCGGTGGTGGTGGGTCCCAAACATCAAAGAATAAAGAGGAGGAGGAAGAAGAAGAGGAGGAGAACATGGATGTTGAGCTCTCCAAGCTCCCCTCTTCTGCTGACCCTGCTAAAATGGCCAAGATGCAGTAAATTTTTTTTCTTTTTTTTTTTTCACTTTCTACTTTTTTACTTTTTGCTATTTACTGTTGCCTCTTCCTCTCTTTTACTGTTACTTTAATAAATTAAAATTAAAATTAAAAAAAATGTAGAATTTTATAAAAATGCATATTTTTATTAGTTTTTGTTATTTTGCCAAAATGCAAGTAGGATAATTTTGAAACCTCCAGACATTTTTGTGTTACAATTATAAACACAACTATAAGTAAATGGTTCATGTGTTAAGTGATTGTCTAACGCTCACAGTTAATCACTTGAGCTAGTTGTGGCAAATGCTTTGGTGCTAGAACTGGTTAACAAAAGCCTTAATTCAGCTCTATATCATATATCATATATAGGCCTGATAGGGTAACCTTAAAACCAATGCCACGGAAACATGGTATTCTAGCATTAAAGTTTCTTATTTTTTTATAATTCAATTGTTATGATAAGTAGGAAAAGGAAGATTCGAACTTTGGTTCCCTTATAAAGGAGATCATGTAATGCCACTGAAACAAGGCTCTTTGCTATTGTTGCATTAATTGAAATACCTATTTGTCTAATAAATCCTATTTTGTAATCATTAAAATAAATAAATCCTATTTTGTAATTATTGGTTGCGTTATATACTTTACTTAAAAAAGGAATTCAGATGTTTATTTATTATGTTGAAGTAGTACTAATCACATTCATTGACATGTCAATTTGTAAATTTTTTGTAATAAATTTGTTGTTGCTTTAGCATTTTCCCTACATTAATATTTGCTTCTTTCAATTATTTGATTTGTGTGAAAAGAGTAATTTGACAAACCCTTTTTCCATTTGGAGATAATTCTAAAGTGTTCTGCCTCTAGTAAGTCAAGGAAAAATATAAAAACACGAACTGTATCTGTAGAAAGTAGAAACCTTTTGATTGTGTTAAACTTGTCTATAAGATAAGCTTTATAATAAAAGAGAACAATTTATAATAGAATGATCTCAAGATGTATGCTTTGGTATGTGACAAAGAAAATGGTTTTGCTTAGTATGTTTTCATCGATAATAGAGGATATTTACCAAATTGAGTTTTGGATGTACTAAAAAGAACTTGCTTTTATTGTAGTCCATGTCATATAAACCATGTGACTGGCAATTCTTCAGTTTAAAGTTTGATTTTTGTGTGGCTCTTTTAATAAAAGAAGACTCTTTATTACGTAGACTTGAACTCAAGCAATTCGTGCCTCAAACTAACCTTATTTCTATTTTAGCTTGGTGTTGCTTAAGACTGCTGTAATCTACATCAGTGCCTCATGCATTGAATTATACAATTAGACATGTTCCCTAAACTGTTACATCTTGATAACTTTTCCAGGGCTATTTTATCGCAATTCACAGAGGAACAAATGAGTAGGTATGAGTCCTTTAGGAGAGCTGGATTTCAGAAAGCTAACATGAAAAGGGTATGCTTCTTCTTTGATTGTTGTTCTCCCTTTCTTCTTCTTTTATTGAAAAGAAAAAAAAAAGGGGGGGGGGGGGGTTGGGGGGGCTTTATTTATTAGATAGAATATTGAGCATTGGTCAAGTTCTGCATACTGTTACTTTAGAGTTGGAATGGAGGATCCAGCTATATTCAAAATGTTCAGCATAATGCGCATTCTTCTAGCTTTTTGGTGTGTGTGTGTGTGTGTGTGTGTGTTCGGGGTGGGAGAGAAAAGAGGGGGGAAGGGGATGGGGGATTTAAAAATATGACATATTACACAATAGGATCTTTTTTTTCCCACATGGATGGCATTTGTTGTGCTAATTATTGAATTTCTCTTTTTGTCTCATTTACTAATTTCTAAGCTTATCTTTGCCAAATGATTTTGATGTAACCTTATCAAGATTCGTTTTGCATTTGCATTAATGTTACTAATTGTTTGCATACTTATCCTATGGTGTGAATGCAGTTGCTAGCAAGCATCACGGGAACCCAGAAAATTTCTGTGCCAATGACAATTGTAGTGTCAGGGATAGCAAAAATGTTTGTTGGTGAACTTGTGGAAACAGGTGTGCATACTGTCCAATTTTGAATTTGTGTTGAGATCTCAATTCCAAAATGGGAGAAATTATACTTTTGGATTATACAAAGAATGAGTGAACATTGAAAGACTTGTGATTGCAAATATGAAATGCTTTCTCAATCACATCTAGAGCACTGTGCAACTAAAAGCTAAAAATCTAGTGCATGGCTAAGTCCAGAGATGTGTGTTTCTGAAATTTGACTAGCGTGGGGTTTAGTAATGAGGCTCTTTACTTTGCAGCTAGAATGGTTATGACGGAGAGGAAAGAATCTGGGCCCATCAGGCCTTGCCACATCAGAGAAGCATATAGAAGATTAAAGCTTGAAGGCAAAGTGCCAAAGAGATCAGTTCCGAGGCTCTTTCGTTAGATAGAGCAGATACAGTTTATGTGGCTGAATGCACAGGTTTGGATAATCTACCTTGTTCTCACATATGGCATTATAATCTTGTATTTGGCATTCTTATACTACTCATGTCATCTATATGTTACCATTAGATTAAGAACACATGATCCAGCAAAAAGTAACTGAATGTAGGACGGTAAGCCTCGCTTTAGGCTGACCTTTTACTTCACCTATGTGAGCTGAACTTGAGGACTCAATCCTTTGATATTCCCATATGAAGAGGGATTTGGATACTGCTGAGCCGCAAGACTTGCTATGGTCAGGCAGATACTTTTTGTTTGGCATTTAAGTCTTGACAGTTGCTTGGTTTAAATTTCTGTATTAACTGTTAAACAGAGATAAAAGCAGGGATTGGACTATTTGGAGAATAAAGATGTCCATGGTTGCAGCTGAGGTTCTCTACTGTACTGCTTCATAGTCAGAAACAAAAGCAAGACTACTTAACAAACAAAAAGCAGAAGTGAAACTGATTCATAGAAACAGTTGAATAAAGAAGAAAAAAAAAAAAGAATGGGTAATGTGTATGCCTAGTGAAAACGATGAACTTCGTCTATTTATGCTGCTAAAGGGATTGAGGTCAGAAGAGTCTGTACAAAGCTGATGCCACAAATAATTCTACTTCCATGCTATGTGATTGAGAAGCTTCACACTATGATGTTGAGAAGTACAAACCTCTCTAAATTTTACTGTTATGATCCCCATTTTCCTCTTTATCTGGTCTTTGGTATGATCCACTCAGTCTATTTTGAACGTGTAAGATCTTAGTTGGCCTTCAATGCTTGGCTAGTTTGATCTTTGTGATGATAAGTCGGTAGAAGTTTGGCAAATTGAAATGATTGGAATTAGTTGAGACTTGATGTGGATGTTACAGCATGGAATATAACAGTTTCTACTTTATGTATGTGCATTTTAGATTCACTATTGGAAGCTTAATGATCTTCCTGGCTTACTGCCTATAAATTTGATATTATGAGGGGTAAGTTGATGGTGTCAAGAGAGAATAAGATAATAAATTAAGACAGAATAACCACCCCAGTATACTTTTTCAGTTATGCCTTATAGTTGACAGGACATTGATATTTTTCCACCCTTGGTCCTTTCTATATAATAGTGAAAAAGCAAGGCATCTATGTTCTTTGTATTAAAGGGTGTACAGTTGCTTCTTATTTTGTTTGAATAAGAAGGCTCTAACTACTTATAAACTTTAGTTTGTTATGACTCCAAAGCTCAGCTCTTTTCGCTTCTCCTTTTTGGTTTGATTGGTGACAACCTTATGGTTAAAAGATTTGGTGACACATTGCTTTCAGGAGTACTTGATCCTCATGCTGCTCAGATCATGATATATCCTCAAGTCTTCCACTGTGCTAATAATTTTTTTTAATTAATTTTGTCAAAATGCTTAACTAATCTTACAATTAGTTTGCTATTGTTTTCATATATTGCTTTCTTTTGCAGTCTATTATTAGGTCAATTCGACTGCGGGGTTGGATGCAATACGTTGGTTGTATGAATTAGAGGCCTGAACCTACACTTAATCAGCAGTAAGCACTGGGGGCATCTCCCTCCCAAAATGGACACCATGCACAGGTCTTATTGACAGTCTCCTATCTACTTCCTTCTTCATTGTTGTATTGAAAGCTATGGGCATAAATGCTAGAACTGTCCTTTTGTGCTATGAGTCTCTCTCTGTCACTCTCTCTCTCTCTCTCTCTCTTGTTGGATTGTAAGAAAGTTAAGTAACTATCCTTGATTACTTTTAATTGTTTATCACCCATGGATGGCATCATACCAGTGGATGTCATTGTGCCATGTCTTTTTCTTTTCTTTGGCCATAATTTTGCCATAAAACCCATTATTTTCATGTACCTGAGGTATTTAGTTTTTTGTTTTGAAGGGCAACTTCATTGCATTTTCCCTACTTCCATTTCAATTTTTATTGGTAAGTTACGTACTAGTAGTCTTGAATCTACAACCCTACTCTCCATCTTGCTCTAAGAGTTTCCTAAATCCTATTCTTTGCATAATTCTGATATAACAATTCGTAAATGAGGGGTGCATATTGATGGCCTAAAAGTTGAATTGGCTTGGTCTAATACTTGCAACTCGGGTGCATGTGCAATGTCATTATCAATGCAAGTTATGCATATTTTATAAGATTTAACAACGTGAGAGATAAATTGAGTGAGAGAGATCTAATCATTCAAAAGAAAAGGAAAAAGAAAAACATTTTTTTTTTAATCATTCATCATTGATTGGAATTCTCTCCCATGGACGTGGAGTCGAGATTGTTTGGATCTTTGAAAAAATAAAAATATTAGTATAAAATGGAAATGTATAGTATGATTCTTTACACGTTAGAACCATAGTTGTCTGGATCACAGGATAGCATAATTTTACGATCCCATCTCACCAAAACGTTTAGGATCGCATTAGGATCGTAAAAATGGTAGGACCGTATAGAATTGTAGGATCGTATGGGATCTTACTAAAAACAAAAAAATTTGTTTTTTTTTTTGTTTTTTTGTTTTTTTTTTTTATGGGATAAATTTTTTGTTTTTATGAAACTTTAAGAGTTTTTATTTTTTCATGTTGTGATAGTATAACCTTTTATTTTATTTTTATAAAATTATGTTAACTTAAGCAAATATTATCTAGTTTCTAGTTCACTCGTAATCAAAATGAATGAGTGCTTCATTATTTCTAAATGAAGAATTTGATGTTGGTTTTGCTACCTTTTAAGTTATAATGTTGTTAAATTTGTTTCATCAAAATACTAATTTGTGTTTTAATATTACTAAAATATTTTTTATATATAATTTTACCAGATATGCTTGTATTTGTATATTGATTAATTGATTTTTTTTTAGCATGCTCTTTAATTGTTGCTAAGTGGTATAACTTGAATAGTTGAGTGTGAAATTGTATCTTGATGTCTTTTATAGCTCTAGTATACAAATATATAATGTCTACATAGATGATGAAATAGATGATGATGATTAGGAATTTAGGACGGTGGTTATAAGAACCTTAGAATGAGAATTATTAAATGTTCACTTCACCTTAATATTTATATTGCTTTTGGATTTTATATTGTAGTTAGTTAGTTTCCATTTGCTAACTTATTTTGGATTTCAAACTTAGAACTTAGAACTTGAAAAATATTTTCCATATGTTTTGATAAATATTTTGGTATTTGGTTGCTAATTAAACATTTATTGAACTTTTTAGATACATTAGATCAAAACTTAAATATATTTGTTTCATTAGTATAGACTTAGTGATGTATGACATGCAAATTACATCATATGATGCAAACTTTAGTTTTTTTATGGATAAATTTTTAATTTACGTGATTATTCAACATACAAAGTCATTATTAATATGTTTTTTGCTTTAAATCTGAAAATATGTAAAATAATACGATTTACGATTCAATCTTACGATCTACGATTCCACCTACCTTCAACGATTCTACGTAGGATCTCAATTTTGACAACCTTAGTTAGAACAATGTAGAGTATGAAAAAAAGATTTTTCAACAGTTTGCTAATGGAGTATGGACACACCCATTCTCACACTTAAGTGGTAGGTCCATATAATTTAATACAAATTTTATGTTCCACTTTATATTTTACTAATCTTAGTATGTTATGTATTTGATTTTTCGTCGTTTTAAACTTTGATTATTTTATAAAAAAGTCAAATGAATATATGAGAAATTGTGATTGATAGAATATAAAGTAAAATAAAATATTTGTATTTCACATAACAACTCACTGTATCAACAATTTGTAAAATAATTTCTTGCTTTAACATTTTCTTAGCAAATCATGTAATTGAGATGTATGCCTATCGTAATTCTAAAGCAAAACACAATTAGCACACTTCTTTTTAGGGGGATGAACATGTCGTTTCATTGAACCCCAAGTACAAACTAGTTGGTGTTAAATAAATATTGAAATTTTTATTATGGAAGTGGGCCTCTGTTAACCCCAATAAATTATAATCTAGTCTGGTTGTAACTATGAGGTCCAGAGGCCTAGATGCAATGTATGTATCACACAATTCCGCTCCAACTTTGGGACCCAATATGGCAATAACTGAAATTGGACAAAATATGGTTGTAGTGTTGTGTACATTACGACACAGGCAAGAATATTAGGATTGAAAAGGACTTGGCATGAATGTAACCTTGTAAGCATAAAAAGTTGATGATTCGGGCTTTTGACCATTCTGGTAACAGTATATTAAGATAGGTTTTGACATATTTCGTATCAGGCTTAGTGTTAAAAGCATTCGTTTTTAAATTTTCAGGTGGTGTTTTTGATGGAAAAAATTTTAAAAAAATAATAATTATAAATAATTTTTTTAAAAAAAATAATCAGTAGTCGTTTGGCTGTATCAGTGTCCATGTATAACAGTATATAGGGCCTCTTTAGTAGCAAATTTCAAATATTGTTATTCAAAATTATGTGAAAACTGTAGTTTAAAAAGTGATGTGAAAACACGTGTTTAAAGTATTCATAATGCAAAAATTGTGTTTGGTACAATATTTTTAATAACGTATTTTTAAATGTGAAAAAACATAATTGTGTGATTTATAGTGTGTGAGTCCATAAAGTAGATGGAATCCATACATTATTAGTGCGATGCTCTATATAGCGGAAATATAATATGCATTTTTTTGGTCGGACTCATCTCTTACATCCTAAGAGTATCTGCATCAGGGGATGCAAAATTTTTGTAAATTTGCACATCTAAAACTTACTTTTTCTATTTTACACTTCGATTTTTACAAAACACCCACATCAATTTGTCTATTATACATATTTATTCAAATAAAATATTCATCTTCACCCACCATCAATGATCAATCCACACCCACCATCAACCCACCCAGCCACCGTCATCAACCCACCCAGCCACCGTCATCAACCCACCATCATCAAGCACCATCACCCCAAAGCCCACTGATCAAACAGAAAATCCAAAACTGATCAAACAAAAAATTAAAAATGCCTCATCCTTTTTCCTTACTCATTTTTTGGAGCTTCTAGACTCTCATCGTCTCGATCCTTTTTTTTTTTTTTTTTTCACTATCCCTAAACCCCACAGAAAATCGAGACTAAAAAAATGTCAGACCTTAGCTGCGCAAGCATGGTCAGCCAAAATCTAAGGTGGGTCACGGCGCTGGAGGAGGTGTTGGAGTTCGAGACCTCAAAGGAGGTCCAAGTAGTAATGAGCTTCACAAACATTGGAATCAAAGATGACTTGCTCCACGGCATCTACTAGTACGGCTTCAAAAAGCCCTCCACGATTTAGCAGCATGCCGTGGTTTCGATTCTCTAGGGTTGAGATGTCATCACTCAGGCCTAGTTTGGTATCGGAAAAACCTCCATGATTGGCTGGACTGAGGAACCAGAGATAAAACAGAGAGATGTGAGAGTGAGAAGCTGAAAATGAGAGAGTGAGGTGAAGGAGAGAGAAATAATAATAATAATAATAATAAACGCAAGAGCTATAGAAACCGTGCATATATGCACGATTACTATAGTAATTGTGCATAAATGCATAATTTTACACCCATTGATGTGGGTGTTTTTTTGGGGTCAAAATGTGTAAAATGGGTAACTTTTTTTATTTTGCAAGACTTTACACATGTTGATGTGGTTGCTCTAACAATTGATTCACAATTTTAGGCTTCCTTTTTGAAAAGAAAGGATAGCAATTCAAATGCTTTGTCTTCTTCTTTTTTGTTAGAGAAAGTAGGAGGAAAATAGGACAATCCTCCCAAAACTGTGTGTCACATCTTAGTAAAAGCTTCTTTTGCCAAGTCATGAAAAACGTGGTTGTGAGACAGCTTTGATTTAGAGCAATAAAAAGATCAGCACAGTTCCCTTCTATCATTAGTATTTGGACTCTCAAATGGCATATGTAGGTATATTTTAGCATCTAAACACCAAAAGGTCTTGTTACCCAATCTTGCAATTGTAAAAAAAATTGCAATTGTGCTACAATACCATCCTAAATGTAAGATGGTACTGTAGCACAATTGTATAATAAAAAATTATTTTTTAATGTTTGATTTGTCTTTTCTCTCCTCTCTCTCTGTCTCATTATTTCATTATCTTTCTCTCTCTTCCTTTTCTATCTTTCTTTCTACTCTCTCTTCTTCCTGCTCTCTCTTCTTCAAACCAAAAACCATCTCAAGCTTCTTTCCTCTCTCTCAGATTGGCATGGAGAAAACGGCGGTGGAGGCGTGTAGATCAGCTTCCATGGTGGAGGCATGGAGATCGTGGGGCCGTGGTGGAACCGTGGTTGTGGCTAGGTAACGGTGGTGGTGGTGATGGGTTCCGATGCTGGGTAACGGTGGCCGTGGTTTCTGGATAACCATGGTTGTGGTTGGGTTCCGATGGGTTTGGGTTGGATTTTTGGAATGGGTTTGATTTTGGGTGGGTTTCGATAGGGTTTGCTATGTGTAGGTTTCAGTTTTAGGTGGGTTCCAATGGGTGGGTTCATGGTGGCAGATGTGGGTTTCATGGTGGCAGAGATAGGTTCCGATGGGGTGGGTTTTGGGTGGTAGAGGTGGGTTTCATTGTGGCAAAGGTGGGTTCCGATGGGGTGGGTTCACGGTGGCAGAGGTAGGTTTCAATTGTTTGGATTTTTCTTTGATTTTTTTGTGGATTTCTGTGCATGGTGGTGGTAGGATGGGTTGTTGCCGTGGTGGTGCCTCTGGTGGGTTTCCTTGGTGGTTCTAGTGGGTGGTTGTTGGTTGCTAATTCGGGTATGATTCTGTCCTATGAGTTTGATTCTCACTGTGGATGTGGTTGTGGTTGTAGTGTTTAGTGGGGTTTTTTAGCGGTGGTTTTGTGGGTTTTGTGGGGGAGGTGGTGGTGGATTTTATGGGTTTTGTTTCCAGTGGTAGAGGTGAGTTTTTTTCATGGTGGCGGTAGGTTTCTTGTGGCAGAGTTGGTGGTGATGGGTGGTTGAAAGAGAGAGATAGTGAGGAAAAGATAAATAGAGTGATGGAGAGAGAGAGAGAGAGAGAGAGAGAGAGAGAGATTGGATTATATTATTTTATTAGGTAGTATATATTATTTTAATGAGTTGAATAGGAAAATAAAAGTTAGGATGTTGGGTGTGTTGTAAAATGGTATGGTATAATTAATAAAGTGGCTTTTGAGATGGTAAAATGGAATTTTTTGAAGAAAGCGGATGCAAATGCTCTAAGTCTCTTGCAAAACACAACTCTCGTAGAACAGCATTTACATACAATTGAAGTGCATCTTTGTAGAACATAGCAGCAACAACTTGTCCTTCCACATTACATATTATTAGCCCCAGTCCACCAACAATTCTCTTGTTTCCTCAAAACTTAAAACCTGCTATATTATTTTCAAAACTTAATCTCATCCCAAATTAGTTCGTTTCTTACTGCCCAAATTTGGGAGAGCTTAAATAGTAAATTTTCAATCAAGGTAATCAATACCTTACCCATACCAGCTGGTATGCACTGTTAACTAAGATAACTATATATATATATATATATATTTAAAACAAGTAAAAATTGTATATAAGAAAATCAATATATGGTTATCCATAGATGAAGTTAGAAGATTAACTTCAATATAAGATATTCAAATACCATTGCACACCATTGATGCGATAGTCAACTCACAAGTATACGTGTTTGTAGGGTGTGGGTGACAAGGGCCGGGGTTCAAGTCTCCAAAAGGGAGCTTCACACACATATACACTTTGATTATGTTATAATAGAATTTCTATCTTGTAAAAAAAATGTATGTGTGTGTGTGTGTGTGTGTGTGTGTGTGTGTGTGTGTGTGTATAAAAGATATTCAAACAAGTTATTTGATTATTTAAAATAATTTTTTTTAAATAAACTAACTCAGAACTTAAAAGTCTTAAAGTATGACAATATATTTAATAATACTTCTATTTTAAAATTAAGTTAAAATTCTATGAGCGAGTGATTCCATCACCTAATGACCAGATTTATCAATGCACTTACCCTGGCATCCTCAGTAGAACTCTTCTTTGATGTTGATTTGTTTTCTCTCAAAATACTTTTCTAAGCATAGGATGAGGTTTTTTTTGGAAGGGGGGGGGGGGGGGGGTTGGGGGTTGTTATTTTCTAGAAAAGTTGTTGGAAATATTTGGCATTAAGGAACCCTAAAAGGCAATGATAGGAGATTATGAATTAACCTCTAACATCAAGGACCGACTTGGGTCCATTTTTTTGTTTGTTTATATATATATATATATATATTTTTTTTTTTGAGAAGGTTGCTATTATATATTTCATTTTAGTAGTTGGCCCACTCTCAAAACTTATGGCCCGCCTTCTCCTCAATAAGCCTAGCTAGCCTCACTCAAATAGCAACTATCCAACCAAAAAACTTAACAAAAAGAATAAAAACATTCACAATGGTGATTGTATTTTAGCAAAAAAAAAAAAAAAAAAAACAATTTTACCACCAAAGAACCAAAAAATCATGTGTTATTAGAAAAGTTAAAGCTAAAATTTTTTGCAACTACAGTAAATTAGTATAAAACTATAGCAAGTTGTTAAAAATAAAATACAATATTTTATTAAGATTATATCTCTTTCTTCAATTAAAAAACTTAAATTCTTTCTCTTACTTTATTATTTTAATGAGTTGTTTATATTATTTTAAATGAAGTGATAAAAAAATAGAACATTTCATATTTGGTATATTGTAAAATAAGATGGTAAAATAGATAATATAGCTTTTTGAGGTGCTAAAAGCTAAAATTTTTAATACCATCACTGTGAATGCTCTAACTTCAACAATAAAAAAAAAATCCTAGCCATCCTAGTATTAAAAAAAACATTATTTTGTTTTTGTTTTTGCCTTTGTTGGTAAATGATTACATATTAATGTATTTAGAAACAATGATTTTAAGCATTTATAATTTTTTAATACTATATGGATGTCTATTTGGAGTTTTTTTTTCCTTTATACTTCGGCCCCCACTTGCTTAAAATCCTGGGTCCGTCCCTGGAATGGACTGGAGGCGAAGGATTTGGGAGTCGCCACCTGGTTTAGGTTCAAGAACTAAATTGGGCCTTTTAGGCCACTTACTTACATGCATAGGTCTGTATATCAGATTATGAGTCCAGAGTTTAGGTACGGCCTGGGAATGTATTAGGCACCCAAGATAGCTTGGCTTGTAGGCCGAACTCCATTATATGTTGCTAGGACATATTTAATTAAAGAGTTTATTAAGAGAGCCCCAATCTTTAACCTAAACATATATCATGCACTTGAATAAAATAACACACACAACATGTTAAATATTGCATCACAATATAAAAGGAAACACATTAAAACAAATCAAAAAGATTATTATAAAAAGGAAAAGATAACATCAAATCAAACATGCAAGGGAAGACTACAAAATAGACCTAACATGGAAAGAAGACTAAACCAAACATGTAAAACAAATAAACATGAATAATTAACCTAAATAAAGTCAAACAGAATCAATGAACACATGGAAAACAATTAAAATAAATAAAAATAAGATTTTGCCCAAATCTGGGTCCAGGGTGCATACGCATACTTAAAGATGCATACGCATGTTTGAATTAAAACATGCACTTGCATACTCGAGTATGCTTCTTAGCATGGAAATTGTAAAATCACATTTTTATTTAAACAAATATATGCATACTTGAGTTTAAATAAAAGAGATTAACAAGATAAACACTAGAATAAATAAATAATTACATCATGGTTAGATTAACATGCAACAATTAAATATAACAAAAATCAAACAAAGAATATGTGAATATTTCTATATGTTAGAACATATTAACTTGAAATCTAGAGGCATGAACAAAAGAAAATACCAAACACAAAGCAAATTAAATCACAATGTCAGATTTAACAACATCAAGAAAGCATCATTGATATTAAACATAAACAAGAACAATCTTATAAATAACTAAAAAAAGAGATTCATGCAATTCCTAGTTATCCAATTGCGAAATCATGAAATGAAGACTCACCTTGCTTTAGGATCACAGAATTAGAGTTCGTTTAACTATCCTCTCAGTGCTTACAACCCAAATATTAGATTGAGGAAACAAAGGAATTAAAAAAACACAATAGTTTGTGTTAATCACAACTCAAGAACAAATTATATTGAAAAGGTTTTGAAAATAATTTTGAAAACTAGTTTATGCCTAAGTAAACTACTAGAAAAAGGTTTTGAATCATGTCAAAAAATGTGCTAACTTCTATTGTTTAGTTTTGAAAAGAGAGAATAGGGTTTAGAAAAGATGGAGGCACTCTTTCTAGCTAGGGTTTAGATTTGAGACATAATGTGAGTATTTATACATTAAAACTAGGGTGTTCGGTGCTTTTTAGAGGTTTTTGAATGTTTCCAAGGGTTTAGGGGCCGACCCCATCAAAGAATGATGTTTTGAGGCCCAAAAAACTCAAGTTTTGAAGGTTTGGGAATGAGCCTGCGTACGTAGGTTCTAGGCATGTGTACGCATGTTTAACCCATGCGTATGCGTACTTCCCAAAAATCCTAATTTCGACTACATTGTTGGCCCAACTTCAAACGATCATAACCCATTCTATATAAATACAAAACATGCAAATTTATGTTCAAATTGAAGCCCAAGATATATGTTTTCCAATGAAACAAATCTCACTAAAAAATTCTTTGTGAATCAAAAGTTGTGGTCAAAATAGTGAGTAAATGTCATTTTTCAGCATCGTTTTCAAAGTAATTTGAGCACTTTTGAGTTATGACTACTTTCAAACTATTGTGAACTTTTTAATTACTCTTGTTGACATATGTCAAATTCATCATTAGGGCTAGGGACCAAAGGTTATTAATGGGTACAGAATGAGGTGTTTACAAGTTGCAACTTGATTATAGGTTTAGGAATCTTTTTTACTCCATCGATGAAGGGTTAACTGGCTCAAACCAAGTCATGAGTTAAGGTACAGTCTTGAAAAGAGGTTAAGCATCCCAGACTACTCAACCATAGCTAGCCCTCTTTGATGCTATTGGGTTTGGAAAAATGACTTTACCTAATGGGCCTTAATGAACACCCACTCACATTCAAATCCTAGGGTCCGACTATAGCATATACTAAATTAATAGTCAATCTAAGGCAATTCCGAAAAATAAACCGTCCAACATGTTAAGACTAGAGGCATATGAGTTGCCAAGCATGCTAACAATCAAACATGTAAACGACATCCAAGCATGTGAACATCCTACCATGTGAGTATCAATCAAAGAGTTGTCTCTTTAATCTAAATTAATTATTAAGTTTTATCCAAGGGAATGTTTAATTGAATAGATGTCTTCATCCATTCTCAAATATCCTCCCAAGTTAAACTCAATATTATATTTTGACTGTGCTACTGATTTAGTAAAGATGGTTAATGTTTTTTAATGATAATCTTATTTAAATTCAAACTTCATAGTTTTAGGAAGGGAATGATATCTAATGGTTTCTTATTTGACTTTTATTTTTATTTTTTTGAGAATCAATTGACTTTTAATCTTGAATTCAAATATGATTTAATTCAATCATTAAAGATTAATTAACATAATGAGAATGGTTCACCATTAATGTAATCATTTAAGTTTAATTGATTGCATTTTGAGAAGTATCATTAAACTTAATTGATTATATCTTGAAAATATTTCTTATTTATTCCCACCATTAAGTCTTACATGATCATCATTGAGAAAAATATTATGGTAAAATATTATTTTAGTCCCTAAACTTTACCAAATGTTTGTTTTTTATCTCTAAACTTTAAGAAGTTCATTTTTCATCCCTAAACTATTGAAAAGTTCATCTTTCATTTCTAAACAAACTTTTGGTAAAGTTTGTTTTACATCCCTAAATTATTGAAAAATGTTATTTTTTTCATCTCTATTTTTGTATCTAAACTATTGGAATAACTTGTTACAAAGTTTAGGGATATAAAAAGAATATTTTAAAGCTTAGGGGCAAAAAAAAAATTAATAAAATTTAGGAACCTAAATAGTATTTTACCCAAAATATTATATTTTTCAAAATTAATCTCTCAAGACTTTTTTTTTATACAAGATAAAATTTCTACTTTAGCATAATCTAAGTGTAGATGTGTGTAAGCTCCCTCCTGGAGACTTGAATCCCAGCTCTTATCCCCCACACTCCACAGACACTTATACTTGTAGAGTGACCACTGTACCAAGAGTGCGCGGTGGTAATCTCTCAAGACTTAATTAACCACAATTTTGGAAGGATTTTATCTCATTAAAGACTTCCTTTGTTAAGTTGTCAAATTTAAATTTTAAATTCAAATATTTATGACATTTAATTTTTTAGAAAAATCTTTTATCATTTAATTCCTTTCTCCTTCCTTAAGACCTTAATTGACTTTTCTAATTTATTGCCCCTATTAATTAACCCTCAAATTAATGAATATCCTAATTAAAAAAAGAATGAAAATAAAGTTTCATTAATGAGGTGATTTTTTTATAAGTTTTTTTTTTTTGTTAATTTAAATAAAGTAAGACAAACAAGAATACAAGAAATAACATAATTACAATGTAATTCAAGAAAACTATACAATATTTATTGCAAATTTAAAATGGAGTAGCAACATTTATGGCACATTTAGTACACTGAATGAAGATTACAAAATGAGTTATAATATTTATTACTAGGAATAAAATGTGTTGTAATAGAATAACTAAACATATTTATAAGTTGGATGTGAGTTGGAGAAATTATTAGGTCTATTGGGAGGATTGAGGAAGTGGTCCTTCTCGTCCTTCTAACCAATAAAACGTAAATGTAACATCATCTACTATATTTTTATTTTTTAATTCTCTTGTTGATTAAAATCTGACTCACACATTTGCATAAGTGATATTATTTCATTGGTTGGGAGGACCATTTCAACAATCCTTCTAGTGAACTTAAAAAAATTTTGTGAGTTGTAACATTAGAATAAAACTTAAGATTTATTTTAGGAAATATCTTACTCATACAATTATATTTCCTTAAAAAATATACTTTTTTAATTTGAGAGAGAGATGGATTATTTTTTATGAATTTTATGAATTTTTATAATTGTTACGTATGAAAAGTTTGTTTATTTGAAAATATATTAAGTTTAGAAATTATTGCACATACTAAGGAATAACTATTATAATTTTTTTAGAGAAGAATAATTATTCCTCATTTTGAAGAACATGTATTCATAAGAGATGACTTTTCCCTATAATAAAAACATAAACAAACTAAAGAATAGATAAGCCATAGAAATAAGTATTACATTATAGTGTCTATTACAGTCTACTAAACATGCCCTTAATCTTTTGCTCAAGGTGGTGTATGCCACTCAAAAATGGCATATGCCATTGATGCATTTCCCAATAGGAACAACATACAAAAACAAAAGAGATTAAAGATGTGGTGTAAAAGTTGTATACTCTTCAATCCCAGCATACCACATCATCTTATCATATATTAAAGAATAAACACAGCCACACCTAATAAATTTTTATACCTATTTTAAAATCCAACCCAACTAATAGTTTATTAAGATGCTATTAAGTGTGATGAGATGTATTGAGTTTTAAGTAAAAAAACTAATGTGATAATCTTTTATTGGATTGTGTAAAACATGAGTTTTACACCCAATCCTTGCCAAACTCGGACTTAAAACAAAAACATTCTAACAATCTGATCCGCCTTGAACCAGCATACACCATTGTAATCTGGCATACGCGACTCTCAAAGAAACGTACGCCTATCGTTTAGGCAAACGCCACTTCTGTCATAACCTTATTTTGAAGTACAAACGTATCAAATAATGCAAGACATTAGGCCAAAATGGGTATTTGCCCCTTTCGCCAAAACTTTCAAGCAAAATGCTCACTGTTTAAAATTATTTAGGGAAATGCCCTTGTTTTGAAACTTGATTTTTAGAAAATCGAGTTTCAATTTAAAACTCAATTTTTGCATAATTGAGTTATAGCGAACTGAAAATTAAAAAAAAAAAAATGGAACTCGAATTCCATTCAAGGAACTTGAGTTCCATTCAAAGAACTCGAGTTCTTTGAAAAAATTCAAGTGGAACTCGAGTTTTTTGAATGGAACTCGAGTTCCAGAATTTTTTTTTTCTAAGTATAACTTTGCTATAACTCGATTGTCCAAAAATTGAGTTTTACATTTGAAACTCGATTTTCTAAAAATCAAGTTTCAAAACAATGACATATCCCTAAATAGTTTCAAACATGGGGCATTTTGCTGGAAAGTTTGTGAGAAAAGGGTAAAACCCCATTTTGGCCCCAAGACATTAACTGTAAAACATTAATTGACAAATAGAACAAATAAAAATTATGGTAAAGACTAAAAGAATAACAACAAAACATGAAATCATGGAGGAGAGTAAGGATCATGAAGAAGGTGTACATACCTCGATCCATCTAGACTCGAATGTTATCAAATCAGCAAATAGTATATATGTAATTATCAACAATGTTATATAGATATATAACCCAACACCATATTTCAATGCGAATGTTCGTAGCAACCATATATTTTTTTGTAAGGTGCATATAGTAATGGCTGTTAGAAAATCATTTTAATAGAATTAAGACTTTGAACGATAAAACTTCTTGGAACTTTTATAAGATCAATCACGATATAAACATTATAACCCAAATGTTATATTTGATGGGATTATAAACGTCAACCATGTTATGTATACTGGTCGCCCCTCCTAATCATTTCTTTTTTGTACCAAAAAAAAAAAAAAAAAAAATATATATATATATATATATATATATATATATATACAAGTTGAGTGATAACCTCATCAAATCTAATATGGTATACATTATATTATGACATTGATGATATATAACATTTGAAATAACAATTTAATAAATTATATTTGATGAGGTTATGAACATGCGGCATTTAAATAAAAATAAATAAATCAGAGTGGACATACTTGATGAGAAAGAGGTTAAAGAAGGAGAAATTATACAGTTCTCTGGTGGACCACGTTTTCTATTCACAAGTCCACTAAAAAACTTCCACTTGTTTAAAATTGCTGAATCAGTATTTAAAAAAAATTTCCAACTCAGCAATTTTAAATAGGTGTGAGTCTTTTAATGGAATGGTGGACTATTTCACTTGTCCACCATGTGGACCATGTCACTTGTCCACCATGTGGACCTTATAATTTCTTCTAAAGAAGAGCTTGGCTGAAGGTACTAATCGGAAATTCGGAATTAAATGAGGATACATTGGTTCTAATCAGAATTATATGAGGATGCATTAATAACCCCTACCCCTTAAACATTCTTTAATATATTTATGTTATCTAGGTTTTTTTCTGAGAAGTTTATGTTATCTAGGTTGGTTAACGGATTATGCCTATTCATTAGACATTTTTCATGCAAACGTATAAATCCTGAATACGTAACCTAGTTGGGATGTATCAAATCATGCAACTAGTTGGGATGTATTACATAACCTAGTTGCATGAACTGTCATAACCTAGTTGGGATGTATATAATTTGTAGTAATGCAAGTATTCTCACCAGTCACCCTGATATTAAAGGCGGAGCTAGGATTTCAAGCTAGGGGGGCGAAGTATAAGAAGAACAAAAAACCTAAATAGGTATCCATATAGTACTAACAAACAATCAACCAAGATCAATACACAAAATCATTGTTTCTTAATACATTAACGCTCCGTTTGTTTTGACGTAAAATATTTTCAGAAAAATATTTTTCCATTTTACTGTTTTTTTTTTTTTTGCAGTAAAATATTTAGTTAAAAGTAAAATATTTTTAGTCAACCAAATTAACTAGGCAAATTTTTGTAAAATATTTTACACTTAAAGTTTTCGTAAAATATTTTACACTTGTTTTGAAGCCTTTACCCCTATACTCCCTCAGACTTCAGTCCCTCTCACGCTCTCTCCCTTCTCACTCTCAAGTTCTCCCTCTTTACTCTGAAGTTCTCCCTTGCCACAAACCAGAACCACCAAGCCACTCTTAGTTTTGTCGGTGCCACTCATCTCCGATGGCTCTCATCGCCGGCTTCACCTTCGCCATTGTTGCTAACTCGCCTCCACACCTTCACCCACCGAGTTTGGTTCGACCACTCAAACCCACCGATTCTTTTTTCGATTTGACAATACACTAGCTCTTAACTCCACTGATTCTTATACCCTCCATCACACTAGCTCTACCTCCCCCTTCATCAACTCACCCATCGAATCTTAGATCCAGTTTTTTTTACCACTGCATGGGTTTATTGATTTAGGCCTTTTGGTTGGTTTTATGGGTTGTGGTGGGTGGTTAGGTTTTTGAGTTACAGTGGGTGGTTGTGTTTTTGGGTGGCTGGGATGTTTGTGGGTTGATGGTTGAGTTTTTGGGTGGCTAGAATGGTTTGTAAGCCATGGTGAGGACTGAGTTTGTGGGTTATGGTGGGTGGTTGGTCGGCTTTGGCCTTCTTTTTTTTTTTTTTTTTTTTTCTCCAATTTGTGGATTTGATTGGTCAATGGAGTGTCGGGGTGGTGGTGGGTGGGTTTTTTGCTGATCTGGTGGTGGTTTAGGTGGTTGGTGGAGTGGTTGTGGTTTGGTTTTGTGAGATTGTTAAAATTCTTTCATTTTGCTGAAACAGACATTTTTTTTGCATTTTCAAGAATACAAACCAAACACTGTAAAATGAAAATATTTTCTGTAAAATATTTTGCATGTAAAATATTTTACCTTTGTTTTACATTGAAACAAACGGAGCGTAAGATCCAATCATTTACCAACAAAGACAATATATATATATATATATATATATAAAATAATATTCTTTTTTAAGAGCATTAACTGTTGCAAAAAAAAATTATTTTCACAAACCAAAACTTACCTTTGCTTCTTTAATATAGCATTTGAAATGTCTCATACAGTAGTGTTTTTGGTATTTGGTGTTCTAAATACTAAATATTTAGCATTTAGAACACCTAATGCTATTACTCTAATATTGGGCTGAGTGACATTTTTTATTTTAAAATTTTATTTTTATTAAGTTTTTTAATTGGGTAGTTGCTAGTTGGGCTAGGCTAATTAAAAGAGAGGGAGTCTAAGTTTTTAAAAGAGTGAGGCACAACTCTAGAAATAATATATATATATATATATATATATATATAATCATTAAAAAAAAAAATTTTGGGCTAGGGGGGCCTAAATTTTTTTTTTTCCTTTTTTTTCTTTGGGCCCGCGGGGGGGGGGGGGGGGGGGTGGGGAGGAGCCCCTTGGTCCCCTCTGTGGATACGTCCCTAGTCCATTCAGCTATGGGGACAAACCATGCAATGTGAGCCAGTGTGTGAGACGATGCGCTCACACAACTCATTTCCTACCTCTATTTAAAGGCGTCAGTGTACCCTTTACTTACTGTTGATAATGAGTTCAGATCATAGAGAGGGAGATTGAGCGATTTGCACACCTAGCCTGGGTGATAGGCAACATTCACAATGCTAACCCCCATGATAGAGGTTATTTGAACTTCCACATCCCTATCCAAATTACTACTAAAGAAAAGTATTGTGATGATGCCGAAAGATTGTCAGTATGCTACAAGGTCTTCACGTGCTCGAAACAACCTACACAACACAAAACAAGAAGACCTTAGGAGAGTACCGGTGTGGTACCGGCCAAAGACTCTCCGAAAGTTAAGTCAGAGAATGCTTACAACTCTAGAGTGCCAGAGCTGGGGGGGAATTATGCGTACCTTGTTTTCTGAGGGCCTTGGGATTTTATAGTGGTATAAAACTGACCTCCGTTTCTTGTGTAGAAAGGCATTTCCTTATAGAATCATCATTAATAGGCGTATATTATGAAATCCTTCTCATGTTAGGATCCTATTCCTATTAGGACTCTATGGACTAGGGTTAATCGTGAGACGCAAGTTTTTTTCATTTAGAATCCTTGGAGATCACTAAAACCAGGTGGATGCCACTTGACCTTTAGATCCGTACACCTTGTGTCCGTGTATTCTGGATCCGTCCACTATCAATCTATCGATTTGAACACTGTTATGCATATTAAAATATATATGTCATCTCTAATTTTACCCTCTTCAATTGCCCCCTCACTCCATGGGTCCATGATCTCTGGGTGGACGGACCCATGGAGTGACGGTTCAATTTGTCTCCTGAGAAACAGACCTAGCCTGACAGGCTAGCCTAGGGTCATTAATATCGTAGGACACGTGTCGTTTATTTAGTGGCTCATCATTGGGAACGAAGCATCCCTTCGTCTTCCATGTTGTTCCCTCTATATAAACCTGCCTCTCCATCCTTCATTTTCTACTTTCCATAAAAATCTTACGATCAGAGCGCCACCGTCACCCTTGTCAGACAATTATATTGTTTAGCTAGTTCATCCTTCATCTACATCCTTTGGCTGCTCACCTTCAACTGGTAAGTACTCTTTTTCCTTTATTAATGAACTGTCATTCATTTTTCTAAACCTTGTACTGCTGTCATCTATATTAGATTCGTCTGTGTCTTAGGGTTTACCATCATGTGTAGGTGACAGATGTCTAGTGCGTCGAGTAACCAATCGTTTGTCCGCGACGGGGAAGGCTACATTGAAGTTTTTCCGTTAGGTCAAAACGATCCTGACACTTCAAGTGAAGAGAGGAGTCCATCCGCCACCTCTCCTTCCTCAAGGGATGAGGGTTTAGAGACGGATAGGCCAGAGAGTGACCTTAGTGACGGCCTAGATGGAGCTGAGCCCCCAATCCAATCCGTCATCGGTCCTGATGGACTTAGGGAGTTCATAATGCTACCTTTGTGGGCGGTTAACGATTTCAGATCCACAATCAAAGAATCTCACTTCAAAACTCTTAGAGAGAGGTACCAAATACCCGTCAACATATCCCTCCGTCTACCTTACAAATCAGAGAAATGCTACTATAAGGGGGTTGAAGGTGTTAAGGTCTATGAGCAGATGTTGAAGGTAGGGCTTAGATTCCCCCTAAGTTCTCTCCACCGTCATCTCCTTCAATATCTAGGTCTGGCCGTCACCCAGATCTCCCCAAACACCTGGAGGGTTTTCCTCGGCGTGGAAGTCTTATACAGGGCAATGTCTGACGGAGCACGGAGGTTGACAGTGGAAGAATTCTTTCACTGTTACCGTCTAGTTGAGACTACTAAGTCAAAAGGCATGTATAGCTTTGTGCCTAGGAGCCCGTTGTTGAGGCTTGTGTGTGATACTCCCGATTCCAACATAAATTGGAAGAGTTGGTATTTTTCATGGAAGGTGACGAGTGGATGTGTCACACTGGTGACACCGAGTTTATGCCCGTCGACACAACATGGGGCATAATACCTCCGTTTGGTATGCATCCGTCTATATTCAGACTTTATTGTTTTAACTAGTTGTCACTTTAACTGTCTCTCTTTCTTTTTGTAGCTCGGGATCATCTGCAAGTTTCACTAGAGCAGTGGAGCTTCTTGGAGAAAATTTTCCATAAAACCAAGCTATTAGAGAGGACATGGGCAAAGTTAGTTAATTTAGATACACTCTTTTGGTATTGCGATGGACTAGAACCCACAGCGATAGCCTGCAAGTATGACTGTCAAGTTCGAGAACGTAAATCCGTCGCCAAATACTTAGTTTTTCTTCTCTCTTTTTTTATTTACATATCCGTCTTCCTTCGTGCAGAAATGGAAGTCAGCAAAAGGAAGGCCTTCATCAAGCAGCAAGCTACTTCAAAGAAGAAACAAGAGAGTCAGGCCACTGTTGGGATGGGTACAGCCAACATGTCTGCCAAGAGGAAGCAGCAAGAGAAGTCTGACCGTCAGCCAAAGAAGCCAAAGACTATCCCCGAGCCCGTCGTGGGGTTGAAAGCTGAGGCTAAAAAGACAGTCCCTTCTCTTGGCCTTGGAAGGGGAAAAGGGCTTATGACAGGCCAAGTCCCTGTAACTGAAAAACCACCCGTCCTCTTTCGTGAGGACTCCAAGTATGCGTTGGAGCAGCTTTCGTCCATCATTACAGCCGATGACTACGAGGATCTGAGCAACCACTCAACGAAGGCAATGAGGGAGACAGGGCTCTTCAGCATTGCTTAGGTTGCTATGTCTGTCCTCTTTTCTATTTATTCTCTTATACTTGACCAATTACTAACCCTTTGTTTCCAGGAAATGTTGATGAAGAAGGGGTTAATGGGGCGTTGCCTGAACCACGAGACATCTTTGGACCGTCTCAGGGCAAGGGCAAGATCGACAGAGGACGAACTTGCTGAGCTGAAGGCTTGGAAGATGGTCTAGGAGAAGAAGCTTGTTTTGTCCGAGGAAGCAAGGGGTGAGCTCGAGAAGCAGATAGAGCTGTTAAAGCAAGTCTTGGCGGACAAAAAGAAAGAAATTAGTGACACCAAGGACCAACTCCGTCAGGCAAAGGAGGAGGCGATATTTGAGTATCGTGACTCCGACGCCCTTCTGTCGGAGCTTGGAAGCTCCTTTGCTGAGGGCTTTGACGATTACCTCTGTCAAGTCAAAGCCTCCTATCTGGACTTGAACTTATCACATATCACTATCAACGACCAAGCCTAGACCTCAGTCCTGCTCGTTCACTCCGAGAGCACGGATCAACTATTTGGTGAGGATGCCCTTGTAGACGATTCTTGTGGTGACGATGAATCTGCCCTCGTTGAAGGTCAAATCCAAACTGTTGAAGCTGGTTCCTATCAACTCAAAGATGTGCAAATTTTGGAAGAGGGGAATGAAGAAAACCCCATCGTCCAGCAGTAGTTCTTTTTTTAAGCTAAATTGTAACTATTTGAAGAACAATTTATGTTTTAATTTAACCGTTGCTTTATGCATGTCGACATCTACCCTTTATGGGTTTTAAGTAATATTTGATTGCTTATTCTATTATTTGCCTACTTTTATGCTTGTGGATAAATCCATTCAATTTTTGGTCACATAACTCATAATTTAGGACGAATCCGTATTTGTTGAACCGTCTACTCTTATGGACTATAAATACGCTCTTAGGCGAACCCGTCCATGATACGTACTTAGTATCCTGATTCATTTTTTTATGATGGATTCGTCCTCTTTGGGTTATTGAAATAGGCGAACTCGTGCACTGCTTTACTTGAATTCATCCATCTTATGGACTTGTAAATAATGTAACCCGTCCACCTTGTGGACTTTAATCCATTAGTCATTCTCTAGGAATGACACACGTCCACTTTGTGGACTTGATATTAATCCATCCTCTTTAAGGACTTGTAATTAATGATGGATTTCGTCCATTTAATGGACTTGTAATTAATATTGAAATCCATCTGCATATGGACTAGCATCGCTGGCCATCCTTGAGGAATGACATTCATCCATGTTGTGGACTTGATCATCTGGACCCGTCCACTTTGTGGACTTTTTAGCCATCCTTTGAGGAAACCCATCCACTTTGTGGATTGTAAATTAGTCATCCTTTGAGGAAATGAACTCGTCCACTTGTGGACTTCGTAATTTTCACCCTTATATCATGAACTCGTCCACTTGTGGGAATGAACTCGTTCACTTGTGGATTTTGTAATTTTCACCCTTATAGGATAAACTCGTCCACTTGTAGGAATGAACTCGTCCACTTGTACACTTCGTAATTTTCACCTTTATAGGATGGATTCATCCACTTGTGGACTTTGTAATTTTCACCCTTATAGGATAGATTCATCCACTTTCTGAACTTTTTAGATGAGTACGTCCTTTTAAGGACTATGAAAGTAGAAAGAGAGATACACATATCTGAATAAACTCTTATTATGATAAACGTATGCATAAGTAGAAAGATTGTTCTTTAAAGGAAAAGACCTGCCATTTGGGCTTAAAAAGCATTGTTGTGAAATTTTAACTAAAGACATAAACTGAAAAATGAGGAGTGTTGAATTAACTAAGGAAATAAACTAAGGAGTGTCGTTCTTGTCATCTATTGGTAATATTTCTTGAGATGCTTAGTGTACCATGAATGGTGCAACTTCTGTCCGTCTAGCGTCTCTAGGTGGTAGGTGTCTTTCCTTAACCATGAAGTGATTCTGTAAGGGCCCTCCCAGTTGGGCCCGAGTTTTCCTTGAGTGGTATCCCTAGTAGTGCCCATCACCTTTCTTAAAACTAGGTCCCCAACCTTGAAGTCTCTGTGTTTGACCCTGGAGTTGTAGTGCTTGGCCATGAGGTCCTGATATCGTGTAAGCCTTTACTTAGCAGTCGCCCTAACCTCGTCTATTAGATCGAGCTGTATGCGCATAGCCTCGTTATTCCTCCTTTCACTGTGATTGTCCATCCTGTAGCTTGTAAGTTCGACCTCAGCTGGGATGACTGCTTCACTTCCGTATGCTAGTTGGAACGGCGTTTCTCCCGTAGGTGTTCTGGCCGTCGTCCTGTACGCCCATAACACGCTTGGCAGCTCTTCTGGCCATATGCCCTTTGCCTCATCAAGCCGAGTCTTGATAATTTTAAGCAAGGATCAGTTTGTGACTTCAATTTGTTCGTTGGCTTGAGGGTAGGCGGGGGAGGAATAGCGGTTCTTGATTCCCAGCTGTAAGCAAAAGTCCCTAAAGGAGTCATTGTCGAATTGTTTCCCGTTGTTTGAGACCAAGACTCTAGGTATTCCGTATCTGCAGACAATGTTCTTTCACACGAAGTTACGCATATTCTTCTTCGTGATGGTAACTAGAACTTCTGCCTCTACCCATTTGGTGAAGTAGTCAATGCTGACTACCAGGAACTTCAACTGTCTGATCGTTGTTGGGAAGTGGCCCATAATATCCAAACCATATTGAGTGAACGGCCATAGGACCGTCATTGGGGTGAGTTTCTCTGTTGGTTGCCTTATGAGGTTACCAAATCTCTAGCACTTGTCGTAAGCTTTGACGTACACCTGGACATCTTTCTGCATAGTGGGCCAATAGTACCCTGAGTGATTTCCACAAATTCCCTTATGTACTTCTCTCATGACGTAGTCTGCTTCTTTGGGGCTCAAGCATCTTAGGTACTGACGTGAGAAGCCTCTTTTGTATAAGACATCCATTATCAGAACAAATCGTGTTGCTTGGACTTTTAGCTTCCTCTCGCCCCTACAATCCTAATCACCGTTTACTTGGTTGGCGATGACTTATGAGTTGCAGTGAATAACTGCACTCACAGCTCCTATTGTTTTAGCAAGGTCTAATTCTGCCATTAAAGCCTCATACTCTGCTTCATTGTTGGTCGTAGGAAAGTCGAGGCGAACTATGCATTCGATCTTATCACTTTCTGGAGAATAAAGTACAATGCTCGCTCCGCCAGCCTGTCTGTTGGACGACCCGTTCGTGTATATGCTTGACTGAGGACGTTCTTCTGCCCCCTAGTACTTTGAATTAGTGAATTCCGCAATGAAGTCAACGATCACTTGTCCCTTAATGGTAGTACGTGGGCGGTACTGCACGTCGAATTCGCTTAACTCTAACTCTACTGCCCATAGTGCCATTCGTTTGGCGGCTTTAGGACTACTCAGTGCCCGTCGTAGGGGCTTGTCAGCGAGGACGACTATTTTGTGAGCTTGGAAATATGGTTAGAGTTTGCGGGCCGCTGTAATTAAAGCGAAGGCGAGCTTTTCCATTGGTAGGTATCTTTCTTCTACGCCACGAAGTGCTCGGTTAGTGTAGTATACAGGCTTTTGCACCTTATCTTCTTCTCTAATCAAGGCCGTACTAACGGCAGCCGGGGATACAACCAAGTAAAGGAACATTTCTTCCCCTGGTTTCGAGGGACTCAGCAATTGTTGGGAAGAAAGGTAGGCCTTTAAGTCCTCAAACGCCTACTGACACTCGACTATCCACTTAAAGGACTTTTTCAGTGTGCGGAAGAAAGGCAAGCACTTATCCGTTGCTCTTGCCACGAACCTATTTAGAGCAGCTATTTTGCCGTTGAGGCTCTGCACTTCTTTCACATTCTTTGGAGGTTCCATATCCAATATGACTCGGATTTTGTCCAGAATGGCCTTGATACCCCTTTGGGACACCATAAATCCTAGGAACTTTCCTGTCGTCACCCCAAATGCACACTTGCCTGGGTTGAGCTTCATGTTGTAAGAGCAAAGGATGTCGAAATTTTTCCTGAGATCCTCTAAATAATCGTCCTCCCTTCAACTTTTTATCAGCATATCGTCTGCATATACTTGGAAATTTCTTCCAATCTGATGTGTGAACATCTTGTTCATGAGACTCTGATATGTCGCGCCCATTTTCTTGAGGCTGAACAGCATCACTTGTAACAAAAAAGGCCTTGGCTGGTAACGAACGAGGTTTTCTCCTGGTCTGCCTCATCCATTTTGATATGGTTATAGCCTGAAAAGACGTCCATGAAGCTCAGTAGCTTGTGTTGAGCCGTAGAATCTATTAGGATGTCAACCTGTGGGAGGGGGTAGCTATCCTTCGGGCATGCTTTGTTCAGGTCTGTGAAGTCTACGCACATCCTCCATTTCACGTTGGCTTTCTTTACCATCACCACATTTGCGAGCCAATCGAGGTAGTAGACTTCCCTAATGAAGCCTGCCTCTTGCAATTTGCGGACCTCTTCCACAATAGCTTGGTCCAGTTTTTGGGCGAATACTCGCTTCTTTAGGGGGACCAGTGGGAAAGTAGGCGACACATTCAACCTGTGCACCATTACTAAAGGGTCGATTCCGGTTATGTCTTCATGGCTCCAGGCGAAGACGTCTTGATTCTCTCTTAAAAATGACATAAGTGCCTGGCGGACTGTTGGGCTGGCGAGGGTGCTGATCCGCGTTGTTCGATCTGGCCTGGAGTTGTTGAAGGGAATTTCTTCAAGTCTCTAACGGGCTTTGCCACCGTCTACTGTTCTTCAATGCTCATTGTCTGTACATGGTCGTCTATCTCCATCACTGCTATGTAACATTCTCATGCAGCAACCTGATCTCCACGTACTTCTCCTACTCCGTACTTAATAGGAAACTTGATCATCAAGTGGCAGGTCAAAGTTACGGCCTTCCACGAGTTAAGGGTTGGTTGTTTGAGGATGGCATTATAGGCGGACGAGCAGTCGACAACAAGAAGCATAACATCTTTAGTGATTTGTTGAGGATAATCACCAATCGTGACGGGTAGGGTAACTGCGCCGAGGGGGTATACTTTAGTTCCTCCGAAACCCATGAGTGGGGCATTGGTTGGGACCAACCGTTCCTTGTCAATTCTCATCTGCTAGAATGCAGGGTAGTATAGGATGTCAGCAGAGCTTTCGTTGTCGACCAGGACCCGATGTGTATTGTAGTCCCCGACATGTATGTTGATGACGAGCGTGTCGACATGTGGGTGGTGTAGACGCTGTGCATTTTCTTTTGAGAATTCAATGACCGGGTTGTTGATCTGTGCCATCTTTAGGACGAAGCCCGTTAGCTGGACATTCTGAAACATCCTGAGGTAAGTCTTTAGAGCCTTTCTTAATGAACCAGAGGCCGTAGTGCCCCCTACAATCATTCTTATGTCTCCTATTGCCGGCCTTGGACGCTCATGTTCCCGTCAAGGAACCTGCTCTTATGGCGGGTCCGCTCTCTTTTTGTTGAAGAACCTTTACAACTTCCCTTGTCTGATGAGAGCTTCTATTTGTTGCTTCAAGTCGTAGCAGTCGGCCATGTCCTGGCCGTGGTCTCAGTGGAAGCGGTAGTACTTGTCCCTAGACCTTTTATTGGGGTCTCCCTTCAACTTGCTTAGGAATGTTAGGGCTCCTTCGTCTTTGATCTGCATCAAGACTTGGTCGATCGGGGCTGTAAGAGGGGTAAAGCTTATGAACCTCCCTGTAATGCGTTTGGAGCACATGTCACCTCGTCCTTCTCCTGTCTTAGCTATCTTTCACCCCCCCGTCCTGCCTTACTTCTTCTTGCCTTTCCCTCTTCTTGGAAGGTTTCTCCTCTTGGGCCAATAGCGCGTCTTTCGCGTTCATGTACTTTTTTTCCCTGTAGAGCACATCTGACATAATCTTCATGTCATTCTTATGCAAAGAAAATAGAAACTTACCCTTTCGTAGCCCATTTGTGAATGCGGCAACGAGTATTTTATCATCAGCTTCATCAATTGAAAGTGCCTTTTTGTTAAAACGGGCTATGCAAGATCTTAGCGTCTCGTCCTCCCATTCTTTAATACTCATTAGGCACGCAGTGGACTTCTTGTACCTGTGTCCCCTGATGAAGTGTGAGGCAAATTGAGCACTCAACTTCTTAAAGGTACTGATGGATCCGAGCGTCAACTTACTGAACCAAACCCTTGCGGAGCCCCTTAACATTGTAGGAAATGCCCTGCACATGATTTTGTCCGCTACTCCTTATAGGCGCATCAGCGTCTTGAAGGACTCCAGATGATCCAATGGATCCTTAGATCTGTCATAACTCTCTACTTGCGGTATACAGAACTATGGTGGAAGGGGGAATGAATTGACGGACGTAGTGAATGGGGAGTCTGTTCGATGAACCAGGTCATCAAGGTCGCTTGACACCCGTCCTCTAAAAGCGTTCATCATGAAGTCCATGCGTTCCTTCATCATCTGCATCTCTGCAACCATATGAGGCAGAATTGGATCTGTAGCGGATGGAAGGCTCGTGTCCTGTCGTTTTGGCTTGCTAGGGGCGTTGCTTCCTTCTAGCCCCTTTTGATCTCTTTTCTCAGCGCTACTGGCCTCCTGGTCCTTCTCCTAGGTGTTGAGTGCTACGTTCTTCTGGCGCACTTGCTCCTCTAGGTTGTGATTATGCTTGGTGAGGCATTCTACTACTGCTGCTGCAAGGGTTTGAACCTGCCTCTCAAGAGTCGTGGTACGTGGTTCGTCCCCCTAATGGTTTGTGGTGGTTGCCATCGAACGCTTAAGTACCATGCAACTTTTTGTCCCGAAAGCGTGCAGTATGGCTTTTCCTTGTGTTTCCCACAGACGGCGCCAACTGATGATGCCGAAAGATCATCAGTAAGCTACAAGGTCTTCACGAGCTCGAAACAACCTACAAAACACAAAACAAGAAGACTTTAGGAGAGTACCGATGTGGTATCGGCCAAAGACCCTTCGAAGGTTAAGTCAGAGAATGCTCACAACTCTAAAGTGCCAGAGTTGGGGGGAATTATGCATACATTGTTTTCTGAGGGCCTTAGGTTTTTATAGTGGTATAGAACCGACCTCCGTTTCTTGCGTAGAAAGACGTTTCCTTATAGGATCATCATTAATGGGTATATATTACGAAATCCTTCTCATGTTAGGATCCTATTCCTATTGGGACTCTATGGACTAGGGTTAATCGTGAGACGTAAGTTGTTTCCATCTAGAATCCTTAGAGATGACAAAAACTAGGTGGGTGCCACGTGACCTTTAGATCCGTACACCTTGTGTCCGTGTATTCTGGATCTGTCCACCATCAATCTACCGGTTCGAACATTGTTATGCATATTAAAATATATCCATTATCTCTAATTTTACCCTCTTCATATTGTTTAGTCAAAATTTTGTCCAAAATCTTTTTCACAAAGTTGCATAATGTTTTGAAGAACTTAACATTCAACATAATGCTTAATGAATTTACTAAAAAGGGGGGGGGGGGGGGGGGGGGGGGAAACCCACTAATGAGAAATTATTTCCCACCCCTACTAGTAGCAACACCTCGTGAGAGATCATGCTCTTGGCTCAAACCTCTAGATTTTGGCATAACCTACGTGAATGTGTGAAGACATGTTATTGCCTCTCAAGAGATAGTGGAGGTTCTACTGATGTTATTATCCCTCTTAGGTCAAAGGTTTTATAATGGAGTTACCATTTATTTAATTGGAAAAATAAGAAATTCAAATTGATACATCATTCTTATTGATCCTAGATACAATTTAAAACAAAAGCACAATGGTCATATCATATCATTTGAGAGTTTATAATCTATTAACCCTTGATCTAAGTTCAAAGGCTAGGTAACAGAATTAGAAAGATGTTAGACACCCAACTTGCCTGATGAAACTAGTCTTCTAGACTATGATGACCAATGGTCATATCATATCATTCGAGAGTTTATAACATCCAAGAACATGTGATTGCAAATATTGAAACAAGCATTCAAGAGTATGATGAAACCCTATTCTAGGCATGCATAGATAGGCATTCACAAGAATTGAAAGACAACATGGTGAATATGTGTGTGATTGGATAAACCCTAATCTAAGAACATGTGAACATGTTATATGAATTTTTTTTTTTAAAAAACCCCTAATAATGCAAAGATTAAGAACAACCTAGATTTTCTGAAGAAAAAACATAGAAATCAAAGTTATACTGAGTAGGGAGCAAGCCGAATAAAAATGGAGGAAATCTGGAGGGTTCTAACCCAAGTGCTTATTAACCCTCCCATATATTTTCTTTTTTCGTTTCACATGTTTCCGTTTCAGTTTTGATATGATTTTCTTTGTATTTTGACTTCATTTTCTAATTTTCTTGGTCCTCAAGGTCAGCAAATTAATTTATCAATCGATCAATTCTGCCAATTATGCTTGGAATCAATAAATGCTTTGATTTTGGATTAAATTGGGTTCATGCAACCAAACCATAAGCTCTATCCTCAACCAATAGCATTATGACACCTCATTAAATTTAATTTGTACCAAAAATAGAATAATTAAAATTAAGAGATTATAATTATGTATATTTGGGACCTAACACAAGTAAGTGCATTTTACTGTTAAAACTTGTTTTCTTGATATCTTTTAATCTAGCTGTCCAATTAAAGCTCGTGAATAGTCATTTTGATCGTTATGACCTCAAGATTCATTTCATGAAATGTATATGGAGGTCAAATGGCCAAAATTATATTTTTGCACTGGAGACATAAGATGGTGATGGTGATGATATGCAATGCAATGTAAATGAGGTTAAATGAGAGTTGCAAAATAGGGTGTCTACACATCATGTAGCCTATTTGTACTTTTTGCATGTTGAATCAAAGCTGTGAGACCTTCAACACATATTGGGAATGAATATAGAGAATTATGATCACCTTGCCTTAAACCCCAACTATGTTTAATATGTCCCTTAGGATCTCCATTCAACAAATAGAAATAAGAAACCAATGTGATGCATTTTTTAAATCCACCCATCTAGGAGCAAACCCAACTTCAATACCATTTTGCCACAAATACTCCTACTCCACATGGTTATAAGCCTTAGTCATATCACGTTTGATAGCTATATGTGCATATTTCCTCCATCTATTGTTAAACATAAAATCTAATACCTCAAAAACCAGAAGTACATCATTTGTAATCAAAAGCCCACGAACAAATGCACTTTATCGATCAAAGATGACTTGAGGCAACACAAAATTTAACCTGCTTGCCAATACATTAGAAACAGTTTTATACACTATGTTACACATGCTAATAGGCTGAATTGAGTTATATATTTAGGTGATCAAACTTTGGGAATTAAAGCAATATGAGTAAAGTTTATGCTTCTAAGCATCTTCCCTAAATTTGGGAAATCTAAAAACTACTCTTTAGGCCTTATCAATAAGCGGTATACGCATTGTAGGCGCCCCAATTTACAAACAATAATTGATCAATTGAAAAGCCATAATTAATCATGGAAGGGTAACAATGTCATTTGAACCATTTGATGATTAAAAAATTTAATTCCAAAATATATCAAAGTTCATAATGATAAAAATGACTGACTATTTGGACCACCGTATCAAAATATCAAGCCACATCAAAATTTAATGGTTAAGATGCATTCTTACAAGTTAAGGTTTTTTTTTTTTTTTTTTTTTTTTTTTTTTTTTTTTTTGAGAATAAGGTAAGCGAAATTTTATTAATGAAATTAAGACAAATCTAATTGGAATACATCATCCAAATCAGTGGGTAGTTCTTTCACCCATGCATTAGTGTTTACAGATAAAACTGCTCTTCTATTAACTATGAGCTAACTTATTCCCTTCCTGACGAACATGCTGAAACTTACAACACCGCAGATTACGCCCAAAGCTCTTTGTTTCTTTAATAATGTGACCAAACAATGTTTTACATTGACCCAAGCACTGTAGAGCCTGTATAACACGAAGACAATCACCTTCAAAAATCACATTGAAAAGGCTCAGCTCCTCATCAAGTTAAGGTTTAATCCATGTTATTATGATAAATTAATTTTTCTCGGTTCTTAAATGAAGTAATTTAAATTAATTACATGTTAAAATATCTTTTTTTAATTTAAATTCATCACAAAAGTGTAATAAAATGCATAAAATAAATAATATAGATATTAATTATTTTTGAAAATTTAATAAATTATCTCATAAAAGAGATGACTGGTTAAAATTTAAAAACTTTAAACGTCTTAAGAGGTTATCGTGATAAAATATTGTGAAATACTATTAAAACCTCATAATTATTCTCAAAATGATTAGAAGATTGAGCTAAAATCACGCAGCTTTTCGAAATCGGAACCAAAATATGAGCTCTAGAGGCACTGACCACAAGTGCGTATAAATTGAACCAAAATCTATGCAGTGACCTTGAGTGTGTACGCAAATTCAAGGCTGCGAACACATCCTAAAGGGATAAAAAATTTCTAGGCTATATTTCTACCCTAGGTTTGTCATTACTTTACTTTGAAGGAAAGAAAACAAGAGAGAAAATAAATAAACTTAAAGACAAAAATAAAAAGGCAAGAAATTGAAAAAAATATATATTAAAGACAATATTTAAGAATAGGAGGAAAAAAAAAAAAAAAAAAAAAGAAAGAGAAGAGGAGAGAAACCTCACTTGGTGAGTAGATTGACCAATCCTTTCGATCATTGGAGAGAATCTCTATGCGAAGTAGAGCATAAGTGTGCTAGTGACAAATTTAACTCGAAGGATCAAAGCCACTCAAGAAGAGAGTGCCAAAAGCCCGTTGGAAGCCTTAAGCATGCCCAGTCTTTACTCTCTTTTAAGTGTCTTTAATGATTTTTTTCTTCCTATGAGTGTTTAGCCTCAAGAGGTTTTGGGTGCAAAATCCACTCCGCAATAGTATCGGACTAGGGTTTTTCACATATTCCCATTTTTCTTCAAAAACTTCCTTTATTAAGGTTCTCTAATACGTATGCAAGGATTGACCCTGTGTGCAAGACCTTGAGACGATGTGCGTAGGGATGAGGCATGTGTACGCAGGAGTAGGGCTTTTTGAAATATTTTGTGCAACCATACATGTTACTTGCTTGAACTTACTCCCTTCAATGTTGTCATTGAGGACTAGGGGCTTTAGTTGTAGAAGTTAAAATGAGGTATTTACCACAACAAAAAAAAAAAAAAAAACTTTTAAATGGTGGTAATAGTGGCGGTGAAGAGACATGCATTGTAACTTGGTTAAGAATCAAGTGCAACCAGCGACTCACCACTGCTCACGGCAATGTAATCGTACATTGTTCTTTTATATCTAAACAATGACATTAATAATTCAGACTTTATATTGTAGGTTTTGTGCAAATACCAATATCTTTACCCACATGCAACTAAAAAATTACAAGAAATTTATTCACTCAATATTCATGAAATATATCAACATAACACTTTCTTCGGTCACATAAAAGGCCGAATTCTATTATACTTTAAATTAGTTGGACCTCCTTCTCAAAAAAAAAAAAAAAAAAAAAAAAAAATAGTAGGACCTACTAAGAGAACCAACGTATGGGTTGGGGTTGAACTTGGATGTTGTAACCCTAATGTTGGGAAGTTGCCAGATTAAAAAAAAAGGAAGATGTGGGCATAAACATAGTAACGTAACATACACCAGACCAAGAAAGTGGCAAAGTGGGTAGATAACGAAGACAATAAAGGGGCTGTTTTAGTAAATTCAGTTGATTAATAAACAAAGAAAAACCTCTCAGAGTCCCACTCACTTCCACATCCCTACTTAATATTTTATGTCTCGTCTTATTGCCCCCATCTCTCACTGTTGGCCTTCTTCTCCTTCTCCTTCTCCTTCTCTATTTTGTTGTCTTCTCTTCTGGGTGTACTCTCTGTATTCCTCTATCTCTGCCATTGTTTCATAAATTTAAAGAGCGAATAAGTACATCATTATCTGATTGATGATTTTCGTTGTCAACAACTTACATACATACATGTCCCAAACAGCTGATTCAGTGAGTAGTTGAAGGATCAATCAAGGAACTTGTCTCAGCAATATTCATTCCCTGTGTTACATATATTATACATATAATGATGAGGTCTGCCTCCAGATTTCCCTTCCTCTTCCTCTTTCTCTGTTTCTCTCTGTTCATATAACAAGTACCACAATATATGGCCATTGCTTGAGGCTTTTTGAGATTAATTAAAGTTTCTTTCTTTCCTTTTTGTTTTTCTTGGTTTTTGGTTCTTGTTTTTTCTTTACCTTTTGTATCTTTTATCTGATGGTAAAATGGGTTCGTGGATCCTTTTGTTCCTGACAATTGACTGAGGTGTATTTTGCTGCTTTTGTTTTGTTGGTTTGAATGTTGTCTGAGATCGGCCTGTTTTTTTGATGAAAATGGTTGCGCAAGGATCAATGCCTCAGATTCTATGGAAAAGAAATCATGGGTCGGAATCGAAGTTGATTCTTTTTTTGATTTTCTTCAATGAATGCAAAGATTTTCACTTGCATAAAGCACAAGGAGGACCCTCTCAATCTCTCTCACAATCTGTGTGAGTGTGGATTGGATTCATGGAGATGCCAATCAGATTGAGACTGAGAGTCATAGCTGATCCAAGAAGGTCTCTTTGTTGGATTTTGTTGCAAGAGGATTCATTGTGGCCTTATGTCCCCATATGAATTTCCATCCCAAGATGTTATTATTAGTTTTGAGTCTATCATGTTTTACCAAAATTGTTAAAAGTTTGGCAATTTCTTATGCAAATTAGTGTTGGGTGCTTTCTTTACCTTAATATTCTTCTTAAGCCGAACGTTGAATTGAATGGTTGCCAAAATACAGTTTACAGCAATTGAGTAATAGTTGGGAATGGCAAATTTGCTGTCTTTGTTATTTCCAAACGCTATGCCATCAGATCTTGTTATAAACACTTGTTTTTGTGATGAATTGGAATGTGTCTGCTTCTATTTGGGTTTGATTTTAGTACATTTCTGTAATATTCTGATGCTATTTTATTTGTTTGGCTTGACAGATATCAGAGAGTCAGCCCAGATTGTCTTCCTTTGAGCAATGGAAAAAAGACCAACATCAATGGCAGAATTCTACAAACTAATAACGGTACTAGTACAAAAGCAGCAATTGTGAGTAGCAGCACTACTAGTTGTTCAACTCTGGAAGGCAAAGGATTTAGATTCAGATCCCCATCAAGAACCCAAGACCATCCTAGCCATCATATTGAGGCTTCAACTGCAACACCCACTTCTCCTCAATCAGAAAACAACCATGATTCTCCACCACCGCCAAAGAACCAACAGACCCCAAGTCCCAGTGCTAGCCCCAGCAACTGTGGAGGTACTGGTGCTTGTGGAGGTGATATGCTATTGCAGTGGGGGCAAAGAAAGAAAGCAAGGGTCTCAAGGGCTGAGATCCGAGCTCTCACTGATGACTCATCATCTTCATCCTCAGCTGCTATTAAGGCTCAAAGAAAATCTTCCTCCACAAGTATGCCACCACCTCCACCTCCTCTTCCTTCCACTTCTGCTTCTAATGCCAGCAGACCCAGAAGGGAAGCTTCTGCCTTTCTTTCGAACAGGTATTAGTATTACCTTTCTTCTGGACTTTCTTCTTCTTCTTCTTGTTTGTTCCTCTCTTTTTTCTTTTTATCTCTTTTTGTTTTCTTTTTCCAATATGTATATAATGCATATTTATTAGTTAAGATTATTTGTGGATCTTGTCACCTCTATCATTGCTAGTCTTGGTGTTTGTAGTTCTTTTTTTTTTTAATAGTCCATTATTCATGCTATGCTTTTATTTAGGATTGTTCATTTGTTTGATTTAAAAGATTGAGTCCTTTTTTTTTTTTTGGGTGCCTTATGTGAGAAATTGTGAATTTTGATGGAATCATATGTTTGCTTGCTTTGTTCGTTCTGCTCCAGGATCTGAGAAACTAATGTTGCTGTTGTTAATGTTATTGTTATGTTTTCTGCTTCTATTCAATCTTATTCTTTACTAGTAGTTGAAAAGAACTCACTTTAGCTAATTTACCTTTGTACCCCTCAAAAGATGGGCTTGGAGAAATCTCTAACATCTTTTATCAGCTTTCTTTCTTTAGTGGGTATCCAAGAAGTCCAATCCTTAGTCCTCCTTCCCCTGTAGTTTTTCTTTGCTTTCCAATATTTTTTTTCTTGACAAAATGTTAATGAGGTTTTAGGGTATCACCCATTAATCCCCTTTTATGTTCTACCTGCCTCTTTGTGATTATTAAGACAGATCATTGCTTTGAGCCCCATCATGGTCCTCCCAGTCCATATCTTTCAACTTGAAAGGACACCATCTCTTTGAAAATCGTTTTCCTTGCTTTTTCTCTATTGGAATTTGTACTGTTTATAAAAAAATTTTATCTAAACTTTTTTATTTTTTGGCAATTACCATGATATGGAGTAGTCTTTAGTCTTTAATTTAGCATGATTATATGCACTTCTGTCTTTTCTGTTGTCTTCCTTTCCATTTATCTGGTCTTGTAAAGTTCCACAACTTGATCTACTCTCCAAGTCTAAGCCAAAAAGTTTTAGACTTCATCATCATTTTTTGGCCATGCTCAGGAACTTAGATGAGAGATCTGGTTGTGGTGGAAATGGATCACCATCAAGAAACGGTACTAGCAGTAGCAGCAGGGTCATCTCTAGATCTATGGTAGCTGGGAAACGATCTCCTCCTCCCGAAAAACTTGATAGAAAGATGTCTTCAGCAAAAGATGATAATAAGCCAAATGGGTCCTCTTTACTAGCCACTGATCGAATGAACCACGTTGATTCTGCTTCTGCTCATCAAGCATCACAACCAGAACAGGAAGCTGCTGGGGCCACTAACACTGCTGCTCCACTGGCTGGAGGAGCAGGAGAAAAGTTAAATGCTGAAGTGATTGAGTGGCCTAGAATTTACATTGCTCTCTCAAGAAAAGAAAAAGAAGATGATTTCCTTGCAATGAAAGGCACAAAGCTCCCTCAAAGACCCAAGAAAAGAGCCAAGAACATTGATAAAGCTCTACAGGTATACATCGAAACATACAAACAAACAATAATAATAATAATAATAATCTAATCTAATCTAATCTGTTTTTATTTTGAGTGGCTATCTTTTGTTTGTTGCTTACCATTCCAAAATTTATTTTATCCATATATTGTGTATATATATATAATCTTGTTTATTGGTTAGATAAGAAAAATAATTTGTGGGTTACTGTGCTTTTGGCAGTATTGTTTTCCAGGGATGTGGCTATCTGACTTGACAAGGAATCGATATGAGGTTAGGGAGAAGAAAAATGTGAAGAAGGTATGGATGCTCTTTCTTGGTTGTATTCCTCTTCTTTGCTTTTGTTTGGCCCATAGTTATTTACCAAAAGTTCTTTTTACAAATTTTATTTATAAAAAATTTGTTTAAAATTTTCCACTTGAGGGGTATTTTAGTTACTATGCAATTACTGCTTTAAACTTTAGATGCATAGACCTTGAGGGTAATTTAGTTACAATTGTTCTTTGATTCTCATTTTGGCATTGGAGTCCTTACAATAGGAGGGGTATTAGATACCATTCCTCCCTCTGGTCATAAACTAATAATTCTAATTACAATTTGGGCTGATTCATTTTCATTGACCTATTCTGCACAATCATTTACTTTGAGTTTATAAAAATAAAAAATAAAAAATAAAATTTCTCATTCTTGACAATCACGTGCTTGACTTTTGGTGTTTCTTTCCATCCACTTTCCTTGATGGAAATTCCATTTACTTTTATTTATTTATTTACTTCATTTCAAAATGCTTTGCAAATCAACCCTTCATAGTATATTAACTAAAAAAAAAAAAGGAAAAAAAAAAAAACCCAACCCTTTATTGAAGAGAAGCAATATGGGCAAAGTGGTGGTACAGTTAGCTAGTGTTTAAGAATTGTGGTGCTGTTTTCAAGGCATAATCTTAATATGATTTTGTTCTTAAAGACCAGAATGTGGGGGATTAGCATAATGGGGAGAATAGTGTAACATTGAAAAAGTGTGTCTTGGATTAAATGTCTTTATATTATTATAAATTTTTTTTTAAAAAAAAGGTTGTAGCAAAGACTAAGACAATTTTGTGTTTTTTGCTTCTTGTGGATGGCATTTGCAGCAAAAGCGAAGGGGTTTGAAAGGAATGGAGAGCTTGGACAGTGAATCTGAGTAGTAGTGAAATTTTTTATTCAATTCTGCTTGAGAAAAAGTTTTGGGGGCCTTCTCAAGTCTCAACAAAGCTGTTGCCACTTGCCTGTTTGTTGGTTTATAGTTGGTGGGGTAGGGTCCACCAACTACTTTTTGCAATTCACCTGCCCCCATACTTATGTATCACTGAGTTACTGTTAATGATATCATCCCAGAGGTTGAGGAACAGGAAAGAATGAATGAGAGAGAGAAAAAAAAAAGGTGACACCTTAATTTTATGGGAGATCAGATGTCAATATTAAGGCCCTGGTTGCCTATAAAAAGATGGTAATTTCATGAGTAGTTTCTTAGACCACAGCTTTTACCACTTTTTTTTTCTACAACCATTCCGTGTAATAGTTTGCCCAGTCATTTTCACGTAAACTTACTTCACCGTAGAACTTTACTAAAACTATGACGCAAAAAAGTGTGGTCTTAGATTTTTTTTTTTCCCCTTAATTTTATAAGAATACATGTATGAATAGAAATGGATTTTTCATTTTTTGTCTTCCATCATGTGTATGATCTTTCTTTCTTTTTTTCATTTTCTTTTTACACACTTCAATTATTTTATTAGAAAAGATAAAAAAATATGTGACAAGTTGTGATTGGTTGTGATTTGTGAAGTATAAGGTGAAGTATAAAATATTCATACACACGCATTTATAACCAGTAAAATCTTGGCGTAGCGTTAGAGCATTAACATTGACTGTGTTAAAAAAAATGTTATTTTAACACATCAAAAAATTACTTTATTTTTTTATTTTTTTATTTTTAATACACTATTTTACAATTCATCTACATAAGATATTCTATTTTTTCATAAAATATATTAAAATAATATATACAACACATTAAAATAACTTGAAAATTACTACAATAAAAATTTATGAATACAAAACCAACAGCAACCACTGCCCACAGCCCATTCCCACTAGATTGGAACAGCAACTACCACCACAACCCACCACTATTGCAAACCCACCACCACCCAAAATCAACCAGCTACCATTGACCATCGTAACCAAACTCCAAATTCATCTAACCATTGTTGACCACCATAACAAAGACCCAAAATCAACCTAACCACCCCCCTCCGCCATACCACAACCACCAAAATCAGCCCACAACCACTATAGTTCACCAAATTTAGCCCATCAAAATCAACCCAACGCCCCCCCCCCCCCCCCCAAAAAAAAAAAAAAAAAAAAAACAGTGGAAGGTTCATTGAAATAAATCTGAAGGTTCCTAAATACCAAAAGCTTTTAGCATATCTGTTGAGAAAGATCCGTAGGTGGGAGTCCAAAACATGTGAGAGGTCGGTGGTGTGGCATGGTGAATGGCGCGGCAACCTTAACGACGTGGCATGGTGGACAGTGATGCGAGCTCTGCGGTGTGGCAAAGAGAGAGAGAGAGAGAGAGAGAGAGAGAGAGAGAGGTTTTATAAAATATAATTAAAAAATTTAACATATCTATCCATATACGGTTCCAAAAGTAGGATGGCACAATAGCAAATGCCTAATGCATTTGACATTTGGCATTTGGAACATCTTATGTTAGTGGGTTTTTGGTGTTTGGTGTGCCAAATACTAAAAATTTAGCATTTGGCACACCTGATGCCAATACTCTTAGCGTGCGTTTGGCATGGATGAAATTTGCCAACTTATTTTACTATTTAGCTAATTTTTGCTATTATTCATAAGTTTTATTGCATTTTTGGTACTATTTATGGGTCCCACTATACTATTCAGATAACTTTTATCTCTATCTACAATACTCTCAGCAAAAAATTTTTAGTTTCAGCAAAATAAACGGATCCCAAATGGACACTTAGAATATCAACATAAGCTGTTGCAAAAGTATGCAATTTTAACACATTAAAAAGCTTATTTTATTATTTAAGCACATTATTTTACAATACACCCTACATCACATGTTCTATTCTTCAATTCCATACATTAAAATAATATATATAACACATTAAAATAATATTTACTTAAAATTCATCCCAATACAAAATAATAAAAATTTTCCAAGTTGTGAACGTTAGGTCAAAAATGAGAGAGTATAATAAAAAAAAACAATAAAAATTTTACAATTTTTGGACAATACTGTTCCAAATTTGGAACGGTATTGTTCACCTATGCTAAAAATTTTAGAATTTGACACGTGATGTGGGAGCTTTTTTAGTGTTTGGTATACCAAATGCTAAATATTTAGCATTTAGCACACCTGATGCGAGCGCTCATTTTATGTTCCACTCTTGTAAGTTAAAGTCTTAACTTTTTATTTCATTTTTTATTACCTATATAATAATAATAATAATAATAATAATTAAAAAAATATACATAACAATTATAATTGATAAAATATAAAATAAAATATTAAGAGTTGGATAGAAAGTTAATTATTTATAATAGTAACATGGAACTTATTGTGTATTTAAGGTTCATGAATGTGAATTTTATATGCATAGAAATGAAAAAAATATAGCACAAGTAGAAAACAAAAATTGTTGGGAACAAATTATAAAGAAATTAAAACATATAGGGAGTGCATTGTTTATGAAATAAATAAATTAACTTTTTGGTTTAATTTTTTGTAGATAAAAATCTAACTTTTGAGTTAGCTAGGGAAGAAGAATATAGGGACAAATGGAGCGGTGACTCGAGGTTTTAGTCTTTTCTTTGTCTGACAGAAGAAGTTAACTCACAACGTGTGATGTGGGTTCTAAGTTCTAACTCACGTGCGGAACCCACCACCACCACCAGTTGTTTTCAAAATTCAAATTTATTTATTTATTTTTTTTGTCATTTATTTTGCGTTAAATTCTTTCACGCTCATCTCGTGTACAAAACTGCCCCCGTTCTTTTTTCTCTTTTTCTTTCTCATCAATGACAATGACAATGACAAACAACTGTTTAACTGTTTTATTTTTGAACCCTCTAACATTAGCTTTTTTTTTTTTTTTTTTTTTTTTTTTTTCTTGACGGACAGTATATTCTCAAAACAGATAACTAGAGACTAATCACTGCTTGTACCGGATGGGCCCCAAGGGGGTAAAGTGCTGGCCTAAGGGATGTTTTCAGAATGTAGGCCACAGGACTCGAACTGGGGAGCACACCCAGTAGAGCCTAGGACAAGCATCCTGAGACCAAGCGCCCAACCGCTTGGCCAACCCCTCCAGGTCCTAACATTAGCATTCATTATTTGTGCTATGCCAAATGCTAAATATAACACATAAAAATCTACTTTCTTACTTTTTTTTACTTAATATAGCATTTGAAAATACATCATACATAAAAGGTTATATTTTAAATTAGCTGTTTAACTTTCTAATAGCACGTTGTAAAAAAAAAATTTGGGATTTGGCACATCTCATGAAGTATGATTTTTAGTGTGCTAAATACTACAAATTTAGCATTTGATACACTAAATGCTAATGCTTAGAATTTGGGTTTTCAAAAAAAAAAATAAACTTAGTTTACACTCTTAAAAATGACATATTAATTTTAACAACTCATTTTACAGTACATATTTCTTATTTTAACAAACAACCCATTTAAAATTAATATAAATTATCCAATCAAATAATATAAACAACTTATATCTCCCTTCCTTCTCTTCCTCTCTGTCTCTCTCCACAACAAACCCACCACTGCTAGCAACTACCTACCATCAAAACTCAGCCACCATTGAAAACTATTGCAACCATATGGGAGAAAAAAAAAATAGCAATAAACACCACAACAAAAATACAAAAAATGCATAATTTTCTCATAATCACACACTCAAGCTTTGATTTGTACAATAATTTTTTTTGCACTCAAATAACAAATATACACAAACACAAACCCATCTTTCATTCTTGTAGATCGACTTGACACAAAAATGCACATCAATTGCAATTCTCAATTACATAAATACTATCACATGCACACACACACGCACACGCACACGCACATTCATGAAATACAAAAATCTCAAGAGTTCTCAAAACCACATTCACCATCACCTACAATAGCCAAATAAATCTATTCCCGTCCTCACGTGCCTCTAAGAGTGCACCCACGTGCCACCTATAAGCCTTTGCACAACCAAGAACAGGGACCAAACATAATCCCAAACCTCCCCCCTTCCCCCAACTGACTTATTCAATTCAATGAGAGAGAGAGAGAGAGAGAGAGAGAGAGAGAGAGAGAGGAAACCACCATTGTTGGTGAGTGGTGCAGTTTGCAGAGCTTGTACCTCCAACCATGGAGCTTTGGCTCATTGAATTGGGCAAGAGAAGAAGAGAAGTGAGAGTTTGGTTTGGGTTCAAAGAGAGAAACCGTTGCCATGGTGGTGGTGAAAAAGCTCCTTAGCTTCAGCCATGAAGCCTTGGTGAAGAGAAACTAGACAATTCAAGAGATTCAGTGTGAGAGAAAGAAAGCTGAGAGAGAAGAGAGAGTCAGAGAGCAAGAGCGAGAGAGCTGAGTCGGAAGAGAAGGGGGGAATAAAATCAAAATTTTAAGTTTTACATGAGCTACAGTAACTTATATTTAGAAGTTATTGTCGCAAAGTTTTAAAATTTTTTAGGAGTACATACCTAGATCTTGCTAGAATTTTGATGTTTCGGGATGTAAAATAGCATTTTGGGGGATTTTACACTCCCAAATACTAATGCTCTAAAAAGTTTTTTCTTTTCATCCTAATTGTAATATTTAGTGCAGGTAAATTTTTATTCTTATTGTTTGAAAACACACAAGGGATAGATTATATGAAAACCACCAAAATTTATTTGGAATGAAAGAGTCTTATATCTCCATTGGTATTTCGTAGTGTTTTTAACGAAGAAATTTAGAATTCAAATTTTATATCTCTCACTATTGAATTATAATAAATAAATAAAATATCTATAATTAAAGTTATGCAAATTAAAATGGGCTAAATGATGCTATTACATTACATCATTACTTACCAAAAATGGAAATGATTTTACATAATATTTTAAACGAAAAATGTTAATGTGACTTGAATTTAATAAGGTGGTGCATGCTTAACCAATACACCCACCTTAGGTTATCATATTTCATACTAAGCCAATTGCATTTATTAGATGAATGACAGCCTAAAAAACTACTATAATGGACGACATGGGCAATATGAAAACATAATCAAATATGAAGGGTTAAAATGAAAATAATGATATATAAAAGGCCAAAATGAGAACATCTCCAAATTTCGTTCTCTCCATACATTAATAGGTTGAAGCTCGAACCCATTCCCCCTTTTGAAACCCCTAAGCACTTCATGTATGGAGATGCATCATCTTGCCTCTGAGGGTAGGTGAAAAAACATTATTTCCCCTAGTATCTAAAATCTTAATTAGTTTGCCCCACAATCAAAGCCTAAAAGCTGAATTAGAGTTTAAATAGGAGTGAGAGTATTAGTGGGTGTTATGCTTTTTTTTTTTTTGAGGGGTTTAAGGTAACTTATTAAAAGTGAGAGTATCTTATATAAGTATTTTTAACTACACACTTTTAAAAAAAGTATTTTTAATTACACAAATAGAAGGATGGAAATCGAAATCCTATTCTCCTTATTAGAGCACTAGCATCCAAGGATGCACAAAAAAAAAAAAAAAAAAAAAAAAAAATTTGCATCCTTAAACATTACTTTATTTATTTTACTAATCGCTTTTGCAACTCACCCTACATCCCAGTTTTTATTTTTACATACAACACAATAAAATAATATAAACTATATAATAAAATAATAAAAAGTATTCTACTCTCTCTTTCCTCCCATTATCTTTTTTTCTTCACACACAACTACAAGATTAAATATTATTTTTGTTCTTTACAACCTATGAATAGTAAGGTTGTATATATGTAACTTTACTATTCATAGGTTGCAAATTTTTTTAAGTATACAACCGGGATGGAGTGGGTTTTGGTTGTCTTGAGTTGTAAAATGGCAATTGGAGGGTGTTTACTGCCCCAATGCTAATGCTTTAATAGTAATAGGTGACAAATAAATAACAGAACATTTTAGCGGAATCGATGATGTAATTGATTAGGTATTGAACTCGGTCCACGTATACCTGTAAGATTTAGAGGAGACAATGACAAAATGTATTTGAAGAAAGCTAAAAATATGTTCGTACCTTTTAGGGTTGGTGACAGTGACTGCTATTTTTGTTGCGATTGAGCTTGAAGATTGAATTATTTTGATTCTTGGATTTGATTGCACCCAATCTCTTCCCTTCAATTTAGGTTCAATTTCCTCTAATTAAGGAGTTATACCTTAGCAGTGATTGAGAGACATAAAAGATAAAACTTGGAGATGAAAAAGGATCTATGCAAATCTTTCCTTTCTTTGCGAAAGTTTGACTTTAGTGAAATTGATGACAGGCTTTAAGTTGTGGCCAAACTGAGGTTACTCGGTCCAAACTCCAAACAGCCAAGTCAGCCTTCATGTCTGATACCAAGGTGAAATACTCTCTTTCAAGAACCAACTAACCAACAATCACATACACTGCATAATTGGCACTTCTATGGGCGAAGTGTTTGGGGGGATCTAAGTGGAAAAAGGTTTGGTTAGTAACGTATTATAACTATTTAAATAATAATAATAATAAAAAAGGTTTGGTTAGTAACGTATTATAACTATTTAAATAATAATAATAATAAAAAAGGTTTCGTGCAGGGATCAATAACAAAAAAAAAAAAAAAAAAATTATATAAAAGGTTAGAAATATATATTATTAAGGCTAAATACTAGTGTATACTCAGTCGTTGGCACAATTTTACATACACTTTGCATTGAAGTTATAATTACAGTGCAAAATGTGCGTGTATGGTTGTGTGTAATAACTAGTGTGAAATAAACATTGTGTGTACGGATGCATGCAACACCTGATGTGAAATGAACATTGCTCCATTACTAATATAAGGACATTACAAAGTTACAACCAGGGACGGAACTATTCAAGGGCAGAGGGGGGCCATTGCCCCCCCCCCCCCCCCCCCCCCCTCTTGGAAAAAATATTTAACAAAAAAGAATTTTATTTCTATCTTTTAAATTTATATACTTGGCCTCCATTTTTCAAAAAATTTACAAACTAATCCAAGAAATCCAACAAATAGATAACAAAAAAAATCTATAAAAAAATGCACATATCCAAAGTATATGAAAATCTTTGGACAAATCATAAATCTGGTCTAAGCAAAAATAATAACAACAAATCAATTATAAATCTTAGCAAAAAAATTCACAAAAACCCAATAAGCTTTATCCAATTTCTCCCTCTTACTTGAGAGCTCTATGCCCCTCTCAAATGACTCCACCCTTATAGTTATAGAGACAACTCTTATACCACATTGATCGCTTCATCCACACATTAGTTAGACCCTGAAAATATTTAGAAGTACCAATTGACTTACAAAATTCTTGATTATAAAATCCTATTATTAAATTTTTTTTCAAAAGAAAAAATTCAAAGAATAATTAATAAATTAATGCTAATAATGCAATTTTGTCAACCTCTAGTATTGATATTTTAATTTTTTTAAATCTTTGAACAAAGAACTTCGGCCCCCCCTAAGTTTGAATCCTGGTTCCGTCCCTGGTTACAACTTACAACATGGTATATTACTGCATGCAAAAATTGACCTGGCAAATACTCTCACCAAAACACAACCTTTCTTCTTCTTCAAATGTTGGAGAAGTTGACTGCGGAGCTCGAATAAGTTGAACTTCATCAGTTTCAAAAGTAGCATCAAAGGCTCCCACTTTAGATGCATATGTTATCATAGTAAATGCAGGAAAGAATCAACCAACTTAGGAACCAAATACAACAATAATCTGACGACTTTGGTTATCCCTAATCATAACAATTCCCTTACCTACACAACCTTGCAAATTCTGCCTAGTTTACTTCCAAAGAAGAGCCAAACCGACTCCCACATCCACTCTCTATCCACAGCAAAAGCATTGGTAAATTGTAGTCTCTAAAACATAGTTTTTCAATACGCATTACAAGTTAAAATCAAGTCTTGTTTCAATATAAAACATGACTTGGGGAGCTTAGATATAAATGATCATAACCAACAGAACAACAATCAGATTGTTTCTTGTTTGGGTCAATAACGAAGATTTTCCATATTCTAAAAATAATAGGGTTGTGTTTATTACAGACAAAATGTTACACAGTTTTATACACTCTATTTTTCAACTGAACCCGTGATTTGGAGTAACGATTTCGAACTTGAAAATCGTGACTTCAAATCATAGTTTCAGTTCAAAAATAAGATAACCGCAACAGTTTGTGTGTAACAAATATTACCCTAATAATAATAATAATAATAATAATAATAATAATAAGATATGTCAGTAAAAGAAAAATAGAGAATAATTTTGGTCAATAAAAGATAGGAGTTATCTAAGAAGTATAGAACTGAACCGACCTGAGAGAAGAAACAAAACCTCTGATTCTTCTCCACTCAGCTCACAATTAATTTTGGTGCGTTGAAGTGGGCCCGTGTGTGTGTGGCTTGAATTGTCACAAGCCCAAGTCAATTACAAGTAAACCAAATACAACTTGTAATTGGAAACCGCAAGTCTAAGTCAGTCACAGTTGACCGAATACAATTGATACAAGGAATCCTATATTGCCGACTTAAGCATAGCAATATGTAAGTGCTAGTGTCCTAAAAACCTAGCAGCAGCCGCATAAGAAGTAGAGTGTTTTCTTGTCTTGTGGGTGAGAGAGAATTACAGTTAGAGTGTATTGGAATTTGGGTTTCTTGAGAGTATTTTTGTGTACTATTATATCTCTTTATTTCTATAGTGAAATTTCTCTATCGTCGCAGGTAGGTAGTTTGTCGAACCACATAAATTTTTGTGTTCTTTGTGTTATTTAATTTCCGCTTATTTACTGTTGTTGATTTGAGTCTTGGGTGCTATCTTCACAACAGTGTGTGTTTATTATGATCGGAAAATATTGAACAGCCAAGAACATAATAAAAAATGCCATAAAATCTAGAAATAGTTAGCAAAATAAGTCTAGTTGTCTACCCAGATAAAGTCATTAACCAAATTTCTCGAAAGAATAATATCCTTGGCTGCTAGCATTGTTGAGTGTTTTGGACTTGGGGTGTTGCTGGTTCGGCACAGACTTTGAATATCTTTTAACTAGTTCCGTCTTCTGCTAAGTAAGCTATTCCTCCTTTCTTCCTCTTTTTTCTGCTATGCCCAGTAGAAGAATCTGCCAATCTTGCTGTATCTCCAATGGCTTTTGCAGTCTCTGACGGGTACTTTGTTTTATATCCTTGAAAGCTCTCTCGTACCTATCAATCAAAATGTTACAAGTATCAGCACTTCATTAGAATTTGGGACCTTAACTTGAAATTGGGACCTTAACTTCATTAGAGTTTGTTTGTTATGAATAATTTTTAGTCTGCACGGAAAGTTATTTGTTTTGGTTAGCAGAAGATAGTGACCTCTGATCACAAAGCGCTATTTCAAATTTTCAATAATATTTTTGAGATATTTTACTTTATCCAACACAACACAACACAATTCAGAGTTTGTTGAGACACAATTCAGGTCATGAAAACACTTTTTTGGAAAACTCTAAAGACAGTTGACAAAGTGAGATTTAAAGAATCTATGCAAACATAAGTGAAAATATGCATTTGTCCTTAATTTGTCTTTCTGACAAAATCAATCTAAACTAAATAGTAGGGATAGTGTTGGAATTAGAAAAAAGTGGACATTAAAAGTTCTATTCCTAATGGAAGATGTGATCCAAAAAAAAAAAAAAAAGTGGATGAATGAAATCAAAGCTCAAAGGTTGTGCCCTTGATGCCGAACAAAATGGAATCAATCAACTCATGGTCTGCTGAGTTGATGAGGATGGAGGAATGACAGCGGTTGAAGAATAGGCAAATGGTGGCGGCGACGATGGTGGATCTGCTTATTGTAATGGTGTTTCTTCAAACACTAACTTTGATTTTTTTTTTTTTAATTATTAGTTCTATATAAATTAATAGACAAATGTTAACTAGCAGCAATGTGGTACTGGTTAAAGATGTACTTTTCATCCAAAAAGTTGCAAAAAATTATAAAAATATGTAAAAAATAATATAAAATTGCAAAAAGTTACAAAATAATGACAAAAAACTATACCAAAAAAAGTAAAAAAGTATTGTTAACAGGGCACCGTAACACAACCCAAATTAATATTTGAGTTGGCCTCCAATTCTAATTTTGTTCACACGCTATAGTCAATTCTAATTTAGCATTTGTTTTCCCTGTTTCATTCTATATGACTTGTACTTCTTCTATTTTCAAAATTTTGATAGATTAGAATACTTGGCTTTCAAGCTTCTGGTTTTCTTAGAGCATTAGTATTGGTGGTGCTAAAAAACTATAATGCTATTTTTAGCACCACCAAATGCAAATATAAGGGTCCATTGGTGGAGCTATAGCCAAAAATTTTGGCTTCATTGCTACAATCCTGCGTTCACACTACTTTAACTATTTTACTGATTTCTTTTCTTTCTTTAACTATTTTACTGATTTCTTTTTTAATCTTTATTATAGTAGATATATTATTTTATTTTGTTGAAAACTAAAATAAAACTACTGATATTTGATATTTTGTAAAGTAAGAATGTAAAATAGATAAAGTAACTTTTTGTGGTGCTAAATAGCTAAAATTATAGCTCCACCAATGTGGATGCTCTTAGCAGTACTAATGCAAAACTTGGAAACATCTACATCGTTGATCACAAGGTTGTAGGTTTCACATCTTTTCCTCTAAATTTTTAAACCAATTTTAAGATATAATCTTCATGATTTACTTTTTCCCCCCTTATGATAATTTTTCTTAGTGTGAACATAGAAACTATTGCCTACATGGTCACATATAATCGCAGTGCTACTACAAGCTTAATTACCATTTCTATGTTTGCCACCATCTATCCTTATTGCAGTGCTACATGCCTAAACATCAATATACTTGTCTGCATAGGCCAAAGACATAAAATTTTTCATATTTTCTTCATAGCAATTTGAGAAGCAACCGCCTTTAAATTAAGTTTTGTTATCTAAAATGTGGCTGCCATGAATTGTTTTGTACAGGGTTTGCAGATTGGTTCAATCTGTGGTCCATCCTGCCAAGCAACAGCCTCTTATTGGTTACACACTTGCACAGTGTACGTACAATATGGGCTAAACTGGATCTCTCTAAGAACAACAAAAATGAAAATCCAGTTTTATTCTAGCTGTGTACCAAACTGGATCTCTCCATCATTTTAGATTCTCAGCTAAATAGCAATTTGTTTGTCCATACACAATGTAATGAACCAAATAGCTTGTTTGGATGTTGGACTGGATCAAGCTGAGGATTGCATGAAGAGGGAAGTGATAGAGTTTTAGGAGTTTCTAAGAGGATAGGCATTAGCAATTGGGTAATTTTAAGTGTCTGCGTTATTATCAGATTATATTTTCAATTTAGCCATATTGTAATTAAGAAAGGGAATGCAGAATTTCAACTCTAAACTCTATTACAGCTCAGTTCATATCACACCATGTTAGTAGTTGTTAAAATCATCACTTACATCACATATTACAAAAATGGAATATTGCCACTTTCATTTGGCTCATATCCATATACATGAAAGAAAGTACTCAAGACTCTAGAGCTCTTGAGCTCTTGAGTTTTGCCCCATTGGACCAATGACTAACCGAAACGCAAATAAGGCAAATTCAAACCCATCTCTATAGCATGATCCCAGCTTGCATAAGATTTGTTGTGAAAATATTGTGTAACTAGCATCTTTCTCTACTTTTTAGTCAGCTTATTGAGAAGCAAACAACAATGGCTTCTCCTCCTTTTCACTGCAATAGTTGTGAAAAAGTTTTAGGCTCTATCAAAGCACTTTGTGGCCACACCCCATGGAACTAATCCTTGCAATTACTCGTTGATGAAGAACGATGTCGAGTTATGTTTGAGGTGCAAAGTCTAAGGCCTTCCATTTAAATAATTTAAAGAGTGGTGCTACGTCCACAACATTTTTACAACAAATCATAAGTGGTTAGTTGTTATAGGTTCAAATTTGAATCTAACACTAAGATTACTTTTTTGCTCAAACAATAACAACTAGTAACAACTTGCCACTTAGGATTTGTTGTAAAAATGTTGTTGACATATTATTTCTCTAATTTAAATTAATTACCTAAAAATTGAAAAGACAAGAAGAAATTTAAATGGTATAGAAAATAGAGTTCCTCAACAAAAACTGCACAATGTGCAAGGTTCCTTGCCAAGGCTATATCTCTATCTTTAGGTTAGGGACCTCACAATTATTGAACTAATTTGTCATTTGAGCTGAAATTAGAGTTAATGAGATGGCAAAATCTATAAACTCATTTGAAATGAGATCCTAATCCTAAAGAACCATGGTTCCTCTTGAGATCTTGGGCCCATTTTTACCACTTTGCAATTTTTATATATTTATTTTATTTTATTTTATTTTTTAGATATAACCTCTGCAACTTCACTAACAATTTTCTTATCAGTATAAAGATTGCCAAAGTAAATCTGCAAAATAATAAATTCCATCAAAAAGGACAATAGCTAATCCTTTTACATGCCAGATCAAGATTAACTCCCAATTACAATATAGGATAGGATTTAGCTTTGAATTACTTTTTCCTTTCAATTTTGTTTATTTTCATTTAACAAAATGATATCTAAATTTAAAAAATTGATACCTGAGTTACTTTTGCGTTGGTGGTTTGTGAAAGTGCTTGAATCTTGTTAATGTATTCATCCTTAAATTCAGGAAAAAAATTAAATAAAAATAAAGAAATAGTAGTAATAATTCAACAATTAGCATGTGTATGCTTAAAGATTTTTCTATTTTTTAAAACGTTACAAATTTTCATTCATCCCAATTTGGGTTTATGCGTTTTTCCGTGATTGGCAAATGCATAAATCTCATTGGATAAACACATAAATCCCAAATTTAGATGAATGAAAAATTGTAATATTAGAAAAAAAATTAAAATAAAAAAGGCTTTAATCATGTGCATAAAAAACCCAATAATGATTATTTACAAATATATATTAGTCTTAGAGGGTGATGACAATGTGTTAAGCACGGAATCAAAAGAGAAAAATAATGGCTTTTAACTTGAGAGAAATTGAGAGAAGACTTTTCACTTAAGACCAAGCGAGAGAGAAATGGCACGAGCGGTGTTTTCTACTGTTTTTGTGAAGTACGTGCATCATGGAAGATTTGTAACGTTTAGGTTTAGGTTAGGAATTTCCCTCATATTATAGAATTATTTAGATATCAAGACTTCATTGAATATTTTGGTGTGAAAATAGCATTTTAATTCCTAAAGATAACTTTAGGAATTGATATTCTCTTCCCTTAAACCTATTGATGGTGAAATTGGATTCTCACATTTTTGTTATTGAATTTACGTCACTATTCAACACGTATCTAACAAATAATATAGAATTGATTCAAACCGCAATAACTGTTTGGAGTAGACTCCAACGCATTTAAAAAGGAACTGACCGACTGATGGAGCCGAGGCTAGCAAGTAGAGACAAGCTCTTTTTCTGATGTGATTATTTTTTTTTTTAATCAATTCTGATGTGAAATTGAAGGTGAACTGAACTGGCCAATAAATATATAATTTATATTATTATTTAAAAGGTTTTTCTTATTTAGATTCTTCAATTTTGATGCCTAAAATACTCTCATCATACTCACTTAGAAGTTTTCAACTAATGGGGATAAATATGTAAATTAAAACTTCTATACTTTAAGACCCACAAACTCACATACACTTTGTCAGTTTCTCTCTTTGCCAGTTTCTTTCATTCTTTTTCAGATTGAAAACATTCAGATTAGCTCTACATCCATTTCTTTTTTCTTCTTCTACTTTCAAATTTGGTTTCTAAACAATTTAAACAAACAAGATTAAAGGCTCCAACAGCTTTTCAGGTTCTATCTTTTGTAAGTTTCTTTTTTTTTTTTCTTTTTTTTTTTTTTTGTTTATTATTGACTTTCTTTGAGTTTTTACCTGACTTGGCTGCCAAGTACTTACTCGTGGGCTGTGGGTGAATGTGATTAGGGATTCAAAAGTGTTTGACGGTTGCTTATTACCCATAGCTGACTTAGAAATTTCAAATAAGAGGGTTTTTTTTTTTTAAAGGGGATAATAAGGAGAGAGTTAGAGAGGTTTATGAGAGAAAAATCGTATTGGCAGCGATATATTTACTTATTTTAGGTATTGCTGTTTGAGAATTTGGATTGAAATTCGCTTAATTGGATTTCGTATGCATAAACTTTGTTGCTGATTGTTTGCCTTTTGCCTTTTGTTTTTTAGGATTAACTATGCCATGTACGAAGAGCTTGACACCCCCAAGACATGGAGTGCACAAGAGAGGTGTATAGGTAAGTTTGTGATTCTTCAAAACTTCTTTTGTGTTTTGTTAAGTTGATGTACTGCGTAAAAGTTTATGTTTAGACTTTAAAATGTGGAGAATTGCTTTAATGGATTGTGTTGTTTTTTTTTTTTTTTTTGAATGAAGATTGTGTTGCTTGGTTTCCCAATTTAAATCAAACACAAACTCTTTGACCACTATTATTCTTTAATAACATGCAAGCCTGCTACTTGGTTTGGTGTTTGTTTTTTTAGGAATTTATGTTACACTATTTGTTTCTCAATTTAAAACTAACACAAACTCTTTTTTTGTTTTTTTGTTTTAATAGGAATTTATGCTACTTTTTTTTTTAGGGTATTACACCGTTACACGCTTTTTTGAGAAGGAACAACTTGAAACATTCTTGCTACACATAACACTCTACTTTGTTTCCCAATTTCCTAAAAAAAAAAAAAAATTAACTTCTCATTCAAAATGTATCAGTTGCTCCAAAATCAAATCAGTACAAAAGAAAACCTTTCACGCATAAAAAAAAAAAAAAAAAAATTCTTACCACCCATTTGTATTCAAATGATTGATTCTTATATGTATTTGTTATCTATTAAAATTCAAATACTTCAATTATCTTTATAAAAAATAAAAATAAAAGTAAATGTTACCACAATTCTTATCTCAATCATACAATTATCAAAACAATTATCTTTTGAACAATAAAAAAACACTCTACTGAAAATTCATCCACTCTATTCTCAAAAAAAAAAAAAATAAAAAAAAATAAAAAGGAAAATTCACTCACTCTTTCACCCACGTACAAGTTTAAACTCCCCTCATATTAAAAAAAAAATAATAAATAAACTCCCCATTATCATTAAACAGTTGGGAGTCTAGCAGTTACAATTTTATTTGACTCTACCATCCTTATCCTCACGTCCCATCTTTTATGCAAATTCAAAACAAAAAAAAGTCTTTGATACGTTAAGAGCCCTAAAGGTCTGGTATCAAACCAAAAAAATAAAAAATAAAAAAAATAAAACAAAATAAAAGATTGGTAGAGAGGACATGCAAAGAAGGCCATCGCTTAATATAAAATTCAAAAGGTACATACTCTAATCTTTCCTTATGTATTCTATTATTAACATTTTAGTTTTTATGTGTTGTGATTTTCATAGGTTGTGATTTATTTATTTATTCCAATTTGGTGGTGTGTAGGTGGGAATTTATCGGCAAAGATTTGATACAATTGTTGGTGTATCTCATTTATATGCTAGGCATCTCTCTCTCTCTCTCTCTCTCTCTCTCTCTCTCTCTCTCTCTCTCTCTCTCTCTCTCATGTTCTTTTTAAATTTTTAGTTTTTTGTTTATTGCCTTATTGCAGCCAATTTTTTTTCTTTTTAGATTTTACAATTTCTTATATAATTCTATCAGCAAATTTTGACATGTTGATTTTGTTTGTTGGTTTTGTGTATTTTGTAGAAGATTTGCATGGATAAGGTCTTTTGGTATTGGAACATTGTCTTTGCACTTGGTTAAGTGAGGATTAAAAATTCAGGTGGATTGATATTCATGTCTATATCTATACCTTATTCTTTGAGTTTTTTTTTCCCTATTTTTTTTGTTTTAGATTTTATAATTTCTTATAAAATTTTATTAGCAAGTTATGGCTCCAAAAAACCAAGATGTCCACGAACAATATTCTTTTTTTGTAAATTTCAAATTTTCAAAAGAAATTTAGCAAATCTTCTACGCACCCACATTTTCCTTTGTGCTACTTTGTTATACTATTTTCAACAAGAAAGAAACTTAATTTTGAGTTCCTTGATTAGGCCCGTAAACGAGGGATTAAAGCTGCCAAATACAACACACTTGGAGTGGATGCTAAGTCAAGTGATCAATTCTATCCAAGTAAAGAATGGAATGGTCTATTTCTTCCCAAATTTGAAGCAATTGTCTAAAGAACCCCACAACATAAATAATGGGTTAGGCTATACGGGACCCCCTTTCTCTAGATTTGTTATCTATAGATTCTATATTCTAATTTTAAGGAACATAAATTGTATTCAAACTTTTTCATTTTTTGGATGAGTTACACAATGTAAAAATATTATTGCTCTATTTTTCTGTCCTGTCCAAATTATATAATAATGAATTAACTGCTAAATTTTTTTTTTTCAAATAGAATGTAAGAATCTCCATTGGACCAAACTCAAGAACAAGAGTTGAATTGTTGCTTTCTAAAACTTTTTTTTTTTTTTTATAATGATCTTTTAAGAATATTTTAGTTGAAGTTGAGTCTTAATTTTGTATCATATTAATCATGACACTCATACAAAGTTTTTTTGTTTGAATAGTAAATGCTTTGTAGGCTTTAAAGTAAAAAAAAAAAAAAAAAAAAAAAAACAAATATTTTAGCAGTGGATTCAAGATATTTACATTATACTAGCCTCTGAGCACGTGCTCACGTGCGTGCTCAGAGGCTCTTTTATCTTTTGGGTAAGGGTTAATTTAGAGTATTTATTATAATTTGGGATTACTATATTTTCCAATCACAAAAAAAAAAAAAAAAAAACCTAGGGGTGTGATAAGTATCATGTGTGGAGAATTAATTTTTCATCACACCCCTAGATTTTTTTGTGATTGAAAAATGTAGTAATTCCAAATTATAATAAGGCGTAAATGCACTTTTAGTCCCTACATTTTGGCTTTTTTTCATTTTGGTTTTTACATTTTAATTTTACCACTTTTAGTCCTTAAACCAATTAACGCGTGTTATTTTCGTCATTTTCGTTAGTCAATCGAGAAAATAGCTGAGGTGGCTGCTGGAGAAATTAAAATATTATAAAAAATGTGACATCAGCTAATTTAAAAAAAAAAATTTATCAATTTTAAATAAATAAAAAAAGAAAAAGCAGAATTAAAAACAATTAGAACACAAAGAACACAAAAACACACCCAGAACCAACCAGAACCAAACACAAACTCAAATTTAAAAACACAAAGAACACAAAAACAAACAAAAAAGAAGGAATTCAAAATCCCAAAATGGCAGAATACACGAGCACAAACCCAAAAAAATCATACAAACCTAGAAATCAAACACAGAAAAATCATAAAAGAATATTGTAATAAAACTTGATTACTCAACCACAAACCCAGAACCAACCCAGAACCAAGCACAAACCCTAAATATTGTAATATTATAATCAATTTCTCAACCACAAACCCAGCTCAATCCCTCTGTTTTGCCCTTTAACCTCCACATCTCATTTTTGTGGATCAAGCGCCATTCAAGATCTGCATACCCCGAAATTTGAACCCACAAACCCACTGATCTCCAACTCGAACACCCACTGATCTCCACCATGCTCTAGATCTCACCATTTCGCCACAAACCCATAAATCCATTGATCTCCAACTCAAAAACCCACTCACCAGAATCACAACCCACAAACCCACCAATCTGCCATAAATCCACAAACCCAGATCTCCAACTTGAAAACTCACTCATCGGAATCACAACCCACAAACCCAGATCAACAAAACTCACAACCCACAAACCCACCATTGGAATACACGGCCATCTATCTCAACCTCAACTGTGATCTCCACCACTAAGCAAAGAGATAGAGAGATGAAAGAGAAAGACCCACCGATTTGACAAAGACCCACTGATCTGATAGAGAAAAGCACCGATTTAAGAGAGAAAGATACCGATCTGTGAGATAGAATCTAGAGAGGATGAGCTTGAGCCATTTGGGTATGAGTTTGAGCGAATCGAGAGATATAAAAAAGAGGGTCGGTCAGAGAAAGAAAAGAAAAAGCCACCGCCGATTGTGGTGGTGGCGGCAGTGATGAGTGAAGAAGGCCAGCCATTGAGTTTAAAAGATATTTGTGAGAGTTTTGGAAGAGAGAGAGAGAAAGGAAGGTTTGAGAATGTTTTGGAAGGGTTGGTTCTAGGTTTGTGTTTGAGTTGGGTTTGTGGTTGAGCTGGGTTTGTATTGAGCAATCAAGTTTTATTACAATATTCTTTTATGATTTTTCTGTGTTTGATTTCTGGGTTTGTATGATTTTTTGGGGTCTATGCTCTTGTGTGTTTTGCTATTTTGGGATTTTGAATTCCTTCTTTTTTGTTTGTTTTTGTGTTCTCTGTGTTTTAAATTTGAGTTTGTGTTTGGTTCTGGGTTGCTTCTGGGTTTGTTTTTGTATTATTTGTGTTCTTATTGTTTTTAATTCTATTTTTTATTTTTTTATTTATTTAAAATTGATAAATTATTTTTAAAAAATTAGATGCTGATGTGGCATTTTTAATAATATTTTAATTCCTCCGGCAGCCACCTCAGCTATTTCCATCGGTCTATTGATCGAAAGGATGAAAATAACACGCGTTAATTGGTTTAGAGACTAAAAGTGGTAAAATTAAAATATAGGGATCAAAATGGAAAAAAGCCAAAATGTAAGGATTAAAAGTGCATTTATGCTTTATAATAAATATTCTAAATTAACCCTTACCCAAAAAATAGAAGAGCCTCTGAACACGCACATGAGCGTGTGCTCAGAGGCTAGTATATATAGTAACCTTACGTCGTGGTTTTATGCATAGGTTTAGGTTTACAAACACACCTATAAATAATCCTCTTAGAGCATTCACATCAAGAATGCTAAAAATTATAACTTTTGACAATCCAAAACACTATTTTATCTATTTTAACATCTCACTTTATTATACACCCAACATTAAAGGTTTTATTTTTTTTATCACTTCATTAATTTTTTTTTCTAATTTGCTTCTCTCTCTCTCTCTCTCTCTCTCTCTCTCTCTCTCTCTCTTCTTCGGTTTTGAAGATGAATTCACCTACTCAGTTTCTGCCCATCATTCAATTTATCAACTAATTTGGCAATTGACTGACAACGATCAGAACCTGCTTGAGTCATCAAAAACTGAGAATTAAAGGAATTATCAGATTTGGACAAATGATTCAACTCTGCTTGCTCCCTACAAAGTTGCTTAGAATAAAAAACAGAATGAAAACTGGTGGAGACCCAGTTTTAAACCCAAATAACAAAATAGGTAGATCAAACTTATATCCACCACAATCAAACCTACCTTTCAAACCCAAACCCAAATCAAACCCACATCACAACTGGAGACCCATTAGCCACAAGTGAAACCACCAAGAGCCGCAACTACTATTGGAACTAACGTAGCCCAAACCCACACTTGCCGAACCACCATAACCCACAAGCCAAAATCAAACCAATAACCACCACAAAATCCAACCTTATGAGAGGGAGAGGGGGAGAAGATGAGAACAAGAAAGAAGAGCAAAACTGACAGAAAAGAAAGAGACATGCGTGAGTGGGTTTAAAATGCTATTATTTTATTATAGCACTCAGCTACAGTGAGCTGCTAGAGATAGCAACTCACTGTAGCTGAGTGTCAAAATATTTAGCATTTGAGTGCCTTGATGCAGTAGATATTTTTGTGTGTTGGTTGTTAAATTGGCTTTTTGGCATTTTTAGCATTCTTGATATGAATGCTCTTACATGATTATAGAACTCATAGAGCATAAGTCAAAAACAATACGACAATGTAGTAAAAGATGATCTACCTATTCTCCATTACTTTTGCAAAATCACTTCACTGCAAATGGGAAAGCTGACCAATGGTGGTTTGCAACGGTTTCGGTTATAGGGAAATAGACCCATTGGTTTGGTAAAAAAATTGAGAAATTACCGAACTAATCCAAACAACCCTAACACAACATTACTTATTAATATATTTGGTTTCCTCCACTATTTCAAGAAATAAAGTAGCAATAATAGGGGAAAAAAATTGTGTTCTATTTTTAATTGAGAAAAACATTATGAATAAATTTTGAATAAAATACCAATTATTTGTTAGTATAAATAATCCTCTTCTAATTGCTTGAATCATGTGAAGTAACACAATTGTCATTTACACTCACACTTAACATAAGAATTTTTCTTGTTAGCCAAATTCCATTTCATAACATAGGTGAGTATGTTATTCTTGGAACACTCGCACGCCAGGTGGTAGTTACTTTACTTTTGAACGATATTTAAATTTCTTGGATGATGAAACTTTTCTAGTTAATTTAATTCTGAATCATATTATAAACCTAGAATTACAAAAAAAAAAAAAAAAAAAATTGTACTAAAAGAGTATAAAATAAATGAAGTGAAAAAAAAAAAAAAAAGATCCTAAGTACGAGACAAAGTGGTGATGAAGGTAATGAATTGGCACCTAGCTTCTTACATGACCCACGGTTTTATCCACCACAATTACCTAAAATTAAGGTACCTTTCAATTATTTTTCTTCAAAATGTGGATAACACTGACATTTCATCTCCATTTTATTAAAGAAATAAGCATTACCCTCACTTTCAGTCGAATGCTTACGAGAAATAAAATGAAATGGAATGGACATTTCCTTCTAATTATTTCTTTCTTACCACCTAACATCCATTTAAGGGGACCCTCAAAAAAAAAAAAAAAAAAATCCATTTAAGGGCTCATAAAATAATGAAAATAAATGAAAATGAAAAAAAAAAAAAAAAAAGTTACATACTCCTCTTATCTTTGTATCATGATGGGCCCAAGTGAGGCGCGGTGGCAACTCAGTGTGAAGTTTTTGGAGCAATTTTTCCATGTTGTAGGTAGCAAGGCTCAATTTAATAATATAATATGTTGACGTGGGAGGCTTGAATTGTCACTGAAGCCTAAGAGCCCACTATTTGTATGTCGGTTAAGTATGACCGAATACAACTAGAAATATAATTCCTAGTAATTGCCGACCTATAACATATATATAAATATATATATATATATATATATATATTAATATATATATATATATATATATATATATTAGGTTTGTGTTAAACGGTATATATAATAGAGAGATCAAGAATTCTATTAACCTAGTAAGTGCAGCCGCATAAGAGAAAATAGAGAAAAGAGGGGTAGTCAGCTTCTATTCTTATTATTTATGTGAGAGAGTGCTAGGGTGTAATTGGGATTTGGATTTATTGAGAGTGTTCTTGTGCGCTATTGTATCTTCCTATTTTTATAGTGAAATCCGTTGTCATCGTGGAGGTAGGCAGTTTGCCGAACCACGTAAATTCTGTGTTCTTTGTATGTGCTTGTTATTTAATTTTCACTTATTTATTGTTATTGATTTGAGTCTTGGGGTGCTATCTGCTCAACAAGTGGTATCAGAGCTAGGTTAGGATTCAATCCTTTGAATATAGTAAAGATATCAAGCACAAAGCATGATGTAGAGAAGTTTTGTGGTAGGGAAAATTTTTCACTTTGGCAAAGGCGAATGAAGGATCTCCTAATTCAACAAGGAGTTCAAAAGGCTTTGCTTGGAAATGAGAAGAAACTGGAAGCGATGAAGGATGTAGAATGGGTAGAGATGGATGAGAAAGTAGCTAGCGCTATTCGTCTCAATCTAGGTAATGAGGTCCTTCACAACATCCTAGAAGCAAAGACCACAAATGAGGTTTGGGAAAAACTAGAAGGTCTTATATGAGAAAGAATTTGACGAATAAGTTGTACGTGAAGAAGTAATTGTATAGTTTCCATATGAAGGATGGTTTTGATCTGTTGGAGCATCTCAACACATTTATATGTTGAACACCTAACTGTCAAGTTTTGGGGTGAATTATAAGGACGAAGATAAAGCGTTACTCTTATTAGTGTCGCTTCCTACTTCTTTTGATCATCTAGTGACTACGTTGATGTACAAGAAAAAGACTATAGTACTCGAGGAGGTGACTAGTGCTCTCTTGTCACACATAAAGGTGAAGCAAGATGGTGATGGTTCTTAGGCTGACAGGCTTATTGTAAAGTCTGAGTTAAGCAAAAGGGGTAGAAGCAGGTCAAGACGACAGAACTCCAACAGGAATAGATCACATTCTAAATCACATGCAAAGAAAGATGTAGAGTGCTTTTATTGTCACAAGAAAGGGCACTACAAGAATCAATGTAAATAGTTGAAAGAGCATTTAGAGGAGAAGAAGAATGGAAAGAAGCCCCTAAAATCAGCTAGTGTTGCTAAAGAAATATCAGATGACAGTGAAGTTAGTGCAAATTTACTTTCAGTTTCATCAGGTAAGAATGTTCTATTGGAATCTTGGGTTTTAGATTCAACATGCTCATATCATATGACTCCAAAGAAAGATTGGTTTGACACGTATAAGCCTTACAATGGTGGTATGATCCAAATGGGTAATGATGCCACATGCCTAGTTATTGGAATTGGTACCGTGAAGATCAAGATGTTTGATGGAGTTGTGAGAGTTCTTAGTAACGTCAGACATGTTCCAGATCTTAGAAAGAATTTAATTCCTTTAGGAATATTGGATAATTTGGGCTATTCATACTTATCAAAGGGTGGAATCATGAAGATTACCAAAGGTGCTTTGATGGTGATGAATGGACAGAAAGTAAGCATGCTTTACGGATTGATTGGGAACATAGTTGTGAGAAGAGTTGCAATCACCACTCCGCTGGAGTCCAGCATTGACGACACAAAATTATGGCATATGCAACTTTTGGCATATTGGTGAATGTGGTATGTTAGAGTTGCACAAAAGAAATTTATTGAAGAGGGTGAAGACATGCAAGCTAGACTTTTGCAAGTATTGTGTGTATGGGAAGTAGCATAGAGTCAGTTTCAAGACTAGCTCTCATACAGGAAAGGGTGTTCTTAACTACATTCATTCAGATGTTTGGGGTCTAGTATCAGTTTCTTCTTATAGTGGTGCTCACTATTTCGTTAGTTTCATTGATGATTACTCTAGAAACGTATGGATTTATTTTATAAAGCATAAGTCTGATGTGTTTGGCATATTTAAAAAGTGGAAAGCACAACTTGAGAATCAGGTTGGCAGGAAAATAAAATACCTTAGAATAGATAATGGACTAGAGTATAGACTTAAAGAATTCATAAGATTTTGTGAATTAGAAGGTATTACTCGTCACTTCATAGTTAAAGGAACTCCACAGCAGAATCGGTTGCAAAGAGAATGAACAGAACCTTAGCAGAAAGAGCCAGATGCATGAGATTGAATGCAGGGTTGCCTAAAGTGTTCTAGTCAGAGACAGTTAACACAGCAAGTTTCATTATTAATAGATCTCCATCATCAGCCATAGATTTCAAGATTCCAGAAGAGGTTTGTTCAGGTGACCAGTTGATTATTCGAGTCTAAAAATCTTTGGTTGTCCAGCTTATGTGCATGTGCATAATGGAGAGCATTCTAAATTGGATTCGAAATCAAGAAAGTGCATATTTCTTGGTTTTGAAAAAGGTGTTAAATGCTACAAGCTTTGGGATCCAATCTCAAAAAAAAAAAAAAAAAAAAAAAAAAAACGATGATCAGCAGAGATGTCATATTTGATGAAGCCTTTATGTTGAAACATAATGAAGCAGAGACATGTGATGATAGTCCACATGAGAAATTAATTGTTGAGGTGGAGTTAGATGAGAATAGTTCACCCAGTGATAAGGGTGATGCTGAGATTGATCCATAGCAGCAACAAGAAGAGCCTTGTTTAATTGCTAAAGGTAGAGAAAATCGGGTTCACAAAGCACCACAGAGATATGGCTTTGAAGACATGGTTAGTTTTGCTCTCATAACCAACGGTGGAGATCCATTCACTTTCAAGGAGGCTACAAATAGGAAAGACAATGATAAATGGCTTGTAGCAATGTTAGAAGAGATAGAGTCACTACAGAAGAATAAGACTTGGGAATTAGTGAAATTGCCCAAGGGAAAGAAGGCTATTGGTTGCAAATGGATATTCCACAAGGAAGAAGCATTGTTAGAAAAGGAAGGTGAAAAATTCAAGGCACGGTTAGTGGCTAAGGGTTACTCACAGAGAGAAGGAATTGATTATAATGAGATTTTTTTCACCAGTTGTGAAGCACACCTCAATTCGAGTAATCCTAGGATTTGTGACAATGCATGACATGGAGTTAGAGTAGCTAGATGTGAAGATCGCATTCCTCCATGGAGATTTAGAAGAAGAGATTTACATGCAACAACTCGAAGGCTTTAAAGAACTTGGCAAGGAAGAATTTGTTTGTCTGTTGAAGAGATCATTATATGGCTTGAAGCAGTCTCCCAGGCAATGATACAAACGGTTTGAATCATTCATGGTCACACATGGGTACATGTGCTGTGAGTATGACTATTGTGTTTATTTTAGAGTTCTTGCTAATGGCTCTTATATATTTCTTGCTTTATATGTTGATGACATGTTAGTAGCTGCAAAGAGTAAGCAAGTAATTGTGAAGTTGAAGTCTTTATTGAGTAGTGAATTTGACATGAAGGATCTTGGAGCTGCCAAGAAGATCCTTGGGATAGAAATTAACCGAAATAGAGGGGCTAGCAAATTATGGTTATCTTAGAAGGGATATCTTAAGAAGGTGTTAGAGAGGTTTAGTATGCTTGATGCAAAACCTGTCAATACACCACTTTCTGCCCATTTTAAATTGTCCTCACAGTTGTGTCCAAGTTCAGATGAGGAGTCAGGGTATATGTCTAAAGTGCTATATGCGAATGCAGTTGGGTGTCTCATGTATTAGATGGTGTGCACTAGGCCTGATATTTCTCATGTAGTCAGTGTGGTTAGTAGGTATATGGTAAATCTAGGAAAAGAGCATTGGAGTGCAGTAAAGTGGATCTTTAGATATCTTATAGGCACTCGTGATTTCGGTATCCTATTTAATTAGAGAGATAGTACAGAAGCTATGGGTTATGTGGATTATGACTATGCAGGGGACCTTGATTATAAAAAGTCCATGACAGGCTATGTGTTTAGGTTTGCTGGTGGCCTAATTTGCTGGAAGTCTACACTACAAGATATAGTTGCTTTATCCACTATAGAAACAGAATATATGGAAATGACAGAGGCAAGAAAAGAAGCCACTTGGCTTAGTGAACTGGTTAATGAGCTTGGTTTCAAGCAGGATAGCATGGTGCTACATTGTGATAGTCAGAGTGCAATTCATTTAGCAAAGAATCAGGTATATCGTGCAAGAACAAAGCATATTGCTGTGCGGTATCACAAGATCAAAGAATGGGTTTCGTTTGGTGATATTTCTTTGTTGAAGAAAGCCAGTTCCAATAGACAAGTTCAAGCATTGCTTGGACTCGATTGGTGTTTGCAGCTTGTGTGCCCTTAAGGGCTAAGGTGGAGGTGATGGAAGAGTTTGCTCGTGTAGCTTTATCAATTTAAGTCAAGGTGGAGATTTGTTGACGTGGGTGGCTTGAATGCCACTAAAGCCCACAAGCCCAATATTTGTATGTCGGTCAAGTATGACCAAATACAACTAAGAATATAATTCCTATTAATTGCCGACCTATAACATATATATATATATATATATATATTAGGTTTGTGTTAAACGGTATATATAATAGAGAGATCAAGAATTCTATTATCAGTAAGTGCAGCCGCATAAGAGAAAATAGAGAAAAGAGAGGCAGTCAGTTTCTATTCTTATTGTTTATATGAGAGAGTGCTAGGGTGTAATTGGGATTTGGATTTCTTGAAAGTGTTCTTGTGCACTATTGTATCTCTTTATTTTTCTAATGAAATTTCTCCGTCGTCGCCGTGGAGGTAAGCAGTTTGTCAAACCACGTAAATTCTTGTGTTCTTTGTGTGTGCTTGTTATTTAATTTTCGCTTATTTATTGTTATTGATTTGAGTCTTGGGGGTGCTATCTGCTCAACATAATACTTAAAAAAAAAAAATTGTTACCACTAGAATTGATTTAATTTAATAATAATAATCGGTAATCCATGCAATGCATTATAAAGTTCAACATAATATGATTTTTTTTTTGTTTGAATATGAAATTTGATCGCCATGATAATTATTAATAATCATTTATTATAATTATGCATATATTATATATTATAGCATTAGGCAAATTTTATTTTATTTTATTATTATTATTAACAAAAGGTGGAAGTTAGAAAAAAACATTCCTAGCTTTGTGTTTTGTCACATATGTTGCTCTAGTAAGACAACAAAGCTTCACATGGACCTCGATCCCCGAATACTGGAAAAAGTATTTTGTATCAAATGATATCACGTTATCCATATGATCTAATAAATGAGAGACGTGTGTGTAAATATAACTACCCACTAACACATGTCTTTTTTTTGTTAGTAAAATAGTTATATTTTACTGATATGTCTTAAACTTATAAAATTTTGATATCGTTGATATGTTATTATTTTATGTCAAATACCTTCTCCGATTATGGGTAGGCCACTCTTAGTAAACATTCATAAGCTCAGTATTGTGAATTGTGTTCTTGTTTATATATGGAATTATATATTCTACTATTTATATAAAATATGATTTGTTAAGATTCTAATACGATTTAAATAGAAAATAAATTTTAAATACAATTAAATAATATATATTAAAATAATTAAGTGAAAAATTGTGAAGTCTCAAAATTTTATGTAACACAACATTATGAGGTTAACTAAAAACAAAACGACTTCGGTCTTATAAAGATTATAAATAATATTGTCTTATTATATTTATTTTATTTGGTATAATAAAATATTTGTCAACTTTTAAAACAATATTGTTTAAAATAAAAATAAAATACCTTGTAGCTCAAGTAGTTGGCATATTTTTGTATTTTCAATGGAAACATTCAAGTTTTAAATCTTCTTAGTCTCAACTATCAAATCAATCAATTTTCAATATATATATATAAAAGCAGAGACTTCATATGGAATGCATAAGATTCTACCAATTGGCACATAGTTTGACATTCTTTTCATTTAGGCTTCTACTTCATCTAAATTTAGCATTTATGTCAAACTATTAAGTAATGGCAAATGCATTTATTTCAATGTATTAATAAAATTCAAAGAATTTGTATACATTTATAACTTCACATGCTTTGAATTGATACAAATGGATCTCAAAAGTCATAGAAATGTAGGAACTAAAAAAACTTTTCAATTTTCTGCAGAAGACTAACTTCAATGCAGAATTGCAAGATTGAGATTCAATGAATTGAGTAAATATTATTTGCCTCCACATTTGTCCAATATAAATCTTCATTTTCATTGGACTTAAAAATTAAACTTTCATAATTTTCTCGCAAAATCTTTGTTTTTCTTCCTGAGAGGTATGTTAATTTTCAAAATATTACGTACGTCTTAAATATTTTGTTTAGATTTTAAGTATACGTTTTTACTTATGTAGCATTTTAATTTATTTAGACTTATTTTTTCATATTATGTGCCAATTTATATTTTTGGTTTTTTGTATAATGCATATACTTGATAAGAATCTATTTTTGGCTACTTTTAGTTTAATTAAAATTTGGATGTTAAATTGTGATATTATTGCATCACTATTGCATTATTTTTTCTATTGTTGTATCATGAAATTCTAGAAGTATTTATAACTAATTGATATATAAAACATAAATAATTCAAGAAAAACACCTAAGAACCAACAGGTTTATAGGTGACAATGTGAACAATGATCTGGTGACATTTCTTGGTTGCATGAATTAGAGAAATTCCCCCCCCCCCCCCCCCCCCCAATGAATTTAGTTTGAATTTAATTTTAGTGAAAAATCTTAGATTAAATGTGACTAACAATAATAGTATTCATGAAATTAATGAGTCATAAATAATTTTTTACAAAATTTATCAAAATGCACCGCGCATCGGGTAGGATATCGACTAGTTATCAATAAAAACAACAATAATAAGAGCAAGAATGTGTCACATATGTAAGAGAGTATTATAGGGAGTATGTATGTTTGGAGGAGATTAAATTTTATAAAAATGTGATGTAAAACCCAAGTTTTATACCCTCAAAAATCCAATCCCTACATGCCACACTATTTAATTACATATTAAGGAATATGTACAACTACACTCAATCAATTCTAATACTCATTTGAAAATCCAACTTAACTGGAACAAAGAGTTTTTTAAGATGTTATTAAGTGTAGTCGTATGTATTAAGTTTTGAGTAAAAAATTAACGTGACAATTTCTTATTGAATTGTGAAAAATATGAGTTTTACACTCATCCTTACCAAATTCAGACTTACTAGAATTTCGGTTAAAGTTCCTCATCGTCCATTCCATTCCCTGTCTATCAGCCCAATTGGAACAAGCATTCCATTCTACCATTGCACCCTCTTATAAATCTCTGAAATACGTAAATAAGCGGAATTCATCTTTTAAAAAAACTTTCTTTAGCATTCATTTCCCATTCCCAAAGAATCTATAAACTCCCGAACTGGAGAATGGATAATAAAATAAAACATACCTGAAGTGAGGGCCTCACCTTATAAATTACATGAGCATCAAATTCCACACAAGAATCTACAGGAGCTTCAGACCTTGCATGCAGTGCACAGTGTGAACATCGGAGCAAGAGAGCATGTCACCCAAGTAACTAAGTTCCATGCATAGCTCCATTGAAATGTTAACAACAGATTAATGTAGGGATAATTAGATTAATTTTTCAAACTGGGAATGAAAAATAACACTTGAACATAATAACCAATTCTGGTTCAAATGCAGTCAACTTCAAACAATACTGTAGTATATTAGCAACTGAATAGATAGGCACTTCTTTTTTTCTTTTTTCTTTTTTCATTGGAGAATAAAATACAAGCACTTGCAGCAATCTTCCTGAATGTTGCAAGCAATGCTTTAAACAATGATTCTTAGGTTCCAACTGGGAGCATTTCCTCTTCTATCCAGTGATCCCTTATGACTTTGAATTGGTCCTTGCTTCATTGAGGCTCTACAATCCAGTTTATGGAATTTGTTTGTTAATATCAGTGTAAAAAAATTTCGAAAGGACAAAAAAAAAAAAAAAAAAAGAAGCAAGGTAAGTCAAGAATCATGACAATACATTGTTAAAGCATATTAAAATAAGTATCCTCACAACATACCAGTCGTTTGAAGGATCTGCTTTGTGCCGTTTTCTTCGAATTCTCCACATTGGGTTTCGCACGATCTAGAGCCTACAGATTAACACATGCATGCTTCTTTATAAGCCTCTACAAAGAAAATTACTTTAAAAAAAAATTAAGTGTAAAAGTAAATGCTCTGCTTGTGTATGCATGCATGTGAATGTGTCTCTATTTTTATTTTTTTGATTAGTAATGGAAATTCTATTCAAACATTTAAAAAAAGAGTCACCCAAGCATACATGATGTATACATCTGGGCTCAGTACAATCAAGAACGCAAATTACAAGCATCGATCAAATCATAAATCGAAGAAATTGAATGGCTTCCTATAATAGAGATCCAATCTGATAACATTCTTAAAAAGAAAAGTTTTATATCGATTATTGTCCTTTAAGAATCCTCAAAACACCGGTTGTTTCTCTCTCTTCAAATGCACCTTATCAAACAAGGAGGGACAGCCACCAGGTAATACTGTTGTGATGCCGACCAAACTTCCCTTGCCAGCATGCTAAAAGGTCAACCGCAGACTTCTACTTATATATTCTTTATCTTGAAATTGAACCACAATTTATTAAGTAAAAAACAGTAACAACAGCAATTCAGTGACCAAAACACATAAAACTCAAAACCAAGAGCAAGGCTTTTGGTCCAGTGCAATGGACAGGCCATGAGACCAATATGTGGCCAATTCTGGCACTGTGTCATGTCCAAAATCATGTCCAGTGCAGCACTGGACAGAAGCTGGACCCCTAACCCAGAGAAACTTCACAAGGAAAAGTAAAGCTTAACATGTAAATGAGAATATATGTACTAAATACTCTTTTAAAACGGTACCATGCAAATACAATATATATTCTGTCTAGCTTACTAGAGTATCACAACTCCATAAGCAAATAGTGCATGTGTATGCATCAAAGTATCAAACAGTATACTCTTCAGACCAGGGGAAAAAACAAAAACATCTAATGACAAGGTCAAAGGCAGAAAAATTGTTAGTCATAAACGTAACATCATGTAATCATGCAAATTGACATTTCAAAACCTGTGACTGACATCTGTCACTCTTCATTGCACATACATAATAAATCAAGCTTGGTGGTAGGAAAGCCAACTAAAACACAAAAATCAAGCAATAACACGTCACATCTAATCAAACTAATTCTATTTGAACCCAATAATTGCAAACCAAAATTGATTTTCAAACATTCAACAACCTAGGTAGATAAGAACTGAATTGGTGAGAAAAGAAGACATGGGAATAGGATTGACAATAAGTAGAGGGCCTTATAGATTGATTCTAAAAAAGAAAAAAAATTATATATATATATATATATTGTGTGTGTGTGTGTGTGTGTGTGTGTGTGTGTGTGTGATTGTTTAAGTGTTTTCTGTGTTCAGTTCGAAATTGGAAGAATTGGGAAACAAGTGTTTTCTCATTAATGGTGACTGGTGAGTTTGCAAATACGAAGATTTTTTTTTTTTTTTTTTTGATAAGGAAATAATTTATTGATTGAAAAGGCAGAATACATAAAGAGTATAACACAATCATAAAAGAGAATAGGAAGGCAACAATTGAAAAACAGAAAAACACAAAACTAGTTTTCTAGGAAACCACAATTGGGAACGAAGAAGACAATGAAGACCAATCATATGAGGATTTCAGAATCTAACACTTCAGCTTCCCATACTCCATTATAAGGATTTCAGACAATGAAGACCAATTATAATTCTTACACATGAAACACCACTCCATTATAACGATGCCCGTTCTCCTTAAGTTATTGGCGGTCAAGATCTTCCACAAAGCCACACACCATGAAAAGAAAGCCATCCTTGGTGGGCCCCTAAATTTCCATATACTTCTCCAAGGAAAATGTAGGTCACCCCTCCTTAGACTCTATAGTAGCTCTTCACCTGGAAACCTTTGGTTTGGCAAAGGACTCCACACTAATATCTGTCTCCTCATACGGTCATACCTGATCTTAACATTGAGCACTCTCCCCCTTTATTTGTTAACTCCTCATCCTTCCTCATCTTCTTCTCCCTCTTCATTTTCATCTTCACAACCTTTACTCCCTCTTCTCTTGATTGCCCAACAAAAACCAAAAAGAGTTTGGGTTGCTGAGTTGTTCCTTGATTTAGGGTCCATGGCCTATTCAAAGCTTCAACCCTTCCTCGATATGGGGTTGCCAATTGGAAATTGTGAACAATTTGTGTTCTTGGTGATGTTTTGGGACAATTTAGGGTGCTTCGGATGCCAATCAGTGATAGCACAATGTTTGGGTACAAGGGCCTGGTTAACCCTATTGAGTAAAATCCAGCCAAATGAACTCAGCCCTAGCAGGGTCTGTTCACATCACAACCCACCGGAAAGGTGGCTTCTCAAAATAGGATGCTTTGTAAAACTGGGAATCTATTCTTTTTATTTATTTAGTGTGCATCAATTCTTTTTTTTTTTTTATTAGTAAAACTACACATCAATTTTATCTAAAGAAGGATTGGATTCAAAACTTTTCTCTTTTGACTGAGCACTTTGTTGAATCACAGTTCAAGATATTCGCATTCATCTCCTTAAAAAAGCATACTTCAACAAAATCAAGCAAAATATCTCAGAATAATACATAATAAAACTAAGTGGGACACTTCATAAAACTATAAAAAAAAAGAAAAAAAAAAGAGACTGATCAAACAGGAAAGAACCTGAATCAAAGATTCCACACGACGCCGCATCCGTGTATGCATGAAACCCTCCGAGCACTGCAGGAATATACATGGAAAAGATTTAAATCAATCAAGAAAGGAATAAGTAAAAAAGAATGCTAAAATGAAGCATAGTACAAGCTGGAAACACCAGAAGGTGCAAGTTGAGCTACAAGGCTCTTGGCAACAAAAACAACAGATTTCAAGATAAATGAGAGCATATTATCAAAATATGTTGTAGCTCTTGTACTTATGACACCAAATTTCTACCATTATCTATTCAACTGAGAGCATGGTGAAAATATACTTGATCAGCTATAGTAAACACAATAAAAGTGCTGCATGAATCCTCCCATCACCTTCCCTAGCTAGAGCACTAACTGGGCAGCTGTGACAAGTAGAGTGAACATAGTAACATGTACCCTAATGGTCATAGTGACATATACTCATGCTAAAAATATGACAGATCTACAGTGGTGTTCATACACAATACATGCTCCTCACTAGAACATAATATAGCCAACAAGCCACAATATAAATAGATTTAAACTGAATTTTGTGAGTATATCCAAGAGCAAATGGTGGATTTTGTCTGATGTAATAAAGCATATCAAATTATCAAATAGTATTAACCACTAACCAAATGTTTTTCTTATAGGTACCATTTCCAGCCAAAACTAATCATTATGTGTACATTTACCTAAATGATACTTACGAAATTTTTGACATGCAATATAAAATCTGTGTAAGAAGGTGCATTGCTTTATTTGTCATAAATATTGAGTCTAGCATATGCACATGTATTAATTTTAATTTTTTTTCCTGTATTTCACACTTCCCCAAGCATGTGAAAAAATTTTGGCTAAAAGAATGAAGAATTCAGGCAATTTAGGTCAAAGAAATCTCACTTTAACATGATAACTAACATAAGCGTGAAATGTTGATAAACTCCAAACAGTACGGTCCAGCTTTTTGCCTTCTACATGACGAGGGAAGATAACTGCATTGGTTGAACACATGGCAATCTGTTACATTGAGAAAAAGAAGGAGAGAGGAAAAAAAAATAAAATAAAACAACTCTTCTACATTACCAAATGTCACAAATCCTGCATTGGCCGATAATGCTTCAGCAGGAGCTCCCTCTAGTTCTGGAGGAGGAGAAGGAGACCACAAACAAGAAGGGGCACTGTTAAGTCCAGCTGTACGTCTTGCTTCCACAAACTCCTAAATGATAAACAAACCTTGAATGTGAAAAACTAGAAATAACCAAGAACAGATTAAAGAACACATACCAGAAAGGTATGCTTGGAAGTGCCAACAATAGAATTACCATAAATATGGTAAAATTGTAATATTTAATATTTGAAAGGCCTTCCTAGGTTGACCAATAGGCTCCAATTTAAATGGTCCCCCCTCCTTCCATAATAATAGGATGGAGGGTGAGTTTGTGGGTTCAAGGCCCACTTGGTGCGTATGTAGCTTACCAATAAAGTAAATTATAAATGGCCTTCCTAGGACCATCAACAAAAT